>OW799237.1:75303014-76553014 GCA_941918925.1 Phyto melanocephala | reverse complement strand
TAGTGCACATTCGCAGAGTTGATAAAGAATTTAGCCACAGAAAAAAGAAGCAGAAACATAACAATATTATATACCCACTTACTATCATCGACAAAAGCAACAATATCAAAGCCATCTTTAAGCAGCCACAACAACATCAATGTCGTCAATTAAGTACAGTGAACTTAAAGTGTTGCTTGTTTGCCATTGCTATTGCTATGGAAACGACAACAAGTACGCAATGAAGTGGCAATATTTGCCAGTATCCCACGAAGCAATTATTTAGATGTTTTAAAAATTTTTATTTTCTATTTAAGGGTGTTTTATATTTTGAAATGAAATAAAGTAAATAAATTAATTCTTTAATTGAAATAATTAAAATTCGGCATATGACTGCCACGATTAGCTCAGACGTAATCTAATCTGGGGATGCGATTTTAAATAAATTTTACTTACATTTCTCTGGCTTAGAGCTAAAAGGACACATGTCACTTTTTTGCTCTTTTGAGTTAATCATTGCATTAGATTTGTTTTCTTGCTCTATTTCATTATGGTAAAACAGCTAAAGTCATACTTAACCCAGAACAGCTTCATAAATAAAATGCTGGCCAATGTCACTATGAAAGCACCTATAAAAATTAAAGTTCAATTCAAATTTTCTCAAAAGTAAATATTTTGACATTGGCCCTTTAAGCTCCAAGCCACAGATTTGTGTCGTATATCGGCAAGTTTTGACACGAGCTGTGTTGCGCCGTCTTGTTGAATCCACAGCTCCTTCAAATTATGGTTGTTCAATTGATGAACGTAATGAACGTAGTCAGTAATCATGGCTCCATAGCGGTCATCATTGACTGTAACGTTCTGAACAGCATCGTCTTTAAGGCAGTACGGACCAATTATTCCACCTGCCCATTAAGCACACCAAACAGTCAGTTTTTCTGGATGCACAGGTGTCTTAACATACTCTTGAGGATTATCATCACTCCAAATATGGTGGTTTTCTTCTTTACCGTATCCATTTAAATAAAAATGAGCTTAATCGCTAAACAGAGTTGTAAAATGGAAGTAGTGCGTGATACGTATGTCGTACAGAACCACGATTTTCAAAATAAATCTGCGTAAACTGAAAGCGTTGTTCAGGCGTCAGTCTATTAATGTTGAAATGCCAAACCAAAATAAACATGGTAGCCAGTTGGTAAAGTGTTGCCAACTAAAAATTCTGCACCTCTATAAAAAAAACACCCAGTATTAGAATTTGTTTTTAAGTATTAAAAATGTTGGAAGGTTCTACATTTCTTTGAAATACCGGTTTTACATAAACAAACTACAAACTGTTGTTCTGAAAGATAAAATTCAAGGCTGCATTGACAAAATAAGCGAAGCGTTGTTGCAAAATATGGTTCAACATTTTATAAATAGAGTATGGAAATAGACTATTGTACAAAATTATATAACATTGTAAATATTTCCATATTTTAACTTTAATTACTTTTGACTTAATAATATTTAAATTAATAAAAAAAAGTGTATTTTAAGTAAACTTAATTCAACCTCAAATTTTTTATCACTTTAGGTATTTTTAAATTTAATAAAAGTATTTTTTTTGGGGAAACGACCCACAGTGCACTTGCTCATCGACTATTCTTTATCATTTAGTTTGTGATTTTAAAAGAGTAATACTAGTAGTAGTTTGAAAAATTTAAATATTTTTTTCACTGGTCTACTACATACTTTGTCAACACAAAACAAGTAAGAAAGTTATAGATGGTCAAGCTTAATCGAATTATAGGCTCCAATAAAATATTTGAAAAAATTATTTTCTAAAAATAGATAAAGCCTAAATCTTAAAATATCGTCGTTCGTTAATTATTTTGTTCTATGGGACATATAAAACACATACATATAGAACACAATAATTTATGTACCACGATATGTTAAACAGTTTTTTAAGCGTTTTATGTGATCCTCAATTAAACCCTAATGGGAGCTAATGAAATATTTAACCGATCATCACGAAATTGGATAATTTTTAAAAATGGGTCTTTTGAAAATCTAGGGTCAAATTCGATAGGATTCTATCTCTTTAGAAGTCGGCATAATTATTCGAAGTAAAAGAGGCCCTAATTTTTTAATTTTGGGGCTAGATTAGCGCGAAATTAACTAAGAACATTTTCGTTGGATATTATAAACTTGGTTTTATAAACATAATTCCGTTTGCAATTTCTACATTATTCATTTATGAGCCCATATTGTAAATAAATATTATCTGAAAGCTTATAAATTGGGGATTGAGCAGTAAAACGATTGAGAAGCAAAGCGATTGAGCAGCAAAGCGATTGAGAGGCAAAGCGATTGAGCAATGTTTATTTGTCTGTGTGATGGGTGAAATAAACTTTTACAAGCTCCCACATGTAGCACAGATCTGTATGTGGTATCAATCTTTTGGAAATTTTAAGGAATAAATTGCTCTTGAAATTCAAGACTTTGTTTTTTGTTTTTTTTTTTTCCACATTTTTACCACAAAAATTACAAGTTTGGTACTATATATGTGACAGCGCATAGAGAAAGGGACCTAATGGTAAAAAAAACCAATTTTCACTTTTTTTGATGTGGACAACATCCGAGCATCGAATGAGACCGATCCCATGCCCCAAAAGTGTTCCCTCCCAGAGATGTGCGCGCTTTATAAAAGTGAAGTCGACGATTCTAAGCGCAAATAGAAAGGGACCTAACGGTAAAATTTATTTATTTTTAATTTTTTCTCCTACTAAATTAACAAAATAACTTGATTTTACGAAACTACAAAAAATTTATTTTTTTCCTAATGAACAATTTAAAAAAATAGAAAAGTCATTTTAATCGGTTCTTGCGAATTGGTTCCTTAGAACTTGACCGTACCGGTCCTTTATTTTTTTTCGATTTCTTCTTAACGTCTGCTGCCTCCACTTCTTGAGGATTGTCCACTTCCTCCGAATCCCCCTCTTCGTTTCCATTTCCAGAGACCAAAGGTAGAGGAGCAACCGAATCTTTTTTTGAATAGTCAAAACATAAACCCCGGATCTCTTTATACAAGTACCATTGACGCTTCATCGATAACCCTGGTGACGGAATTATAATTGGTTTGTCATCGAAACTGGTATTGTTACTCAGATGTATGTTTTCATTTATGCTGGCTGGGAAGCGATAAAGAAAATCTACTTCTTCGAATTCGTCCACCATTTCATCCTAACACAAACAGTAAGAATGCTATCAGTTTTAAATTATTTTCGCGAATAACGTAATAAGATTTTGTGAAAAAATTTTCGTACTAACAGAGTGATATTCACGATTTAAAAAAATTATAAATGAGTATTTATTGTAATTCACAATTAATAATTTCAGAAAATAAAGCAGGATTCGAAAAAACGCGACCAAAATTGATATCAAACTCATGGAAACAGCGCGCAAGGTAGAAAACAGTAAAAACCATCTACACAAAACAAGAGGTGGGGACGACCTACGCGCGTTTTCAAGGCTGACCAACACGTTCCTGACGTCATGAGATATGTGACCAATACCAACACGCTCAGTGATTGTACACCAAAGATACACGTATTTAAATCTTTAAAATGGCTCTCCTGAACAAAACCTGTTTTTCCCCTTAAGTCCCTTTCTATTTTTCGCGTCACATATACTTAGATATGATATGTTTTTAGGGCTATACATAAAAAATAATAAAAATATATTTTTTGTTAAATATGTATAACTACTAAGTTATTATAGTTCCTAATTAAAGAACGCTAAAGAAATTATATTACAAGCCATGGTCTCGACAATTATTGTTGAGAAAAATTAACAAATCGGTTATAAAATACAACTGCTTTGGTGTTTTTCTTAAAATTTGTAGACAATGGAGAGCGACAATATGGGTATTAAATAAAAGAGCTTGGCTAGCAAAATTTAATACACTATAAGAAAGTCTAAGAAAGTCATGATGGCCGCTACTTCACAATGGCGTAAATTAAAAATATACTAATTTCATCACCCTCATATTGCCATCAAATAAAAGAGCTTGACCAGTAAAATACAGCGAACTTTGAAAAAGTCAAAATCCAAGATGACATCCTAAATATATTGGCGGTCAAATATAGTACGGATTAATTAATAGACTATGAAGAATCGTAAAATCTATGATGGAGTGTGAAACAAAAAGGCGGACTATTTTTTTCTTAGCCCCATCAATATGGGCTTGGCTGGAGAAAACAGCTTACTAAGTAAAAATTCAAAATCAAAGATGGTGTCAGAAATAATAGAGCAAAATGGCGTCTCAAATCTAGGCTACGCAACGATGTGATTACTATAACTAGTACATGATCATGATGGGTATTATCAGATATTGCACGGCCGAAGACAGCACTCTTACTTATTTTATTTTAATTTAAATACGAATATTTTTAGGTTAATTAAAGTTTAATTTTGTTAGGCTAATTATATAAGACTGGCTAAATCATAGACATATTACAACTTAAATGAGCAAAATACATCACTGGACTCAAAAAGTTATATTTCGCAAATTTTATTAAGATATTTTTTAACTTATAATCAAAGTCAAGTTTTACATAGATGGACGGACATCGCTTAAAAGATGTGTGTTGACCTTTTTTTTAAAGTTATAATTACAATGTATTGATAATACATTGTGTAGGGTATAATGACAGTACTAGGGAAGTATTCCGTGTAAGATTATATAAAATTTTAAATAATTTTCTAATAAAGTATATAAACTTTAAACAGATTAATTCTTATCACATTTTTTAAAATATATTCTCTTTTATTAATAATCAAATTTAATTAAAACAAGTAGCAGTGCTATATTCGGCCGTGCCGAATCTTATATACCCTTCACAACGTGTAGTCATGCAATAACAATTGTTTGTATCACCATTCATATCATATGAAATGCGTACATACATATAAAAAAAACATCCCATTGTAAAATTATAAATTTACGTATGTATGTTGAAAAAAAAAAAAAAAAAAAATTAAAAAAAAATTAAGAAAAAAAATTAAAAAAAATAATATAAATATAAATAATAAAAATATGTATAAAATAAAAAATAAAAAAAAAGTAAAATATAAAAAAAATAATAATAAATAAAATATAAATAATATATAAAATAAAATAAAAAATATAAAAAAAAATAAAATAAAAAAAAATTTTTGGCTCAGCTGGGATTTGATGCTACGTTTACTCTAACCAGTATACACGTTTGTATATCTGTAAGTTGTTAAAAAAAAAGAGGTGGTCGTGGTTTTTGCTCATATCTCAGTTGTTTATCTACCGATGTTTCTGGTTTTCGATACCGATCTACTCCCAAATATATCTGATATTTTAATACCTCACCTGTGTCCAGGAGATATCGGGGGGCTTCAAAAAGTTGATTTCAACATACACAGAGAAGACGGAGACTGACTCATCTCAATCGACTCCCCTATTCATAAGCTTTCAGAAAATATATACTTTATGGGGTCGGAAATGAAAATTGTAGAAATTTCACACGGAATGAAAAAAACTATATATACCCTTTTCACTGTGTTAAGGATATAAAAATTCATTTAAGAAATGTTTAATAAATTGAAAAAATTATTATTAATAAGGAGGTGTAAAATTAAAAAAAGTTAATGAAAAAAAAAAGAAAAAAGTTTTATTAATATTGCGATTTTTGCCAAATGCTAGAGATGATGTATACATTTTTTATTTAAAGACATTTTTCAACAATTTTTTGGACTGTTTGAATGTTGCGGTTTTAATTTTCGCCAGTGACACTGCCCTGATACATTTTAACGGGCGATGGTATTCTATACTACAATCAGATGATAAAGTTAAAGTATAATTTGTAACTATTATTTACATATTAAGAAAATATGCTAAAATTTTCTAAAAATTTTTAATTTGCTAAAAAGAGGAATTTAACAAGAATTGCTAAAAGAAAAATACTCTATTCTTTATATCGAGGGCTTATATTCAATACCCGCCATACACCAATTTTTGGAAAATTACTTTTTGATCGCAAATTGTTCAATTGATGCCAGCATAATCTCTGACAAAAATTTCCGAAAAAAATTAATATATTATACTTATTAGGTAATTTTTTATATATCGCTATGAATTGCACGATTATTTTTTAATGCAATACCAATAATAATTTATTCGGATGTTTGCAATTTCCGAAATCGTAACCAGTTTTCTATTTCTATTTTCGCTATAGAAAATAATAAAATAATCGAACAAAAGTACTTGGAGAAAGGTCACACACAAATGAAATGTGACAGTGCACATGCTAAAATTGAAACCAAACTTAAAAATCAATCACTATACTTGCCAATAGACTATATCAGAATAATCAAAGAATCACGAAAAACAGTAAAAATTAATGACACAATAGTTATTAAACCATTCGATGCCATGTATTTTAATTACAGTTCATTTAAAAATTTCAATGATGCCAAACTTATTCGTTTTTCGAGCATTAGACCTGGTCGAAGTGGAGAAGTTAAATTTAAAGTCGACTTTAAATACAATAACTTGCCCAACAGAAGTAAAAAGTACACAAAATATGCTGAACCAAAGCCTTTGCATACTGCTCAGCTTCCAATCCAGCCCAGTAAATGTAAATTTCTTCAATATTTGAAACCGGTTGGAGTCAAAGGAATAAGAAGCAATGTGACAACAATGTCCAATTTGAAATACCTTTTTTTTTAATTATTTTTATTTTTTTGTTATTGTTTTGTTATTAAATTCTTTTATGTTAGAAAAACGTTAAACAAGTGCTTAATTTAATAAAATTACATATTAAAGCAAAAAAAAAACATATTTTTATTACTGTGCAATAATCGCTATACGCCATAAAAATATTTGAAGATTTCAGTTGCAATACCCGACATCAACCATATTGCTACGAATAGAGTAAAAAGTTCTATTGTACAAGAAAGATTAATTCATACCTTAAGAATTTTGGAATGAAACAGTTTTTCTCTCTCCTGAAAAATTGTGTTTTGGCGTATGGCGGGTATTGAATATAAGCCGTCAATATATATATATGTGATGTTTCCAATGTTTATAAAATGAATCTCTAATATGTATATTTTTTTATCTTTTCAGCTTTTCATTAATATTGTAGGTAAGTAAGTACAATTAAGTTATTACCTCTTTATATTGGCATACCTTCTACCTGTCTTATGATGATATTTCAACTTTCTTGTCTACTAATATGCTGTGGTGAGTTGTTGTTTTTTTATCTGAATTTTTATGGTCAATGTTGCTGTTGCTGTTGCTTTTTCTTTTAAGAATTCATGTCAAGTAAACTCCTAGTTTTTTTTAAGAAGTTTCTGTTTCTGCTTGCTACTTGGTAGCTGTAGCAACTTTTGTTTTCGATGTTTTTGTTTTTTTAAATATTTTTTTTTTATTTATCACCATAAACGACCATCATCAACATCATCGTCGTCATCAAGTTTAGCATTATCTTTGTTGCTTTTGTTTTAAAGTTTCTTGTCATGTTAAATTAAACTTGAAAAATATATTTTTTGTGTGGCTTGTTATTTGAGTGTCTTTTATAGTTGTGCTTGTTCTTGTTAATGTTGTTTTGTATTAAACGGAATTATATTGGCAGCATATCCATCTCTCTGGGGTGCAAATCAAGAGCACAATGGATAGAAAAAAAATAATGTCACAAGATAATAGGTATTATTCACAGTGGTGCCAATTTCATAATAAATGAGAGTTTTTTATTTTTATTTTATTACATATTATACTTATAACTAAATTATAAGTATAATTTAAAAAAATATTGAGCTATAGCAGCGATGGCCTTAAGCTCGAAATTATGTAGAGTTTAAATATAGTTATAGAGGTTACTCAATTTTAAAAATTTCACTATTAGTTTGCCATCATTATTAGACATGGTAGTTTTAATTAGTTGAAAAAAGTCTTTGTTCCCCAGAATTGTGTTTCTAAATTGATCCATATGTGAACAGTCGGAAAAAATGTGTTCGATGTTAATTGGGTTGTGTCCACAGAATGGGCACTGATTAACAAGGTTCCTATCCATTATGTGGGAGTGCGTAATTTGTGTGTGTCCGAGTCTTAGACGTATTATCTTAATTTGATCCTTCCTAGAGAATTCATTTAAAGTCCTGAATAGTTGTGATGCAGTCTGTCTTGTTGGGTTGTTCTTCTTGTACCAGGGAAATAAGAGTTATTAAGTCGTATTAATATAATAAATGTGAATTTTTGTATGCTTGGCTGTTTGAATATTTTTTACTCAATCACGAATAAACGGCCGAACGGAACTTTTCTTGAATAGATAACAACATAGGCTACCTTTCATTCCCAATAACTACGCAGACAAAGTCACAGGCACACCCCAGTTTGTGTATAATTTCAAGTGCCCAAGTAGTTTATTCAGTAGTGTGATAGTCTGCCAGTTTAGAGGTTGCTATATTATATTGCTACCACAAGAATCGTCTTGATTAGGTAAGTTAAAATATGCTCAATTTTTAATTATATTGCAATAACGGTAATACGGTAAGCAAAAGTTTAAGACCGCGGCGTATAGATGAAGTCGAAGAATGTTGTGGCCAAGTGTATGGATCTATGTCACTGCCAACAAAAAACATCAGTTTTTTTCTTTCTAATTGTTAGTTAAACTTATTGTAATGTCATCCTTTAGAGGTATTCTAAATATCAAGAAAATGGTGCTTTATATAAAGCGTCTTCATAATTAGAGATTTACTAACTTGTCTTAATGATAATTGTATCGGTAAGTAAAAAAAAAATCAATAATAATTTTATCTATTTCAACGACAGTTGGGTGCTCCTGTGCACTAGTCAGTAGTGTGCTAAGTAGTCTGGGGGTTTCGCGTTCGATTCCCGCCACAGGCTCTGGATTGGTCTGCTTCTCCGTCTCTTTTATAATATTCTTTGTATTCTATTCAGGTATCACAAAGGGATCAGTATAATGGACCCAAGTTAGCTGCACAACAGCTGCCTGTTCTACTTACTTACTTACCTAATGACAGTTGTTGTTGTCATCTAAACTACAATTATTTTGTTGTTTTTTTATTTTATATTTATACCCGACTCAAACTTGGCTCGACCTCGGTTATGGCACGACGACCTGTGGGAGTGATGATAGTGGTGAATTAGTTAAATCACTTTTTTGATAAAGATGTTAACACGTATATAGTGAATCGCATAGTCGTTAGTGCAAATAACAGTAATTAGTGACAATTTTAACGAATCGATAAAAGTCAGTGAATGGTTCTATAACATTGTACTGAAATAGAAACTAGCTCCCTATTGTTGTGCTGCTTAAAATTTTGCCTATTCTTTTACCTTTCACCATTTTTCTAGCTGAGGTGGGTTACTTTACCGTTATTTTATGTTCTCTTTAATTTTTATACTGTTTTTCATTGTTTTCTCCTTCGCCAAACCTAAAAACTCACTATTAAGTGTCTTCACTCTATAAGGGTTCATGAGTTTTCACTCTACAGAGTAGTCAATATAAACATTCTGGTGTTCACTCTAACGAGGTATCCATAGTATCAGGAGTTCACTCTACCCAGACTGCACTGTATGCCGAAATTTCATATTTCCAGTAACAATACGTATATCATACTGATTAACAAAACTAAAATTGCCATAAATAGTTTAGAGACTATAAATATACTTGTTGCCACCTATTTTGTGATTGATACCACTGTGCCATACAAATAATTGTTTCTATTTTAACAAGCTTTTGTATAAGACGTAAATTCATATCAGGCTAATATCAGGTCTAACAAAATGGAAGTAGAATAATAAATTTATACGTAAATGTTGTTTATGTTTTTTTTTCTTTGAAAAACAAATTGAACTGACCTATTAAAATTGATGCAAAGATTTACATAAAAATTTAGAAAAATGAAAGAATTTACAATATTTATTTACATACTAATATAAATGCCTTATATTATTAAAGACCCACCCAGGGGCCGAATTACGGCATTTTTGGTTATATGATAAAATTTTCTTAGTCCATAATTGTAACGAATGATGATATTATAAGTCGTGTTAAGTTTTCTCATGTCATTTGAGTTGCAACTAGTAAAAATTTCTGATGAGTAGAGAAGTGTTGGCAGTAGATGTGTTTTTGCCAAAAGGATTTTAACCTTCAACGGGGTAAATTGTTAAGTGGCCCATAAATTTCGCAACATACTGTATGTTCTGCCACACGCCTGGCTAATTTGTTGCGACCAAGTTAGAGATTTATTAAATGTTACACCCAAATTTTTAGCCGTGTTTACACTGTCTATTTTTGAGCTATCAAGAATAATATTGATGCCATCATCAATGAGTGTATTCTTTTTTCTTATTATTATTATTATTATGCATTTTGACTTCATGGGATTAAGGCGTAATCCAATTACAGATGCCCATGTAAAAATTTTCTCCAGGTCATTATTTAATTCTCAAATTTTTTCAGTGACAATTCTCTGGAACAACTAAGATACAACTGAACGTCATCAGAGAAAAAAAAAATAGTAAAAATATGTGAAAAAACAGAGGCAGTTGTGTTTATTTGCTCATATCTGAGAATGTTATGGTGAGGTTATGCTGAGTTTTAATAGAAATTAATTTTTTGAAAATTTGACATTTCAACCAACACACGGACAGATGGACAGTGTTTAATAGAGTCCCCTGTAGACATTACAAACTGAATGACTAACCTTTAGACCCTTTAACGCTTTCGTGTGGGTGAAGTGTAAGAAAAAAAATAAATTATTGACTGACATATATAATAAATGTGCATATGTATGTATGTACGTGTATATGTATGCGTTTAATGCTAAATCGTGTAAAGACGTCAACAAATGTAATGGTCAGGAAAAAAAGAAAAACTTAATCATTTAATCAAACTTAATTATATTAATTAGTGTATTCAACTATTAATGACTTTTTAAAGCTGCATAAATACACATACATAAGCACATATCTACTAAATCAATGTTTTTTTAACCACAAGAACTAAGTAAGAATGACAATGATATTAAAGCAACACGTTAGAGAATTGCACCTGACAGTAATTAGGGACACACGTGTCGCCACTAAAATGTAGAGGCAATTACAAGTTCATTTACTTTTCAGTATAAGTAATAAAAAACATGTACTTCTCTTTTTTTTATATTAAAAGTTCAATGATGTTTATTTCTCTAAGAGTTTATCATGCAATGTCCGTTATTACCTAAAATATGGTTGTGAGACTCTTTCTTTACTGCAGCCTTTCTTGAGTATCTCTAGTGAACAAGCTATAAAACTGTGAAAACTTTGTAGTCTATTTTGTTTCTGGTAGCTAATACCTCAACCTCATTTAATCGTTTAAAACGTTTTCTTAAGGGTGTATTTATTTCGTAAGAGATCTTTTGGAATCCATAAAGTGATAACATCAAATGCATTACACCAATAATTGATTGATAAATTTTTTGAAATAAATAAATAAGATCAAATTGAATATATCAAATTTTTAAATAATGCTTCCCTGATGAGTTGCATCGAATAATTAACGCGGCAGTGCATAAGTCCACGGTCACATTTGAGAAATAAGCGTGATCACTGTTTTTATTAAATATTTATTTTATGCATGATTTTTCTTATACGAGATACAGTCAATCATACAAAGTTTAAATTATTTATTTATTAGGGCAGAAAATAAGGCGTCTATTCTATTATATATTGCCTATGGAGCCAGTAATCATCAGTAGATTAAAATAAAATAATTTTGCTGATTTATTGCTTGTAAGATTTTATCAGCCATAGAAAGCATAAATTTGTTCGTTAAAAGTGAACCGGATGGCATACCCAACTGCATCTTAAAACATTGCGCAAATGCACGTGCTACTACTCCACTTGCAATTATATAGAATAATTCAAAAAACTTGATTATTTTCCTCAGTTTTGAAAGGATCCCTTTATAATTCCACTTTTTTAATCCGGTAATAAATTGAATGTAACGAACTATAGAGGTATTGCGAAGCTTAGTGCGAATTCAAAGCTTTTTGAAGAATGTAGAACGGATAATATATGCCATCATCTCTTCTGTCTCATCATCAACACGTTTTTAGAAAAGGCCGCTCTATACTGACTAACCTTTTGCAACTTATCACTATTGTTCGTAATGTAGGTAGGTAGGTAGTAAGGCTGGTGCAAAGTTACCCTCACACTCTCACCCAGAGACCAATACGGTCCATTGTAATGCCTTAATATAGAAATAAAAAAAAAGAAGAATAAGAATAACAATAGAAGAAAGAATAGAAGATAGACAAGTGGTGAAGTAGTGGACCCAAATCAATACCAAAGAGAACTTAACACTACAATCGACCCATTATCAGTCTCGTGTCACGAAGCCAGGTCATTCCCATTACGAATCCTATCACGAGATCCACAGCACGAGACACCATCCCCCTCCCCCCCCACCCAATTCGCCTAGCCACCTAGCCATTTCAATTTGCTAATCTGCAGCCATGGACACTGGCACAGATTGTGCTCAACTGTCTCTAACTTCTCCGGATCCTCGCACAGCCTGCACATATCCGACAGGTTCAGTCCCATTCTTACCGCCATCCTGCCCAACATACTGTGGCCCGTAATAATGCCAGAAGAAGAAAATACGAATCAGACTTACTAAGCATCGGCCACGACGTCCGTGATACTCTGCAGTCCGTTCGGTTACTCCAGACCCGATTAGTCTCGCGCAGAATTGATTCCCTGATCCTACCGAAATAGAAACCCAATGGAGCTCTAAGCGCCTAAGAGTGCCCCTGTGGACTAGTCAGTAAAGGACAAGTCAGTTGTTTGGGGGTTGCGGGTTCGATTCCTGCCGGAGACTCTGGAATTGTCTGCTTCTCTTCTATTCTAAATATTTCTATTCTTCTCTCTATTAAGGCGTCGCAATGAACCGTAATGGTCTCCGAGTGAAGGTGTGAGGGTAACTTTGCACCAGCCTTACCTACCTACCGAGCCCAGTATTGTCAACTCGTCAGCCATTTTATTGCCGCTTATGTTGGAGTGATCCGGCACCAATATGGTAATGTATATAATGGTTCTAATAAAAAACAAATGACAATTGACAATGTAATCCATATTGACTTTTGTTGGGCTATTGATCAAGTTTATCATTATCTGCTTCTACACAAGCTTTATGTTATGAGATTCACGATAAACACCTAACAGATCGTAAATAGTGTGTTCTTTTTAACAATGTTACTTCTTATAATATTGCAGTAAAATCTGAGGTCCCTCAACGAAGCTGTTTGGACCCTATTTTATTTGAACTCTTTATAAATAAATTGCCAAGTGCAATCAATTCGTGCAGCGTTTTAGTGTTTGCTGATGACGTCAAGATTTTTCTTAGTTACAAGAATATTCAGAATGGAATTCAACAGTTACAACATGATTTAAAAGATTTCAAATGGTGTAATATTAATTTAATGACCCTTAATCTGAAAAAAAACGCAAACATATACGATTCTCAAGAATGCTAATTGTCTCTTTTCTTAGGGTGGTTATCCAGTTGAAGTGGTTTCGGAGTTTCTGGATCTAGATGTTCTATTTGATCCTAAACTTAATTTCAACAACTATATTGTTATGATGGCTAACAAAGCTCGTGGTGTTCTCGCTTTTATAAAACGTTGCACTAAATAGTGTACAAAACCACAAATAACTACGTTTGTGTTTATCTTAAGTAAGACCTATTCTCGAATTCGGATCTATTATTTGAGATCCTTATACCAATTTCCAGAAGAATAGAATTGAATCTGTTCAGAAACAATTTCTTCAACATGAAATCCTGATATAAACATTCTGCTGTATACAACTGGACTTGCTACAATTAAGTTGCCACCGTTAGAAAGTAGACGAATTATGTTTGATGTAACTTTTATAGTGAATTTATTTAATGGTTCTGTTGATTCTGATGATTAATATCAACTTTCATATTCCACTTAGAGCTACTCGGAATTTTACTCCTCTTTACCTTAGATGTCATCAAACTAACTACGCTGATGCTGATCTGTTATTGTTATGATCTTTACAATTTCACTGATTTTTTACGTTAGATTGCTACATTTAACAGTGCCGAATCTGATAATACCCTTCACCATCATGAACATATTTATAATGGCCACATCGCAGCTTATCCTAGATTTCATATTACACGCCATAGTCTTGATTAATTCCGAAACCGTCTTTGGTTTGGAATTTTTACACATGTACTCTACTTGTTAAGCCCTTTAATTTGATACCCATATTGATGAAGTTAAAAAACAATTTCGCCAATTTGTTTCAGACGCCATCTTGGATTTTACACTTTTTTTAATATTGTAGTAGACTGGCTGTATTCTACTGGTCAAGACTTTCATTTGATACCAATATTGAAGCGGTTAAATAGAAAAACGCTAACTAAACTGGGACGCCATCTTGGATTTTTAATTTTTCATAGTTAACTGTATTTTACTGGTCAAACCCTTTAATTTTATTAATAATGTTTCTGCTCGGAACCGAAAAAAGTCGATTCTCGTTTGTAGATTTTAGAAAAAAGACCGAATCAGTTGTTATATTTAAGTTGGTTTCAAACCGATTTGTTAGTTTTTTTCAAAAATAATTTTTAAGGCCACACGCACGCTACGCCCCTTCATGAATTTTAATCGCATTCTGAATTTTAATCGAATATCAAGTGCAAGGCTAAAAATTATAACTTTTTTTTATGAGCGTGGCACTGCCCACTTTTCTAATTACGAAACTGTATAGTCATGACAGCTCAATAAGTGTGCAAAGTTTCAGGCAAATCGGTCCAGCGAAAGTACCTTGAAATTATAGCTTTTTTAATGGGCGTAGCCCTGCCCACTTTTCTAGTCACGAAATTATATAGTCATGATAGCTTAATATGTGTGTGCAAAGTTTTAGAAAAATCGGTCAAGTGCAAGTAGCTAAAAATGATAACTAATTTTTTATGGGCGTGGCACCGCCCACTTTTCTAATCAAGAAATTGTAAAGTCATGACAATTCAATATGTGTGCGCAAGTTTAACAACAATCGGTTCAGAGCAAGTACCTCAAAATTATAGATTTTTTCTGAGCGTGGCCCTGCCTACTTTTCTAATCAAGAATTTGTAAAGTTATGACAGCTTAATATGTGTGCAAAGTTTCAGAAGAATCGGTCTACTGCAAGTACCTCAAAATTATAACTTTTTTTATGGGCGTGGCCCTGCCCACTTTTCTTATCACGAAATTATATAGTCATGGCAGTTCAATATGTGTGCAAAGTTTCAGAAAAATCGGTCCAGTGCAAGTACCTCAATATTATAACTTTTTTATGGGCGTGGCACAGCCCACTTTTATAATCACGAAATTGTAAAGTCATGACAGCTCAATATGTGTGCAAAGTTTCAGGAAAACCGGTCAAGTGCAAGTAGCTAAAACTGATAACTAATTTTTTATGGGCGTGGCCACGCCCACTTTTTGCCACCCGCAAACACTCCCTGGAATGTGTACAACAACTTTCCAAAGTTTGAGTTCGATCGGTTTTACAGTTTTGGAGTCTATAGCTAACACACAGACAGAGTTTCACTTTAATATATGAGGAGCCGCAGAACATTTCAAATTTTTGGGAAATCGAGATTTATTTTTTTCGTCCCTTTAAAAAACTGCAAGAACATGAAAATGCTTACAAGATTTTTACTTATCTACAGATGCATCTAACTGTCGTAAGTCACCCGATTAAATGTTAAGGATGTTTGATATAATTCCATTTTTATTTCGGAAAAAGCACCTTTTGCAAAAAAGAAAGCAAAAAAGCACCTTTTGTTAGGAATAAAGTAAAAACACCTTTCGTTAAAAAAAAAGTAAAAAAGCACGTTTTGATAATAGAAGGAAAAAGTACATTTTGTAATGCGAATACACATACATGACGATAAAATTTTTACTGAATGTGGTTAAACCTGATCTAATAAAAAATAATAAAAAATGTTGAGCTAAGTATATTATTTTTGTCGTTTTATTGAATAAAATTGCAACTTAAACATTTCTTTATTAGCCTTTAGTTAAATACGTATGAAATTTGTTAAATAGTTAAACTCTTGTTCCAACATCTTCTTCTAGGAAAGAACATCCAACATTTTCGTCTATTGAATCCTCCATACCTTTATCCTGGTTATACAAAATGTCCTTGTACCAAAATAATGACTGATTTTCACTCCAGTCTTTACCAAACTGTTTTATTAAAAGACTTTCCACAAAGACTTTAACATCTGATTAATTTTACTTTAACTGTAGTTTGGTTTGATCATTAAAGTAAAAAGTGAAACTACACAAAGATTATGGGAAAAGAACCTTTTGTTAAAAAATAAACAAAAAAGCACCTTTTGTTAAGCATAAATTTTTTAGAACCCATTTACTTTGTAAAAAAAAATAATAATAATGCAAACTTGATTGTTTCTACAAGATTTCAACCTAAATATTATTAAAATACCAAAAAACCAATTTTTCGCGAAATGCGAAAAAGCACCTTTTGTTCTGCGGCTCCTCATATATAGATAGATAGATAGATATCTGTTGACGGGTGGAATCACAAATACATAGGTGGATACGTTAAATATTGTAATAAACAAAATACCACGAAAAGTGTTTTATTATACAAAACTTTATTTATTTGAAAATTTTTCTTTGTTTGGGGTTGACTTGTTCCATCTAATGTCACTGATCAACTGAACATTGATCTTTTATTAAAGCAATACTAATGCAAAAAGGAGAGACAAAAGTTTAATACTGAGATTAACAAATCAACCACCAACAATAAACATTTTCTATTTCTAAACAATATTTTTAACGTGTCCAAATATTATTTAGGAGTCTAGAAAAATTTTATATATATTCTTCCAAATAATAATAAATTTTGCCCATATTTTGCCGATTAGTAATCAATTTGTCTAAAATATTTTACAAATAAATAGTTACAAGCCTGTCCATGAATCATCCTAGGGCGGAACAATTTTAATTTTTATAGTAATTTGCTGATAACTCAAAAAGTTAAAAGGCGACTATGCTGATTTTTAATATTGATCTGCTTGGGATATTTCTGATATTTTGATAGTCCACATGGATCTTGATTAGGTTGGGGTCTTCAAAAAACTGATTTCATTCACACGGACAGACGAACAATGATCATAAGCTTTCGGAAAATATACATATATTTTGATTGATAGATTGATAGAAAGTTCATGTTGAAATTCGATTATATTTATATATTTAGAAATGCCATTATCAACAAACGCCACATAAATGTATAGTTAACATTAACATTGTATAGTTAACATTAATGCAAGGCATATTACAAAAATATTTTAATAGAATATCGAAGTTATACAAAGAAAGTGACACATATTTTAGTATAAAGTTATTAACCAAATAATGAAATTTGTATTATAAAAGTACACAAAATTGGTGGTGGGTATAAAAAAAGATTCGGCGTAGACGAATATAGTAATCTTACTTGTTATACCCTTCACCTGTGGTGCACAAGGGTATATATAGCTTTGTCATTCCGTTTGTAATTTCTACAATTTTCATTTCCGACCCCATAAAGTATATATTTTCTGAAAGCTTATGAATAGAGGAGTCAATTAAGCCCTGACCGTCTGTCCGTCTGCCCGTCTGTCCGTGTGTTGGTTGAAATCAACTTTTAGAAGCAACTATATGTTCCTCAGATCTGTATATGGTATCAATCTCTTGGAAATATCCAGGAATGAATCGCTATTGAAATTCAGCACAATCGCCCCATAACTTTCTGAGATATGAGCAAAAAACCACGACCACCTCGTTTTTTTTCACAATTACAACAACAACATACATACATACATACATACATGTAAAAAACATATCAAACAAAAAAAATTACAAAAAAAAAAAATATTAAAATTAAGAAAAAATAATAAAAAAAAACTTAAAAAAAAAATTTTAAAAAAATTTAAAAAAAAATTTAAAAAAATTTAAAAAAAATATAAAAAAAAATAATAAAATATAAAAAATATATTAAATAAAATAAAATAAAATTTTTTTGGCTCAGCTGGGATTCGATGCCACATTTATTCTAACGTGTACGTATGCACGTATTTTATATGGGATGAATGGTGATACAAACAGTTGTTATTGCATGACTACACGTTGTGAAGGGTATATAAGATTCGGCACGGCCGAATATATCACTGTTACTTGTTTTTATTTTAACAATTTTTCACAAACTGTCAAACATAAACATATAAAAAATATACAACGTGTAAGTGTTTCTAACAAACTGAATGAACTATGTAAACATAAACAACTTTTGACAATCCAACCAACAGTTATGCAGAGAATAAATAGATCAGCTGTGCTGTTAAAATAATCTGTAAATTGAATTCGTCTTCTCACGATTATTGGCAATTCCAATAATAAAATTTATCTTCATGTCGGTCAAGGTCAATTTGATTTCGTTGGCAATAAACATTGTGGTATACTTTGAAAGTGAAAATTATTTTTGTCGATAATTAGAAAATCTTATCATAAATTTAGCTTACGCAATTTCTCTTAAAAGTAAAATTTACTACTAATCGATTTAACTTGTCTATTTTCATAATATACATCTGCATTGAAGTACGCATATTCATATAAACATTTAACTGTAATCGCTATATGTATGTTCGTTTATCGATTATTTAATTCTACTTAATGCTTACACATGTATGTATGTGTGTGTGTACATAAGTATATCCTTCAACTATTGTCAATTTTCTTTGTAATTGTTATTGTCCTGTCCTAACATTTGAAAATGTATGTATGTTAGTATGTACGTAATGTAAATGTAGATATTGCATGAACTTGTAGTTTTCCCAAGACTTTAATGGCATCTAAAAATAATGATTTTTTCTATTTTGGTTAAATGTTTTGTCGTTCCATTATTTTCTTCTTCTTAACTACCAGCATTTATGTCAGGAACTACAAGCAAACAAATAAACAAATAAATGAAATAGTATTGTCAGATGTTATTGGCTTTGAAATAAAAATATCAATTTATCATTAAACAATTAAACTGTTAGAAGTATGAAAAATAAAATTTGTTATAATTGTTATGACAATGGCAAATAAATGTCGTTGAACTTTGAAAAAGAAAAATCGTAAAAATAATAATTGGGTTTACATTAGTGCCAAGTTCAAATACAAAAAAATTCATATATTTTTACATTTTTGTATGTTACACCACCTTTAGTAGGAAGGGAAGGGCTCCATGTACCTTTTCTTTCCAAAATTTAGATTACTTACATATGGTTTTAGTGGTTGATGTTTTGAGCAGTACAGATTAGAAGAGGTGAATATGGTATTCTGAGATATGCGACCAATTCTAGCAATTGTTTTTAAAATACCTGTTTCGCTTGGATTACGAGGGATATATGACCACTAAAACCCCTTGTGATAAGACATACATTAAACTTCCTATTTCTCATGGACTCAGTGGGTAGAGATCATAGAAGTTCTGTAATAAAATCTAGCAACTCGTTGCAGAAACTTTTATCAAAGAACCTGTGCACTTTGTGGTTAATTTGCATGCTTTTTATAGGAAATTTTGCATAAGAGTTACTAAAGGCATAGTTTTAACACATGTTTTGACATAAGTTACCACAAACCCCAAACTGACACTTGTGCTCCTTGTGACTTGTTGCAAATTAGAATTGAGCAGGGTACAACAGACGCTGTTGGAAATGCGGTCAAGAAAGAAAAAGAATTGCACTTGCAAAAGCTGCAGCAGCATAAGTAGACAAAGAAGGGTTAAATAGTTTGTAAAAAATTATAATACTGACCACCAAAGAACCTGCAGGATCTTCTTTGCTATAACCACCAAATTATTGTAAATGTTTTAATGAACTTCTTAACGATAGCATGAAAGAAATTGCGAAAATAATCTAAAGTGATGATGAGCCCGAACTATAAACTTTTTCCTAATAAAATGTTATTTAAAACAATTGTCAATGAGTTCTTATTAGGTATTACTAACATTCTTTTGAGGCAAAAGTTAATTTATATAGAAATTTAAGAGCAAGCTAAAGCACAAGGGGTATAAGTGCAACATTTCCACTTCAAAGATGATTTTTGAGTATCTGTATCAGTATGAATATCGAAAGATATTGTGAGAGATTTAAACATGCTAAAAATCACCTTAAACATCGCCCTCATCCGTTAAGTATTTCCTTACCAAAATGGGCAGGCTCTAAACAGTTCTAAAATAACCCGCCTGACCGTCAAGGGAATAATGTTATCGGTTCCTATTTTACTGTCGTTGGAGATACTCCCTTCTGGAACTAAGCCTTGCACATATGAAGAAGACGATTTCGGCATCTTCATGATCAGATCATGACAGAACGGTCACGAAGGCGACTTCCCAATCTAAAGCGATGAAGGTATTTCCTAAAGACACCGTGAACACTCAGAAATTGGGTTATGTCATACTTAATGTCTACATGATTACTCTCCAACCAACTACTCATAATAGGTGTAAGTTCATTTGCTTATCTTTCCTTTGTGGTAGAACATCATCTCTGTTGCTAGATTTCCATGGTCCTTGATCTAGCCTCCGTCTTTGTAACTCCGTTATTGTTAAAACAAGTAAGAGTGCTATATTCGGCCGTGCCGAATCTTATATACCCTTCAAAACGTGTAGTCATGCAATAACAATAGTTTGTATTCATCTCATATGAAATACGTACATACATATAAAAAACATACCATTGTAAAATTATAAATTTACGTATTTATGTTAAAAAAAAATAAACAAATAAAAAAATTAAAAAAAAAAAATAAAGAAAAAAAAAATTTTAAAGAATATAAATAAATAAAAAAATAATAAAAATATAAATAATAAAATTAAAAAAAAAAATTTTAAAAACAAAAATTAAAAAAAAAATGCAAAAAGAGAAAAATAAAAGAAAAATTAAAAAAATAATAATACCTTAGGTCTTTTTTTATGCGGTATTTTTTTATGCGAATTTGAATTTATGCGGTTTTTAAATATTCAAATTTTTTTTTTTTAAATGAAAATTATATTTAGATAATTGATAACACTGGGCTTTGATATTTCTGTTAAGGTTTGTGCTTTCTGTAAAGTTTGTAGATTTCTGTTAATGTTTGTACTCTCTGTTAATTAATGCGTTTTATGCGAAAACCAGCAGCGATTATTTGAAATTGGGGATTTCCCTTATAGATTTTGTAAGCAGGCGACGAAGAAATGTTCCAACGTACGTTTGCAGTTTAGTCATTGACAGTTGAATTTTGCATTAAATTTAAAATATATATTGTGGTGGAATTTTACAGAAATTTTTAAATTTTAATTATCGAAGGTGTTGAAGTTTCGCTCCAAAAAGTAAGTGTAATTTTTTTTATGGTTTCAATGCTAACATGAAATTTTTGGATTCGATTTTAAGAAATTGATATGGAGAAAAATAAGAAAAAACGACTTCTTTAGAGACCAAAATCGAAATTTTGGACCGCTTAGCAAATGGAGCTAAAAATAAGGCTCTGGCAGACCACTATAAACTAGGCGAATCATCAATCAAAGCTATCAAAAAAAAAAATTAAGTTTCCTTTTTTTATGCGAATTTGGTACATTTTTAATACTTTAACGGAACGTATCCCTAGTTTTTGTATGGAGCTAGATTCTTTTTTATGCGATTTTTTTTTTATGCGGAACGCATCTAACGCATAAAAAAAACCTGAGTACACCCAATCCTGTTTTTGCACGATCTTTTTTTACACGATTTTGAAATAACACGGTTTACAAAAATAATTCTTTCCTGTTTTTACACGGGTAAAAATATTTTTGGTGAATTTTAAGTTTATGTAGTACACAGTACGAGAGCTGCCACATACTTCTGATAACTTTCATAATTTGATTAAACATACTTTAAAAAACTTATCATGTGGTAAGATAATTCTTTTTGTATTCACAGTTAGGGGATTTACAAATTATGTGCTTGTCTTTCCAAACAAGTCTTCTCATACATTTTTGTTACTTTGTATTAAGTGTTGAAGTGAATTGTTACAACTGTACGTTTTGAATTTATTAGTTCCTTAAAAATGTGATTCTTTTAAAAAAAAAAATAATTTTAGGAAAACGTGTGAATAATTTTTTGTTTTTTTTTTGTCTTAAAATTATTAAATAAAAATAAAAGTAACCTGTATGAATAAAAATAAATGAAGTTTTTGTGTTCCATAAAAATATTAATCTTTTAGACCACCTTTAAGGTTTAACTAACTAAATATATTCCTATGAATATGTACTGTTTTTTTTGCACGATTTGTTTTTACACGGTGTTCCCTGGAAAGTATGTACCGTGTAAAAACAGGATTGGGTGTATACTAATATACATAATATATAAAATAAAAAAAATGCAAAAAAAATTATACAAAAATTTTTTTTTTGGCTCAGCTGGGATTCGATGACACCAGTGTACCAGGTTTGTGTGTATGTATGTTGTTGTGTTGTTAAAAAAATGAGGTGCTCATATCTCAGTTGCTTATGTAACGATGTTTCTGTATTTTAATACCGATCTACTCCCGAATATTTCTGATATTTTAATACCTCACCTGTGTCCAGCCGATGTCGGGGGGCTTCAAAAAGTTGATTTCAACATACACACGGTCAGACGAACAGAGCTTAATCGACTCCCCTATTCATAAGCTGTCAGAAAATATATACTTTATGGGGTTTGAAATTTCACACGGAATGACAAACCGTGTTCTTCTCAGGTACATTCGATACCGCCCTCTTAACACAGCATATTTTCAGTGCGTAAGTCTATATACTGAGTTGAGTTTACTACAGTACGCCTTAAACTTTTTACATTGGGTCCAAGCATCTCTATGTATGTAAATATATATAGATTCTCGAATAAGGAATGTATGTCCGACAATCTGACCATACAAACAATGCGATTTTCAATATATGTAGATTTAACATATCGACCCCTGTGCGCGAAATCATCGTATGTTACGTTTTTTTAGAAATCGACTTTTTTTAATAATCCATCTGCTGATAAAATATTATAGCGATAACTGTTTTAGTTGTGTACATTTTATCGTATGTAGCAGTGTTATTTACGGTTTTATTTATTTTAAAGTAATAAAAACACTCTCCTGTAAAACTTTGTTTTTGTAACATACGATATTTTTGCGCACAGGGGTCGATATGTACCTATATTGACATTGTAGTCCTATGTTTCGAGTAGAACTTAATAGTCAAGCTCATAAAATTTTAGTTTAGAACAATTTTTTTTTTATATTGAGTTTGATGTTTTACTTTTGAGAGAGAGAGATTATTTTGTTCAGAAAGTTTTTTCTTGAATTGGTTTAATTTTAATTCTTGTTCAGAAGAAACTGAATTGGGATGCCACTTTTTTTCAACATTTACATGAAAATTGAATTTGGTTGCCACATCACACAGTGTCAGTACATTTATTATACAAAAATTGTTTTTGCCGAAAATTAACAGTTAAAATGGAATTTAATGAAAATATTGCTCAAAAATTAATAGAAGAATTAAAACAAGTAAGAGCACTATATTCGGCTGTGCCGAATCTTTTATACCCACCACCAATTTTGTGTACATTTAAAGCACAATATTTATTATTTTGTTAATCGCTATAGAATAATCTCTTTATAATAAAATATGTATCACTTTCTTTGTAGGTGGTTAAATTTTAAGGGCCCATGTTTAAGGTGAACCACATCTAAACTTCAACTTTTTTCTTGTATTTCATTTGACATTTCTCAATCTCAGACTAACTCAATTTGAACCGTGGAAAGATACGCAATCGAGCAACGCTTTTAAATATTAAAGATTTTTATAAAAATGGGCGTTCAAATCAAAATGCATTTTGTGCACTTCGTGATTCTTTTGGTCAACATAATCGTTCGAATTCGTCCACAATCGTGAGAATTGTAAAAAATATTTAAATGTCTGCAAAGCAGGTCTGTATGAAATGTGAAAACATCTGTGAATGCCATCTTAGTTCGTTGAATGGGAAACATTGCTGTTTTTCACGATAACGTGGCAAAAGAGCAAGCAACCTCGACTCATCATCGTGCCCAACAATCGACCATTTGGCCGATATTTTGTCCCATACATAATTGAAGCATACAAATATTATCATTATAAAAACAAATGATAATAATTTCATAATAATTTTATTCAAAATCAACATAGTCCCTCAAAATTAAACCACCCATTATAACTTCGGTATGCTAGTAAAATGTTTTCGAAAATTTAGTCTTTCAATGAAAGTGGCCGTTAAAATACGCGTGTCAATAAAGTTTCTGCTAATAAACATAACTTAGATATTTCAATATAGTCCTTTAGTATTTCAAAATCTTTATTCATAGAGAATTTACATGAATTTAAGAGGAAGAAAGTGAATTTAAGGTTAAATTTTAAGGGCCACAGGGTGATTTAAAATATACATTCTCTGCATTTTTCTAAAACGGGAAATTTATTAGTAAGATTTTGATTTTTAAACTTCTATAACATTTTGCTTTTAAAAGATTTTCAAACGAAATAAGTTTTGTATAATTTTAAAATTTGTTAGCCATTAGTACATGAAAATAAACTGTTTATATTGTTTAGAGATAATTTTTTTTTTACTTAGGTCAAAATTTTCCTAAGTTCCCATTTTTAATAGAGCATAACTTTAGGAGAACATAAGCATAAGTTGTTAGCATGCCATCTAGTAGTTGCTAGTAGAGTCATCTATCTTATCATCTTTATCTTATATTTAGCTACAGTACAATAAATGGTGCAGTGTAAGATGAATAAATGCTAATATATATGACTAATATATTTTTATAAAAATTTAAGGAAAAAAGTGTGCGTGGCACATCTATTTTCCGTTATAACGAAGACTTTGACCAAAAAGCCATGTTTGCAAAATATCAGAATCGTACATATATACACTGTGCGGTATAAATTTTCGTACATTTTTATCTATAACTCTTTTCCTAATTCATAGATTTAAGCGATTTTCAGGGAAAAATATTCTTTTGACTCGATAAATATATATTCGAAGTTTCATGACTACGTTTATGCGTCTGGACACAATTCAAAAGTGAAAGCGGGCGTTATAATAGGCGTGTCAAAGTTGTTTTTGCTAATGAGTACAACTTAGGTGTTTCAATATAGTCCTTTATTATTCCAAAATCTTAATTAATAGAGAATATATATGAATTTTAGGTAAAACGTTATATGGGAGGTGGGCGTAAAAGTGGGCACCTTAATTTTTTGGCATAGTAATGAAATTGCATAGGGGGATAGACGTAGCAAAATTTATCATCATACCTCTAATTTTGGCGGTTTTATGAGCTTTTAAATTTCATTAACGGTAGATAACGTGAAAAGTGGGCGTTATAGTAGGCGTGTCAAAGTTATTTTTGCGAATGAGTACAACTGAGGTGTTTCAAGATAGGCCTTTATTATTCCAAAATCTATATTAATAGAGAAATTATATGAATTTTAGTTAAAACGTTATATGGGAGGTGGGCGTAAAAGTGGGCGTGGCACATTGATTTTCCGTTACAAAAAAGCGTCTCAGCAAAAAGCAAAGCGTGCAAAATTTCAGAGTCATACATCCAATTTTGTTGCTTTTATGACGTTTTTGTTTTTAAATATACCGAAAAATACACTGTGCGGTATAAATTTTCGTACATTTTGATCGATAACTCCTCTCCTAGTGCATAGATTGAGACAATTTTCGGGGAAAAATATTGTCTTTACTCAGGAAATATATGTTCGAAGTTTCATGAGTCTACGTTAAGGCGTTTGGACACAATTCTATTTTATTCGATGTTCGAAGGACACGGTTTTTTCGACCTACTCTTGGTTTTCGAGCTATAACTCTCTTCCTAATATTCCGATTTAGCCCATTTTCAATACCAAACAAACCTTGTCTATAAGAAAGATTCTGGCAAAATTTGAGCCCCCTAGCTTTTTCGGTGCGACCTCTATCGTGCTTTCAACAGACGGACAGACGGACAGACGGACGGACATAGCTAGATCGTCATTAAATCAAACCCCGATTCAGAATATATATACTTTATGGGGTCTAAAATGGATATTTCGATGTGTTACAAACGGAATGACAAAATGAATATGCCCCCACCATTTTTTTGGTGGCGGGTATAAAAACCAGGAAGAGAATGTTTGTATGACATGAGCAATAGTGCATACAAAAATAATTATTTAAAACAGGGTTTTTCTCACTGCGACTCATTTTATTTTCGAATTTTTTTTTTTATAAATTTCTTTTGAAAACAAATTGACTTTATGCACTTCAATTAAAAATAATAATTTTAGTTTTTTTCTATCCGACATTTTCTTCACATATATTTTAATGAAATAATTTACGTTTGTATTTATTTACATAGTTTGCTAGCGGTGCTGCCACTTTGTACAACTGTTTGCATTTTTATATTATATGGCAGCTTTGTTTTTTCGGACAAATTTTCTTAAATGGGTGAATCGTTCTGCAGAAAACTCTCAGTAAAAAATGTTATTCTCCGGAAAAAATTTTGTTCAGAACAAATGGGTGAATTCACCTTCATTGTTATTATTATAAACAACAACATTGCGTGTACCTTTATATATTTAATAGCACTCTTTGACATCTTCTAACTCTATTAAAAACTAATGTCATTTTGCCTGATAAATGTCGTAAATAACGTAATCAAAATTCATCACAAATATTATAATTATCATATAGTGTAGAGCATAATATGGTTGGGTATGACCGACTATAAGTTTTTCAATCGTTGTTATTGTATTTTTTAAATAAATTTACTTTTAATCAATTATCAAATTACGATTTGGAGTGTTATTTGAAATATTTTTGCAAAAACAGTCAAATTAAAAAAATCTCACTTTCTCTTGTGGTTTCTTTTCAACAAATGTACTCCCCAATTCTCTCATTTCAGATTGTTAAGCTTCTATTTATTTCAGATAAATTGATTTACAATAAAAAATTAAGCTTTTAAACTTCAAATAATTAATTTAACAATCTCTCCATCCCATCACCACATACGTACGTACTACATACATATATAATTATGTACGAGCATATGAATGGGTAAATAAATGGGATATAAATGATAATAACAGTGGTAGCGATGATGTCATACAAACAAATCGATAAAAACAAACTAATAAACAAATACAAAAACACGCACGCACGCATACATTAATATTAAATGGTAGAGTAAAATATGTAAGTATGTACGTAGATGTGTACATATATCCAGTGTACAACCAAGTAAACAGTTGTCTTCTAGGTTTCAGCAATTTAATTTTATTAAATTTTAGTTTTAAAATGTTAAAAAAAATTGTTTAATAATAAATAAAAATTTTATATTTTTGAAATGATTAAGAAGTCACAAATTCGGTGGTGAAGTGGAATGATTTAATGTTGTTATTCATACCGGAAAAAATCGTCACCTTAATACGCGAGTTGTACAAAGATGCCGCGTGTAAGGTCCGGAAAAGAAAGCTAACCCTTCATAACTACTGCTGGCGTAAGGCAGGGTTGTATCATGACCCCCACATTATTTATTCTGCTTTTGGATTGTGTAGTGGAAGAAACCAACAGGGAGGCCCCTACCGGCATTTGATGGAATATAGTGGAATACCTGAATGATGTACACTATGCAGATGACATATATTTAATGGCCCACCGTTTTGCGGATATTTAGGCAAAGTTAATAAGACTCTCCGAGAACGCCAAAAAAGTTAGATTGAGAATTAACAGCAAAAAGACAAAGTTGATGCGGATTTAAACTAATATAACAACACCACTCGTTGTTGGTAATACAATATTTATATTAGAAGATGTAGAATTCTTTAATTATTTTGGATATAAAATTACGAAAGACGGTGGCTCTGCAGCCGATATTGATGGCCGCATTAACAAAGCACATGTTGCGTACCTCATGTTACTCAAGGTTTGGCGCACTAACAACTTATCCCAGAAGACCAAATTATGTACGTTCAATTGCAGCGTAAAATTTGTGCTGTTGTATGGTTGCAATACTTGGGGCTTTACAAAATTAACCACCAACAAAGTACAAACATTCGTTAACCGGTGTCTGAGACAGATATTACGGATTTACTGGCCGAATTGGATATCCAATGAAACCCTTTGGAACCAGGCACATTGTTGCCCTATTGTAAATGATATACAGAGACGTAAATGGACAAAGATCGGTCATATTCTTAGCCGACCATAAACTGATATTGGCAGAGCTGCCCTAGACTGAAATTGTCAAGGTCAATGCCAGCCTGGTCGACTATAAAATTCCTGGATCATGAAGCTGCTCGTCTTACATGGAACGAGATTGAGTTACTTGCCAGAGATAGAAATAGATGGAGAGAATTCGTTGACGCCCTATGTTCCCTGTGAACATTTTATCTAAATATTTTATTTAGCATTTTTGTGTGTAGGCGTTTCTGTAGAGAACCGATTTTTATATATCTTTGAAATTTCTGTATTGAAGACTGTTAAAAAAATATGTAATTTGCTGGTTCTATAGTCGATCCACATATGAAGCTATGGCTCCAAAAAAAATATAAACACTGAGCACGATACGTGATGGCTTATTTCGAAAAAAATATATAAGGCGTGGTCCAACCATAATCCACGATGCTAATTGTAAGTCACATCTTAACATCAAGTTGTTTGCCTATATTATTTTGACTTTTATTTGTTATAATGTTTGACAAATTAAGTCATGAAGAGGTACACAGTTAAGCAGTGCGTTAAGTTTGTTAAAGCCTTTTGTGAAAATTGGCGTTCTAATAAAAATGGTCGTAGAGATGTTAATGTTAGCTGCCACCATCATGTGATTTGACACAGTTCGACTTATTTTTTTAGGGATATAAAGGGTCCGCCATCTAAGGTTTTTTTAAACTAGTGCTTATTTCGTGAATTGTAACACTTAGCTAATGTCTGATTTGGCAGATAATTAGTTTTATCCTTCCGCTGAACGAATATGGTTGTGTATACGCTTCGCTAAGTGGGCCTGGGATCGACTTACAGAAGATGCCGATTTTGCCAAAAAAAATCATGATGAGACTCATTTTGATCTTGGCGGTTATGTAAACAAGCAAAATTGTCGCATTTGGGGCACAGAAAACCCGCACGCATACATTGAAAAGCCGATACACCCAAAACGAGTCACTGTTTGGTGCGGATTTTGGTCCAGAGGTATAATTGGGCCATTTTTCTTCGAAAATTAGCAAGGTGTGGCCGTAGTCAATGGCGATCGTTATCGAGCCATGTTGAACGAATTTTTGTTCACAAAAATTGAAGAGAAGGATATGGGCAACATTGAGTTTCAACAGGACGGCGCTACGTGCCACACAGCCGAAGCTACACTCGATGTTTTGCGCCCTGTTAAAAAAAAAAAAAGGTTTTTGGCGGACCCTTTATAAAAGAAGAAGTGTAAGCCAAGAACAATGCAAGAACTTAAGGATAAGATAGTTCAGTATCATTTCAGCTGAACATAAGTTAACATGCTACAGTCATTTAACCATCGAAACAAAATGTTAAATATTAAAATATTGTTCTTGGATTATACCTGAAGAGCTGAGAAAAGTAGTCAATTTTAATTCAGCCATGAGTAACATCTCCTCGTGGCAAATACCAGACTGTGACAAAGGAAATGTTAAACCGTCTCCTTACAGAAGCAGCAGAAGTCGGTGGATTACTGCTGCCATTTCTCAGTTACTGTTTAAGATCCTTGTTTGTTGCTTTAGATCCTTTTTCTTTGAAGAAAGAAGTATTTTCACAATATATAGAACAGGAACTTATTGAACATTTTCTACAGTATGATGACTCTATTTTATATTTATATGTTTAGTATTTAAAAGTTTGATTCTAATTGTTTGCTGGGATGCATATATGTATGTGAGGACTTGTGTTATTAATGTTAACATTATTAAAAACAAAACCAAAAATTGTAGTGATTTTAAACATACAATCGCAATATAGAAATCAATATAATTTTTAAAGTTTTTAACACTCTACAACACTGAAGTACTAAACCACCAAAATTTTTGTTGACTTTTCAAGCAGTGCAGACTTCATTCGCTTACGTTATTGCATGCATTGAAATACAAAAATTGCTTACGTATAGGAAAGCACAACAAAGTATATCTTCTATACAGAACAAAAAAAAAGAAGACAAATTTATTATATTGGTAATTTGTTTCTGTATTTCTCCCTCATTTTCTGCTTCTTTTTTTAGCAGTGCGTAAAGAGAAGGCTTGATTAGGCAGCTCTTGAAAATAGAGACCTATGAAGAGGGGTGTATAAAAAAGTCCCGTCTTTAACAAGCGCTTTTGGAATCAGGTAAGCACTAAGTAAGCGCTTCTTGGTAATGAAGTTTTTTGTTTGCTTTTTTCCACTGACTTTCTGAATAGGATAAGTACAAACGTTGCCAGTAAATACAACAAAGAATGGATTGCAATTCGCTCTAGATTCCATGCATTAAAAAATTATCTTAACTGCGACAGATTGTATCTAAAATATGTTTTGTGTTAAAACAAATATTTGTAATCAATTTATTATTTGTCAGTCATAAAGCCGAGAAACATCTTCTTACTTAAAACACTGTTAAATTATTTTAAATTAGATCAAATTATAGTCGAGCATAATCGACTTTGTTTCTTTTTTAAAATCTGTTGATATCAACATGTTTATTTAAATAACATGCGGAGAGTTTTTTGTTATTTTTTTATTTAAATTTTTCGGTTTAATAATATTTGTTATTTTTTTTGATAATTATTCCAACTCATTGAATATTGATTGAACAAATCAGTTGAGATGTGGAGAGTACGAAGAAGTTGCTAGGTAGATACGCCAAACATAGTAGACTAGTAAGAATGAGTGAGAGTACAATCTGTGAGCGTGTCTGAATCAGGGATGGCATATGAAATTTTAAAATTGTACCATTTAGCCTTTAATAATGATGGCATTGTTGTACCAGTGTTGTACCAATAATAATATCTTGGTAAATTTGAAGTGAGTCTGATATGATTAGCATAAAAAATATTTAATTAAGTTTTGTTTAAAAAATCAGTTTCAAATTAGTTTTTAACTGGATTAAATGTAATAAATTTTGTGTTTTCTAGAATTCAGTTATCGTTCATTTAATGCCTAGAATACTCCAATAATACTGTTGAGAGGAGGAACCTGTTTTTCTTTACGGTGAGATCAATACAAAGAGAACTTTCCTGCTTTCAATTATGAAGTACATATGACATTTCTAGCATTCGGATATTACGAAATAACTAATTTTAATATAAATTTTTGCAACCGGATTTCTAAAAAATTATATGCCTTCCGGATGAATGTATCATTTTCCAGGCTTAATGTTCATTATCTGGAAGGCATGTGAGACACTGAAAGACAAGATTGACTGAGGTTGTTATAGTTTGGGTTTCTGCACATAGGGGTCACTGTTTTACCGAGCGTTAGTAATCTTCAAGGCAAATGGAGTTGCAATCCCTTTGGTGAATATCAAAAGCAAGACCTCTAGACACTTTCTTTTAAAACCTGAGAATAGGTGGCGTGAACTGAAACATGTATATCGCAACTTAAAAGCCGAGGTCAGGAGAACATTTCGAGGTTGCTGGCAGTCTTAACAGGTCACTGGATGCAAGTCGACTTAAACTTATCTTTAATCGATTTCTATCTTCTCTGTGAATGTCTTGCCCTGGCTGCCAAGAGATACGGAATCCTGGGCAAACATATACTTTATAGTCTCTCTGAGATATTTGAGGTAAGAGTGAACGATCTGCTGAGTTATCTCACTGCTACAGGTGGATCTGTTACCCTCTCTAAGACTGATTCTAAAAGAAATTATATTTGGTGAGTGATGTGGTCTTGCCAAAAGGATGTCATACTGACTCCTCTTGACAATTTGAGCGTAGTAAAGTAACACGATTACCAACCAACCAAGCAATCTATACCATCATATACATAAAACATCTCCTGTGTTTAATAATGGTAGAATATTGTAGTATAGAATAGAATGGAGTATTGTGGCACAGTTAGTAGAATAGTTTATTGTTTATTTGATGTGTATCGTAACTTTCCGTGACGTAAGAAGAGAGAAAATGTTTAATCATCGATAACGAATGTTGATTTCTTTTTGGCGTCATATATGATGTTTTTTTTAAATAAATGTCCAGACTTTCATAACTAATCAAACGTGATTTTGTCTTTTAAGCTTCTGCGTATTAACAAGTTCAACACATTAAATATATATATCAACGAGATTCATTAGCAATGCTGGTAAAAGTACAAGGTAAAATGTCGCTAGGTTTAGATTTTATTAACAACAGTGACACTACAATGATGATGACATACACATGTAACTGCCTTTGCGCATGTCAAAGAAAAAAATAATCAGCTGATGAATCAATAGTACCTGATAAATGAATATGCTTCGCTAAGGATTTTGAAAACTTTAATTTTTGCGTGTGAGAACTGTTAAACCTCACTATACAACTTTATTTCACAAACAAATAATTTTGAGTCAAGATGTCAGCGGAATGTTTTTATTTATTTTTGTTTTTATATTTTTTGGTTTTTGCTGTTCCATAGTCCCGAAAAATATTTAAACAATTTATTAAAAATACGCATTGCGGCTAAGTCTTCTATTTTTATACCCTTCATCTGTGGTGCACAAGGGTATATGTATATAGATTTGTCATTTCGTTTGTAATTTCTACAATTTTCATTTTCGACCCCATAAAGTATAGCTTATGAATAGAGGATTCGATTAAGCCATATCCGTCTGTCCGAGTGCTTGTTGAAATCAATTTTTTGAAGCAACCACATGTTCCTTAGACCTGTGTATAGTAGCAATATTTTGGAAATATCCCGGACTGAACTGCTATTGAAATTCAGCAAAATCGCCCCATAACTTTCTGAGATATGAACAATAAAACGCGACTGTCTCTGTTTTTGCCCAAATTTTTACCACCAAAATTAAAATATTTCATCCATAAAATAATTTATAGGTACCTTTGTCATTATTTGTAGATATAATATGCTTCGGTTATAGGTAATTTTTTTTTAAAATATATATTCCAAAAATTTACAAACGAAAACCAATTTTTTTTAGCTTCTAGACAACCGAGGTAGTTAATATTGATATCATCTGAAAGGCGCGGCCGAATATAGCACTCTTACTTGTTTTTGTATGACAAGGAAATCAGAAGTATTTTTCCGATGGGAAGTGGTGAATTAATCGGCATTAGTGTTAAAAAATCTAAATGTTAAAAAGAAAAGGTAGACAGTTTAGATAGTTTGCAAAAAAGAGATCTAGGAAATTAGTTTTAAATTTTGATAGAACAAATAATAATAAAAAAAATTGCAAGTACAAGCGTGTATATCGTCAAATTTTGTATTTTTTTATGAAATTCGATAATCGCTTACGTGAAAAATTTTCTAACATGAACACCTTTGGTTTAAAATAGTTCACATTACCGCAAGTGCATTGTAGTTGGAGTAGTTGCAGTGATGCTATAGCACTTAATAATAGTGTAAAAACTTATTTATAATTATTTATCAAAAGCAAGATTAGAAATTAGAAGTTTGGAATTTTGCTGTTTAAATTTTCTACATATGAATTAGCAAGTTGTCTTTTTTTATTAATGAAGTTTGACAGCTGAACTACTTCCAATTGGAGAAAAAACAACTGATTAATCAAGACTACCTGGTGAATAAGTATGCTTTGAACGGAACTTGTTTAATAGAAATTCATCTTTAACTGATGTCTATTATGAATGAGACAAACTTGTTGAATTAAAACGGAACTTGAATAAAAATCTAATAACTGTAACGAATTTGCAAACCCCTTCTTAAAAATATACAGATTTTATCTAGCCATACTTTAGATAGTATAAATCCGGTTTTTTTTTAACTATTATTAAATATTTATGTAAATTTCAAAAATTTTAATCTTTCCATTGTTGTAAAACATACAAAGTTTTGCATATTTGTAAATATTTGTATTATGTACTAACTTTACGATGGCAAACATTTCATAGATTTTAAAACGTGTGAATTAATACGGAAAGCTTTTACCGGTTTGGGTGTTTCTTGAGCCAATATCAGCATCAATTTACTTACAATAAATACATACATTAGTATTAAAAAAAAAAAAAAATATTTTTAATGCCAATTTAAAACTACCATCATCATCATTGGATAAGTATTTTGCTTATCTCTAGGGATTGCAACAGTTAAGCTTATGTCCTCTTAAAAGGGATCTGTATACAGTATAAAAAATATTAATTTTACGTTACGCTTTCGAATGTAAAAAACTTTTTTCATGTATAAAACACGATAAGTGTGCACTTCTTACAAAAAATTTTTTGGTTGTTTTTATACACATATTGAAAACACAGGCAGAACTGCATATTGGCCTTAACATGAAAAATGTGGAAAACAAAATATTTTTATTTATAAAATGAAACTTAATGAAATTTAAATTAATTTTAATATAATAAACATATGGTAAGTATACGAGATCATAAATAACTTAAGCAGCCTGAATTATAGTTCGTTAAACAACCATTATTTAAAGAAAATTCCACTCAGAAATCAATTGCGGTAATAGCATTAAATCGCATAAATAAAATTTTATAAAGAGTAGAAACGGCATTTTTGAAGATGTCGTTGTATAATTCATGTGTAAAAAATCTTGTTCATATTAGCTCCGTTGAACAAAAGCGCACTATTATACCGAGTGAGCAGCATGCATGCAAATCGCTTCTTTACTCCGTTTCTATTTGGCTGAGTTAAATTTGAATGAATTTAATTTGTGAGAATTTTCATATGATAAAATATAACATGTAATATTGTTTTTGTGTTTTGTGTCCCTTTCCCACTTTTATTATATTTTTACGTTTATACCTTTTATAAACGCTGGCTTATTTCCTTTAAATAAGATTTGAGTTCTTTTCGTTTTGCAAATAAAAAAAGTTGAAATTCGTTATAAAATTAAGAGCACTTTATTTCTTTAAACACACTCAGATATTGCTTTTATGTCGCTTTACTTATTTCACTTATGATTATACACTTTTATTATCAAAGTCACTTTGATACGCACTTTATAAGCTCTACTGTAATATTGATCATGTTAGCTGTGTTGTTCGGCTATTTATAGTAACATAGTGGTGTTCTGTAACATTCGACAAAGTTCTCGTATGTACACACTAGTTCATTCTGTTAATTACTCGAAAGCCGTTTCAATTAAATTAACACGTAATGTTAATGTTAAGTTAAGAGTATGCTGCACATAATAACTCACCACGGCTGCATAAAACTTAACATCATGTTCGAACCACCAGCGAACCAAACGAAATGTTAAATGTACATAAACCAATACAAACAAAACTACTGTAACTTAAACTACTGCAAATATAACTGAAATAAAATTATAATGTAAATAAAGCTATTATTTAAAATAAATCTGTAACAATATGATTGGTTTATGCAAATGTTTGTTGTGCATCCCTTCTTATAGTATGTAATATTTTTTATTGTGTTCAATTTTTTTAATATTTTTTAACAAAACGAGCAAGTGAATGGAAATGTCATGAAAATACAGAAAAAAAAAATATTTTATTGAATGCAGCAGTCAACTTGAAAACAACTTCATTGTTTGAAAAAATTATGATTGTAAGTGGATTTGATTCATATGCATTATTATTTAAATAATGTCAATCTCAGATGCTAGTGTAGTGCTATTAAATTTGTTAGTATTGGATATGGAAATATTTTTTTTATTCGCGAGGATTTTTTATTTTTATACCCTTCACAGTGAGTTGTTTTTATTTTTATACCCTTCACACAGTGAAAAAGGGTATATATAGGTTTGTCATTCCGTGTGAAATTTCTACAATTTTCATTTCCGACCCCATAAAGTATATATTTTCTGAAAGCTTTTGAATAGGAGAGTCGATTAAGCTCTGTCAGTCTGTCCGTCTGTCCGTCTGACCGTCTGTCCGTGTGTATGTTGAAATCAACTTTTTGAAGCCCCCCGACATAGGTTGGACCCGGGTAAGGTATTAAAATATCAGAAATATTCGGGAGTAGATCGGTATTGAAAATCAGAAACATCGGTACATAAACAACTGAGATATGAGCAAAAACCCACGACCACCTCGATTTTTTTTTTCACAAAAAACAACATTACAACAACAACATACATACATACAAACGTGTATACTGGTTAGAGAAAACGTGTCATCGAATCCCAGCTGAGCCAAAAAATTTTTTATACCCTTCACCTGTGGTGCACAAGGGTATATATAGCTTTGTCATTCCGTTTGTAATTTCTACAATTTTCATTTCCGACCCCATAAAGTATATATTTTCTGAAAGCTTATGAATAGAGGAGTCGATTAAGCCCTGACCGTCTGTCCGTCTATCCGTCTGTCCGTCTGTCCGTCTGTCCGTGTGTTGGTTGAAATCAACTTTTAGAAGCAACTATATGTTCCTCAGATCTGTATATGGTATCAATCTCTTGGAAATATCCAGGAATGAATCGCTATTGAAATTCAGCACAATCGCCCCATAACTTTCTGAGATATGAGCAAAAAACCACGACCACCTCGTTTTTTTTCACAATTACAACAACAACATACATACATAGATACATGTAAAAAACATACCAAACAAAAAAAATTACAAAAAAAAAAAATATTAAAAATAAGAAAAAAATAATAAAAAAAACTACAAAAAAAAAATTTAAAAAAAAATTTAAAAAAAAAATTTAAAAAAATTTTTTAAAAATTTTTCTAAAAAAATTTTTTAAAAAAATTTAAAAAAAATAATAAAATATAAATAATATATTAAATAAAATAAAATAAAATTTTTTTGGCTCAGCTGGGATTCGATGCCACATTTATTCTAACGTGTACGTATGCACGTATTTTATATGGGATGAATAGTGATACAAACAATTGTTATTGCATGACTACACGTTGTGAAGGGTATATAAGATTCGGCACGGCCGAATATAGCACTGTTACTTGTTTTTTATTATACCCTTCACCTGTGGTGCACAAGGGTATATATAGCTTTGTCATTCCGTTTGTAATTTCTACAATTTTCATTTCCGACCCCATAAAGTATATATTTTCTGAAAGCTTATGAATAGAGGAGTCGATTAAGCCCTGACCGTCTGTCCGTCTGCCCGTCTGCCCGTCTGTCCGTGTGTTGGTTGAAATCAACTTTTAGAAGCAACTATATGTTCCTTAGATCTGTATATGGTATCAATCTCTTGGAAATATCCAGGAATGAATCGCTATTGAAATTCAGCACAATCGCCCCATAACTTTCTGAGATATGAGCAAAAAACCACGACCACCTCGTTTTTTTTCACAATTACACAATTTTAAAAAAATTTTTTAAAAAAATTTAAAAAAAATATAAAAAAATAATAAAATATAAATAATATATTAAATAAAATAAAATAAAATTTTTTTGGCTCAGCTGGGATTCGATGCCACATTTATTCTAACGTGTACGTATGCACGTATTTTATATGGGATGAATGGTGATACAAACAATTGTTATTGCATGACTACACGTTGTGAAGGGTATATAAGATTCGGCACGGCCGAATATAGCACTGTTACTTGTTTTATTTCATTTTCTTTTTATTATTTTTATTTCTTTTTATTTTTTTGTATTTTTGTATTTTTTTTAACATCAAAAATATATCACTCTTTATTTCCGGCTCAATAAACCTCCAAAGTCTGATCTAAAGATTTATGAAAAACATATTTTGTTGATAAAAGTCATTGCCGATGAGTTTTATATACCGACTACATCCTGGATTACATCAGATTTCTTTATACTGGTTACATCAAAAGACTGGACTCAGAATTTCTTTCATAGCTTGACTATTTTAAGTATCTTCCAAATAAATAATATTTTTAATAGCAATAACCGTTTATTGGATCTCGTATTTGTAAATTATCCTTCACTATGCTCTTCAGTTATTTATCAGCCAGCCAGGTGGGTGGCGCTGGAGAAGAGAATCTACCAGGACAGAACGTATTATGAGAATGGCTACAATTATAATAACAGGTGCTGTTAGGACCACCCATCTAAGGCACTTTTCACTATTTTGAACTGGTTACCACCAGACATCCTGGCTAAGCAGATGGCTGCGGACACCGCACTGAGGCTGAATGCCACAGGGGCATGGAAGTATGTTAATTATGGGCATGCAAGGATTTTGGGTATGATTAATATTGCTTATCCTATTGATTACAAGGTACCTGAACCAGTATTCGATCCGGGTTTCGTGACGAATATACCGGATATATCTGATAATCCGATAATGGCCTCCGACCTCCGAAGAATGCCATCCAGATATTTACTGACGAATCGAAATCACATGCTGGAACTTGATGTGGTATCTTTTCGCTTCAGTTGGGCTTGGAATACTGTAGGGCGATACAAGCCGAATTATTGGCCATTAAGACAGCCGCGGAACAGATTCAAAACAAGGAATATCTGGTAGGGATATTTATATATTTACTGATAGCAAGGCTGCTATTAGATCCCTTGAGAGCGTGTACAGCACATCGAAAATTGGCCGGGAATGCCGGGTGCCTCTTGAGGAGATAGCGAGACATTCGACGGTTACCCTTGTGTGGATTCCAGGACATGGGGATATCGATGGTAATAATAGGGCTGATGCACTTGCAAAAGCCGGTACCACTTTAGATTCGATTGAATCCAGTTGTGCTCTGGGTATTCCCTTATCAAAGGGAAAGCAGCTAATCTCGCATCGATTCTTTTTGGAGGCCAAGGAAATATGGGTGAGAGAACCCACTTGCTTGGAAACCAGAAAAATCTGGCCTGATATGGATGCGCATTGGACGTATTATGCGATGAATATGCCCCGAATCCACCTTAGGAACCTCATAGCGGTCATTACCGGACACTGACCTATATGTATACATGCGAAAAGGCTAAATATCCCTTAAAACGACTTCTGCAGAAGTTGCGATAACGAGAAAGAAGAGGAGACAACTGAACATCTTCTCTGTAATTGTCCTGTATTTGGGGACCTTAGACACCGGGTTCTAGGTCATCAATACTTGAAAGTAAAACTTGTCTTTCTGCAGGTGATCTGGGAAAGATCCACTCCTTTATAGACAGGGCAGGATGGCTGAGGAACGATGGCCAGAGGACGCAGACAAACGGGCATTGGTGCTTACGGTATCACAACGAGACCCTCGGAGGACCCAAGTAAGCTTTGCCTGCGGGCGGCTGCCCATATCAATAAGGGGATCGAAGTTATTATCTAATAGCTCAGTACTTTTACATCTATGAAAACCAAACATGCTATGCATCGTATATTAATAAAATTAAATTTTTCTTTAAAAAAAATCCTAAAATCTTCGACAATCTTATCAATTCCAAATGTAAAAATTCAACGTACTCAACTACTATGAAAATAAATGTTACTTATTGCAATAATGTAGATACTGTCAATTCTTTTGCTGAATTATTTGTTTCTACTTTTTTACAAAAACGATTTTTGGGACAATGAATAACTCCTGACTTCGGGAAAGGAACAACTCTAGCTGTTTTCCAAAATCAGGGAAAAATCAATCTAGTCAAAATAGAATTTATAAAATGAATGAAATCATGCGATAAGAATGGAAAAATAAGTTGAGTAAAACGAATAGATGTATTATCTATTCCAACAGATTTTGATTTATTCATAATAATGGCATCCATTACCTTAGAATCGACAACACAACGGAACGGAAAAGAACCAATCGAATCAGTGAAAATATCAAAGTTAAAATCGCCACCAACCATTATACTACTCTCTGAAATAAAAAAGTTATTTAAATCGTCAAGAGAAAAGAGAAAGCACTTTTCAAAAATTTTTTTTGGGGTGTAGATACAATTGGTCTTTGGAAGGTTTTAAAAAACTTCGGTTGTATGCAGGATGATAATGATGTTGTCTGGGATGGCGAAGTTAGTTGTCGAAATAGTTTTTTTTTTGGACATGATATTTCTGATACTTAGCAGCAATGATAGTGGCTTTAGTAATTTAATTGATTCACCTAATTCCTTCTCGTTTCGCTGTGTTGATGAGTTTGAATTGTTTGAGTCATTGAATAGAGTAAAATCTGGAGCAGTTGGTATTGACGGTATTGCTTTAAAGTTCGCTTATTTAATATTTCTTCATACTTATATCTGCTTTGTTGTTGGATGTAATAAATTTTGTTCTTGCATCATCTAAATTTCCAACTTTTTGGAAGACAGCTTGTGTAGTACTTATACCTAAAGTTGTAAATGATGGTAATGATTTTTGGCCGATTTCTATACTCCCTGCTCTGTCAAAAATAGCTGAATATCTTATACAGAAGCAGATACTTCAATTTGTGAAAAATAACATTTTTGAACCTCAATATACTTTTCGTGCCGGCTTCACTGTAACTTCTTTACTACTTTGCCTTACAGATTCTATTAGAGATAACAGTAATATTGGTAAACTTTCTGCTTAATTTTCGCTTGATCTATCCAAAGTTTTCAATTCTATTTGCCACACAACTATGATTAAGAAACTTAAGAACAAATTTAAATTTTCTAACTCTGCTTGTAGTCTAATTTTTGTCATACGTTATTGGAAGATCACAGATTTTAAAGTCTAATTTACGTCCTCTCTTTGCTGGCGTTCCTCAGAAGTCAGTGTTAGGACCTGTCTCTTGTTTATTCTGTATGTGAATGATTTGTATCTTCAAACTAATTCAGAGATGTGCGAGACACTTCTGTTGGCAGATAATATTTTTATTTTTTTTTAATGGTGATCAAACGTCGTGTAGTGCTTTTGAGCAGAGTATCAATGATTGCCTGCAACGTATTTTATTTCCGAGTTATTCCTTAGGTTATATTGTTGAAGATCTCCAACATATTGCAGTTGCTCTATAAGATAGTCAGGTGCATCGCCCATTTCCATTTTTTTAATGAAGGTCAAAATTGTAAGTTCTAATCTATCTAACATACATATATCTTATTGAGACAAAACGGTTGCATTTTAAAATGGTTCGCATTGCTTTGTTTTGTAACAACAAAACTTAAAAGCTAAAAACAAAAAAATGGCTAAAAAATGCTTAAAAAATATCTAGGAATGGCTAAAAAATTGCTTATAGCTAAACGCAGATTTTCCTAGCTGAGCGTGTTTAAAAATTGCTAAATCTAGCCATAAAATAGCTAAATTGGCAACACTGCTGGGGAGCTAATTTTGTGCTTTTGTAATTAGTAATATGACATTTTCTTTCATAATTATATTTTTTTTATAATTTTTTTTTAGTATTTTATATTTTTATATGAATTTGTGTACAAATTAAATCTAATTACTTTGGTTCTTAATTACTAACGGCCTTATTCATAACAAAAAGTTAGCCACAGTTTATACACTACGTACAACGAGCTGCTAACTAGAATGCCGATTAAGCTTGGCAGCTCGTTAGCACAGAGTTTATTCATAAGAAACTTTTTTCTGTCTGCCAACTTTTCATAAATCAACTCTGAAATTGCATGATACCCCTAAAATATGCAACCATTTTTTGTTTATAATCCCTAATTTTGACGTTTTTGTGTTTCCATCGATACTAACAATTTTTAAAATTGAAAAATAAATTAAAAAATAAACGAACAATATAATTTTTATTAAAATGGAAAAGCAACGCAAACGATCTGTAAATTGGGAACAGGATGAAAAGGTAGGTAAAAAATATTGGTAATGTAAAACAACAACACATAAAAGCTGTCTTTCACAAGTTGGCAAACGTTTGGCAGCTCGTTAACAAGAGTTTAGCCAGAGTTTGGCATGAGTGTTATGAATAAACTTAATGCTAACTTTATGCCAACTTTTTGTTATGAATAAGGCCGTAAGTATGTAATATATATTTATAATTTGGCCTGGAAGGCTTTGTATTGCTGTGTTGAAAAAAAAATAAAATAAAATAAATAAATAAATAAAAGTCGTTAAAATCTAAAATTATAATATTTTTTTCTTTAATTTATCACTTTTCATTGTTTAACTGCATTAATTTTTTTAACACAAATTGTTATTTTTATACAAACAAATATAGCAAAAATATTACAATTTTTAATTATATTTTTTTGTAATTATTGTTATTACGTATGTACTTACGTTTCTACTATTATTTAAAAAAAATTTTAATTTTGCAAAAATGTAATTCGTTCTGTTTTTAGAAAATGCATTTCATGTCTTAATTAATTTACATTTGTACGAATTGTATTTCTTGCATATTAATATGAAAATGAGTTGATATGCGTAATATATTTCGTGCTATTTGTACGATGCGAATGAGTTATATGGAAATGCACACATGAAAATATAACGTATACGTACCAATGTGACGCGTATTAAGCTCATAAATAATATTACTTATACGCGCAAGATTATAACAAGGACATACAGTATATAGTCCTTAACCTTGAAATGAAAAACAGTGGTTTAACGAAAAAAATCAAACCAAATAAGTTTCTTAACGATTAAAAAGGGCTTAACAATTTAAATTGAAGAGCAACCATTAAAAAATTATATTTATTTGTGTTAAAAAATATTAAAAAACATTTTTCTTTCTGAATTATTTACATAAAGGCAAACAGAATTTGTTCAAGAATCCAGAATTTATTTATAGAGAAATGATCGACAAATTAAATAAAAATTCAATTCGATTTAATGTAAAAATTTTTGACGATATGGCACTTAAGTCACCAAGTGGTTTGAAAATTAAAAAATGTTGCTCGTTTCTGTTTTTCATATTATATGGATAACACCTGGATAGACTAACAACTGAATACAAAACCAGAATTTATTTGAATCAATCTATCAATTATTTGACTGCAAAGAACATATCATTTAAATATAAACGTCAGAATTTTGCCTTCTAACTAAGTTTAAATCGCACTGCAAAAAATATAAAACGTGTAGAGGATAGTGTTAACGAAATACTGGAAACGTCTGCCAGAAAACGTTTCGCTCAGCTAAGAATGGTACAAGCCACTGTGGCACTTTTAAAAAAGTTTAACTGTTATTCCCATATAAGGTGCAATTGCGGCAAGAATTAAAATCTGCTGATTATCGGCAACGTCTAAAATTTGCATTTTTGAAAATCCAAGAGCCATTATCTACACGAATTGAAACTCAATGGGTGTTAAGAATTGTGTAAAATATCATTGGGCCTTAATTCTTCGAAAATGAAGATGGAAGTGCTATAACCGTAAATGGAGAGCAGTATTCGTTTATGGTAGAAACTTTTTTATATCCTTCTCTTAAAACTGACCTGAGCTGTGACTTCAGCGGGATCGAGCTACTGACCATACTGCCTGAGACACATTGACACTTTTAAATAAAAATTTTTGGAGAACGAATGGTTTCCAGAAATTCGAAAATTAATTAATCAGATTTGTCAGCACTCGTCTTATTCTTTAGGGTTATTTGAAGAAGTAAGTTTTGATGAAAATGTCTGCAACTTTGGACTCGAGCACTACAGGCACAAATTTTAAAAGACTTATGTAAAATGCTTTAAACGGTCCAAATATTTCGAAGCTAAGAACGGAGTTTATTTAAATAAAATTATTTTCTATATTAGCACGCTTTATTTTGAACTTTATTACGGTAACTAAAATTGTAACAAATTTGACTTGTCAAGTGTCAATTCTCATACACAAATTTCAAATTGTCAGTTTTAGTCGCGGTACAAGAAAACCAGCTTAACTCGTTCCTACAACAAAAATACAAGAACAGTAGGCAATCTGTTTTTGTACAAAGCATCAAAGCACCTTTCAGCACATATTTATACTCTACTTTGAAATATGTCACAGATGGAAAATAAAAGTTTTAATGGATTGTTATCTCTTTTGAAAATTTAGTTAAAGGTGTAAAATTTTTTTTCAACATTTATAACAATCCATATTTATGAGCCAGATTCTGAGTACCGCGTTACTTTAAAATATCAAATATTATCTATCCCTGTATTAGTTTTCCTTTATAATTTTTGTTTTTCCATTTCACATTTGCTTTAGCACACACACACACACTCACATAAAATTTTATATTTCAATTGGGGGATTCACAGTAGTGTCATAAAATCATATGTCCTATAATAATAGCATGAAAAATTAAGACAATTGTGAACAACGCCTCATAATTAAGTGTGCTATTTTGAATTTAAATCAGCTGATGTAAAACAATTATTAAAATAAATATTTTCTTTCATAATGCCAAAAACAAGTGAAAATATTTTGTAATTCTAATCCATGAATTTATTCAATTAGATCTTACCACAATATTTTCCATTTTTCAGTTTTGCTGCAAATCACAAATAAATTAAATTTTGTTTAATAAACAAAAAGAGCAGAGTCCTTAGCCGATCTTATTTGACGCCGCCAGTGATTTGTTATCAAAAATTATTAGGTGCGCTTAAATTTGGATGTCGGCCCGATAAAATTATACAATGAACGGCGACAGCTTACAAAAACTATTGCAGCTTGGCTTAGTCGGCTGAGCCGTTTAGCACAGGTCTCTGCTTATTAAATACGACAGCACAATAAATATAGCGTACAAAGTTCTATTATTATAAGACACTTTTTGTTTGTGAAGTAACAACAACATTTTTAAACCATTGTAAAATTTTAGAAGAATATGACATGTATGACATGACATGATCTTGTGAATCACCCAAATGTTTTTATAGCCGCCACCAAAAAAATGTGGGGTTGTATTTATTTTGTTATTCCGTTTGTAACACATCGAAATATTCATTTTAGACCCCATAAAGTATATATTTTCTAAATCGGGGTTTCATTTTATGATGATCTAGCTAGGTCCATCTGTCTGTCCGTCTGTTGAAAGCACGATAGAGGTCGAACCGAAGAAGCTAGAGGGCCCAAATTTTGCCAGAATATTTCTTATACACAAGGTTTGTTTGGTATTGAAAATGGGCTAAACCGGAATATTAGGAAAAGAGTTATAGCTCGTAATACAAGAGTAGGTCAAGAAAACCGTGTCCTTCCAACATCGAATAAAGTGCAATTGTGTCCAAACCCATTAACGTAAAGCCATGAAACTTCGAACGTATATTTCCTGAGTAAAAAAACATTTTCCCCCGAAAATTGCCAAAATCTATGCATTAGGAAAGGAGTTATAGATCAAAATGTACGAAAATTTATACCGCACAGTGTATGTTTTGGTATATTAAAAGTTTAAAACGTAATAAAACTGGCAAAGTTTTCTTGCAAACATTACTTTTTAGTCAAAGGCTTTGTACAAACGGTTAATAAATGTGGCACGCCCACTTTTACCTCCCAAATAACGCTTTGTTTCAAATTCTTGTAATTCTCTATGAATAAAGATTTTTGAAGAATAGAGGACTTTATATTGAAATATCGGATTTGAATTTATTATTAAAAACTACATTGACACGCCAACTTCAATGCCTACTTTTCACGTTACCTACTGTCAAGGAAATTTAAATTTCGCTACCTCCCATATAACGGTTTATCTTAAATTCGTATAATTTCTCTATGGACAAAGTTGTGGAAGAATAAAGGACTACACTCAAATATCTAAGTTTAATTTATTAGCAGAAACTATATTGACACGCCTACTTTAACGCCCATTTTCATTGAAAGACTAAATTTACGAAAATATTTCACTGGCATATCGAAGTTATACAAAGAAGGTCATACATACATATTTTAGTATAAAGGGATTATTTATTATTATTATTTAGTATATTTAAATACGATTAAGTAAATAAATGAATGAATAAATGTTGTGCTGTAAAACTACATTAAATTGGTGGTGGGTATAAACAATTCAGCGCATATATAGTACTCTTACTTGTTACTCTTATTTGTTATTTAAAATAAAATTGTTTTTTTGAATTCTGTTCTACAATTTATATAAATTTTATATCAAATGGCGTCTGTCCAAATGTGGCCTAAACATTTGACGATCAGCTGTGGCTCTAGTTTTATTACAAAATTCAAAATAAGGGTATTAGTGTAAAAAAGTTTCAATTTTGTGTAATTTATAATCTGAAAAAAAAAATAAAAAAAATATTTTAACAAATAAAACAACGAAAAAAGACTTGGCTTGGTGTAAAATAAACATTGTTCAACTAATACCATCTTGTTAAAAAACCTGTGAGACATAATGCACTGCATAATTGCAAAAATTGCTTTAGCAACATCCTAAGCTACACGCAAACATAATGACTTACAAAAAAAGAATACATTAAAAACAGAGGTTGGTGAATGTCGTACTAACTCAATGGCATGTATATAAAAAACATGAAATCAATTAGGACAAATAATTCTTTATTTCATTTTTCAATACAATACTGAGTTAAATAGTTGATTTTTACACACAATACTTGCAGTCCTGATCAAAATAGTGCTAGTGATGAGACCGTAGCTGGTTTCGAAAATGCATTCCACTTAGCTAGTATCGAATATTCTGTGATTATTCCATTGAACTTATAGACTAAATTTAAAAATTAAGGGCCGTATTCGTAAAAAATATTTTAGGTTTATTGAAAGCTTATTTGACAAATTTCTCTACGACATCTGTTAAATAAGCCTTTAATAAACCTAAAATATTTTTTATGAATATGACCCTAAAAATAGGAAGTTCAAATGTAATATTAAAAAAAAAATTTATTAAATTTTTAAATCGCGTGGCGATTTTTGGTCCACCCTGTATATACATACATTGTATCGGTTAGTTGTCAGTATATTTGTTGTTGCACGTATCATCATTTGTTGTGTTCTTTATCTCCAATTAAGTGCTCAAGTTAAATTGTACTTTTATAAATTAAATAAATTTAAACTTTTATTTTTATTATTTTGATAGTGTTTTGCTTCCTTTAAACAACAATTTAATTTTTATCCAAATATTAAACAAGGAGAAAAGTTTCTTACATTAAAGCAGTAAAATTTTGGCTGTTGTTTGGAAGTGGAATTGAGGTTATGAATTGGCTTACTTTGTATAAACATTTTGCGATTCCTATGATAAAGGATAATGAAAATTCGGCACAACTGAATAAAGCTTTTTAATTTTTTAAAATTTTTGTTCTTAACCCGGCAATTCCCAGTGTCACCTGCAGGTGACAAAGATTAACGGAATTTTTAAACATAGATACAGATACCAATGAATAATAAAAATATCAATAATATAAAGACAATACCCTGTTTTGTATCTGATTTTATTTTGGCATTGCTGCCACTATTTAAAATAGCTGATTTTTGAGTATTTTTAAGCAGTGGTTTTGATTTTTACATACTAGTGTGTCTTGTCAAGGCATATCCATAAGGTATATGCAACGGCGAATTGATACAACAAAGCAACTTTTCATGAGATGTTTTATGTCAAGGCCAATTCGTATATCAGGGATGGAAAAGTTGTTTTAACATATTAAATATAATAAAATTTGATTAAAAAAAGGATATAATTGTTTGAAACACATTATTAATGACGCAAAAGCAACAAATATACATAAATTTAGCACATTTATTATCAAAAAAGTACACGTAAGTTAATTGTTTAATACAGAATTTAAAATCACATTTCCCTTCCCTGCATTAATAAGGCAAATTCGTTCAATTTTGACATAAAGTCTCCTCATCAGCTGGGCTGATAATTTCACCTCTATGAATTCGCCTTGTGTCTTGTGATAAAAAATTTATAAAAATACCAAAAGAGTAAGAATTCAAAATTTTTTTATTCTTCATTATTTCGAAATATTCACTTCAATTATTTAATATGAAGTTTTTTAAAAAAAATTATTTGGTTCTCATAAAAAATAACAATATATACCAAGTGTCACTTGTAGGTGACACTGGGTATTATTAGTACTAAATTTATTTGCAATATAAATATATCTTGCAGGCTCATATGCAACATAGGTTGACATATGATTAGATTGGCGATATTTTTAATGCCGGTGAAGTCGTAGATGATATTATTTTATTTCCACCGGATGATGGCGAAGTGACTGATGAAGACAGTGGTGATAAAAATGAAGCTAGTATTAGTCATCTTCCTGGTCGCATGCTTTGTTCCATAGTAGAACTGCAAAATGCGTCTATATGCACAGAAAACAGTGTACATAATGAAGATAGAGAAGATGAAATTATCGAAACTTTGCCCAAGAAGAAAAGGAAGCATCACAGCACTATCAAAAACTGGGAAAGCACTATCTACAATACTTCATTTGTTTCTTGTGGCAAAGGAAACTGTGACGAAGAAACTTTTACCAACTTACGGAAAGAGATGACTGCCGTGGAATTTTTGAATTACTTTATAGCAAAAATCTTGTCGAGCTCATAGTTGATATGAGTAATTTGCTAAAAAGGCTTTACAAAGAAATCCTACACTGAATGTGAATGTTAATGAAATTAGAGTTTACATCGCAATACTGTTGCTTACAGGATATTTGACGCCAAAGTATATGAGAATGTTTTGGGAAGTAAAGAGTGACACGTACAATGACCTAGTAATGAAAGCCAACAATATCACCACTTTGCAGACAGTACGCCCTTGCCGCACAACTGCACCTACTCGCTGTGGATATTTAGTGAATTGTGAACTATATCAGGATGCGTCAGGACCAAGTCTAAAGCTGCAGCCGGATTTAGTCCTAGGAGCTGCTGTCATTTGAGAGCTCCACTCCAGATTGCCCCAAGATATGGGACATTACAATTTGTACTTCGATAATTTTTTTTTACCGGTTTACCATTAATTAAATATTTACGCGAGCAGAATGTTTGGCAACTGGCACTATAAGGGAAACCTGTACTGAGAATTGCAATATGCCAAGCTCAAAAGAAATGAAAAAAGAACCAAGGGGTAAGCTATGTTATAAATTTTCCAAAGAAATTATTGCAGCTATTTAAGTGGCATGATAATAGTATTGTCAACATTGTATCAAACTGTCATGCATTGGATCCTATCACTAGAAAAATGTGTGTAATATGGGTTTGCATATAAAATGTTGGTACAGCTTCCACAATAAATAAATTTTAGTCTTTTCTTTTAAATAAATATATATTATTAAAAAAATTCATGTTTTATATCTATGAAAAGATTAAAACAAAAAAACCGGTATTTTAACCCATTAACTTTACACAATGCCCAGTGTCACCTGTAGGTGACCGCCCTTTAACAAAAAATTGGGCGGTTTTATTTATCAAGTATATTTTTCTAAATTTTTTTTAACATATCTAATCTATTTTAGCCAAAAATAAAATAAAAATTCTTTTTATTTTGACTATGGGAATTGAAGGGTTAATTCTAGAAAGTCTTTTAATATTGTTAAGTATCGTATTTATTTGTTAATTTCACTTATACTGGCAAGCAATAAAATCGTTTTTTAAATCAAACAAAAAAGCGGAACTAAAGCTGTTTACGTACGTATGACCTTTCCAGACACAACTTTTTTATGATCATATATTTACTATATGAATGTATGTATACTTATGTGTACATATGTTGATGAGTGTATGTGCACATGGTGTTTTTACTAAAATGCAAACAGTCACCTGAAACACAAATATTGTATTTATGTTAGGCACTAACGTACATGGAAAAACTTTGTTTATATCTACAGCAATTTTAACATTAAGATTTATTTTAAGTTAAACTTTAGGTTATTTATTTTTTTTTTCTATTAAACAACAACATGCAGCTGTGTGTCCTGTCATCAGTTTTAACATTTCATTTTTAATTGAATTTCAAAATTTGAAATCTTATTGTTCTAATAGACCTTTTCAACCTGAAAAGGTTTTTGGTTTAAACATTTAAATAAGGCAATGGAACATATCAAATACAAATTGTTTAAGAACGCAGGCAATTTATCATTGGTTTTTAGTCTTGTAATATGCGTGTTACATTGTTTTTCTTCTTCTTGTTTTAAAATTACAACAAAAATGCTAAATGTCATGATTTGTGACTACTGAATTTGAATTACATTAACCGTGACATTTGTTCTATATTTTACGTGAACTTCTTACTTCAGCTTGTTCAGGCAATATCACATTTGATGTGACTTAAGTGTTTTGATCGATAGTGTTTTATTTAGAACCCAAGTCCACCAAAAATATATTTTTCAAATAAATTTATTTAGATTAAGTTTTAATTTATACTTTTAGGCATATGTATGTGTATTTATGGTGTTTTTGTAGACGCATATATTTTTCGATTTGTTTTAGTTGTATAACTAGCTGCCGTGCTAATGAAGTGTATTCGACTCTTTTTCAGTATTCTTTGGCAAATCATAATGCAAAGACTTACACCAAAACAACATCTACAAACCGTAAAAATTGATTGCCATGTAATACGTAATACCTTGGATCAAATAACGGCTAAATTTTGTCTTTTGAATAATATTCATCCAAATCGAGTCAGTGTGGTGTGTACAGATGAAGCCATCACTGTAGCCATTACTGTAGACGCAACTGTGACAAATGTCTTCAATTTAGCGATCCGATGTTTTAAATCACTCTGTTTTCAGATTTTTTTAAATTTTAAATATGACAGTAAATCATCTTTTCGATATTTGTATATCCTTCACACGAAAACAAAGTTTTGTCCTTCCCTTTCCTACAATATTAATTTCCGACCCCATAAAGTATATATTTTCTAAAAGCTTATAAAAGGAGTCAATAAAGCATTATCCGCCTGTCCGTGTGTTTATTGAAATCAAATTTTTTAAGCCACCCTACATCGTCAAGACCCGTGTAAGATATCAAAATATCACAAATATTCGGACGTAGATTGGTATTGCATAATCGCCTCATAAATATCTGAGATATGAGAAAATAAAATTTTCCAGCCCTAGGATAATTTATAGAAACAGTTGTTACTATTTATAATTAGGCTTGCGTCTGGAAATATTCATGAAAAATGTTGGATAAATTGGTAACTAATTGGCAAAGTTATGGGCAAAAATTATTTGAAAAAAAATAAATATTTTTTAAATATATCAAAATTTGTTAAACTCCTAAAAAATTTTTGAAGACGCTTAAGATAATAAATAATAAACCGTAATCTCAGAAATTATTTCTAAGAAAAACTAACAAATCGTTTTAAAACCAACTGAGATATAAGCACCAAAGTACAACTGCTTCGGTGTTTTTCCTAAAATTAACAAACGAGAATAAATATTTTTCAGTTTCTATACAACCAAGAGAGCCAATATGGGGATCAAATAAAAGAGATTGAGTACTTAAATATAGTTAGATATGAAAAGAACAAAAATTCAAGATGGCGTCCTAGATGAAATGGCGAAATTATGACTTAAATTTGCACAAAATTTGTATCAAATAAAAGAACTTGACCATTAGCATGTAGTAAACTGTTTAAAAGTATGAAATCCAAGATGGCGTTTGAAACAAAATGGAGGAGGGAATTTTTCCTAACCCCATCAATATGGGTATCAAATGAAAGGGCTTGACTAGTAGAATACAGTTAACTACGTAAAAATTCAAAATCAAGGATGGCGTCGGCAATAATAAACAAAAATGGCGTATAACTTGAAATATAGGTTAAGCTACGATGTGGGATTATGTATATGATGGTGAAGGGCATTATCAGATTCGGCATGGCCGAATATATCTCTCTTACTTATTTTTTTAATTTTCGTTTATTTTTCGGGGTTCTTAAGAAAAAAATATTTTCCATTTGCTGCCTGCACGTAACGACTTATCTTTTGTTGTATATCGTAAATTTTTTTTAACAAGTAACTGGCAAAATTTTGTAAAGATAAGGCCTTAGCTTAATTTCTAATCTTATCTGCATATAATTTTGCTATTTTTTAATTCGATTTACTTGTTATGCGTAACTAGTGAAAGAATTGTTTATCACTTAAAAACAACCTAAATTTACTATAAAGAATATGTTAAATATTTTTAAATTAAAATTAATTTAGTCAATATTAGCCTATGTCATAAAGAAGCAAATTGACAGTGAGACATATTGAGAGCATTATTTTAAAAGAATTTGTAGTAGAATTCACATCGCTTTCGGTGGTTGTTTTTCGATAAATAACCAAAAAAATTTATTGTTATGAAACTAACAAAGTAAGAATATAATTTATTTATTTATTAATTGTTGAAAAACTATAGATTTCACAACTCTATATGATATTTGGTCTCTAAAAATGCTATTGTAATTCACTACCTTGACAATTACTTTCTTTAAAACCTTGACTCATCATTGATTTTCCATGCACTTGTCTGAATCAAAGTTCAGTTGTTCTTAACTTTTTTCATAATTTTCTTTAACAGCTCAATGCAAAAAAAAAAAAAAAAACTAAAATGCATACACACATACATATACACATTAATACATTTAGTTAAAATAGTTTGCTGAATTTAAAAAGTAGTAATAATGAAATTCACACTGCATTATAAATTCAATAAATGTTCTTGGTTATAAAGAACATGGGCATTTCCGCTTTTCAAAAAAAGAAAACATGAAACACACAACAGCTATAACTACAACAAAAGCTAGTAAAACTCTAACAAGGAAAACGGTTGCCCTTGCAATACACGAAATGTGTGCAAATTTATTACGAATGTTGTGTGTATGTGTTACTTACTTAGTTTATAACAGAGAATGCCATATTTGTGGATTTTGTTTAATAATTTTTGTTCATTTTCAGTTTACTAAACAAAAGCAAACGGTTAAACAATATCAGCGATATACTGCCGCACAGTTTACACATTTTCTAGGCGGTTCAGTCAGAATTAAAACAAGTAAGAGTGCTATATTCCGCCGTGCCGAATCTGATAATACCCTTCACCATCATGTACATAGGTATAATCTCACATCGTAGCTTAACCTATATTTCATGTTATACGCCATTTTTTCCTTATTATTTCCGACGTCATCCTCGATTTTGAATTTTTACGTAGTTAACTGTATTCTACTAGTCAAGCCCTTTCATTTGATACCCATATTGATGGGGTTAAAAAAATTTTTCCGCCATTTTGTTTTAGACGCCATCTTGAATTGTAAATTTTTTAATAATTTACTGTATTCTACTGGTAAAGGCCTTTTATTTGATATAAATATTGTGTTGAAGGAGTTACATTTTAAAATACCAGATTTAGCTCATATATAAATTTATTTTCCGCCATTTTGTAGTGGCGGCCAACATGAATTTTAATTTTTATACACTTCACCTGTGGTGCACAAGGGTATATATGGCTTGTCATTCCGTTTGTAATTTCTGCAATTTTCATTTCCGACCCCATAAAGTATATATTTTCTAAAAGCTTATGAATAGGGGAGTCGATTAAGCCCTGACCGTCTGTCTGTGTGTTGGTTGAAATCAACTTTCAGAAGCAACTGCATGTTCCTCAGATCTGTGTATAGTATCAATATCTTGGAAATATCCTTGAATGAATCGCTATTAAAATTCAGCACAATCGCCCTATAACTTTTTTTAAAAAATTTTTAAAATATTTTCTTTTATTTTTTTCTTTTAATTTTTTTAATTTTTTTTATTGTCTTATTTTGTTTTTAATTTTTTTTTGAACCTCAATTTAAAGTTTTACAATGGGATGTTTTTATATATGTATGTACGTATTTCATATGAGATGAATTGTGATTGATATTGCATGATTACACGTTGTGAAGGGTATTTAAGATTCGGCACGGCCGAATGTAGCGCTCTTATTGGTTTTTATAGTGCTTATATTGCGCTAGTCTAGTCCTTTCAGATGATACCAGTTTTTGGAAAACATTTAAAAAAATTTTTTTTTGCCTATAACTTTACTGATTAGAGCCCGCTTTATCCAAAATTTTCCACGAATATCTACAAATAGTAGCATAGATATCTACAAATTATTTTATGGCTGAAAATTTTTAATTTTGGTGGTAAAAATATGGGGAAAAAATAGAGACAGTCGTGTTTATTTGCTCATATTTCAGAAGGTTTTAAGGCGATTATGCTGAATTTCAATAGCGATTCATTCCCGGATATTTCCAAAAATTTATACCATAAACAGATCTGGGAAACATATAGTTGCTTCTAAAAGTTGATTTCAATCAACACAGATGGACGGACGGTCAGGGCTTAATCGACTCCTCTATTCATAAGCTTTCAGAAAATATATACTTTATGGGGTCGGAAATGAAAATTGTAGAAATTACATTCGGAATGACAAAGCTATATATACCCTTGTACACCACAGGTGAAGGGTATACAAAAAATCTGGGGGCAGATTCTCGCATTCGTATACGCGCGAAATTATATTCGAACGTGCGAGTTTTCTTACTTTTGGGATTCTCTCATTCGATATCGAGCATCGACTATCGAAATTTCTAATGATGGCATTCGATAACGAGCTACATTTCGTATGAAACCTTGCGAGTATAAACTCGTTAGCAAAAAGGCATTCGAGTTAACGTTTTAAAGTATAAAAGTGAACAGAAAAGAAATGTAAGTTAAAAATTTATGAAATTTTTTTAAGTAAATTGTTATATTTCTAGGTCAAAGTTAACAAAAATAAATTATTCCCTTTCTTTGGGGATTTTTTGGCAAAGCACACAGATTTGGCAAAAAGCCTTTTTCCGAACAGTTTGCAAGGGAAAGCGAGGGCTAACCAACTTTTGGAGCAACTAGCCGTGTATGAAGACAAAACTCTCACTCAAGTAGAGGAACAAATCTTGGCTGCTGCTGGCATTGAAGTCGCTGGTTAGGGTTTGAAGACTGCGCAAAGCTTTGGATCAGTCTTAAAAACACAAACAGATGCAAAGTCAAACCTAAAATCTTTAGGTGACTAATTAAGTGTAATAGCACCTGAAGATCACAATAATGACTTGCCATGCACTTCTTCGTCTTTAGTCTCAAACAGTAAGCACTCCTCATGTATAGAAGATGATGATTTAGAAGAATCAGTGACAGAAAAAAGAATAATATACGGAGACATAAAAAAATAGCGTAAAGAAAAGGGAAACAAAAACTACTTTGCTAAAAAAAAAAAATATGATGACTACAGAGAACTACCAGAAGGAGATGCTAAAAAGATAAAATTCCCTTATAAAAAAAACAAGACCTCGAATTAAAACTGAATATTCAGTTAATTGAAATGAAAAAGAAAAGCCTACAAGTTAAGGAAGAGGAGCAATACTTCGACAAACAAATTAAAGAAATAGAGTTGCGAATACGAAGAAAGGAGTTATAAACACTTAATATGGGTATCGAAATGCAATAAAAATAGCAATAAATCCCTATGTACATAAAATTTTTATAGGCTTTAACTTTTTTTGGTTTCAAAAAGCATGAAAAAAAAAATAACTTTTTTACAACACTGAACTAAAAACTCGATTCGTTTCGTATCGAGTAACATCATTAGAAAATTGTACGCTATCGAAATTAATTTCGATACGAGTTTTATTTCGATCACGAATGCGAGAATTAGCCCCCTGGTTATATCAGGCACATACCATATACCTTTGAGTTACATTATCGTTCTTGTTTTGTTGTATTTTTACATAACTTCTATCTTAACTTTTATGCTCTGAAACTTCTTTACCGTAGCAGCTTATTAGCTACCCACCAACACAACTTTATTATTTTACTTAAATTGTCAAGCAAAACAACAAAAAACAAATTATTTGTATGTTTTATGATTGCATCTAATAAAACAGAGGGTATTTCAGATTCGGCACAGCTAAATATAATATTCCAGCTTGCTGTTCTTAACTTTTGGAATCTTAACATTTTCTTAAATATGTAATACTTTTCAACTTCTGAAAAAAAAAAAATCGTGACATGAATTTGTTCTGTTCCTGTATAATAATATACATACTCACATTTGCACACATGTATACATCGACTTGTAAGAAATGAGTAAAATAAAAATCCGCATAAAGTATATGAGAATCGTTATCATAAATTTTACTATAATATTTTCGTAATTCTGCTTCTTATAACAAAAACGGCAATAAAACTACTCACTAGCTTTACAGAAACAAAAAAAAAAAAATAAAATAAACAGTCACGAGTAGCACCAGAGTAGTCAGTCGTCATTTAGTTTTATTTTACAAATTTGCACGTTTAATTTCGCTTTCCTTTCTTTAATGCAGTTATTTTATTTCTTAGCAGTTTTTGTTGTTGCCATTTGTAGAAAATGAAAAACAAAACATAGCAACAACCTACAAAAACAAAGAACACTCCTTATTACCAGTTTAGGTTCCTCAAAAAGTATTAACACTACTTCAATGCCTCTTTTTATCTTACACCAGGGCTGTATAACAGAAATTGGTTATTTAATTGTAACAGATTTTTTCAAAAATAGTAAAAATTTTACTGAATCGCCATTGCTATTACAAATCGATCAAATCGCACAGAAATTATGCGTTGAATTCAAATGTGCATTTAAATTAATTATTTTTTTTACAAATACATGAGTTTAGTTTTCTTAAAATTTAGAAACCAAATTATCAGATATTATTTATTTATTTTTGAAAGAAACAAAGTAAATTAAGCTGGACAGTGTTTTAAACTCTACCGTAATTCAAATGTTATTTCAATGTTAGTTTCTGCCGTTTGATGTTATATCATGAGACCGGACAGCCGGCAATACCACAACTTTAAAGTTTTAAAGATTTTGTGCACATTTTGTAAGTGACAAAGAAGCGTAATAAACAACAACACTGCAATGACCATTCTTAACATCTTGATATCATTTAGAATACAAAACATCTACAAATTAAAAATGAGGTGCTCTTTTAAGCTCGATAAAGCTTGAAATTAAAAAATAATAAATTAAGAATTAAAAATGTTTATATTTAAAAACATCAAATAATTTATTTAATTTATTGTCTATAGATTATAAATCCTTACAGACAAATGTATGTAAAATAACAAAACAAAATTTAGGTTATTTATAAAATAATATTCTATAAGTTCAATTCAACGATTTAAATATATAAAATAATATTTTTTGTTACAACTTCTTTACTTTCATTAAGGCCAATAAGGTGATAATAATTATTAAAGTTTTCACATATACGACGAAGAGGATCATTATTAGCATAGTTGGATCTATAGTATTTTAAGTTAATAAAACGGAAGTTTCGAGTTGGTCTGGTTGGAACATTAAAAGATATTTTACTTAGCAGGAATTCAGAGTCGACATCGCCTTGAATTAGGCCCAGCACAAAAGAAAAACTCAGCATTGAACGACGACTTTTTAAAGTTAGTAATTTTATAACACAGAGTCTGCTTTCGTATGAAGGTAGTAAAAACGAATTCCATCCAAGGCCACGTAGACAAAATATTAAAAACTTCTTTTGTACAGACTCGATACTATCAATATGCATGTTATATTAAGGATCCCATATAAATGATCCTAGAATAGGTCGAACTAGCGATGAATATAATTGTTTTGTAATATAAGTACACCAAGTATCCAAGTACACCATTTGCTTTGTTAACAATTAAAGAAATATGGTCACGAAACTTTAGTTGGTGATCAAGCAAAATACCAAGATCATTAATGCAATAAAATAGATCCAATTTCTTAATTCTGAAAAAGGACATATGCTTACATTTTTTTATATTCAGCTCCATTAAGTTGATTTCACACTAATTGACCAATTTGTCAATATCAGATTGAAGGAAAAGTTGATCTTCGGGATTATTAGAAGAACGAAAAATTTTGACATCATCGGCATACATCACAACTTTAGAGTGCTGAATAACTGAAGGTAGATCGTTTATGAATAAGGTAAATAAAATAGGACCAAGGTGGCTACCTTGCGGAACACCAGAAAGAACTTTGATAGAATTAGACTTAGCGCTTCCATACTTAACTTGTTGAGTTCTAAAAGACAAATATGATCTTAACCATTTTATTGTCATATCCGTAAATCCCATTAATGACAATTTGTTAAGCAAGAGATCATGGTTTACCTTATCAAAAACTATATTAAAATCTGTTTAGAAAGCATAAGTTTGCATATTATTTATAAAACCGTCATTTATTATAGTAGTTAGCTCCAAAATATTAGTCGTTGTAGAGCGATGTTTACAAAAACCATGTTGGCACGGTGACAAAAACGAAGAAATTTTATAGTATAAATTATCAGTTAAAATTTTTTCAAAAAGTCTGGGAATATCACTCAGCTTAGCAATGACATTGAGTATGAAATGATTTCAGAACTATGCCCACTTCAGCTTACTCTTGACACTTCTCATCCTGAAATCCAAATTTGGGCCACCTTGCGTTTAAGGAATATTTGGGAAAAATTTGAGCTTCTTAGCTTTTTCGGTTCGAGCAAGGTCGGACAGACGGATGGACCTAGCTAGCTCGTCATAAAATGAAACCAGCAGCCTTGTTCTGTAACTCGCTAAAGCTTTTAGAGATTTTTGTAGCCTGAATCTCCAAGTAAACGGCCCTGCAACCTCATTATTTAACACGCTAAGGCTAAATCTCTATCACTAAAATCCTAAAAAATAGATTGAATATTCTTTCAATACATTTTTTAGAGTTTTAGTGATAGAGATTTAGCTTTAGCGAGTTACAGAATAAGGCTGCAGGACTCAGAAAATACATACTCTATGGGGTCTAAAATGGATATGGCAAAATAAATATACCCCCAACATTTTTGTTTGGTGGCGGGTATAATAACAAAACATTACTCTCATTAAAATAAAATAATCATCACTTAAAAAAGTTTTTCTTTACAGCTCTTTAGTGTTTCTGTTTACACCAACAAAGTAGAATATGAAAACAAAAGCCGATAATAAAATAACGAAAACCATCGAGTACAATAGAACACATACAAAAAACGTAAAAAGTAGTGAACAGCAGTGTTACTAAATAACTACATTTAGGGCAGTTTAAAGACAAAAAAAAAAAAACACTTTCTTATAAGCGATATTTTAAAATGTAAGAACTAACCTCATTACAGAACATTAAAAGTTAAAGTTCTTGTTCAAGCTCTACTATCAAAACATTCAAACATGCTTTGAATGTTCTATTTCAGTTTTAATGTTCTACTCAATCTCTATTCTAATAAGTTTTATTTTATTTCAACTGTTCTTGCAGTTTTGTTATATTCTTTAATATTTTGATTATAAAGCAAAACAAAATGTTTGGGAGTATGCATTTTATACTGAGAGAGGAATAAATATACTGCAAGGTAGTTTACTTATGCTTATGCAGCCTATATACCAAAGGCTGCAAGACAAATTATCCATTTTTAACACTAAAAAGTCTTTTTTTTTTTGCATATCAGTCTAACTATTTAAAAATTCCCGAATAATTATACATTTTGAAATTTCTTTGTTTTTTATTATATGACGAACTGCAACACTGGCGTCAATTAAAAACAAAAAAACCTACTGATTTTACGTTGTTGTACATTGTTCTTTAAGGTCATAAACCGGCATGTTGATTGTCATTTAACGTCAGTTGACGTCGCATTTGAAACGGATGTCCTTGAAATTTGTAAATTACCTGAAAAGAAAAACAAAAGAATAAATAAAATACTATTAAAATAGGAAAGAAAAAGAAAAAAAGCAGCGCCAACATTAAGTCCAGGTTGCACTGTTGCTGGCCAACACTACGTGTTGTAGCAACCACAAACATCAAGACAATTTAAATTTTCGTGTTTAGCTGTTTGTCATATGCTGTTCTATACATTTGCCGCGTCATGTTGCTGCGTATTAATTGGCTGCGGAGTAATAAGTTAAAGTTGTTTTGTGTCGTGGCATATAATGATGATGTGGTAGGATAGTGTGTATGATGATATTAATGAATTTGATAGGTAACTATTCAATCCATCTATTTAGTCATTCAACTTAATCAGATTTATTTCTTTATATACATTTTACTGTTTACTCTTCAGTAGCAAAGTTAACAATAACAGTAGCAAAAATAAAAATTTAGTCGGTGCTTTCGTAACCAGTTAAAAGTTATAAAAAATTGCAAAGAAGAAGAAGAATTTAAATTTTTAGAAGGCAATTAATCATAAAATTAGGGAAATTAATTGTTTGAAGTGATGCAAAAGGGCCTTAAGTCAGAAAATAAGATTTTTGCTTAGTACCAAACAAAATAGGCATTTTGCTGAATTATTGCCTAAAGAGCATATAATTACGATTCGAAACAGTTGTGCCAGACTTAAGGCTTGGTGCCGTTGCTGTAATGGAATGGCACAGCTGATTGGTTTTGTTATGTGTACAACGGTTTAAACAGTTATAGTAATGTAATGTGATGTAGCTTTAACGTCCGAACCTGTTAAAAATAGAAAATCATTACGTTTTTACGTGACATTTATTTAGAGTGATGTCAACTTGTTGGTTCTTAAAGTCAGTTAAATGGAAAGTACTTTGTAAAAAACAAAGAAGAAACTAATATTAAAAATTTTCTAAAAAATCGGAATTACATACATATGTATGTATATATAAAAAAATAATTTACATAATAATCTGTAGAAAGTTTTCAAAAATGTAATAAAGAAAACGGTCAATAAATTTTTTTACCTACAAAAAGTTTTAAGCTGTACCTGAGTTGTACCATAAATTCTAAAGCACCGTGTTGACAACACCTTTTGTTTTGGTTGTTTATAAATATAAAAATCATATGGCACGTTTTTAAAGTTTCTATAACTACACTAAAGTCGTACGTTAAGTAAACGCTGCGACTACATTCTATCAACAGTCGGCTAACCAAGCCTTGAATTGTTGATACCAAACGAAAGAGAGAGAAAATTGAGTAAAATTCAGCCAAAAGCTCAAACTAAAATTTCTTGACTTAAGACCTTTTTGCTAACATCAAAGAAATCGAATATAGATGTTTCATAGAAATGTGTGCCAATAAGTTAACACTGTTTATGTCCCTTTTTATTATTCTTCGGAAAAGCACTTTAAAATTTTTGAGTTGATTCTTATAGATGAATTTCCTTTTAAATAAAGTCTATTATGTATATGAATTTCGTTATGTGTTAATTAAAGAGCATATCGGTTTTCATGTATTTAGTTAAACTATAAGTTAAGTTAAGTTATTCTTCCACATGATATCGTTCGGTAAAAAATATAGGCAATAAGTTTGTATGTGGTAACTTCCTGTAAAGTTGTAAAAAAATAGTTTAAAATTCGCCTTAAAATTTGTTTTCAATTCAGGCCATTGCTTACACTCAACCGATTATATGCCAACCAGTATGGGCGCAACCAGATCGTTCATTGCATTTCGACCCCTAGAATTTGAAAAATATTAATTTCTTTAATATGTATAATTTATATAAAATTATCTCCGTTTAAAATTTTCCCCTTCAAACAAAAAAAAAAAGATTTTTAAGCTTTTACGACACTCAGAAAAAAGTTGTAGCTTGTCTTTTTTATACCCACCACCAAAAAAAATGGTGTGAGAGTGTATTCATTTTGGCATTACGTTTTTAATCGAAATATTCATTTTAAGTCCAAAAAAGAATATATTTCTGGTGTCATGTTTTTTTACGATCTAGTTATATCCTTCTGTCTGAAGCATGATAAGACTCGTACAGAAAAAGTTAGGGGAATGGAATTCTGCCCAAATAGTTCTATACATCAGATAAAGAGAAAGAAATAGAAAGAAAGTAATAGCTTGTAATGCAAATGTAGAAATTTTGTCAATATTATTGTAATAACGAAAATAAAAGTGACACGCCTGCTTTCGCGCCCATCTCAATGGACATGGATTTTAAATAATAATAGTGTCTATGTTTTAATGTCTAAATATAAATAAATAAGAAGTCGGTAATATCATTCCTGTTGTAGAAATTCTGGTGTTGCGGTTGGAGATTAAATATACTAAAATACAATAAATAAATAGCAAATTGGTCTTAAACAAAGAAAGTAATACATATTTCAGTATAAAGAAATTATTCCATTATTTTATTAGAATTGTTAACAAAATACAAAATTGTGGGATATAAAAGTACTACACAAAATTGGTGGTCGGTATGGGTAAAATTTGGTACATCTAAATATGTGTTCGTAGTTGTTTTCAAAGAAATTGTAGCAATATTAAGTTATTGCAAACAAATTATAGTTAATTTTATTATATATTTTAAACATTAATTTTCTAACATCAACTTACCGCCAGACCTTAATAACAGCAAACATCCAATTTTGATAATGCGCTAATTATTGAAGTAAATATTGAAATGTAATGCCATTTGAGCATTTTTATACTTATTTCCATGTAGGGGATTTTATTAAAAGAACATATTTGAACATTACTGTTCATTATTATTGATACTTTTGTTTAGGTTTATTACTTCACCATCAGCGCTTAGCCCAACGCTTGCTATTCTGGTTTAGGTTTAGCTGTATTTGCTTAAATTTTATATTTAGTATTTTGTTTTATAAAAGCAGGGTTGTATTAAAAAAAAAAGTTTTTAAAAACTATTGGGACAAACATAGCATAATATTGAAATAATAAGCATTAAAAATTACAAATATATTTTGTTTTTTCAAACCTAGAATTGTAAGATCACGTTTTGATAATTTTTAACTATTTTGTGGTCGTGTGATTTCTACATACATATATGAAAATTAAATTATTTTATTATTTAAATATTTAATCAGGCTTGAGTTCATATTAATATTCTTTATTTTTACAAAGAATTTTTTTTTTTGTTAAAAACAATTATCTGTTCTTATCGCTACCTAACTGGTGGCTAGAGCAGGACAAAAATAGTGATAAATGAAAGATACTAACAAACAAAAGTAAAAAGGGTTGCTGTTTGGTTAAAATTTCAATCTAACTCATTGTGGTAAAAATATATGAAATAGGAAAAACTAAAAATTAGTTACCGAATTCAATTAACATAAGTCCCGTGAGTTAAATAGATGATATTTACAACCAACATGTAACCACCGATCAGAGAGTGCTGATGATGAAATCGTAGCTGGTTTCGAAAATGCATTCCACTCGGCTAGTGTCGGTAAAAATATAATTTTTCAAGATTTATTCTTTCATTTATCACAATTAAAAAAAAAAAAAAAAAAAAAAATTATTTGTAAAAATAAAGAATATTAATATGAACTCAAGCCTGATTAAATATTTAAATAATAGTTTAAACAGAAAAGTTCGACAAAATAAAAATTCAATTTATATAAACACAGGGCACGGTGCAAAAAATCATTCATTCACTGTTAGTCAGTCAACATTTCGTTGTATACTGACCTCACAGAAAATAAAACAAATGATTATAAACATTGATTGTTAAAAACAATTATCTGTTCTTATCGCTACCTAACTGGTGGCTAGAGCAGGACAAAAATAGTGATAAATGAAAGATACTAACAAACAAAAGTAAAAAGGGTTGCTGTTTGGTTAAAATTTCAATCTAACTCATTGTGGTAAAAATATATGAAATAGGAAAAACTAAAAATTAGTTACCGAATTCAATTAACATAAGTCCCGTGAGTTAAATAGATGATATTTACAACCAACATGTAACCACCGATCAGAGAGTGCTGATGATGAAATCGTAGCTGGTTTCGAAAATGCATTCCACTCGGCTAGTGTCGGTAAAAATATAATTTTTCAAGATTTATTCTTTCATTTATCACAATTAAAAAAAAAAAAAAAAAAAAAAATTCTTTGTAAAAATAAAGAATATTAATATGAACTCAAGCCTGATTAAATATTTAAATAATAGTTTAAACAGAAAAGTTCGACAAAATAAAAATTCAATTTATATAAACACAGGGCACGGTGCAAAAAATCATTCATTCACTGTTAGTCAGTCAACATTTCGTTGTATACTGACCTCACAGAAAATAAAACAAATGATTATAAACATTGATTGTTAAAAACAATTATCTGTTCTTATCGCTACCTAACTGGTGGCTAGAGCAGGACAAAAATAGTGATAAATGAAAGATACTAACAAACAAAAGTAAAAAGGGTTGCTGTTTGGTTAAAATTTCAATCTAACTCATTGTGGTAAAAATATATGAAATAGGAAAAACTAAAAATTAGTTACCGAATTCAATTAACATAAGTCCCGTGAGTTAAATAGATGATATTTACAACCAACATGTAACCACCGATCAGAGAGTGCTGATGATGAAATCGTAGCTGGTTTCGAAAATGCATTCCACTCGGCTAGTGTCGGTAAAAATATAATTTTTCAAGATTTATTCTTTCATTTATCACAATTAAAAAAAAAAAAAAAAAAAAAAATTCTTTGTAAAAATAAAGAATATTAATATGAACTCAAGCCTGATTAAATATTTAAATAATAGTTTAAACAGAAAAGTTCGACAAAATAAAAATTCAATTTATATAAACACAGGGCACGGTGCAAAAAATCATTCATTCACTGTTAGTCAGTCAACATTTCGTTGTATACTGACCTCACAGAAAATAAAACAAATGATTATAAACATTGATTGTTAAAAACAATTATCTGTTCTTATCGCTACCTAACTGGTGGCTAGAGCAGGACAAAAATAGTGATAAATGAAAGATACTAACAAACAAAAGTAAAAAGGGTTGCTGTTTGGTTAAAATTTCAATCTAACTCATTGTGGTAAAAATATATGAAATAGGAAAAACTAAAAATTAGTTACCGAATTCAATTAACATAAGTCCCGTGAGTTAAATAGATGATATTTACAACCAACATGTAACCACCGATCAGAGAGTGCTGATGATGAAATCGTAGCTGGTTTCGAAAATGCATTCCACTCGGCTAGTGTCGGTAAAAATATAATTTTTCAAGATTTATTCTTTAATTTATCAAAAATAAAAAAAAAAAAAAAAAAAAAAAAAAAAAAATTCTTTGTAAAAATAAAGAATATTAATATGAACTCAAGCCTGATTAAATATTTAAATAATAGTTTAAACAGAAAAGTTCGACAAAATAAAAATTCAATTTATATAAACACAGGGCACGGTGCAAAAAATCATTCATTCACTGTTAGTCAGTCAACATTTCGTTGTATACTGACCTCACAGAAAATAAAACAAATGATTATAAACATTGATTGTTAAAAACAATTATCTGTTCTTATCGCTACCTAACTGGTGGCTAGAGCAGGACAAAAATAGTGATAAATGAAAGATACTAACAAACAAAAGTAAAAAGGGTTGCTGTTTGGTTAAAATTTCAATCTAACTCATTGTGGTAAAAATATATGAAATAGGAAAAACTAAAAATTAGTTACCGAATTCAATTAACATAAGTCCCGTGAGTTAAATAGATGATATTTACAACCAACATGTAACCACCGATCAGAGAGTGCTGATGATGAAATCGTAGCTGGTTTCGAAAATGCATTCCACTCGGCTAGTGTCGGTAAAAATATAATTTTTCAAGATTTATTCTTTCATTTATCACAATTAAAAAAAAAAAAAAAAAAAAAAAAAAAAAAAAAAAAATTCTTTGTAAAAATAAAGAATATTAATATGAACTCAAGCCTGATTAAATATTTAAATAATAGTTTAAACAGAAAAGTTCGACAAAATAAAAATTCAATTTATTAAATTATTTTATTATGATTATATAGGTTTATTTAATGATCAAGTGCGGTCGTAATATGATATCAGTAATAATGATGACTTGCAACCATTATATGTTTTAACTACAATCATGTAATGCAATCATACTATGTTGGTCTTACATTATGATCACATACAACCTTGATGTTTCTTTGCGTACAGATACAAAACTGTCAAAGAAAATTTTAATGAGCTTTTTTAAAAAACATTGTGTTAGAATTGTTTAAAAATAATTTTTCTATAGAGTTGAAACGCTATATGCTGTGTTTTATGGAATCAAAGGGGGCTTGGAAATACAAATTTTCTCTTTGTGTCTTATTTCCCACACCTAGAACTTTAAAGAAGTAACGGTACATTTCTTATTAACACCATATACAAAAAGTTATAATATTTAACCACTAGAGGCACCGTAATATATAGTTGACTACATCTGCTATCACATCTTTATATAAACAATTTTGAATGCAATTATTTTCAATGACTAATATTGTTTTCTTTTTCTATATTTCTTTACAGATATTGTAAATTACATAACAATGGTGAGTTATAATTTTGTATTAAAAATATTTTTTTTTCGAAAAGTGTCCAAGTGTGTTTGACATTTCTAACGCATCCAGTCTCCCTGAATTTTTAAATTAATCTCTTCACCGTTAACGAACACTATTCCGACCATATTTTGTAAGAAATTTTCGAACTGCGGCCACCAAGCATTCATTATTTTGAAATATTATTCAATAATATAGACGTATAACTCTCCATTTTTTTGGGGTTGCCATCACTTTACGCACAAATTGCGCTAAATTAAAATCTTGTGTCAATTTTGGGTTACCATTTACATGCAAAATTTTCACTCAAAGCGATCGTTTGGTTTTTAACAAGTAACAGTGCTATATTCGGCCGTGCCGAATCTTATATACCCTTCACAACGTGTAGTCATGCAATAACAATTGTTTGTATCACCATTCATCCCATATAAAATACGTGCATACGTACACGTTAGAATAAATGTGGCATCGAATCCCAGCTGAGCCAAAAAAATTTTATTTTATTTTATTTAATATATTATTTATATTTTATTATTTTTTTTTTATTTTTTTTAAATTTTTTTTAAATTTTTTTAAAAAATTTTTTTAGAAAAATTTTTAAAAAATTTTTTAAAATTTTTTTTTAAATTTTTTTAAAACTATTTTTTGTAGTTTTTTTTATTATTTTTTTCTTATTTTTAATATTTTTTTTTTTGTAATTTTTTTTTGTTTGGTATGTTTTTTACATGTATGTATGTATGTATGTATGTATGTATGTTGTTGTTGTAATTGTGAAAAAAAACGAGGTGGTCGTGGTTTTTTGCTCATATCTCAGAAAGTTATGGGGCGATTGTGCTGAATTTCAATAGCGATTCATTCCTGGATATTTCCAAGAGATTGATACCATATACAGATCTGAGGAACATATAGTTGCTTCTAAAAGTTGATTTCAACCAACACACGGACAGACGGGCAGACGGACAGACGGACAGACGGATAGACGGACAGACGGACAGACGGACAGACGGTCAGGGCTTAATCGACTCCTCTATTCATAAGCTTTCAGAAAATATATACTTTATGGGGTCGGAAATGAAAATTGTAGAAATTACAAACGGAATGACAAAGCTATATATACCCTTGTGCACCACAGGTGAAGGGTATAATAAAAAAAAATAAAATTTATACCCTTCACACAGTGAACAAGTAACAGTGCTATATTCGGCCGTGCCGAATCTTATATACCCTTCACAACGTGTAGTCATGCAATAACAATTGTTTGTATCACCATTCATCCCATATAAAATACGTGCATACGTACACGTTAGAATAAATGTGGCATCGAATCCCAGCTGAGCCAAAAATATTTTATTTTATTTTATTTAATATATTATTTATATTTTATTATTTTTTTTTATATTTTTTTTAAATTTTTTTAAAAAATTTTTTTAAATTTTTTTTTAAATTTTTTTAAAATTTTTTTTTGTATTTTTTTTTATTATTTTTTTCTTATTTTTAATATTTTTTTTTTTTGTAATTTTTTTTGTTTGGTATGTTTTTTACATGTATCTATGTATGTATGTTGTTGTTGTAATTGTGAAAAAACACGAGGTGGTCGTGGTTTTTTGCTCATATCTCAGAAAGTTATGGGGCGATTCTGCTGAATTTCAATAGCGATTCATTCCTGGATATTTCCAAGAGATTGATACCATATACAGATCTGAGGAACATATAGTTGCTTCTAAAAGTTGATTTCAACCAACACACGGACAGACGGGCAGACGGACAGACGGATAGACGGACAGACGGACAGACGGTCAGGGCTTAATCGACTCCTCTATTCATAAGCTTTCAGAAAATATATACTTTATGGGGTCGGAAATGAAAATTGTAGAAATTACAAACGGAATGACAAAGCTATATATACCCTTGTGCACCACAGGTGAAGGGTATAAAAAGGGTATATATAGGTTTGTCATTCCGTGTGAAATTTCTACAATTTTCATTTCCGACCCCATAAAGTATATATTTTCTGAAAGCTTATGAATAGGGGAGTCGATTAAGCTCTGTCAGTCTGTCCGTCTGACCGTCTGTCCGTGTGTATGTTGAAATCAACTTTTTGAAGCCCCCAGACATCGCTTGGACCCGGGTGAGGTACTAAAATATCAGAAATATTCGGGAGTAGATCGCTATTGAAAATCAGAAACATCGGTACATAAACACCTGAGATATGAGCAAAAACCCACGACCACCTCGATTTTTTTTCACAAAAACAACATTACAACAACAACATACATACATACAAACGTGTATACTGGTTGGAGTAACCGTGGCATTGAATCCCAGCTGAGCCAAAAAAAATTTTTTTTATATTTTTTTAAAATTTTTTTAAAATTTTTTTTTTATTTTTTATTTAATATATTATTTATATTTTTATTATTTTTTAAAAATTTTTTTTTTAATTTTTTTTAATTTTTTTTTGTATTTATTTTTTGTTTTATATTTTTATTTTTTATATTAATTATTTAAAAAAAAAATTTTTTTTTTTAATTTTTTTTAAATTTTTTTTTTTTATATTTTTTTTTTATTTTTTTAAAAAAATTTTATTTTTTATTTTTTATACCCTTCACACAGTGAAAAAGGGTATATATAGGTTTGTCATTCCGTGTGAAATTTCTACAATTTTCATTTCCGACCCCATAAAGTATATATTTTCTGAAAGCTTATGAATAGAGGAGTCGATTAAGCCCTGACCGTCTGTCCGTCTGTCCGTCTGTCCGTCTGACCGTCTGTCCGTGTGTATGTTGAAATCAACTTTTTGAAGCCCCCCGACATAGGTTGGACCCGGGTAAGGTATTAAAATATCAGAAATATTCGGGAGTAGATCGGTATTGAAAATCAGAAACATCGGTACATAAACAACTGAGATATGAGCAAAAACCCACGACCACCTCGATTTTCTTTTCATAAAAACAACATTACAACAACAACATACATACATACAAACGTGTATACTGGTTAGAGAAAACGTGGCATCGAATCCCAGCTGAGGCAAAAAAAATTTTTTTTAAATTTTTTTTAAATTTTTTTAAAATTTTTTTTTTTAATTTTTTTTTTATTTTTTATTTAATATATTATATATATTTTTATTATTATTTTTTTTTATTTTTTTTTTTTAATTTTTTTTTTATTTTTTTTTTGTTTTATATATATTATATATGTATATAATAATTTTTTTTTTTTTAATTTTTTTTTTAAATTTTTTTTTTTTAAATTTTTTTTTTATTTTTTATTTTTTTTTTGTTTTTTTTAACATACATACGTGAATTTACTGTTATTGCATGACTACACGTTGTGAAGGGTATATAAGATTCGGCACGGCCGAATATAGCGCTTTTACTTGTTTTAACATACATACGTAAATTTATAATTTTACAATGGGATGTTTTTATATATGTGTGTTTTTTATACCCGCCACCAAAAAAATGGTGGGGGTATATTCATTTTGTCATTCCGTTTGTAACACATCGAAATATCCATTTTAGACCCCATAAAGTATATATATTCTGAATCAGGGTTTGATTTGATGACGATCTAGCTATGTCCGTCCGTCCGTCTGTCCGTCTGTCCGTCTGTTGAAAGCACGATAGAGGTCGCACCGAAAAAGCTAGGGGGCTCAAATTTTGCCAGAATCTTTCTTATAAGCAAGGTTTGTTTGGTATTGAAAATGGGCTAAATCGGAATATTTGGAAGAGAGTTATAGCTCGAAAAGCAAGAGTAGGTCGAAAAAACCGTGTCCTTCGAACATCGAATAAAATGGAATTGTGTCCAAACGCATTAACGTAGACTCATGAAACTTCGAATATATGTTTTCTGAGTCAAAACAATAGTATTCCCCGAAAATTATCTAAATCTATGCATTAGGAAAGGAGTTATCGATCAAAATGTACGAAAATTTATACCGCACAGTGTATTTTTCGGTATATTTAAAAACAAAAACGTCATAAAAGCAACAAAATTGGATGTACGACTCTGAAATTTTGCACACTATGTTTTTTGGTGAGAGGCTTTGTTATAACCGAAAATCATTGTGCCACGCCCACTTTAACGCCCACCTCCCATATAACGTTTTACCTAAAATTCATATAATCTCTCTACGAATAAAGATTTTGGAATAATAAAGGGCTATATTGAAACACCTAAGTTGTACTCATTCACAAAAATAACTTTGACACGCCTACTAAAACGCCCACTTTTCACGTTATCTACCGTTAATGAAATTTAAAAGCTCATAAAACCGCCAAAATTAGAGGTATGATGATCAAATTTGCTAAGTAAGTCCCCCTAGGCAATGTCATTACTGTGCCAGAAAATTAAGGTGCCACGCCCACTTTTACGCCCACCTCCCATATAACGTTTTAGCTAAAATTCATATAAATTCTCTATTAATAAAGATTTTGGAATAATAAAGGGCTATATTGAAACACCTAAAATGTACTCATTCGTAAAAATAACTTTGACACGCCTACTATAACGCCCACTTTTCACGTTATCTACCGTTAATGAAAATTAAAAGCTCATAAAACCGCCACAATTAGATGAATGAAGATCAAATTTGCTACGTATATCCCCCTAGGCAATGTCATTATTGTGCCAAAAAATTAAGGTGCCACGCCCACTTTTACGCTCACCTCCCATATAACGTTTTACCTAAAATTCATATAATTTCTCTATTAAAAACGATTTTGGAATAATAAAAGGCTATATTGAAACATCTAAAATGCACTCATTCGCAAAAACAACTGTGACACGCCTACTATAACGCCCACTTTTCACGTTATCTACCGTTAATGAAATTTAAAAGCTCATAAAACCGCCAAAATTAGATGAATGATGATCAAATTTGCTACGTATATCCCCCTAGGCAGTGTCATTATTGTCCCACTTTTCACGTTATCTACCGCTAATGAAACGTTAAAGCTCATAAAGCCGACAAAATTAGAGGTATGATGAGATAATTTGCTACATATATCCTTCTAATCAATGTAGTTGTTGTGCCAAAAAGTTTAGGTGACACGCCCACTATAACGTGTACCTCCCATATAAAGGTTTATCTTAAATTCATTTAATTTTTCTATTGACAAAGTTTTTTGGAAAATAAGGACTATATTGAAATATCTAAGTTGTATTTATTAGCAGAAACTTTATTGACACACCTACTTTAATGCCCACTTTCATTGAAAGACTACATTTACAAAAGCATTTTAGTAGCATATCGAAGTTATAAAGGGTGGTTAAATTTTAAGGGCTGATGTTGAATTTAAATAAAAAACAAATTATTTAGGAAATTATTATTATTTCTTTTGTAATGAAAATATTTGTACGGTTCAATTATGCATTTAACAGAATATCGGCCAAATGGCCCCCCCCCCATCCTTGGCGCCACTCCTCTATCTGATGGTCCAAATTTTCAATGACAACGTTGATGCTCAATTGTTGGGCACGATGATGAGTCGAGCTTGACTGCTCTTTTGCCACACTATCGCAAAAAACAGCAATGGTTCCCATTCAACGAACTAAGAAGGCATTCACAGATTTTCTAACATTTTATACAGACCCGTTTTGCAGAAATTTAAATATTTTTTACAATTTTCCCGATTGTGGACGAATTTGAACGATTATGTTGATCAACAGAATTACGAAGTGCACAAAATACATTTTGATTTGAACGCCCATTTTCATAAAAAACCTGAATAACTTTAAAGCGTTGCTCATTTGCGTATCTTTCCACGGATCAAATTGAGTAAGTTTGAGATTGAGAAATGTCAAATGAAATGCAGAAAACAAATTTAAAGACTAGCTGTAGTTCACCCTCAACATAAAAATTTAACCACCCTCTACAAAGAAAGTAATACATATTTTATTATAAATAGATTATTCCATAGCGATTAACAAAATAATAAATATTGTGCTTTAAATGTACATAAAATTGGTGGTGGGTATAAAAGATTCGGCACAGCCGAATATAGTGCTCTTGCTTGTTATATGCTTGTACATACATACGTATTTCATATGGGATGAATGGTGACACAAACTACTGTTATTGCATGACTACACGTTGTGAAGGGTATATAAGATTCGGCACGGCCGAATATAGCGCTCTTACTTGTTTTTAATCAGACCTTCCCCAACAAAAGAATATTTTAATAACTTTTTTTTTGCATTAAAGTCGTAATACTTTTTATATATTAAATTCTATAAAGACCAAAAATTAGGGATAAATTTTAATTTGAAGGGTAAGTCAAAACACAAAGTTACACGAATATTGAAAAATAGTTTCAAAAAATGTTGCGCCCAAGGTCAAATATTTGGCTAAATATTGATTAAGTATAAATAATATAAGATTGATTATTAAAAGAATGGGTCACCTAAAAACAAGCCTCTCAACTGCAAATTGAAATAAAGATAATTTTGCAGTGTTTAATCACTAATTATGTGAGTATCCATGCATTTTGTGTTCAAGAACTAAAAAAACATTTCCTAATCGTGATAAGAATTGGTCATCTAAATCGTGTGACTTAAAAGCCTTAACATTTGAAATAAAGGCTACATGCTAACAATTCATACATTCTATGTATATGTCCCATGTACCATTAAATAACAATTTATTTTTTGGAAACATCCCAAAACACTCTTATTGTGAATAGTTTTAAAAGAATAGTTTGATGTGTTATTAACAACAAAAAGCTTATTACTACTCGTAATTGTATTTTTGTAGTGCCTTAAAACATTGAAAAGTTATTGTAAAAGTAAGTCCTTTTTTTAAATTGAGATAATTAAAAATCCATAAATTTATCTTTTCGAATTGAATTTGATTAAAGTTTAGTTTGACAACATTAAAAATTTCCTTTTCACCTAATAATTTATTCATGGTTCGTCACATCTTTCCAGTTCAATAGTGTGTGTAGATTCGAGTACATAATCATAAGAGTAATTTCAAACACACATACACACATATACACACATATAATTTAATGAGCTGTAGCTCTTCTTTTATCTGATAGCCCTTAGCGAGGCTGCGAAAATGTATGCATGTATGTGTAGTGGTTGATTAAATGTTGTTTTTAAGAAATAGAAAAAAAAAATTACAAATATAATTAAGCACACATTTAGGTACATTAGATGGCAACAAATTTGTAGTGGAAAGAACAGGATATTTCAAAAAAGTTTAATTTCTGCAGTCGGTATGACAGTGTCTACTTTTCTTATTTTTATGTTGCTGTTTTGCGCGAAATCAATGGAAGTCAATGTTTTGCAAAAATTTATTAGCTAGAAGCAGTGAACGAAAAGAAACGAAACGAAACACAGTACAAATCATCTAAGTCAGAAACTTTTAAATTTTCATGAATCGTTTTGTTTGCGAGCAAAACAAAACCACAAACTTTTCAATGCAAAAGAGCATAAACAAAACAATTCGGGTTTTGTACTTAGGCTTTGCTTTGACGGTATGTTTCGTTTGAGTACGAAACAAGAATGAAACGTTTGCAAACGTTTGCAGAACAAAAAGATTATAACAGTCATAATAACAATGCACCATTACCATTTCGCAAACTATAGTCAGTGACTTCATATCGTTATTAGGATCATAAAATTAATGTAGGTAGGTAAAATGTTAAAAAATTTCCAACAACAAGCAGCAATAAACATGTAGAATTTTTCATGTAAGGAGCAAATCAATCAGCAAACGTTTTGAAACGTTTGCAGAAAGTATTGTACTGTATTGTTTTGCATGTTACATATTGAAGCTGAGTACTTTTCGATTCTGGTTTTGTTTGCACTCATAGTACAAAACAATACAAAACAAAATGCATGTACCGTTATCCTGGGTTTTGTTTCGTTTTGTTTTCCCTCTCTGAAATGATCGAAACAAAACTATTGGAAACGTTTCCTTTTGTTTGTTTTCGTACTCTGGCTAGAAGTACTTGCAAAATAATATTGATTTTATATAGGCGTGGTAAAGCCCACATTTTAATCAAAAATGTTTTCTCTAAAAATTTAATGTGTGCGGAGTTTCATAAGATTAAATTAGTTAGAAGCAGCTAAAAAATATTATTATTTAAATTGTAGGGGCGTGGCATTGCCCACTTTTTAAATTACAAAATTGCTTTAAAATGAGTTTTCCAATTGATAATAATAATTGTTCTTTTAAAGCAACAGAAAGTTTGCAAAAATGTTTTAATCATCGCTTTTAAAATATTAAATTGTGTCCACCCTAATAAATGTGCTATTGATTAGACATACATACTAATACACATGTTTATTTATACAGTACCGTCAAATTTGTTTTATTGTAAAATATATATCCTATAGATAATAGCAATACTTAAAAACAAATCTAAGCCAGAGCGGCAAGCGTTGTGCTAAGAGCTAACGCTGAAGTGGCACACCAAAAAAGAGCGTCAACGTTATGTTATGAACAGTAAGAAATAGAAATAAAGCTGAAATCGCTAGATTGCACTAAAAAAAACTAAAATGGCATTACTTTTCAACAATTACAAAAGATAAGAAACGTTGTAGTTCGTTTGCGTTCAGCGTACAGATGTGGACTGGAGATTGGTTCTTAAATGTGTTCTGAAGCTCAATAGGTGTATGAGGTACCGTTAATATGGGTCAAGAGGGATGGACGGGAATGAATCGGCAAACGAGCTTGCAAAGAAGGGATCTGGTACGTCTTTCTGTGCATCGGAACCTAGAGTGAGATGTTGCGGGCAAGGGTCTTTTAATGGATGAAATAATCGAACCCGAAAAGGTGGATTGAGACAACCACTTGTAGACAATAGCGTATGATGTTCAGAGAGCCCCCTGGCAGAAATTAAACTGAACTTGATAACTGCGCTGGTTGCAGGGTAAGTTAACTTCAAATATCACCTGCACAAGATTAAAATTATGTAGTGTGATCTTTGCAGAATATACCTTGAGACTGCTAAGACGGCAGCGTATGTGATATGCGAGTATACATCAATGACTGGCAACATACTAAGTGCCACCGGCAAGCACACATTGAATGTGAGTGCTATGGGGGAAATTAGTCTGGGGCAGATGCTGGCGATTGCAAGAGACTCTGTAATGAGCGATACAATTTGAAGTCATAATAGTCTAGAGCGAATGCATGTTTTGGCACGAGACTCGGTGGGGCCAGTGATACTTTTTCGGTATCCTTGTAATCGCTGAGGAACAAAGTGAGTCGTATATAAACAGCCTGGTCCCTCTAGTCCACGCTAACAGTTCTCAGGTTTTCCAAGAAAGTATTTGGAGATCTTGCTTTTAGTAGTCCCCAACGGGATTGTGGCTGCACTTGCGTTGGCTTTATCCGAAGCAAATCCTCCCTGGCTAGCTCAATCGCCCGCTCGTTACCATAGAGGTCCCTATTTGCAGAGAACTAAACCACTGGCTGATCAATCCTTTACAGTTCTATCCTACATTGACCGACTAAGTTAGACGTGGTGCTGTATGAGCTAGGTGACAAGCGTGCCGTCTGACTCTTGATAAAAAGGAGCAATATTTCCGTATGTATTCTTGTCATTTAGTATCCTACACACCTTCCATATAGCATAAGTATATCTCAGCCTAAAATACGCTATATTAATTCTGAAGTAGGATTGAGAGCCCTTCGTGTAGGTTTTAATGTCGAAGCTCCCTGAAGAGAATTATAATTTTAAGCAGCCTGTTCAAATAGGGGATGACAAAATCACTAGGTTGGTTCTCGAATGGCCATATGTCTTCGGTCTCTAACATTTAGATTTCTGTGTACTAAAGCGTAGTTTTTTTAAAAATCGAATAAAATACTCAAATTTGCATCATGTATTCAAAATTTTTATTCGAATCGATAAATTGATCTTTGTCATTTACTTTTTAAAAATAACTTCATGTAAAAGTTGCCCGCGGCTCCGGTTCAAATGCTCCATTCGTGAGGTCCAATTTTGCACCACTTTTGCGAACATTTTGGCCTGTATTCCATGAAGAACACGTGTTATGTTATACTCTAAGTCTTCAATCGTGTTTGTCGTGTCCACATAAACTAACGACTTCACATAACCCAACAAGAAATATTCAAAAGGCGTCAAATCACATGATCTTGGCGGCCAATTTACATGGCCAATTCGAGAGATGAACTGTTCACCAAATTCATCATTCAATATGTCCGTTGTTTCACGAGCTATGTGGCATGTGGCACCGTCTTGTTAAAACCACATGTCAACCAAGTCCAACTCAGTCGATTAAGGCAAAAAAAAGTCGCATATCATGGCTCCATATCGTTCGCCGTTGACGGTAACGTTTCTTCCACGGTCGTCTTTGAAAAAAATGAAACGATCATGCCACCAGCCCATAAACCACAACAAGCTGTCGTTTTTTCGGGATGCATCGGCATGTGGCTGTTCTTTACCCCAGATGCGACAGTTTTGCTTGTTTACGTATCCCTTTAGCCAGAAGTGAGCCTTATCGCTGAACACAATTTTTCGATAAAACAGTGGATTTCCATCGAGCTGTTGTAAGGCCCATTCACCAAAAGTTCGACGTTTTGGTAAGCCATTCGTTTCTCAATGATGAAATGGTAGAGTATACTGAACACTTTTCACTTTCACAAATGAAGTTTGGACACAATTACCAACCAGTCCTGCCAGCCCGAAAAAACTTAATTCATAAAAAAATCACCCTTTATATAAAAACAATTTAAAAAATGCTTATTAATTGATAAGGTAAAAAAATGTCGTATCATATTACAGGAGGAAGGACAAGTTGTTTTCTTTAGCTTAAAATGTCGTAAATTTCTCTTAAGTAAAGCTTATACTATTTATGTACGATTTAAGCCACGCTTTAACTAATGGAGATATGAGATACGGAGATGAGAGAATAAACGTTTAAAACTCTTTTTTTTTATGAAGTGATTCTTAACAGTCCAATTTCAGCACAATAAACGCCCGTAACTGCTGGATCTGGCTGTGATTATTTAAAACAATTGGAGGGACCATAAGCAAAAGCAGTTTATGGCTGCTTTGATATTCACAGTACTGTATTTTAGTTAATGTGGGTGAACAAAAGTGATGCATTACACTTCAATAATTAAGCAGCTCAATAAAGAATTAATTAATTGCTCGACTCAGAGAACATTAACGCGCAGTATGTGAAAAAGGGAACTAGATACATTTTAATATTGAAATTCCACATCAAAATAAATATTAGAGACTTTGTATCTCTAAATTTTATGTTTTGTAACTTTCAGACCTAAAATTTGCCAAACTAAATTAGGTTTATAATTAATTCAATTTGTTACTTTTAAAGTTTTACGTCATATAAGTTGCGTTACCAAATATGTATTGTATACTGAACATAAATATGAAGTGAATGAACGAAGAATAAATTTTGCCTACCAGGCAGCCATTAGTTACCAAAAATTTAATAATAAGATCTTAAGCAAGAAGTAAAAAATTGAACATAATTCATAAACAATTTTTTTTTTTGGTTAAAAATATTTATTTAATAACATTTTTTAATTGTACCTAAATATTGGCAGAAAACGGTTACCAAGTTATCATCCCTAGTAGGTGACTACTAGTAGGTGAGTATGTTTACATTTATTACGGCTGTAAATAATGGAAACACACGTGTGCACACACGCACATGTGTGTGTGTGTGTGATTAGAGTCATTTTGGTTGTATGTTCCTACATGTATTTTTTTATAGAATGGTTATTCATTAGAATTGCTTTGATTCTTTTTTTTCCAGCATTTCATATTGTAATTATTTAAGTGTATTAATTATTAACAATACTTAAGCACACATGCTGTTTCTTGTCTACCACAGTTTGTGTACATTTAACAATAACCTAACATATGTATACAGTGCACTCGCGATAATGCGAACACACGAAAATATGAACACATTTTATTTTTTATATTGACTACTCTTAAATATTAACTTAGTGGAAAAGTTGTAAATTTTGTTGTTTTTAAAGGCATTTTAAGTAAACAGAGTTAATATCTAAACCAACAGCAAAACAATTTAGGATTATTTTAGCAAATTAACTTTAAATCGTCTTCAGCAGTCAATTAAAACTTCTTTTATACGCGTTTTATTTGATAGTCGTATTGAGCTAGAATTTCCAAATCATTATTATACCCTTCACACAGTGAAAAAGGGTATATATAGGTTTGTCATTCCGTGTGAAATTTCTACAATTTTCATTTCCGACCCCATAAATTATATATTTTCTGAAAGCTTATGAATAGGGGAGTCGATTAAGCTCTGTCAGTCTGTCCATCTGTCCGTGTGTATGTTGAAATCAACTTTTTGAAGCCCCCCGACATTGCTTGGACCCGGGTGAGGTATTAAAATATCTGAAATATTCGGGAATAGATCGGTATTGAAAATCAGAAACATCGGTATATAAACAACTGAGATATGAGCAAAAACCCACGACCACCTCGATTTTCTTTTCACAAAAACAACATTACAACAACAACATACATACATACAAACGTGTATACTGGTTAGAGTAAACATGGCATCGAATCCCAGCTGAGCCAAAAAAAAATTTTTTATTTGTTTTTTTTTAAATTTCTTTTTTATTTTTTTTTAATTTTTATTTAATATATTATTTATATTTTTTTTTTAATATTTTTTTATTTTTTTTTTAGTTTTTTTTTATTTTTTTTGTTTTATAATTTTATATATATGCTAATTATTTTTTTTTTAAATTTTTTTTTAAAAATTTTTTTATTTTTTATTTATTTTTTATTGCATGACTACACGTTGTGAAGGGTATATAAGATTCGGCACGGCCGAATATAGCGCTCTTACTTGTTTTAATATAAAATCAGCGTGAAAACTAAAAAAGAAAAACTTAAAAAAATTCAAAATCCTAAGAAAAATTATAAATTTAAGAAAATTTATGTAAAGGTGCAAGTGTTACTAATTTTGGTTGGTTGGTTATCATGGTAGTTCGCGGCACGCCAACAGTCAAGTAGAGTCTATATGACTCCGTTTTGACAGGACCACATCACTCGTCAGCTCCTAATGTATCTCGGAATAAATCCAAGAGTAAGGGTACTAGATCCACCCCGTGGCCGTGAGGTATCTCAGTAGATAATTCAGTCCAACTTTAGAGAGGCCATCCAGTATATGTTCGCCCAGAAATCTGTGTCTTTTAGCCGCCAGTGCAGGACATTCGCAGAGAAGGTGGAAAACTGATTCCTTCCTGCTCGCAGGCTTATGTTAAAATAAAACGCTAAGGGCGGGAATAATTTAGAATGTAACGGAAAGGAAATAGAGGAATAGCTCGCCGATGCAGATGATTATGTGAACGTGCCAAAAAGGACTTGAAAATCCAAGTAAGTCGTAATTTTTATTAAAGAATTTGAATGAACCGAATATTTAATGCTTCATTAACGAGATCTGAATGCACTAACAAAGCAAAGAGATCGGGCCGTTTTAAAGGTGATAAAACAAAAGAAACATCAAAAGAAACCCAAAGATTTGTTCGCATAAGTTTTTTATACCCTTCACAGTGAGTGTAAGGGTAGAAATAGGTTTGTCATTCCGTGTGAAATTTCTACAATTTTATTTTCCGACCCCATAAAGTATATATTTTCTGAAATCTTTTGAGTATGGGAGTCAATTGAGCATTGTCCGTCTGTCTTCCTGTCCGTTTGTATGTTGAAATCAAGTTTTTGAATCCCCTAGACATTTCCAAGACCCGGGTGAGGTATTAAATTATCAGAAATATTCGGAAGCAGATCGGTATTGAAAATTAGAAAAACCGCTCTATAAACAACTGGGAGATGATGAAAAAACCTAGACCACCTCGTCTATTCACACCAATACAAACTGGATGAACGTAGATTCGAATCCCAGTGAAGACAAACAAATTTTTATTTTTATTTTACAATGGGATGTTTTTAAGCGGGTCAAGTCATTATAAAGATAATGAAACATATACATATGTATGTACGTATTGCATAATAATGAGATGAATAATGATACAAACAATTGTTAAGCTGAAGTTACATACAATGCGTGCTATCCGTTGTTCCTTTTTATGCATCTGTCAAAAAGTAGAATCAGTGTAATTGTATGTGACAAGTTACACGGCAAAACGCAAAGAATGCATAAACGTATCAACGCAGCAAAGTAGGTTAAAGCTGGATTCAACCATAAAATTTTAGTTCAGAACAAATTTTTTTTATATTGAGTTTGATGTTTTATATTTACATGAAAATTGAATTTGGTTGCCACATTACACAGTGTCAGTTTATTTATTATACAAAAATTGTTTTTGCCGAAAATTTACAATTAAAATGGAATTTTAAAATATTGCTCAAAAATTAATAGAAGAATTAAAAAAACCAGGAAGAGAATGTTTGTATGACATGAGCAATAGTGCATACAAAAATAATTATTTGAAACAGGGTTTTTCTCACTGCGACTCATTTTATTTTCGATTTTTTTTTATAAATTTCTTTTGCAAACAAATTGACTTTATGCACTTCAATTAAAAATAATAATTTTAGTTTTCTTCTATCCGACATTTTTCTTCACATATATTTTAATGAAATAATTTACGTTTGTATTTATTTACATAGTTTGCTAGCGGTGCTGCCATTTTGTACAACTGTTTGCATTTTTATATTATATGGCAGCTTTGTTTTTTCGTACAAATTTTCTTAAATGGGTGAATCGTTCTGCAGAAAACTCTCAGTAAAAAATGTTATTCTCCGGAAAAAATTTTTTTCAGAACAAATGGGTGAATTCACCTTAACTTTCTACTTTTGTATCCGTCGCAGAAAAGGTGAACAAATCTCAGCTGTAGTTGATAGCCATGGATGACAAATAGTCATTGTTTGGTAGCGAAATATTAGTAAATAAAAATTTTTTTATAAAAAAACAAAAAGTGATCTCAAGCTTAAATAAAAATCAAATATAATCAATTAAAAAAGATCAAGAAATTTAGACGATATGTTTATAATTACTTTTAAGAAAAAAAAAAAATACATAAAAACTAATTTTAAACACAGTTTTTTCATTTTCAAAATTTTTATTCTATTTATCGTTAACTGTTATGTGCTGATTGTCATCTCTGTTTGTTTATTACACAACACAACAGCTGATCAAAACAAAAAAGTTGATGCATAAAACGCATTGTGTGTAACTTGCATTTAGAAACGTATGAAATGGTGAAAAAGTATCAAACGCAACAACGCATGAACGGATGGTATGTAACTTCAGCTTTATTGTATGACTACACGTTGTAAAGTGTATACAAGATTCGGCACTGCCGAATATAGCACACTTACTTGTTTTTAATTAAAGCTATTTTTTTAAATCCAATAAAAATAAATTAATAATTTAACATGCAAAACTTTTATTTTAATGATAAAAACGTTTTTCAAGAGAAATAAAATGTCATATACAAATATAGACAATCTTACATCTGGCTTGGTTTTAATTAGTTCATATTAACGCGAGTTCACTGTATATAATATACATAAAAGTATTAATATAAATTGAAATTTATTTTATTATAAGCTTTGATTTAATTCCAATTTTGTCTGTATTTTTATGTGTAAATAAATCTTTGCGTAAATTTATTTGCTTATTTAGGCGATTAAAGATATTTGGAGACTTTTACAATATGTGTCTTTTTATTTGTCATTTAATTAATTTATTAAATTAGAATGAAATAAACTTAATTAAAAACATAAATTTTGTTTATTTTAAACTAAAGCCTATAGTACACGAAATGTAAAAAGCCACATGCACATTTGGGTCTGACGTCACTAAAATGTTCAGCACTTTGGTTACATTTTTTAAAATAGTCGTAGTGGCTGCATGCAGCATGTAGATTTTAATATTACACGAAATGTATTTTACTCCAAAAATGCAAATGAAACGCATGTGGCCGAAGCGAATACATTTATGCTTTATGATGAGTTCAAAATAACGTCAAAGCCACATGCGTATTTGACTTTTTACATTTCGTGTACTACAGGCTTCAGTTCAAAAATAAATGCTTACGAATTTTCATTATTGACATATTTAAGTTAAAATACAATTTTAAATTAAAAAGTTTTTAAAACTTTCATATTCGAACATTGAAATTTTGTAACCAAATTTACTAATATTGACTTTTTTCATTCAATTGTAAAAAAAGAAAGAAAATTTAAAATTTTTTTCAAATTTCGAAAATTCGAACTTAATTTCGAAAAATGTTTTAATACACAAAAATATTATTTGAAACCTTAAACGCAAGCATGTATTAAAATGTTCATAACTCGTTTTAAAATTTAAGTGAATTTTTAACAAAAAACAAAATTTCGAACAAAGATTTTTTTCAAAAATCGTTTATGGACAGATTTAATTGTATGCGTTTATAAGCATAGTTTCTTCTAATTTATTTACATAATTAACTCATTCTACAAAACTACATCACGTTTGCTTAGCATGTGATAAATTTATATCGCAAGTAACAAAAAATTCATAACAATGTTGCACGTGATATACATACATGCATACATACATACATATGTACATCTAACGCTAAAAATTTATAATGTTTTTCTCCCATTTTTAACAAAAAAAAGCGAAAATTTTAGAACTAGATTTATCTGGCAGTATTCTTTATGATATTGTTGTTGTTGGTTTTTACTATTGCTTATGTTACATAAATCTTTTAACAAAAAAAAAAAAAAATATAAAAATGTTACTACAACTGGGTATTGTAAGGAAATACGTACACTAAATAAGGGTCAAATTTAATGATAGTTTGTGTAGGAGTAAGATCCCTTATGGGATTATCAGAAAACTACATACAAATTGCCGATAGTGTGAGAGTATATGGAAGAAAAAGGTTTTCCTATAAGGTCATGTCGATATTCAAATATAACACAATTAAGCTTTGTGTGAATTAATTAATTTTATTTGATTTGAAAATCCTTTATTATTGTATAACATATTGATTAAGCAATGTTCAAACGGCAGCTTCGAGGCTTCGCACTGTGAGACGTATTTGACACTTAAAGGTATAACTTATATTGACTTCGAAAGTATCGGTCGATTACATCTAATTGGCAGCTTTAAATAAACTCAAAAAAGGTTCGAACCTCACCTTTTGCACTCGAACAGATTGTTTGATATGTAATGCAGGGATGGTGGAACTACATGTTTTGTAGTTTAAAAATGTTTTTAAAGCTAAAGAGTATTTTTAAGTAAAAACTATGATCCTCTTCTTAACGTTACTGATACAGGTCTACCACCAAGCCGAGATCTTGTGCACGCCTTGGATTATACAGTATACGTTCGTTGTTAGCGAAAATATTCTCAGACAATTTCACTTCTCCGTTGGTTGTTTACCAAACATATCGTCTCTAATTTACTTACTACACATTATAGAATTCACTCTGATGACCCCTAAGCATAGAACATTTATTCGAAGTTGTTATCAAGCATTTGGTTTAGTATAAAAGTTATCAAAGTAAAGCCAATCGGGCTCAAACTTTAGCAAGTTGTTGTACATATTCCAGAGAGTGTTTATGAGTGGTAAAAAGTGGGTGGGGCCACGCTTTTTGTACTAAATCGATTTTTCTGAAACTTTGCACACATATTGAGCTGTTATGACTATATAATTTTGTGATTAGAAAAGTGGGCAGCGCCACGCCCATAAACTCTTGCACTGGACCGATTTTTCTGAAACCTTGCACACATATTGAGCTATCATGACTTAATAGTTTCGTGATTAGAAAAGTGGGCAGTGCCACGCCCAAAAAAGTTATAATTTTTAGCTACTTGAACTTTACCGATTTTTCTGATACTTTGCACACATATTAAGCTGTTATGACTTTACAGTTTCGTGATTAGAAAAGTGGGCAGTGCCACTCCTATTAAAAATAAGTTATATTTAGCTATTTCCACTCATTTCAATGGTTCCAACCGATTTGCCTTTCAACTTTAAGCGACTACAGTTTCCAATTCGCTTTGCCTTCGCTATACCATCAACAAAGCACAAGGACAATCTCTACGTGTTGCAGGATTGAATTTGGAAAATCCATGCTTTTCACATGGCCACCTGTACGTCGCATGCTCCAGAGTGGTACCACAAAAAAAAATTTGTTCATTTTTACAGCAAATGGAAACACCACAAATATTGTTTACCCACTTGCATTTCAATAAAAATCAATAAAATAAAATTTTTAATATATTCAATTAAATTTCAAAATGAATTTTTATTAATTAAGAGGCGTGCAACGTGCGTCGGGCCTGCATAGTGTCAAATAAATGTTAATTAACCCTTATATTCATCGTAAATTTTTAAGTCTATTAAACATAGTTTTCGTACAAAATTAACTTTATGAACCTTTAAGTTTCAAGGTTGAAAATTCATTGTGAATGTGGCTGTTAAACTTAAAAGGACATTTTCTATAAATCTTATATTTAGTTAAAACATAAAAAAAATTGTTAAATATAAAGTTAAAAATGTTCAAAAGTTTTACAATCCCCCTCGCTTAATATGCATGTGTATGCATGTTTGTATGCCTGTATGTATGCATCCATAAATTTGTATTTTGTTAAACTATAAAATGATTGTATTTTATATTTTTTCATTTATATTTTCCAGCCAACACACAGCATCTGTTTATTTTTATATTTTTACAAATTATTGATGATAATTATAGATTTTGATATTTTACTGAACAACAAGAAGAACAGCATTTTCGCACTTTTTACTCGGAAACTGTTTCGAAGAGAATGAAATCTTTTTGAAACATATTGAAAATATCGTGCATGTTGTACTTTATTTTTATCCACCCTCAATGCTGAAGTTATTTATATACTGTTTACAGCAATTGAATAAAATTAAATAAATTTTACTCTGTACGCTTAGTAAATTAGCACTCATCATCATCATCATCATCATCATCCTCTTGGGTAGCAGCAATAATGGCTGCATTACTTTTTTGTTCGCTTTACCATGAGCAAGCACACCGTCGTCACATATAAGTTTGTCACAGCGTTTGTAATATTTATATGTGAATATTATTTATGATCCTCTTTGACTAAATGGTTAAGGTTAAAGCGTTATAGATAGGAAAGCCATAGTTGTCTGTGCATGTTTATGTTGAAGTTACCGAAGGCTTGCAAAAGTCCTATGGATCTGTATGTGGCGTCAGTCATAGTGTGACATTGCTGAATTGAGCAAAAATTCAATATAATAAAATCCACTCTCAATTATGTTTTTTTTTTACAAAAATTAAGTTATTCTGCAGGGTGGGCTAAAAGTCACTATGGGGTTAAACAAATTTTTTCGTTTTAAAAATTAAATTTTTTTTTGCAGATTATACAATATAAAGGGTGTCCCAACTAGAACGCAATTTTTAAATTTGGCGCCATTCGAAGTGTCATTGTTTGACATTTGAACAATTGTTATTGTTTGCTAGTAGAAGGTACGAGGTTAGTAAAAATGGAGCGCTACACGAATGAACAACGCATTCTCATTGTGAAATTGTTTTACCAAAATGGTGAAAGTTTTGCGGCTACAGTTCGCAAATTGCGATCATCCCATTTCCATCTTGATGGCTTCGTCAATAGGCAGAATTGTTGCATTTGGGGTGAGGAAAATCCTCGAGTGATTCACGAGAAGCAAATGCATCCTCAAAGTGTCACTGTGTGGTGTGGTTTTTGTGCTGGAGGAATCATTGGACAGGTCAAGCGCAAACAGTCAATGGTGTTCGGTATCGTGAAATGATAACCAGTTTTTTCTTGCCTAGAATTGAAGAAATTAATGTGGAGGGCATGTGGTTTCAACAAGATGGCGCCACATGTCATACAGCCAGATAAACAATTCAATTGCTGCATCAGTCATTTCCCGGTCGTGTTATTTCGCGTCTTGGAGACCAGAATTGGCCACCTAGATCGTGTGATTTAACACCTTAAGATTTTTTTCTTTGGGGTTTTTTTAAGTCGATGGTTTATGCGATTAAGCCGACGACGACTCAAGCCTTAAAAGAGGAAATTGGACGCTGCATTAATGAAATACCGCAGCATTTATGCAAAAAGGTCATTGAAAATTTCATTAAGAGATCGCGTGTGTGCCAGCAAAGCCGCGGCGGCCATCTGCACGATATATTGTTCAATACATACCCTCATTCTGTCTACTTTACGATATAATAAAGTTTTACAATTTTTTTTTTAAATATCTGTGTTTTATTTAAAATTTAAAAATTGCGTTCTAGTTGGGACACCCGATACAAGACATAATTTTTTACACTAAGTATGAAAAATAATTTCACTTAAATAACCGCAGTTTTCACCTTCTTTTAAATTTGTGTTTGTAGCGTTCAAGTTAGTGCAACAATATTGGCCTTGAGTTCAAGTAATGTCTTAGGTTTGTTGACTCGCTCCTTCAAAAAACTCCAAGGAAAGTAAGTGAATACTGAACTGAACACTGGCCAAATGATTAAAGAATTTCTGGAAATTATTAACTCTCGATCAGTGTAGGCAGTGGCTCCATCCTGCTAAAATCACAATTGCGATTGTGAAAATCATAATGGTTTGTTTTCAAGAGCAGAACGAAAACTGTTCTATCATAAACCGATACTGCTCTCCATTTACAGTTACAACACTTCCATTCTTATTATTGAAAAAGTAAGGCCCAATGATATTTTCAGATGTAATGCCAAACCATACTGTACACCTAATGGGGTGAAATTGGCGTCGAAAAATGGTTCTTGGATTTTCATAATCCCAGGACCTAAATTTTTACTTAATAAGAAGAAAATCAAATGCAAAAGGAGCTTCATTACGCATAATCAGATTTGCAGTAAAGTTGATCAAACTGTTGAAAATGTATTATATATAACCAATATATATTTTTGTCCACCCTGTGTTAAGTTTTTCTTCATGTATGTATTTCACTTTTATTTTGCTTAGCTCAACTTTGTTAATTCTGTTAATTTGTTCATGCATAATACTAAAACTTCAACGCAATAAAAATAACACGTACATATTATCAAAGTGGGAGAGACAGTAAACTCTTGAATTGTTTTCATTGTTGAAAGGACTTGTTTTCGGTAAATATTTTATTCAACTGGTGTCCATCTGGTTTAAATTTTAAAAAAGTGATTTTTTGCGAATAGAGAATTTCTTTTTTCTCCAATATTATTGACATGCTCAGTGAGCCAAAAATTAGCTTCAATGGTAACATCTTTATATTTTTTTTCTAGAGAAAACAAGACAAGTTATGATTCAGGAACATGGCTCAATAATTGCTGCCATAAAAAAGGGCAGATTATAAGAAAATTTAACATGCTCTCTAAACGGGTGCCTTTTTTTTAGAAAAAAAAAACAAAAAGTTACACTTTTGAATAAAAGGCAAAAAGTGCTACATTTTGTATTCACCATTAGTGTATTCATGACAAACTAAGCAAAAGCAGTCATAAAGCCGCCAGATGGGACAGCTTAATCCCCGTCAGAAATGAAACTCTTAAAACACAAACTCCGTCCATATCAGGCGCAAAGCTAGCTCACACGTTTAGGAGGGAAAATTTTAATTAAAATATATGAATTGTTCATTTTTTGGTTGTCAACACTATTACTTATCAAAAGGGAAAATTTTCCTTTTCGGAGGAAGGAGTTCTTATATTTCCTATTTTTTCATTCTCTTTGATCCGTACTTAGGTTAGGTTAGGACCATGATAGGGATTATTACGGGCCACTGCATGTTGGACAGGATGGCGGTAAGAATGGGGCGGAGCCTCTAGGATATGTGTAGGCTGTGTGAGGAACCAGAGGAGTTGGAGACAGTTGAGCACATTCTGTGCCAATGTCCCAGACTGCAGATTGGCAGATTGAGATGGCTAGGTAGTAGATTTCTTGGCGAATCGGGTGATGTCTCGAGAATCTGGTAGGATTCATAATAGGAATGACCTGGCTTCGTGACTTGAGACCGGGAATGGGTCGTTTGTAGGGTATTGGTTCTTTTTTAGCTTTAATTTGTTGTTCACTTCTCACCTTTTCTGTCTCCTTTCTTTCTTCTTCCATTCTTTTCTTCTCGTATTCTGATTTCTATCTCTTTTATTATTTTTAAGGCGCCCCAATGGACCGTATTGGTCTCTGGGTGAGGGTGTGGAGGTTGCTTCACACCAGCCTTACTTACCTACCTACCTACCTAGGTTAGGTAGAACAGGCAGCTGTTGTGCAGCTGACTTGGAACCATTTTACTGATCCCATTGTGATACCTGAATAGAAAAGTAAGAATAGAATAGAAAAGAGAGAAGAGAAGCAGACAACACCAGAGTCTCTGGCGGGAATCGAACCCGCAACCCGCAACCCCCAAACTAGCAGACCAGCACACTACTGACTAATCCACCACTCGTGCTTGCTTAATAAACATTTATTTTTTTAAGGGGTGTATACGATTCGGTACAACCGAATACAAAACTGTTACCAATTTAATTTTTTTTTTGTACAGTCGCTCCAGAATAACATGGCCAAAAAACAGTGAAAGGAAGATATGGGAAATTCGAGATGTGCAATTTATTGTGCGAGGATTTATTTTTAAAATAATATGGAATTTATATTCTATTCGTTTCTGGCATGAACATAAATATTTTTAAATAGCTGTTTTGTAAAACATGTTCCTGATACATAAATAATAAAAATTAAAAAAAAAATAAAAAAAAAAACAAAAACAACGATTATTTTGAAAAGAAAGTGCATACATAACCATATAACATAGCTGTGGAATTCTTTCAAAAATTTTTTAATAAGTTTTTTGTAAATTAAAATATAAAATATTTATAATCAAATAATATAAAATTATGAAAATTGTCTTTTCTTATAAACTTTTTTTAAGAAAAATTATTGTGTTTATTTTCTTTAAGTTACAATATTGTTCTATATTGTTTAGCTTCTGAATAAAAAAAAAATTTTTTAAGTTTTTTTTAATAAATATTTTACCGAAACTTATAAAAAAAATTAGAAATGTCTTGTAAACTTGTTGTCAGAATTCTTCAACTTCATTTGTTTTAGCTCTTTTAGACTTCGCCATCATCTATTTTTGAAATCTACACATGTGTTATATTTATTTCTTTTTTTTGTTCTTTTCAAATCTTCTTGTTAATTTACCGAATGATTTTATATTATATTTTAAAAATACAATTTCTTTGTATACTGTTGTATTTTTAATATTCATTTAAGATATAAAAAAAAACTTAAAGATCAAAATTATCATTTTCAACATTATAGCTCTAGAACAGGGATGGCATCAGGAGATTTAAAAATGTACCAAATAGCTTGAAAAATTTGACGTTTTTGACCTTAATTGTACAACAACACATTTTTTCCTATTTATATTATTTTAATTTAGATTTATTAAGAATATAAAAAGATAAATTCAATTTAATTTGCACTATAATATAAAACAAGTATATTCGGCTGTGCCGAATTTTTTATACCCACCATTAACTTTGGTGGACTTTTAGAGCACAAATTGTATTATTTTGTTATTAACAGTAATTTCTTTATATTAACAAGTAAGAGCACTATATTCGGCTGTGCCGAATCTTTTATACCCACCACCAATTTTGTGTACATTTAAAGCACAATAATTATTATTTTGTTAATCGCTTGGAATAATCTCTTTATAATAAAATATACATCACTTTCTTTGTAGAGGGTGGTTAAATTTTAAATTTAAAACAGAGGCCGAATTACGGCACTCGAACGTGATCGAAATTTGAAAACTCCTATTAGAATCTATATACCTAAAGCACAGCATACTCGATCGTTCGAGTAAAATTTCGATCGATATCGAATGCCGTAATTCGGCCCCAGGTCTGTATAAAATGTTAGAACATCTATGAATACCTTCTAAATTCATTAAATGAGAAGCATTGCTGTTTATCGCGATAGTGTGGCAAAAAAACAGTCAACTTCGACTCATCATCGTGCCAAACAATTGAGCATCAGCAATGTTATTTAAAATTTGGACTATCGGATCGAGGTGTGCCGTTGAGGTCGCGGGGCCATTTGGCCGATATTTTGTTCCATACATAATTGAACCATACAAATATTTTCATTAAAAAAGAAATGATAATAATTTCCTAAATAATTTGTGTTTTATTCAAAATCAACATCGGCCCTTAAAATTTAACCACCCTTTATAACTTGGATATGCTGGTAAAATGTTTTCGTAAATTAAGTGTTTCAGTGAAAATGGGCGTTAAAGTAAGCGTGTCAATAAAATTTCTGCTAATAAATACAACTTAGATATTTCAATATAGTCCGTAATTCTTCCAAAATATTTATTCATTGAGAAATTATATGAATTTGAAATAAAGCATTATATAGGATGTGGGCGTAATAGTGGGCGTGTCACCTAAATTTTCTGGCATAACAATAACATTGACTAGAAGGATTTCCGTAGCAAATTTTATCATCATACCTCTAATTTTGTCGGTTTTATGAGCTTTTAAATTTCATTAACAGTAAATAACGTGGAAAGTGAGCGTTATAGTAGGTGTGTCGAAGTTATTTATGCTAATAAATACAACTTAGATATTTCAATAAAGTCCTTTATTATTCGATTTATAAAGAAATTATAAGAATTTGAGAGAAAACGTTGTATGGGAGGTTGGCGTGTCACATTTATTTTTCGTCAGAAGAAAGCCTTTGACCAAAAAGCAATTCCTGCAAAATTTCAGAATCGTAGATCTAAATTTGTCACTCTTATTAGGTTTAAAATTTTTAACAAATTGGAAAATACACTGCGCGGTATAAATTTTCGTACATTTTGATCTCTAACTCCCTTCCTAATACATGCATTTAGGCAATTTTTCTTTCTTCCTTATACTCCGATTTAGCCAATTTTCTATTCCAAACAAACCTTGTGTATAAGACATATTCTGGCAAAATTTGAACCCACTAGCTTTTTCGATGGGACCTCTATCGTGCTTTTAACAGACGGACAGACGGACGGACATAGCTAGATCGTCATCAAATAAAACCCCGATTAAGAATATATACATACCATTTTTTGGTGGCGGATATAAAAACTCAAATACTTCAAAAAAGCACATTACAAAAAAATTTGTTTAGCTTTTTTACTAAAATTTTGCAAAAAATATTTGACCTTGTGTCACAAAAATTGGTCTGCTAATCACGGTCGGATCGTAACGGGTATACAATGGGGTATAGGGGTATAGAGGAGAGTTTTATCTACTAAATGGTGCTAATTTCTTTTTGTCATCTTATGTTTTCTAGAAGTTATGGTGTATTAAAAAAAGGAATTTAGGAAAATTTAGACCTAAAGATAAAAAAAAATTATTTCTAAACATTATAAACTATTTATTTTCATGTACTAATGGCTAACAAATTTTAAAATTATACAAAACTTATTTCGTTTGAAAATCATTTAAAAGTAAAATGTTATAGAACTTTAAAAATCAAAATCTTACTAATAAGTTTCCCGTTTTAGCAAAATGCTGAGCATGTCTATGACCTCATAAAACTGTGTGTACAACTATATGTAAAGTTGGGCACAAATCATTACTCTAGTTAATTTTTGTCAACAAACTTCGGTCATTTTCGTTTTCACAAACCCCTATAAAATTCCTTTGTAGTTTGTGCAAAAAAATGTTACTAGAGTCATCTAGTGTTCTACGTGATGTTTAGCAAAGACATCATCCTCAGTGTTTGCAAAATGTAGTGGCGCCTACAACAGATGTCGCCATCTGCAATGAATAAATGCTAATGAATATGACTAATATATTTTTATAAAAATTTAAAAAAAAAAGTGGGCGTGGAACATTTATTTTCCGTTATAACGAAGACTTTGACCAAAAAACCATGTTTGCAAAATTTCAGAACCGTACATATAGTTTTGTCAGTTTTATTACGTTTTAAACTTCAAATATACACTGAGCGGTATAAATTTTCGTACATTTTGACCTATAACTCCTTTTCTAATGCATAGATTTAAGCAATTTTTGGGGAGAAATATTCTTTTGACTCGAGAAATATATATTCGAAGTTTCATGACTCTACGTTTATGCGTTTGGACACAATTCCTTTTTTTTCGATGTTTGAAGGACACGGTTTTTTCGACCTATTCTTGCTTTACGAGCTATAACTCTCTTTCTAATATTCCGATTTAGCCCATTTTCAATACCAAACAAACCTTGTCTATTAGAAAGATTCTGGCAAAATTTGAGCCCTTTAGCTTTTTCGGTGCGACCTCTATCGTGCTTTCAACAGACGGACAGACGGACAGACGGACAGACGGACAGACGGACGGACATAGCTAGATCGTCATCAAATCAAACCCCGATTCAGAATATATATACTTTATGGGGTCTAAAATGGATATTTCGATGTGTTACAAACGGAATGACAAAATGAATATACCCCCACCATTTTTTTGGTGGCGGGTATAAAAATATGCATCATTTTCTTTGTGTAACTTCGATTTGCTATTAATTTATTTTTTTAAATTAAGTCTTACAACAAAACCTTAAGTATTTCTACATTAGGAGTGATATTTTTTACCACAAAGTTGTTTTTTTTTTACGGAGACTGGTAACCAGAGGTAGTTAAAAAATAATATAAGCTTTGTGTGGACATGGCACCTCCTACTTTTAAAATTATATAATTAATGTTTGAATTGAACTCAGATAATCCATTACAGACTCTTTTTTAATTTTTGTCCATACAGAAATAATATGAATTTAAGATAAAGCGTTATATGGGAGGTGGTAGTTAAAGTAGTCGTGTCAGCTTAATTATTTGGAGTTGTACTTATATTTGCATAATTAAATTTACCAAAAAGCAACATATCCGAAATTTCATCATCTAATAGATATAATTCTGTTAATTTTATGAGCTGTTCAATTTTTTCTAATTTTCTTAAGTCTTTGACCATAGAGAGATTATATGAATTTAAAGTGGGAGTGACACCTTAATTTCCGTTGTTACAAGGCTTTTAACGAAAAAGCTATGTTTAAAAAATTTTAAGAAGACCGAAAGAGATGCTGTGCGGTTGAAATTTTTGTATATTATGATCTGTGACTCCTTTCGTAATGGATAGATCTAAGCAATTTTAGGGAAAGATATTTTTTTACTCAGAAAATACTCGCTCTAGTTAAATGAGTTTTAACACAATCGCATTTTAGTCGATGTAGGACAGACATTGTTTTTTTGACATACTCTTGCATTACGGGCAATAACTCTCTTCCTAATGTATCGATTTATCCCATTTTCAATAAAAAATATTATAAAATTTGATCGCCCTAACTTTTTTGGTTCGGGCTCTATTGTGCTTTCAGCAGACGGACAAACATAGCTAGGTCCTAAAATGAAACCAGGACTCAAAAAATATATACTTCATGGGTTTTGAAATGAATATTTCGATGTGTTACAAACGGAATGACAAAATGAGAATACCAACTTGCAGTTTTGTAAATTCAATAAATACGTTGCACAGAGGAGAATTTGGCCTGAAAAGCTGGCCAAAATTATTAAACGTGTTTTTTAAATTGAATTTAAAGTTTTAGTTTTTTGATAGTTTCAGGTCTAGTATGATATAAAATGTCTAGTGGCAGATTTTGAAAAAATTACACTGCGCAATAAAAGTATACTGCGCAACAACAAAAATTGTGTCTACCCTAGAAATAAAAGTATGTGGACTATATGGATTTTGATTTAATGGCGAAAAAGACAATTTTCCTGCAAAATTCGTCAAATTTTTTGTTTTCAAAATGCAATAAATATTTACCAAAAATAAATTAAATAACCAAAAAGTTTAAATTTTCAAGATTTTTCCAAAAGCCACATCCCTAAGGAATAAAAGACGGTATAAATAGTAAAACTCAATTAACAAATGTTGATTTTAAAGGTTTAAACTGCTGCAAAACCTCTTCAAAGTATATACATAAATGTGTTGCTGTGTGATCGAGAAGAGCTTGGGAGCTTCACTGCCACTGTTTCAGTAACGGTTATGGCATGGATGAGTAACATGGATACACATTTTCATTGGCATTGTATAAAATTTCATATTGCTTTTTCGTGAGCTCTGCATTTAGAAAGAGTGCTAGAGCTTCTTCCGCTAAAAGTTTATGCACAGGGTTGACTTCAGAAGTTGTTAATGATCGCTTACAAATTCTTACTTTTCTTGGGGATCTCGTTATATCCATTATTAATTTAGCCGCATCATTATGTCCCGCTGCTCTTTGACTCATGGAAGCAGCAAATGTGATCTTCTCTGTTATTAATTGGTGAGGAACTTCTTCCATTTTTCTTCGCTTTGTTCTTTCACTAGCTTCATTAAATTATTTTCGTGGTCGCCCTGAAGACGAACTGCCAAATACTGGTATTGTTACAGTTCCTTCCAGCTATTTAGCGTTTGTGCTTAAAAAGCGGTCCTCTTTTCGTTGTGCCAAAAGAGGATTCTTTCTGAAATTTTTTAAACACTGCTTCAGTGCTAATATGTCCCCATCCCCTTGACATTTTGAAATTTCGCTAAATTTTCTAACCAAAAAATCCAATTTCTCGTCAATGGTTTCAGTATGCATTAGATTTTATCACTATTTGGAATAGCTGTAATCTTGTGTAAACTTGTTCCATGTTGACTCTCGAAGTTACAAAACGGTTTTGATAAAGATTGTGTGCAATAACCCTTTATAAGTATTTTCAAGCGCATGCTCTTATGCGTTAATAGGATGGTAGCCTGAAACCTGGGTGCCCATGTATTTTTTATGTACCTGTATTTATTTTTTGTTAACTTATTTTTGCGACTAATGCTTTTAATAATTATTCTTAGTAGGTACGTATCTTTATTTTTTTAACAAATAATCTTTTGTAGAGCAGGTATATAAAAATATCCTTTATGGGGATCCGTGGGACATTCCCTTATAACTATTATCGACAATAAAGAATTTTTCAAATTTATAATTATAGACAGGTATTAACATTGTAAAGTGTTAAAAGTGATGTGAATAACAGTTAAAATCAATAATTCAAAATACATAAAAGTTTATGACGATATAAATGTATAAGAAAAAGTGCCTGATGAGCAAAAATTAAAGAAATGTGAAAATTTAAAAAAGCGTCCAAAATAATGGCGCAATTTGGCGTAAACTTTTTTTTGTTTCTAAAATTAGAGATTCCAAGTTTTATTGTGGTATCAAACATAATTCGTAGAGATGCTAACCTCACTTTCAAAAACCTCTTCATATAAACATCCAGAAGCCGAAAAAAACATTTAAATTTCATGTAATTTTCTTCACTTTCCTGACTTTAGCAGGGTCTCAGAGCTACAAATCGCAACTAAAAGTATTAAAAATTCACAATATAATGTAAAATATTGTTGTCTGTCGAGCTGCGTACTTAGTTTTTAAGATTTCTTAAAATTCAGTTTTGCCTTTTTGTCCAGCTTTTCAGGCCAAATACTCCTCTGTGCGTTGTTTAGATTAGGGCAAAAAGCGTTGCAGTTTGTAGTCTGTTTCTCTCATTGGTCTTAATTATATTTTGGTACGAAAAGATTCTTCCACACTTGCTGATGAATATGGAACTGATAGTATTTCTCTTAAAATTTCTGTGAGTTCTAGAAACGTGAATTTATTTGCCTCATTGTTTTATATTAGAACCTGTTAACCAGAAATCTCTAATATTCGAATCTTTGTAAGATTTTAATATTTATTTCAACATCAGCAACAATAATGAATTGTCATACGAAATTATTAATTTTTTAAATTAGATTTCTTAAAAAATAAACCACTGGTGTATCAAAGTACTTTTCTAGTTTAAATAGAACAAAAAATTGTACTAATTTTGCCATCCCTGCTCAAGAATATAAATAAAGGAGAAGGCAAATGGTTAAGTGTGTGTGTAACAAATATTAACTACAAATAGTTTAAAAAAAGTCATAAAAAGCGCCAAATAACTTGACAAATTAACAAAAGATTTAATTTTAATGAAATATAAAGTTAAAAAATTAAAACCTGATTTTATTAATATTAGCAATCATTAATTCAATTCAAAAAGAGCTAAAAATAAATCATCAAAATTTAAGCAAAATGTTGCAAAATTAAAACACGAATTTTAATCTCCTGTTTATAGAGCGGTAAAACATTGCAGTAAATAGTTGTAAAATACTTCAAAAAGACTTTTAAAATACTAAATACACTGCATTTTTTCTCTCAGTTCGTGTGCTGTTTTGCAAAACGAATGAACCAGCACTAAAGTAGATAAAAAATTTTGCCATATAAAAACAGCTGATTTATATTATTTTTAGTTTGCTGAGTACATTAGCTATTTAACCGCATCCACTCGGTGTCATACCTTAAATAAACAAATTAATTAAATTTATAAAAAGGGTGCAAAAATAATACAAAATAAAATAAATTCTATGAAATTTTTGCATAATGCGTGTTTGTTATAGAGGTAAAGAACTTTAAGTAGGCAACACTTTTTTAAGTGGCGGCCATTTTGTCAGCTGTCAAGTGAATTATGTTTGGTTTGGCAGTTTAACTTTAATAGACTGACGCATGAACAATTCTTCCAAATTGCGCAAATTTATTTTGAAATCATAGTTCTGTTCGTAATACTTTTCATGCATTACATTCATTTTACGGTCAACATAGTAGTCCATCACTTTAACAAACAAAAATACCGTATTTGATAATGTGATAATAATCTAAGAGTACGTTGAGACACCGTTACATCCAGAAAAACTGACTTTATGAGCTGGTGGTATTATTGGTGCGTACTGCCTTTAAAACGATGCTCATCAGAACGTTATAGTCAATGGTGGCCGCTATAGCGCCATGATTACTGACTTTTTCGTTTATCAATTGAACAACCATGCAGAAGCTGTGGTTTTAACAAGACGGCGCAACATGTCACACAGCTTGTGCCACATGTGATTTGTTGCAGGTATCTTTTGGTAACCGCATAGTTTCACGTTTGGGACCCGTGAATTAGCCTTGAAGATTGAGCAATCTAACGCCTACAGACTATTTTCTGTGGGGATATACTATATGAAGTCACTAGTCTATGCCGATAAAACGATTGACCACTTGAAGTTATTGCCGATATACGGCCACAAAAAGTGTTAAAAGTCATCGAAAATTGAACCTCCAAATTGGACTACGTCCGAGTCAGCCGTGGTGGTCATATGCCAGAAGTCATATTTAAAATATAATGCCAGAAAATTATCTTTCGAATAATGTAAATTCTATGTCAATTTAAAAAATTTATTTTTGTTTTATTGCATTTCAAAGTTTTATTCCTCTACAAAACTACCCTTCATAAAATAAAAAGAATTTATAATTTTTTATTTGCACAAATTGTAATTTATTTCTAACAAAGTTTTTGTCCGAACATAGTTTTTTATTTAGAATTTTCTTTAGAAGGATTGACCCATAATTTAGAATTCGTCCAGAAAATCCCAGCTCTTTCGGGTGTTTTAATTTCAGATTTAAGCTTGTGTATTGTCGACTCACTAAGCGCCATTCATTTTTCGAATATTATTAAATTAAAATTAAATTTTAAATTAAATTGGAATTCAATTTGTTAAAATAAAAAAAATCACAATTTGAACGTGCCAGTTAAATTTTTAGAATAAATAAACTTGGTGGCAACTTTCAGTTCAACTTTATCAGAAAAAAATTTAAAATAAATCATTAAACAGGAGATGTTAAAAAAAATTAATTTCTCATCATCTCTCTCTCTCTCTTGCTCTCATTCAATAAGGAAGGATTTAAGCTGAAACAATTGTAGTGCGAAAAACGTACTCAAATTCACCGTTATTGCTAATCCCGTTCGCTCTTTGCCAATAGTTAAAGAGGCTTTTAATAATTATCAATCGTATCTTTTATGGACTAAACATTAATTTTGTTTTAGTAGGACGGAAACTACTTTTCAAATTCTCTGCCAAAGTTGATCTGAACAACAAACCAAATAATATTTGTATTTTAAAGCTATCGGAGAGTTTTTTTAATAAATATGTTTCTAAAACATCATAGCGAAAATATTGACAATAAACTTGAGACTCCAGAAGTAAAATTTTTAATGAAGGTGCTGTTTTTACAATCGAAACGATCGATTTTAGTGGGAATTTTGCAAGTAAATAATTTGTATTTGTTATAGTAAAAAGCACATGTAAGATTTTCACTTGAAGCGATCGTCGAAAATTGTTGTATTACATTAAGCAGCATTAATTGATTGTTTATCCTGGTAGTTCACTACGCGCGATCTGTCAAGTGGAGTCTGTTTAACACTATTTTTGGTAGGACCAAATTACTCGCCAGATAGATTAAGTCTAAGAAAGGAGAAGGTGTGAGGTTACGTGTGAGTACTAGAACTATCCCGTAGCCGTGAGTTATGACCGCAGACATCTCAGGGAGGTTATTCAGTATATGTTTGCTAGTATTCTGTGTTTATTGGTAGATAGAGCAGAACATTCGCAGAGAAGGTAGAAAACCGATTGCTCATTCTTCAAATCTAGCGAGCTGTCACAATGGATTTTATGTTTCTCTAAAATCCAATGACCCGTCAGCAGTCTTAAAATGTTCTTTCAATCTGAGCTCATAAGTTGCGATGTACGCCTGATATCAAAGGAGGGCCACGTAAACTTGGCTACTCTGCATGTATCCAGTCGACGCAACCTGTTTTGGCTTTTCTAAAAAAGTGTCTAAATATCTTGCTTTTTAGTGGCCCCAATTACACTTGCTTTGCAGATATTTGGAGATATCAACGCAAATCCATTCTTGGACAGATTATTCACCCGCTTGTTACCGTAGTGGCCCTTATGCGCAGGGAGTCACACTTGAGAAACTTTAGTCAGCTGACCAGGCCTTTTCAACTCTTTTCTGCATTGCCTAACTTATTTATACGTTGTGGTGTATGAATTGAGCGGCAAGAGTGCCGCCTGACTGTCGACAAAAATACTAACACTTCCATGACTATTCTCGTCAATTAGTATCCCATCACCATGATAATAAATATTTCAGAAACAATTAATAGAACAAAGTGCTCCTTAACAAAATCACAACGAATAAAAAAGATCTGATTCCACTATTTACTATTTACTGATTATTCAGTAAATTTTGTATTTGTAATAGAATTATGTAAGCATTTTGAATACTGTAAACATAAACGTAGCTAAACCATTGTTCTACGGGTAATTTGATATAGAGAGCATTACACCACCTACCACAGACCTACATGTGTATGCAAATAATCATGAGGGATTGGAGCACTCTGTTTGTAGACTGTAAAAAATTTTAAATAAACCTATTTCGTATATGGGCGATTCCACAAAAATGTCTGCTTATGTCTCGTAGCGCCAGCCTCTAAAATTTAAGGAAAAATGTCTTTTGATTTAGTTCTTTAAATGTATTTTTAAATAAACTAAAATAAATCGAACTATATTATCTTAAGTTATAAGCATTTCAAGAGTCTGACGTAACGTGATATTTTTGTGGAGACGCCCATATACAAAAGCAAGCATTTTTTTGTAGTGAATTGTAAAATGTTTCAGTCTTACTAAAAGTCTTAACAAAAATCTAATTATTTAAAATAATAATAAATAAATTTTGTTGTCCGGTAAATATTTTCTTTGACTCTATTTGATATCAAAAACTGTTCTTAAAATAAAACCAATAAAGTTCCAATTTCGTCTTTTTCTTTGTTATTTTTATTTTTAATACAATTTTGAACAAATTGTATTTTTATTTTGTTCACTGTATTTATTATTTTTAATTTTTAAAATTAGATTTTTAATCGTTTTGTTTATCGGGTACACTTAATACCCTAAAAGCAAATCAAACTGGGTAAAAAAAATTTTAAATTTAGGACACCCTAAAAGTGAAAACATTATTAACACATCTCAAGTATAGGTAGGTTGTCGTTATATTTTAATTAATTAAAAAAATGTTTGAATCTAAATATATTGTATGTCCTTTTGCTTTTATGATTGGAAAAATCAATCAAGGAAAACATGGAAAAGATCTGTTGAAATTACAGCTTTATTTATGCGGCAAACAAAATATTTCTCTTAACAAATTTAAAAAAAGAAATATTCTCTTATATTAAAAAATTTAACATAAACAAATAAAAAAAGAAAATCATTTGTTGTTCTTATTGTTATTGTGCGAGTATGTTAAAAGTTTTAAAAATAAAAATTGTATTTTCTGATTTCAAAAATACTTGAATTCATCCATCGTATTGCCGATTTTCTTCTTGTTATTTATTTATATAAATAATCAAACAACAAGAAGAAAAATTGTTTAAAATTCGAAAGTGATTTTTTTTATAGAACATTAATTGTGGTTGGTGGGTATTTTGAGGTTACCTCTAAAATTAAAAATGGCCCAAAACAATACAAGACAGCCAGCAAACAGTACAATGAAAATAAAAAAAAAATGATACATAAAACAGCAACAGCAACAATCACTACCAGCAACTAGCATCGTCATCATCATCATCAGCACGATCCATCCTTAGTAGTATCGGCAACAGTAGCAGTAGTAACGGTAACACGAAATCAGACAGAAAAACTCTGTTGAGTGCAATAATTTTTGGAAATAAATAAATAAAAAAATAAATAAAACGCGCGAGTTTTAACAAATAATCGTAAATAAAAAAATAAAAACAAAAATAAAAGTAATAAATTTTTACTATTTTTTTTTTTACAAAAAAGGCTTAAAATTATTCTTTTATACAAAAACATTGTGAAAAATTTATTTATAAATATTGTTTAAAAATATCGATGAAGGACATCAATATATTTTAGAAAAAAAATTAAAATCTGCCAAAGAAATTATTTCAATAAATGTGGCTTAACTAAAGTGTATTTAATAAAAATTCAAAATAAATTTATTATTTTGTATTAAAATGGAAAAGAATCATAAAAATATAATTTGCAAAAAATAGTTTAAAATAGCAGCATTTATCTACGCAAATACATTTGTGTATGAGAAATGGGTTCTCTTAAATTTTGTGGCTGTGTGTGTGTTGTGTTTTTCAAGTGAAATACAATGGTGCCAACTTATATTTAATAATTTTTTGACGAAAATCTATAAATACATAAGTTTTAACTATTAGTGTACAAAGTGAAAAAAAATATGTTCGACATATTAATTGTGTAAAAAGTTTTATTTAAAATATTTTTGGTTTTAACATTTATTTTTAACGATAATTTTACGGTTCTAAACTTAACATTGGCATCACGGTCTCAGTGCTTATTTTTAATCTTTTTTTTCTCACAAACATTCTCTTTCTCTTCTTCCGCTTGTGAATGTAAACAAAAATAAAATATCCCAAAATATTTTTAAATCATCTGTTTTATTATGATGCAGAATTGTGTGAGTGTATTTGAATTTCCCTTGTGATACTACGTAAATAAAGAAAAAATCCCCGTCTTTGCGCCATCTATTGTGAATTTATAATAAATAAAAGTTGATACATAAATTTATATTGATCTTTTAGCAAAGTTACAAACCATGATTGTGTTGTTCGTTATAAATAATTACTGCAATAATCAAATGTGTTTTAAAAGAGGGCGCTGTAAATTAAAGTAAGTATTTTAAGGTGACCATAAAATAATAAAAAAAAATTTATTTTTTTTCAATAGCTTGGGTTTTGAAAATTGAAAGAAACACAAAATTTTTCAAAAGTGATTGAAATATTTATTTGGGGCCATAAATAAAAGCCTGTCCCTTGCTTTCGAATTATTATTTTATGTAAATGTTGCCTGCGGGTGTGTCCGTCCTTAAGCTCTAATTCTTACTTTTCCAGTATTTTGATCGGTAGCATACCAGTGGCAGGAATTATTACTGGCTTGTCGCTGTATACAAGAGACTTCATGTATCAAAAGTTGACAATTGGGGTGAAATCTCATGATCTTGGTGGCCAATGGATTGCTTAAGAACATTAAATTTATTAGTCACCAAATCAAACTCTATAGATCACGTATGGCAATCAAGTCCAATTATTTTATTTAAAAAAAAAACTGTGAAATTGCAATTTTCATCGTTGTTGAAGGAGTACCGTGTAATGGTGCCGCCGGCAAATAAACCGGACCAAACACTAAATCTTCTAGGGTTATCTCTTCTTGCCTTTGACTGCTCCCACATAAATTTTAAAAATTTGTATTCTTAACGTATCCTTGAGTCAAAAATTAACTTCGTGGATGAACAAAATTTTTCGATAGAAACAGCACGAACTTTAATAATAAAGTTTAATGATTTGCTGGCGTTGTTCGTTTGTAAATTAGCAAGAAAATCTTACTCAGAATTTTTGGCATTGTTACATGTCACGATTTTATTTCTTTTTACTATGAAAAACCAAATAGCGAAAAAACACCGAGATTTTTTATAAAAATATGTTTTAACTTTTTTAATAAAAATAGTAAGTTAAGAAGTTTTATAAAAATATGAAAGTAATTGAAATTTTTCTGTGAAAATAAAATTCACAAAAAATTGTTATAAATAGAAATTTATTATGAAATTTCTAACAATCAATTTTTTTCGTTAATTTTTTTTTAAATAAAATTAAGCGAATATTTTTAATAACTCAAAAATGTATTAAAAATCTTTTAAAAATAGAAAAATCTTTAAAAATTGTTTAAGAATAAATAATTCATACAAAATTATTTTAAATAAAAAATTTTATGAAAATTTAAAAAAAAAATTTTTTTTTGAACAAAATTTCTAAAAGTAATTTTTTTGGTTGTTACAAAAAAGAAATGCAGAAGATTTTTGTTGAAATTTTTTTTTATGTAAAAATTTTTCTAAAAAAGTCATCGGTTAAAAATTGTCTTAAAATAACATTTTTTCAAATTTTTTTCGTAAATAAAAACTTGTGTTAAAAATCAAAAATGTTTTTCTTCTTAGTTTTTATATCTAATAAACAGTTTCTAGTTTTGTAAAAAAATATTTAAAAAATTTTATGTAAAAAAAAATTATCAAATGTTTTCTATTATAAAAAAAAAAAATATTCAAAACGACTCATATTTAAATTTTTATTCAGGCTTGAGTTCATATAAACATTCTTACTGTAACAAAGATTTTTTTTAATTGTGATACAGTCGAGCCTCTATTATCCGTGATCCGGTTAACAGGTAACCCCGATTAACCGTGATGGCCAAAGATCAGTCTATTCTTTTTTGTTGGCAATGTTTTCAAATTGTTTGCTTCGATTAACCGTGACTACCTCTATTATCCGTGATGGCAGAGTTTTGTTTTTTAACTTTAAATTCATACATACACAAAATATAGTAAACATGAAAACGGGGAATTCCCTTGTTTGAATACGATGATGAGAAGTGCGGGTGGTTAGATCTAAATATATTTAGTACGGCATCGTTACCAGTGATAAAAAGACAAACAAACGTTTTAAATATTAAAGATAAAGTTAAAATAATTAACGAGCATTCAAAAAATAATGTGAGTGTTAAAATGCTAGCTTAAAAATACGAAGTTGGGATACAGACCATTTATCTATATATATAAAAGTGAAACTCTGTGTGTGTGTGTGTGTTAGCTATAGACTCCGAAACTGTAAAACCGATCGGGCTTAAACTTTGGTAAGTTGTTGTACACATACCAGGGAGTGTTTATGGGTGAAAAAAGGTGGGCGGGGCCACGCCCATAAAAAATTAGTTATCAGTTTTAGCTACTTGCACTTGACCGATTTTTCTGAAACTTTGCACACATATCGAGCTGTCATGACTAAATAATTTCGTGATAAGAAAAGTGGGCGGGGCCACGCCCCTAAAAAAGTTTTAATATTGAGGCACTTGCACTGGACCAATTTTTCTGAAACTATGCACACATATTAAGCTGTCATGACTTTATAATTTCGTGATTAAAAAAGTGGGCGGGGCCACACCCATTAAAAATTAGTTATCAGTTTTAGCTACTTGCACTGGACGAATTTTCTGAAACTTTGCAAACATACTGAGCTGTCATGACTTTACACTTTCGTCATTAGAAAAGTGGGCGGGGCCACGCCCATAAAAATAAGTTATAATTTTAAGCTACTTGCACTGGACCGATTTTTCTGAAACTTTGCACACATATTAAGTTGTCATGACTATACAGTTTCGTATTTAGAAAAGTGGGCAGTGCCACGCCCATAAAAAAAAGTTATCATTTTGAGGTACTTGCACTGGACCGATTTTTCTGAAACTTTGCACACATATTGAGCTGTCATGACTTTATAATTTCGTAATTACAAAAGTGGGCAGTGCCACGCTCATAAAGAAAAAGTTATAGTTTTTAGCCTTGCACTTGATATTAGATTAAAATTTAGAATGCGATTAAAATTCATGAAGGGACGTAGCAACGCGCTCCGGGCTTTTCTAGTGATATTATAAAAAACAAAGACAAGTTTTTAATGTTTTATGCAGAGAGTGATTCAGTGGTTGGATTTTGTAACCGAAAAAAAATTTACATAAACTTCTTGAATTATTTTTTTTAATGTAAATATGTAAAAAATCTATAATCAAAATTGTTATTCGATTAACCGTGAAAATCGATTATCCGTAAATATCATCTATTTAACTCCCAGGTTTTTAAGTTAACTGAATTCGGTAACTACTTAATATGTTTCCTTTTTTTTCATATTATCTCTCCACAACGAGTTCACCAAACAGCAACCCTTTTTCTTTTTGTTTGTTATTATCTTTTATTTTATCACTATTTTGGCAAACAAAATTTTTGTTTTTTAAATATCGAAATTTGGTTTATAAAATACAGTTGTCAAAAATTTTTTATGAATAAAGTCTATCTATCTATATATATAAAAGTGAAACTCTGTGTGTATAGACTCCGAAACTGTAAAACCGATCGTGCTCAAACCTAAGCAAGTTGTTGTACACATCCCAGGGAGTGTTTATGGGTGAAAAAAAGTGGGCGGGGCCACGCCCATAAAAATAAGTTATCATTTTGAGCTACTTGCACATGACCGATTTTTCTGAAACTTTGCACACATATCGAGCTCTCACGACTAAATAATTTCGTGATTAGAAAAGTGGGCGGGGCCACGCCCATAAAAAAGTTTTAATTTTAAGGTACTTGCGCTGGACTGATTTTTCTGAAACTGTGCACACATATTGAGCTGTCATGACTTTATAATTTCGTGATTAGAAAAGTGGGCAGTGCCACGCCCATAAAAAAAAGTTATCATTTTCAGCTACTTGAACTTCACCGATTTTTTGATACTTTGCACACATATTGAGCTGTCATGACTTTACAATTTCGTGATTAGAAAAGTGGGCAACGCCACGCCCATACAAAAAATTATTATTTTTAGGTTTTTGCACTTGATATTCAATTTAAATTCTGAATGAATTTTTATTCATTAAGGGGCGTAGCAACGCGCGCCGGGCTTTTCTAGTGTTTTATAATTGTTAAAATTATTTTGGTTGACTTTTTATTATGTTTTGCATGTATTACGAAATATAAGTCGTTTTTTAATTGTTGTTTTTAAATTTATATATAAATTTTTTTTAATAGAAAATTCATTGAAAATTTTTAAAGTATAGAAACCATTTATGAATTTTTGCATAAATAAAAAATAATTAAAAAAAATGTTATTATGCATTAAGAAAAAAGCAAATAATTTTTTTTAAATTCATAGACAATATTCCAAAACTTAGAAATACAATTTTTTTTATAAAAAATTCAATAATGGTGTTGATTTGTTAAAAAAAATTAAACCAATTTTTAATATAAATTTTTTAAAAATTTCTAAAAATATTTCTTTTAATTTTTTTTAATAAAATTTATTAAAAATTTGTTTAGTTTTTTTATCTATATATATAAAAGTGAAACTCTGTGTGTGTGTGTGTGTGTGTGTGTGTGTGTGTGTGTGTGTGTTAGCTATAGACTCTGAAACTGTAAAACCGATCGGGCTCAAACCTTGGTAAGTTGTTGTACACATACCGGGGAGTGTTTATGGATGAAAAAAAGTGGGCAGGGCCACGCCCATAAAAAATTAGTTATCAGTTTTAGCTACTTGCACTTGACCGATTTTTCTGAAACTTTGCACACATATCGAGCTGTCATGACTAAATAATTTCGTGATAAGAAAAGTGGGCGGGGCCACGCCCCTAAAAAAGTTTTAACTTTGAGGTACTTGCACTGGACCGATTTTTCTGAAACTTTGCACACATATTAAGCTGTCGTGACTTTATAACTTCGTGATTAAAAAAGTGGGCGGGGCCACGCCCATAAAAAAAGGCTATAATTTTGAGGTACTTGCATCAGACCGATTTTTCTGAAACTTTGCACACATATTGAGCTGTCATGTCTAAATAATTTCAAGATTAGAAAAGTGGGCAGTGCCACGCCCATAAAAAAAAGGTATCATTTTGAGGTACTTGCACTGGACCGATTATTCTGAAACTTTGCACACATATTGAGCTATTATGACTTTACAATTTCGTGATTAGAAAAGTGGGCAAGGCCACGCCCATAAAAACAATTTTAATTTGGGATACTTGCACTGGTCCGATTCTTCTGAAACTTTGCACACATATTGAGCTCTTATGACTTTACAATTTCGTGACTAGAAAAGTGGGAAATGCCACGCCCATAAAAAAAATATAATTTTTAGGTTTTTGCACTTGATATTCAATTAAAATTCAGAATGCATTTCGATTCATTAAGGGGCGTAGCAACGCGCGCCGGGTTTGGCTAGTACTAAATAAATAAAAGAGAATTTTTTTAAAAATTTTTATTTTTTGTATAAATCATGCACTATTTTATTTTATTTTATTTTACAATTACATATGTATTTACATACTCGTACATTCAAAATATATTTAAAAGAATGTGTACATTTGGCTTGAAGCCAACAAAAAATAGTTTTTGAAAATAATTTGAAAAGAAAGAAAACAACAATTAAAAAAGAACTATTTCAAAATGATCGTAAGAGTTAACAAACCTACGAGAATATAATGATGCACCACTATGGTTTATTGTACTACTGTGCGTTCTGTTAAACACATATTTTATGGTTTTGTTGTTGTGTCACAGAACCAACCACATCAAATACAAATCAACGAAATGACATTCAGTATATTGAGAAAGAGTAGAGTAGTAGAGAGTAGACATTCTTAAAATTCGATACAAGTATAGGTAGAGATGTAGTGATGAAAAACTGTTGTTGTTGATGGCAATGATGAACTCACTTCAAATACAGTGGGTAAGTTAAGGGTTTTTGAAAAAGTGTAAAATGGTTTTTTCTTGTCAGATATTTTTTTTTCAAAAAGTACTACATTTTCTGTTAGAGTAAATTTATTTTAGTTTCTGTTGAATTTTTTCAAATTGTTTGATTGTTTTTTTACTATTAAATTTATATTTACACAATGTTCTACAATATATAAATATTTTTTTTTTGAATTTTCTACATAAACAACAAAATTTTAAATACCTTATTTGATTTATTGAATATTTTGAATCAAAGATCTGCGTAAAATGTTCTAAAAGCTCTGTATTCTATTTCACACTACTTCCACTCTCCGTATTTCAGTGTTAACATAAATAACATTGCTCTCACTAAAACAAGTGAACAAGTGTAAAGTGTTTTTTTACAGCTTTGTTAGTGTTTGTGTTTTTAAACCAAGTAGAATATCAAAACAAAACGACAATAAAATATAAAAATGCTAAATTGTAGCAAAACCATTGAATACAATAAAACACTTGTAAAAAAACGTAAAAAGTGTCAAACAGCTTTGTAAGTTAACAATTACATTAGAACAGTTTAAAAAGAAAAAACTTTAGTTTAAGTTATTTTTTAATACATGTGAACTTCATATTTATACCCAACAAAAGAATCTATGTAAAAAAAGTGAATTTGCAGGGGTTTAACTGGTGATGATGTGATTAAATTAAGGTGAAAACACTAGTGATTTTAACATTAGCGTGTCATTGGAGATCATGCGTTTACATGCATATATTAATTAACTGCACTCCATTTTAACAAGTGCACAGAACTCATGCATATTTGATGAAAAGCATCGGATGTTTCATGAGTTAATTTTGTTTGTTTACATGAATTGTATAATAAATTCTGCACGATGTTGCATTCATTTTTAAGCACATCATTTATGACAAATTCCTTCGCATTTAGGGAGTCGTTTTGAATTATTGCTTCACGCAAATAATTTAGAAGTCTTTAAAATGTAATTCGCTTTGCACTACTTCTAATTTTTTTTTTTGCTGGGTAAAAAAGCGCAAATGTTTTTCTATATTGAAGTTTGTCTCTGGCTATGTTATACTGTAAAAATATTCAAACATATTTTGAATGTTCTAGTTCAGTTTTAATATTATATTTCATCTTTGTTCGGATTCATCTTTATTTTATTCCAATATTGTTATATTACAGTTTTATTCTATTATTTAATATGTTTATCGTAAAGCAAAACGCATATTTTTGTTAGTAGGCTTTTTATAATAAGAGAAAAATCTATGCACACTATTTTAAATTTAATGAGCTTGCTTGGAAAAAATTTTATTATGCATGTGCAGCTCTTTAATACATAAAATAATAAATGATCAATCAAATGTTTTACTTAAATATTACAATGCTTAGCAACCGGATTTTATGTGAGCAATATTATATCTATACAAATTTGTTATATTTAAAATATCAAAATTTTGGAAAGATTTCGCAAAATTTCCTCTCGTCTGTACCACCGTATATTGTTTTTCTTAACGATCAACTATCTATGAATTGGTGCATATTTTGTTATGGCGGCCAAAATTAAAACTGCTAAAACACTAAAAAATAAACAAAATGAAAAATGTCAGCCGACTACAATTTCAGCTGTCGTACTTTATTTTTATACCCGCCACCAAAAAAATGGTGGGGGTATATTTATTTTGTCATTCCGTTTGTAACACATCGAAATATCCATTTTAGACCCTACAAAGTATATATATTTATTTCGAATCGGGGTTTCATTTTATGATGATGTAGCTATGTCTGTCCGTCTGTGGAAAGCACGATAGAGGTCGCAGCGAAGAAGCTAGGGCGCTCAAATTTTGTCAGAATATTTCTTATACACAAGGTTTGTTTGGTATTGAAAATAGGATAAATACGAATATTAGAAAGAGAGTTATACCTCGTAATGCAAGAGTAGGTCAAAAAAACCATGTCCTTCCAACATCGAATAAAATGCAATTGTGTCCAAACGCATTAACCTAGAGCCATTAAATTTCCTGAGTAAAGGAAAATATTTTTCACTGAAAATTTTTTAAATCTATGTATTATGAAAGGAGTTATAGATCGAAATGTACGAAAATTTATACCGCACAGTGTATTTTTCGGTACATTTAAAATTTAAAACGTAATAAAACTAACAGAATTAGATGTATGATTCAGAAAATTTGCAAACATTGCTTTTTGGTTAAAGGCTTTGTACTACCGGAAAATAAATGTGACACGCCTACTTTTACGCCTACCTCCCATATAACGCTTTATCTCAAATTCATATAATTTCTCTATGAATAAAGATTTTGGAATAAAAAAGCACTATATTGAAATAACTAAGTTGTATTCATTAACAGAAGCTACTTCGAGACACCTACCCTACCATAACGCCCACTTTTCACGTAATCTACTGTTAATGGAATTTAAAAGCTCATAAAACCGACAATATTAGAAGTATGATGATAAAATTTCGTACATATAGATTTCTAGTCAATGTCACTTTTATGCTAGAAAATGAAGGTGACACGCCCACTTTAATGCCTACCTCCCATATAACGCTTTATCCTTAATTCATATAACTCCTTTATGGACAAAATTTTTGGAAGAATAAATGACTATATTGAAATTTCTCAGTTTTATTTATTAGAAGAAACTATATTGACACGCCTACTTTAACGCCCACTTTCATTGAAATACTAAATTTACGAAAGAATTTTACTAGCATATTGAAGTTCTACAAAGAAAGTGATACATATTTTAGTATAAAGAGATAATTTCATGGGGACTACTGTTAATAACAAAATAATAAATTTTGTGCTAAAAAGGTACACAAAGTTGATGGTGGGTATCCAAAATTCGGCACTGCCATATATAGTGCTCTTACTTGTTGTCTTTGCTTTCAAATCAAAAGGAAATCGTTTTCTTTTCTAATGATACAAATATAAGTACATACATGCATGCATATAGTAATATTATGATTAATTTTTTTTCGTCTGTTTCGGAAAACTTTTTTAATTTTTTATTTCACCGTCATCTATTTGCATAGTTTTTCATAGGATTTTTAAGCATTTGTTGTTTAAATATCGACGGTAAAAATTAAAACAAATCAAAATCAATTTATTACAGTTTCCTATTGACGACTGCTTCTCCTTTTTTTTCTCTTTGGTAATTAATTTTTTCGGATTTTTTTTATATTTTTTTATTTATTTAATTTTGGCCTAGAGCCAAAAAAGTGGCAACATCCATGTTCTCACTTAAAATTGTTTTCAAATAAAAAAAAAAAAATAGAAGAAGAGAAGAAAATCTTGAAAAAATAACATTATAAATTCTACATTTTTGTACGGATTGTCTTTAATTTTCTGAAAGTAATACATAGAGCATTTTTGGTCTGTACTTATGTATGTGTGTGTGTGTGTATGGTTTATATGATATTTGGCAAAATAAGGGGCGAAGGGCATTTAAATGAAAATAAAGAGGCGCGTGACTGATTCATGACATTATGTATGTACATGCTACATACAGACTATGTGCATATTTACACGTATGTATGTATGTTCAAATATTTAAATGATCTTGTATATATCTTAATACATATATTTGTATGTAGATAAATTCATACAACACTATGTGATTCTTATACAGATGTAATGTGTTTTTTGGTATACCCTTCACCTATGGTGCACAAGGGTATTTATGCTTTGTCATTTTGTTTGTAATTTCAACAATATTTATTTCCGACCTCATAAAGTATGTATCTATTATCTGAAAGTTTATGTTTAAGAAGTCGGATAGATTAATGTCCGTCTGTCCGTGTGTTGATTGAAATCAACTTTTAAAAGCCACTACATGTTGCACAGATCTGTGTGCAACATAAATCTTTTTCGAATAATCGGGTATGAATTACTATTGAAATCTAGCATAATCACTCGATAACCTTTAGAGATATGAGCAAATAAACGCTAATGCCTCTTTTTTTCTCATATTTTAACGATAAAAACCAAAATTTTTTAGTCCTAGAATAATTTATAGACACGTTTGCGACTATTTATAGCTATAATGTGTCTGGATATTAAAAAAAAAAAATATTAGTTAAATTGCCTACTAATCGGCAAAGTTATAGGCAAAAATTATTTGGAAAAGAGTATATTGTCCTAAAGATAGGAAGTATCCAAAGCTTTTTATTAATTTTTGGACAATTTTAAGACAATCAAATACAAGCCGTAGTCTGAAAAATTATTGCTGAGAAAAACTTATAAAACGGCTTCAAACTTACTGCGATATAAACACTAAAATATTGAATAGAATAAAGTTAAAGATGGAGTAGGAAAAAATGGCTGATAAGGGTCAATATAGTAATTATGTCTTTGCCCCCTTTAACCAGCAGAATATTGGTATCAAATGAAATGGCTTGAATATAGTAAACTATGAACAATTTTAAATTCAAGATGGCGTCCTAAACAAAATGCCAGAAAAATTTCTTTCTCAAACCCCATCAATATGGGTATCAAATGAAAGGGCTTGACTAGTAAAATACAGCTACTTATTTAATTTAAAATAAAGATGGCATCGGAAATAATAAAACAAAATGGCGTTTAACATTCAAACTAAATTCTAAGCTACGATATGGTCACTTTACCTATGTACATGATGATAAAGGGTATTAACAAATTCTGCACAGCCGAACATAGCATTCTTACCTGTTTGTATATATTTATTTAGATATCTGGTAACTTAAATATGTTGGGTGGTAGAAAAAATTATTTCCATCATTTTGTTTGTTCTTTGTCTTGATTAAAATTTAATAGGTAGGTAGGTAGAACAGGCAGCTGTTATGCAGCTCACTTGGGTCCATTATATTGATTCCTTTGTGATACCTGAATAGAAAAGTTAGAATAGAATAAAAAAGAGAAAGAGAAGCAGACAAGTCCAGAGTCTCTGGCGGGAATCGAACCATCAATTCCTGAATTAGCAGACTAGCACACTAATGACTAGTACACCGGGGCACCCTTAAAATAAAAAAATTAGTTTTATAAACGTTTTTAAAACTAATTTATATGTATGTCTATCCATATACATAAATATGTACTTTATTATAAACAACTTCAAAGATTTGAATGTCTTAATTATGTTAAAAAAAAGTAATATTTCTAATAATCTCACAAAAAGGTGTAAGAATTAGAGTTTTTTTTAGAAATCCCTCTTTCTCCTAGCTGCAAAGACAACTCATAGTGATCACAGCATCAACGTGTTACTTAGATGCTATCAGATAGTCTGTTAAAAAATTAAAGGCATTTGTCTATATCTACACATAAATTTTTGTATGTATCGATCGATGTATAGAATACAGGAAAATTTCAATATGTTTTACTCAGATGTTTTTATTTTAATGTTTATTTCATTATTTCAACATACACATACACATCCATACACATAAATATACTAATTTATATCATACACTTATACACTAGTATACATACAGCATTTACCTATGCAGTACCGTGCAATTTAAAGGTATTTCAAATAAAATATTTTACAAATCGTCAGTGGTAACACCAAGATTAATATATATCTTTAGGATGCAAAAAAGTGAAAAGGATGTGACTATTTCTGTTCGCTTGTTTGTGGCAAACCGTCAAAACGAATTAAATGAAATTCACGTTAACTGTATAAAGTTTTTAAACAAAGTTTGCTATTGAAAAATTGCGTTGTGCTAGATATAGCAGGCTCATTGAAAATAAAATTTTCGTTTCCATTACGCACACGGCAAAGTCTAGGCAGTAGTCCAAACATTATCATACATGATTCACCCAGGACTATTTAAAATCAAAATGAATTTTCGTTGATATCCAAGACAGAGATCGCTTTCCCAGCAAAAACTAGGTAATGACTTGCCCTTACTAAACAACATACTTTTCAATGACTATTTCATATAGTCTGCCTTACTAAGAAGTATTTTAGTAATGTGTTACGTAAGTACTTATTTTCAAACATTTGCTTAGATACACACACAATACAATTTCTTATTGCGAAATTTGCTGGAAGCCATTCGAATACATAACTTTTTATAATTCTCATTTAGTTTAACGCGCTTACAGTATAAGTAATAATTATTTTGACAACAGCGGCAAAGCATTTCATTTAAAAGTGGTGACTTCACTGTTGCCATTTCAAATCTAGCGATTTTTAAAAATTTTTTTCGGGAAAAAATATGATTTAGCTATTAGCGGAAAATCTAGCGATTTTTGCGATGTTGGATTTTAAAGTGTTTTAAATACATTTGATGTTAATATTCTTAAAGAGTAGCTACCAATTCATTTGTAAGGCGAATGCTATTTTCAATACACTTTTTTAAACAAATTTTGGCATAAGAAAGCTAAAAAACATACATTAAAATTCAAAAACCAATATTATCTTGCACAGTTTATAGCTCGAAAATGTTTTTGTAAAAAGATGTTAAATAAACGTTGCCTTCTTTCTTTAGATGAGTTTGTGAATTATACAAAAAAAAAACTATTTAAAAATCGTATAAAAGAAATTCGAAATATTGCAAAAAAGAACTAATATAATCCAAAATTTGTGCATTGTTAAGACATTAAAAGTTTAAGTCCTTTAAGTTTAATGATGATTAAAAAGACGATACAAAAGGATATTGATGCTGGTGCTCCCTGTCTGCAAAATTGTACAAATAAAAATACAAGTCATCTGCATCGATGAGAGGGTTATATTGGAGATAATTTAATTTAAAAGGCTTTATTAATAATTCAACATACGTCAATCATTTCAATTGATCATCTTAGTGATTTATGTAAAAAAGATTTCGATAGAACGAATGAAAGCCGTATTTATAGAACCAAATGCTTAGCGATAAATAAAAATGTTTTAGTGACCTATCTCTTAATAGAACTTAGAAACGATGTATCAGGTTCTAGGTATAGTATATTAGGAGATAAATCAATAGACGTTTGTACCATTAAGTTATTAGGCATTTCTTTTAAAAACTGAAAACCTACGTGATACATAAATCGAAAATAAATATTTTTTTTTCAGTACGGAAAAACAACAAATTGTGTTAACATTTCTAAGCTTGGCTGAAGTGGCCGATGCGACAGCTTTAATAACGATTTATTTTAATCAGCATTAAAGAGACTAGATTAAAATCTTACACATAAAAGCGAGAATCTAGAGAATTGGCTTTAGTCTTTTAGTGAATAAATCCCAAAATATTTTTAGATAGGACTTAGTATGCATATTATAAATATAACGTAATTAGTACCACTTAATAAACGTACATATGTGTACGTATATTTCTTGAATTTTTTCACATACCGTCATACATATGTAAATTATGTATTAAAATGTAACTAATAAAAGCTGCCTTCGTAATAAAAATACTGTACTTTTCTTTTTTTCTTTCATTGTTTAAGAAAAACTTAACGATAAAACGCAAAATTTTCCGCGCATTAAAAAAATCGACGAAAACTTGGCTATTTTTTGTTAAATTTATGCCAGAATTTAAAAAAAATAATTATTAGCGATTTATCGCTAATATTTTGACAATTTTTAATTTTTGGCTATTTTCTAGCTATATTTCTACTTATTTTAGCGATATTTTTTGGGAAAAAGTTGGCAACAGTGGGTGACTTAAAGAATTTGATTGATTGTTAAATTTCAAATCATATCGCAGAATAATCAAACCGAATTTTCTTCCTTAAAAGAACCGAACGACTTTTGTAATTCCATAATATTAATGGGTTATTTAGGTTATTAAAATCAAGTACTTATTTATTGCTGCTAAACAGCGTTGCCGTTGTGACACTAAACTATCACTTTTAGTCCTTTTTCATTCTAATGATACTGTTTATGACCCTTTTTTGTTTTAATTTATCCCTTTGTATCATTTGAAACAAATTTGTGCCACTTTTTGCCCCTTTTTTAAAATGAGTAAAAGGTATAATTTTTCTTCTTTTGGCACAACTTGAAGAAAAAACTGCATCAAATAAAGAAAAACTACAAATAATACAGGAAGGGTTGTCGGTAACAAATAAAATTTATTTAAAATTTTTAGCATACATACTTTCATGAATAAACTGAATCTAAACTTTCGAAGTGAAAGCTCACAAATTATATATCTAATTCCCTCGACCAAGCAATTTTATTAATAACGATATTCTATCCAGAATAGATATAACAAATAATAAACTTGATATTTTAAGATATTTTGAGCAGGTTTATATAAAGTCGAAACAAGATATACATTATTTTGAAATTGTTTCTGAGTTTAAAGACATAATTGTCGAGCCAGAAACTTTTGTGAATCAATTTAAATTACTAGAAAGTAATAGAAACAGCAAAACGTATAAGGATATATCTAAAATAACTAACGCAGAAAATTTTTGGTTTGAGATAGGAAATTTGAAAAGTAGATTTGATGAAAATATTTATTCAAATTTATTTGAATTTGTTACATATATATTTACTTTGCCCCGTGGTAGCGCTTCAGCTGAACGAATTTTTTTCAAAACTATCATTGATTAAAAATAAACTTTCAAACAGACTTAAAATAAGAGCTTGCGAGTCCATGTTTTCATCAGTCAACTTGCTCGACACGGAGCTGGAAGAATGGACACCATTTTGAAGACTTAATTACAAAATATAGAATAAGTATTTGTAAAAAGTGACATAGTTTTTTTTTGAAAATATGATTGATATTGAAATGTTCCTGTGAATTGTTTTATAGTTTAAACATTGCTTTATGATTCAAATATGTATCTTTAATAAATTGTTAAAATACTCTTTTTTTTCTTATTGAAATAAAGTTTGTTTGTTTTTTTTTTTGTTTACAAAAAACTTGACCCTATTTTACTTTAAAATACCCTTTTTTTTATCCTTTTTTTTAAATACCCTTTTTATGCCAATTTTTAAAATTTTTCAACGGCAACCCTGCTGCTAAAGTAAGTACTTATTTAAGTCCCTATTTATAAGTGACCGTAATAAGTACTTATAAGAGTCCCTATTTGTAAGCGAGGGTGGTAAGTACTTGACTCCAAGTTAAAATAATGGGTTTAGATGCCAAATTGTAAGTAGCGAAGAACTAGGAAGCAGTACTTTTAACTCATTATTTTTTAATGTGGTATTTTTATATTAAAATAGTAAAGCCCGTCGCCCGTTGCTACGCCCCTTAATGAATAAAAGTGCATTCTGAATTTAAATTTAATATCAAGTGCAAAAAACTAAAAATTTAAAATTTTTTTAATGGGCGTGGCACTGCCCACTTTATTTATCACGAAACTGTATAGTCATGACAGCCCAATATGGGTGCAAAGTTTCAGAAGAATCGGTGAAGTTCAAGTAGCTGAAAATGATAATTTTTTTTATGGTCGTGACACTGCCCGCTTTTCTAATCAAGAAATTGTATAGTCATGACAACTCGATATGTCTGCAAAGTTCCACAAAAATCGGTCCAGAGCAAGTACCTCAAAATTTTAACTTTTTTTATGGGCGTTGCTCTGCCCACTTTTCTAATCACAAAATTGTATAACCATGAGACCTTAATATGTGTGAGATAAGTTTTAGAAAAATCGGTGAAGTTTAAGAAGCTGAAAATTATAACTCTTTTTTATTGGCGTGGCACTGCCCACTTTTTTAATCACGAAATTGTAAAGCCATGACAGCTCAATATGTGTGCAAAGTTTTAGAAAAATCGATCCAGTGCAAGTACCTCAAAATTATAACTTTTTTTTATGGGCTTGGCCCTGCCCACTTTTCTTATCACGAAACTGTATAGTCATGACAGCTCAATATTTGTGCAGTGTCAGAAAAATCAGTCCAGTGCAAGTACCTCAAAATTATAACTTTTTTATGGGCGTGGCCTCGCCCACTTTTCTTATTTCGAAATTATTTTGTCATGACAGCTCGATATGTGTGCAAAGTTTCAGAAAAATCGATCAAGTGCAAGTAGTTAAAAATGACAACTAATTTTTTATGGGCGTGGCCCGCCCACTTTTTGCCACCCATAAACACTCCCTGGAATGTGTACAACAACTTGCCAAAGTTTTAGTCCGATCGGTTTTACAGTTTCGGAGTCTATTGCTAACACACACACACAGAGTTTCACTTTTATATATATAGAAGAGATAGATATAGAAGATAGAAGATGTAACTTTACACAGTGTGTATAAATTAATTTAGAGGAGAATTAAAATAAATTAGAGGAGAATTAATATAATAATAAAAACCGGAACTATTATTAAACTACACGGTACTGTACGTTCATAAAACCAAAATTATGACAAATTTTAATTTCATTTATTTAAAATTATATACTTACATACATACATACATATACATACTTATATTGTATAGGTATAAAAAACACTTATTAAAATTTGAAGGTGGGTGGTGAACAAATAAGCCTAAAAACTTTTTTGTTTTATTTCAACATAAAAAGAAAACAAACAAATATTTTTTTTATTTTTTATATAAATGTCAAGATGACACAGAAATAAAATTCAAATAAATATTGATAAATTGCTAAACAATTAACTACAAGGACCAAAAAACTTAAACTTATTAACAACTGTACTTCCTGTTAAGATATTAAACAATTGAACATTCTGTCAAGTATTTTTGGAAGACATATTATTTTCATTGTGATTTTAAGGATATATTTTTTAGCCTCGTCCGTTGGCTGGTATTATTACTTCCACTAAACTACTTGCTAAGAATTTTGCATACTTATTTAATGCAGGGCAATTTGATGATAAAAATGTGGGTGGTGCCACGCCTATACAAAAATAAAAATTATTATTCCCATGGTGTAATTACATAAGGTGATAGCGGAAAGGAGAGCGATTTTCGGCTCTCTTTTTTTATGTATGAAGTTTGACAATTTCCGGAGTTGAAATCATTTTTTTAATATGTAGTTTGACATACTCCAGAACACAAAAAAATTGTCAGCTGGGCTGGCACCCCCACCTTGTATAAGTGTACCCTGATTATTCCATTGCTTTTATCCAATCTTTTCTTCTGAGGCTTTGCATTAAAATTGAGGTCTCTAAGTAGATAATATATCGTCGGCTTAATATGCAAACCTGATAAATCCACTTTTAAGGTGAATTGAGATTTTGATACCGTGAGGTAGAGAAAGTTACACCTCGTTTCAATTTGGTCTTGAAGTATGAAGGTTTGATAAGAAAAACTGCTAAATCCTCTCACAGAAATTTTTTTTAAGAAAAACTGCTAAATCCAGTTCATTATTAGTTCAGTGTTTGTTACTAACACCAATTTGTTATTTTTTTACTTTTGCAGATTGTAGTCATACATGAAGAATACCATACAATAAGCCAACTATATTTTTGGTTTTCCTCTTAAGCTACAAATATGAAATATAAAAAGTTTTTTGTCTCTCCTTTAAAATTTGCTGAAAGGAAGTTAGCAGTTTTGCATGTTAAGCCAACGATATATAAATTATTTAAAAGTAAGCGATGCCACGCCCATACAAATTATATGTTATAAGTTAAGTTTTTTTTTTTGACAATATAATGTAATAATTAAATAGTAGGCGATGACACGCCCATATACAGTAAATACTATTCAAAACTAATTCAACTTAAGTGAATTTTATTAAACTTCTCACACACCTTAAGGTCAGGTTTAAATTAAATATTATTATTAGAAAAATGGGCAGTGACACGCCATGTTAAAGCTAAAAAAATAATGTATATTATAGTTTAAAAAATTTAATAGACACATTTTATTAGATACTAGAAGGGCCCGGCGCGCGTTGCTACGCCCCTTAATGAATAAAAATGCATTCTGAATTTAAATTGAATATCAAATGCAAAAAGATAAAAATTATGACTTTTTTTATGGGCGTGGCCCCGCCAACTTTTCTAATCACGAAATTATATAGTCATGAAAGCTCAATATATGTGCAAAGTTTAAGAAAAATCGGTCAAGTGCAAATAGCTAAAAATGATGACTAATTTTTTATGGGCGTAACCCTGCCCACTTTTGTAATCACGAAATTATATAGTCACGACAGCTCAATATGTGCGCAAAGTTTCAGAAAAATCGGTCCAGTGCAAGTACCTCAAGATTATAAATTTTTTATGGGCGTGGCCCCGCCTATTTTTCTGATCACGAATTTATATAGTCATGACAGCTCAATATGTGTGCAAAGTTTGAGAAAAATCGGTCAAGTGCAAGTAGCTAAAAATGATAATTAATTTTTTATGGGCGTGACCCCGCCCACTTTTTACCACCCATAAACACCCCCCGGAATGTGTACAACAACTTGCCAAAGTTTGAGTCCGATCGGCTTTACAGTTTCGGAGTCTATAGCTAACACACACACACAGAGTTTCACTCTTATCCATATAGATGAAGATATGAAAATAATAGTTTAAATAGTTTTACAAATATATGAACTGTGTTGCGTCCGCAAAACCCTGGCAAAAAAAACGGATCATAATTAAATCTGGGACAGTAACATTAAATACTTTCGTCTTATTGTTTAATATTAAAGGCTGTGGCACAATGAATCCGTCGTCCGTCAAACTTCAACTTTATCAACTAACATCAACGTATTGACGGAGAGGGGTTGTCACAATCAGTACTTTGTGTTGACTGAACTGAAGTCAAGTTAAATTGTCGACTGCTACGACTAATCAAAAACAAACAGCGGCGGCTGAAGGCAGATAATATTTATATGATTTTTTTTTATTTATCTTCACAATAACAAAAAAATTAATAAAAAAAAATAATATTTTCTTAAGAAAATGTCAATTTAGCTTCAAATTCATACAATCTATATATAAAAAAAGAGTTTTGAACCGAAAAAAACTGCATGTTTCTGTGGCGGCTCATGCATCACAAAAAAGTACGGCGGCTGCTGTAAAGCCGGTTGACTTCGCTTTTTGCGCACAACCATATGGTAGTTGTCAAAGTACTTGACATACGTCAAAAGTTAAAAGTTGTTCAACTTTCGTACTTTGCGTTGACGGAGACGTACTGAATGGGACAACACTAATAAGAAAACATGTATGTTAACTTAGTTGTCAGTTGAAAAAGTTGAAGTTTGACGAACGACGGATTCATTGTGCCACAGCCTTAATTTGTTTATATTTTTCGTTGCGTCAAAACAACAAAGAAATGTTGGTGTCTTTGCAAATGTATGAAATTTTAATAAAAATATGGCAACATTGTTAATGTAAATTTCTTAATATGGAATCATGAACAAACAAGCTCTGAAAATAAAAGAGATTCTATATCGCGATTAATGTATGCGAAGTATGTAGTTCAGATAGCAGATTGTAAAGAAAGTTGGGTGAATTCTGAATTTTGTTGAAATATTAATGCAGATTTTTTTTCAATTTTTATTTCTTACTTTGGTAAGGTTAAAGGCATTTTAAAAACGATTCCTAATTGTGTCTTAAACGAACATTTAACTAAATTTTTTAAGGAAAGTACACGGTACACACTTTATGATTAATTTATTCTAAACAGTCTGTCACTGCTAGTCACTCATAAAAATGTCTGTTTTAAATGAGTTTTTGGGGGAAAAAAGCGTGGGTGGGTTGCATTTTTCGTTGTGATATGTATGTACATGCATAAATCATGTTTATTCTATATTGTAGTCATTAAAGTTTCTAATTTCTATTTTTTTCTTTGTCTTTTTTTTTATTACAGAATCTTCTTTAAAACAATAAATCGTTTATGGAAAACTCAATATCAACGGAAAGTCAATTGAAATTTAATAAAATACAAAATTTTTTATGCATTTTAAATACCTAGAGGAAACCATACCTAGAGATAATTAATATTTAAGAAAAAAAAAATTAAAAATTTCAGGAAAACTGCAACATGATTTAAGGTGAGTTAAATAACAAAATTGTTTTAAATTTAAAAGTTTAACCAAATTTTCATTATATTTATTTAATTTAAAAAAAGCGGGTTATTCGATTTCCACCAAATAATTTTCAAGTTTATTTGAATGTTCTTTTTTTCTCTTATGCATTTCCTTTTCAAGTCTAGCAAACTAAACAAAAAAAAAACAGCCATAAACCAAAGTAAATACTTATAATTTTTGTTCTTGTAACATCTGTCTTTTGTTGGGTGCTTTTCGTGCTTGCAGGCATTTATCACTTGTAAGAAATTATAAAGACCCTTTTGCTGCCACTGCTGTGTCCCTTCATTGTTTCTCTTCTTCTTGGTATTAAGTGTATAGTATAGTTTTTTCTGTTTAATTTTATGTAATTGCAGTGAAAATAAATGAAAAAAAAACAAAAAAATTCACCACAAACGCACTAAATCTGCCATTTCGTATTTTTTAATGTTCTTAGGCAAATTCGCATATAAAAACACATGAGTTTGAGTTGAAAAATAAAAAAAAAATTCTGCAACAAAAAAAAAAAAAATAAATAATGGCGACACATAAATGACAGGTGCCGCTAAAACGAACACGTATATCTACAGCTGAACATAGAGGCACACAGTGGTTTGGTCGATGTTTTTAAATAAATTAACAACAACTCTACATCTGTTTGCAGAAATTTCAAAAATTGTTTAATTAACAAAAATCGTTGGTAGTGATTTCTTTGCAATTTAAGTGATATGTAATCTTAGCTGAAGAATATGAAAGTTTAAACCACAAGATTAGGCTTAAAAATGAATTTAGATGGGTATCAAGGCAGCATACCACTCAGCTATAGTTTCATTTAAATCTTTTGTGGCTGCGTGAAATTTCTTTCTTTCATGAAAGATGATTACTGGTAGCATGTAATGTGTATCAAGAAGTTTACGCAATTCTTTGTATGTCAGGGAAATCGGTGCGTTAGGGCTGCATACGCTGTGAAGTGTATTGTAAGCCTCAATACCAACTAACTTCAACAAGGTTACTTTTTTGGCGTTTTCCTCGGTGATATCTAGCTTTTGCTTCCAAATTGTCCATTTCTCTCTTGAGGATGTGAATTCCGGCAACAATGTTGTGTAATATTGGGTTGGAGCTGTCGTTCGGTTGAGGATCTTGGTTTCGCCGCGTGTGTTAGCACTTTCCGTCATATTAATGACTTTTGTGTTTTTTCTGCTATTAGTCTAAATACTGTTTGCTTAACAAGCCAATTTTATTTTACATGGAGAATAAAAAGTTTTTTATTAAGTGCAATTTTTTTTTTTTTGCAATACAATAAATATTCTTGTTAAAATAAAAATATTTGGTTATGCACGCGGTTTTTAAGTTTTTGTCTTTTCTGTTTCTCTTATGGTCCTCGTCGCCACTATTATGTCGTGGGGTCCGTGAGTAGAGAGAAAAGAACAACCACCTTTTAATATACCTAATTACCGAATGCTGTATTTCATTATTCTTAGTATCTACTTATTTTATTATTAGACAAACGAGAAGCGTTGCCAGATAGTAAACTTATTCTAATTAATTTAGTTGTTACAATAACCATTTAAATTACAACAGCGACATATCGAAGACGTCGTATCTTTCTATTACTTAGATAGTGGTGAGGGTATAATTTAAAAATGCTGGAATTCTGAAAATGTTTGCTTACATCTTGAATCATTTGTAAAATTTTTCTCATCTTTCTGGCAACATATGAATTACCGCGCCAAAAGAACTGCTCATCTGTTGAGGACAAAAACAAATTGAGCCAATTTCGTATACCCTGTTCTGAAGGGAAGAGTATCCCAGAGAGGGTGTTCTACATAGATCCAAGCACATAATTGTCGGACGAGATAAGGTCTGAACTATAAGGAGAGCGTGGCAAAAATATTTCCTTCTAAATAGTCTTTAATAAGCATTAAAACATGTGGTCGCGCGTTGTCATTATGAAATGTTACAGTTTCATGTAAGTATGGTCGTATATTCTGAGTGTTTTTTGGTCAATCCTATGATGGTTTGGCCAGATTTTATCAGCTCACGCGTAAAAGGTCTACCAAAACAGACATAGTGATACCTTAGCGCCATGGATATTTGGCTCTGATATCGATTCACCTGGTTAGGCGGGCTTCACGTACGAGATATTATGCTTCGGATTATCGTGTTGGATCCATTTTTAGTCGTAAGAAATATTTTTGTGCAAAATGATTTAATTTTATAGTCTTTCAGCAGCATATCGGACATGGAAACCTTGCACACATATTAAGCTGTTATGACTATACAGTTTCGTGATTAGACGAAAAAAAAGTTATACTATTTAGCTTTTTACAATCGACCAATCTTTCTGCAACTTTGCACACATTTTGAGCTGTCATGACTATATAATTTCGTAATTAGAAAAGTGGGCAGTGTTACGCCCACCGATTTGCCTGTCAACTTCAAGCGAGTAAAATTTCCAGTTCGCCTTACCTTGGCTATTACCATCAACAAAGCACAAGGACAATATCTGCGTGTTGCAGGATTGAAATTGGAAAATCCATATTTTCACATAGTTATACGTCGCATGCTCCAGAGTGGTAACACTCATTCATTTCATTGTTCATTTTTACAGCAAATGGAAAAACCAAAAATATTGTATACCCACTTGCATTACAATAAAAATCTATAAAATATTATTATGTTCAATATATTCAATAAAAATTCAGAATGCATTTTTATTCATTAAGGGGCGTGCAATGCGCGTCGGGCTTGGCTAGTTTTTTATAAAACAAGTAAGAGAGCTATATTCGGCCGTGCCGAATCTTATATACCCTTCACAACGTGTAGTCATGCAATAACAATAGTTTGCATCACCATTCATCCCATATGAAGTACGTACATACATAAAAAAACATCCCATTGTAAAATTAAAAATTTACGTATGTAGGTTAAAATAAAAAAAAAAAAATTTTGAAAAAATTAAAAAAAAATTTAAAAAAAAAATTAAAAAAAAAAATTTTTTTAATAAATAAAATATATATAATAAATATAAAACAAAAAAAAAAAATAAATAAAAAATTAAAAAAAAATAATAAGAATATAAATAATATATTAAATAAAAATTTAAAAAAAATTAAAAAAAAAAATATAAAATTTTTTTTTTTGCCTCAGCTGGGGTTCGATGCCACGTTTACTCTAACCAATATACACGTTTGTATGTATGTATGTATGTTGTTGTTGTAATGTGGTTTTTGTGAAAAAAAATCGAGGTGGTCGTGGGTTTTTGCTCATATCTCAATTGTTTATGTACCGATGTTTCTGATTTTCAATACCGATCTACTCCCGAACATTTCTGATATTTTAATACCTCACCCGGGTGCAAGCGATTTCGAGGGTTTAAAAAAGTTGATTTCAACATACACACAAACAGACTGACAGAGCTTAATCGACTCCCCTATACATAAGCTTTTAGAAAATATATACTTTATGGGGTCGGAAATGAAAATTGTAGAAATTTCACACGGAATGACAAACCTATATATACCCTTGTGCACCACAGGTGAAGGGTATCAAAAAATAATAATTTATAAGCTTCAAATTTTTCTTTCTTCATTTAATAAAAAAAAAAAACAGATATTCATATGTGTGTAGAAAACATAAACTATGACGTACTTTAAACTATTATTTAGTGTTCTAGAATTAAAAACAACTGTTTTTTATAGTTAAAAAAGAAACAAAATTAATCATGTATTTATGTACGCATTTAGAAAAAAAAAATTGTTTATGAAGTACATATGTTCAAATATTAATGTTAAATTTTTTTTTCGAATTTACAAATTAACACTCCTATATAAAATTACGTTTTTTTAAAGTTGTTTTAATGCGGTTTTCATATTTTTCTCAAAATTTACTAGTTCACTTTAATTCTACATAAAAAATTTTTAATATTTTTATACTTACAAAACACCACATCCAAAATATTCTTCAAATTTTAAAACCGATATTTATTGCGTGTTGTTATACTTTAGCAAGACTTAAGGATATATATGTATATATGTATATATAATGGCAATCCCATAATTAGCCCCTTTCCCTCCATGATTATTTTGAAAATACGGAAACATATAACATTTCATTTTAATAAAGCTTCAACTGATTTAAAATTGTTTTACGAACTTTGTTGTTTTTCAAACCGAGGCTATCATTGAATTTAAGCAAATGCTTTACTCCGCTAATACATCGCAGACACTGTTACTTTGATTTTAAATTGTATCTAAAAATTAATTAATAATATCCCCAATTAAGCGGCGATACAATAGTCCAAAACACACACAGTAAAAAAGGGTATATATAGGTTTGTCATTCCGTGTGAAATTTCTACAATTTTCATTTCCGACCCCATAAAGTATATATTTTCTGAAAGCTTATGAATAGGGGAGTCGATTAAGCCCTGTCAGTCTGTCAGTCTGTCCGTCCGACCGTCTGTCCGTGTGTATGTTGAAATCAACTTTTTGAAGCCCCCCGACATAGGTTGGACCCGGGTAAGGTATTAAAATATCAGAAATATTCGGGAGTAGATCGGTATTGAAAATCAGAAACATCGGTACATAAACAACTGAGATATGAGCAAAAACCCACGACCACCTCGATTTTTTTTTCACAAAAACAACATTACAACAACAACATACATACATACAAACATGTATACTGGTTAGAGAAAACGTGGCGTCAAATCCCAGCTGAGCCAAAAATTTTTTTTTTCAATTTTTTAAAAATTTTTTTTTTAATTTTTTTTATTTTTTTTTTTTTTTATTTTTTATTTAATATATTATTTATATTTTTATTATTTTTTTTATAAATTATTTTTTTTTTAATTTTTTTTTTATTTTTTTTTTGCTTTATATATATTATATATAATAATTTTTTTTTTAAATTTATTTTTTTAATTTTTTTTTTAAAATTTTTTTTTTTTTTTGTTTTTTTAACATACATACGTGAATTTATAATTTTACAATGGGATGTTTTTATATATGTATGTTTTTATATGTATGTGCGTATTTCATATGGGATGAATGGTGACACAAACTACTGTTATTGCATGACTACACGTTGTGAAGGGTATATAAGATTCGGCACGGCCGAATATAGCGCTCTTACTTGTTTTTATTAATATTGTAATTAATGTTATATTTGCATTAAGTTTTTTATAATTTGTTTTATAAAATATATTCAAAAATACGTTTTTTTGCAACGTAATACGTTGCTGGAAATAAAATAAAATTACTAAATATCAAATACTTATTCTTACCTTTAATTTTTTTTAGATCGAACTGAATATTTTTTGTGTAAATAAAACAAGTAAGAGTGCTATATTCGGCCGTGCCGATAAGTGATACATATTTTAGTATAACGAGATTATTCCATAGCGATTACAGTTAATAACAAAATAATACATTTTTTGCGATAAAAGTACACAAAATTGGTGGTGGGTTTAAAAGATTCGGCACAGCTGCTATTACTTGTTTATTAATTCATTTGAAAAATAATAGATTTTTATTAAAGTAATTCATGAAGTTTTGAAAATAATTGAATTTAAATGGCTTTCAACCTCGGTGACACATGTGCGATATCTTATGATGTAACAAGTATCCCCATCTTGTTGAAACCACACAGAGTTGAAGGGGATTCTCTTTCGGCGTAGTTCGGGTAAAAAAAACTCTTTCAACATCTTTTAGTAACGGTCTCCATTGACCGTAGCAGTAATAAATAAAACCACACTGTAAAGCGTATTGGATGCAAATGCATCTAATAAAGTATCTGTGGGTTAGAATTATCTCATATTCGATAGTTTTGTTTGTCAATATTGCTTTGTTTTTTTTTGATATTGACTCTGTAAATTTGTAAAAAGAAATAAGAAAATATAAAAATACAAGAACAAAAATCAACAAATCTCCCAACGTAAAATAAAACAAAACATTAAATCATTCCGTTATATAACAATAACAACAACTGCTTTAAATAAGTTACACTATAATACAAGCCTCATAATAGTCCATCTGCTAGGATTAGTGCCGCCAAACGTGCGCTTATATTTTATTTTGCACGGAAAGCTTGAAAGCTGCGTTGCATTGTCCCAATTCTGCCTTTTCGTTAAATCTAAAGATCAATCTATAGAATAAAATAAAAATGGAAATGGAACTAAATGCAAAAAATTGTGAACTCAGTACGTCATACTGGCCTGGCCATAAACAAATGAAATTTTTTTAACAAATACTTGAACCATTGTTTAGTACTTTTTCTTTATATTATTTGTGTCTGACAATGATGAAAGCTTTCTATAAAGCAGTAGAAAGAAATAATCATAAATTTCTAGTGGTACATAATCTCTTAAGGCTACTATGCCAGTTTAACATACAAATTGTCTGTACTGTTGCTCTCCATCTATTCAAATCAGTGCAAAATATCTACGTAGTGAAAAGAATTAAGGAAATACGTTTTCCGTAATGGAAATTACCACAGGACTGGATACTGGATTTGTTGTTCTGTTATATATTACAAAGGGTGATTCAACCAAAACGCACGAAGTTAATTGTAAAGAAAACAAAAAGTTGTTAAAGAATTATCTTATATTTTAGAAAGAAATTCAACGGTATAAAATCACATGATCATGGCGGCAAATTAACATCACCTCGACGTTAAATCACATATCTATTAAGTTTCTTGAGCAAAAGAGCCATTATTTCGTTGGCTATGTGACAAGTGGAACAATCCTATTGGAATCACATATCGTTCTGGTTCAAATCCTGAGTTTCTGGCCACAATAAGGCCGTTATCATCTCGAGATAGCGAACACCATTCACGGTAACTGCTTGGTCGACTTTATTTTTAAAGAAGTACTGTCCAATAATGCCGCCAGACCATAAACTATACCAAAGATTTACTCTTGGTGGATACATCGGCTTTTAAACAATCTCTAGTGGATTCTAGTGTGGCATTTCTGCTTGTTAATGACTCCACTGAAGTGAAAATGTACCTCGTCGCTTAATATGATTTTCCTTGTTAAATTCACCATTCACTTCTGTCTTAAACAACTTCTGCCATTTAACTGTTACGAGACGTTGATCTGACGAGTTTACCGGCTACTATTGAAATCTCAGGAGGTCCCAACCCTTACGTCAGATTCGCACAGCAACGTTAAGAAACAAGGTGTACTAAACAATCATTCTCACACTTTACATACCGGAATGACGATGCTATGAGACAGATGTTGGTCTCCATTTGCCCACCCAACCATGTCGTAGTATGTCACCCATAAATTTTTCTCTACGACCCTAAATCCGCAATCAATCGGCGTATTTATGATGCTTGAAATGGTCAGTAGGCTTCAACTTTTGAGTCAAGTTAACCCTGTAATCGTTTAATTTTAATTATAATCTTTATTTAAAAATCTCATCAGTATTGTTCGTGAGATGTTGTATTGTTGGGCAAGACGATAGGCTAAGATTGACGGCTGTTCTGACACACTATCGCAAACAACAGCAATGTTTTAAGCAAAACAAACTGGGCGAGCATGCACAGGTGTTTTTATATTTCCCACAGAGCTGATTTGATGAAATTTGCAAAATTCTCTAGAGTGTGGACACGTTGGGTCGACTATATTAAACAAAACAAATAATGATGTGCACGAAATGCATTTTGATTTGAACAGCCACTTTCTTAAAAGGCTTGAACAATCTTAAAGCCCCGCTCAATTGTGTACCTCTCCATGGTTGAATTTTTCAAACAGTGATCATCCTTTTCATATTGATGACAAGGTAAACATGCACAGAGAAGCAGAATAACTAACACTGTAATTCGAATTTCCATCGAAGTCGATCTTAATTGTTTTTGTGAGACTATTTTCTTTAAGCTTGCAGATGCTTAATACTCTTACTACGTGTAAAAGTGAGGAATATAAGTAAAATTATTACCTTTTGAAAAATTCACAGCAAAAAATAAAATTTACTCACAAATGAATGTTTTTTATTAATATTAATTACTGGATGGCTTTTATACAGAATAAAATAAAGTATTATAATATTTCTTAATAAAATTACAAATTACAAAAGAAATTGTTCATTATTAAATAGATTTATTTCTGCTTTTCTTTCGTAAACCATTTACACACTTATGGATGTGTGTATGTAAGCTGTGTGTTAGTTGGAATATTATTTTATGTGTCGTGTATTCTTTACCCAATGATAGAGATGTTGTTTGCTAATTTTTGTGTCGGTGGTTAATATGATTTCATGTTTTTTGCCGTTATTTTTTAATAAAAGTTATTAACAGTGTTGCCGTGATTTAGAAACAAAACGATGTCTAAAAGGACTGTGAGCACTAATTGTCACAATTTGTTTTTATTATTATTAAAACTGTATCGTCGTTGCTCTAACAAATTCAGTTGTGTGTTTTCTCAGGAGAGTCAAAAAGAAAAAATTTTATTTTGTAACTTTGCACTATGTCACTTCCGCATGGCGACTATTTTTTTTTAACCTATTAAGATATCCTTAAATGAACGGGTAGATAGATGTATGACCGATGAAGATTCAAAATGGAGTAAAAAAAAAATTCAAAAATTATTTCATAACGTATCACGTCAGAGCAGTGGCATCATAATTTGCGGATAGAGGAAAGGAAAATTGTATTTTGCTTTTAAGTCCTTTAGCATGAGTGAGTGCTGTCATTAAAATTTTTGTATTAACCCTACTAAACGACTTTTTTTGGTTGGCTTCTGTGGCCATAAATTGCAGTTGACCGATGTCCTCAAAGTCAACGCTATGCAGGACATCGCTCAAACAAAGCTCTATAATGCGTCAAAGCCATTGAAAATAAAAATTCTTGACGCCGTGTAAAGTAGTAACGGTGATTTTAAAAGTATCATACTCGACTCTCAGAGCATTAGCTGTTCTGAGTCTACTGCTAATCCAGCGTTATTGAATAACAAGAACGGGACATCCAATTGATGTCGCACAAGCGAGTTGATCCGTTTCTTACAGCTGTGTGCTTAGTGATTCCGCTTTACTAAAATCCAACGATCCAAAACAACATTAGTCGACTGTAGCTAAAAAAAAATTACGAGCCATCATATCATAAAAGTTAAATAATTAGCCGTCTTGGTTGCTGCTAGATAAAAGGCAGTGTAGGAATAGCTGGTAAGAGGCCATACTAAACAATAATCGGCATTTACCCATGGGAGACATCACAGAGGTAAGATGTGATAAAATCCCAACGAGATATGGAACCGTTAACTGCATCACCATAATACTAGAGGAGGGATAATGGGATCAAGAAATTAGGGTAAGAAAAATCCTAATTACGGACGGATCGAAGATTGGCGACTGAGCAGGAATGGATTGATATTACATAAACCTAAACAGAGGTAAGAACTTCCATCTATCATATCACAATACTGTTTTTAATGCTGAGATTATGGCAATAACAGAAGACATTAAATGGATTAAGGACTGATCAGGAAGTTTTAATTCATATTTTTACGCATAGTCAATCAGTTATTAAGATCCAAATAAACGAAAAATATTAATCTTGAAATATTCTGCAATGAAAGATTGAGATAAACTCGCATGCAAATTATGAACTTCTGTGGATAATATGCATAGCAGATCATAACGGTATAATCGGAAACGAAAAAGTCGACAAATTATCAAAAATGTGATCACTTTAGAATGCCATCACTATAGATATTGAGGCTTATCAATATCCAGCGTTTGGAAAATTATGCAGAACTTGGAATAAGGAATTTAAATTGGAAATCCCTAAGGAATAATATTGAAGGGACTGGGTTGTTGGCCTAGTCGAGATATTAACGGAATTTCGATTGCTGTTGGTTGGTTGGTTGGTTGGTTATCGTGGTAGTTCGCTGCACGCCAACAGTCAAGTAGAGTCTGTATGACTCCGTTTTGACAGGACCACATCACTCGTCAGCATCCAGTGTATCTCAGAATAAAATCCAAGAGTAAGGGTACTAGACTTCGACTGGTAAGTTGCAATGTACGTCGAGCATCAAAAGAGGGCCACGTAAGCCGTGCCACCTTACACGTGCTCAGTCCACGCCACCTGTTATCAGCCTTTCGGAGAAAGTGTCTGGAGAGTCTGCTTTTAATAGTCCCCAACGGGATTGTAACTGCAATTGCATTAGAGATATCCAGAGCAGATCCTCCCCTGGCTAGCTCATCAGCACGCTCGTTACCATAGTGACCCTTATGCGCAGGAATCCAAACTAGAGTAACGTCAGCCCGCTGACCAAGCCTTGACAGTTCCTTTCTACATTGGCCAGCTAATTTAGACGTAGTAATGTATGACCTGAGTGACAACAGTGCCGCCTGACTGTCGACAAATATACCAATGCTCCCGTGGATATTCCCGTCATTCAGTATCCTACATGCTTCCCTGATAGCGAGTACTTCCGCCTGAAAAACGCTGCAATCATCCGGAAGACGGAAGGAGAGTTCAATCTCCGGTCGATCAGAGAAGACACCAGATCCAACACCACATTCCATCCTAGAACCGTCAGTATAGAACCTGGTGTCGATTGCTGTATTTATAAGAGGAATTATGTTCCTTAAAATGCACAAAATGCCAACTGGGCATACGTGTATACCTTACATTGGTTTGGGACTTTAATGTCCCTTTTTTTTAAACCTAGCCTTACTAAAGCTCACATAAAATCGTTACACTTTTGATAACAAATCTTTTTTAGAAAAAAATGTTAAATACTTAATTACAGCACTGTCTCTTTTTTATACCTTTTTCTGTTATTAAGACATAAAAACTGTTGAAAAAGCTGCCAATTTTAATACAACTTAAACTTAAGAAATATAAAAATACCTAATAAAAAAGGGAACATCATCTAGTACCGAAAGTGCTAACCTGTCAACACTGCTTACTTGCCAGTACTCTCGTAACAAAGGTGGTTATTTAATCATCTTATTTAATAAGAGAAATTCAATTTATTTATTATTTATTAAACCAATTATTTTCTTTACTTTCTTTACATGACATAAAAACCCCAACGAAAGAGATAGAAAAGCTATAGGAAGACAAATAGATTAAATTCTAAAATATTTATGTCGTTGTATTTGCAATGTGTAGGAAGTATGTACAATAAATATCAATTAAATATATATAAAAAAAATAATAATTAAACAAATCAACTAACAAGGGGAATAAATGGATTTTTAATTTTATAGAAAACTAAACAGGATATACTGAAGTTTATATTTTCAATTTAAAAAATTTAATATCTCAAGACTTTACTTAAAAAAAAAGGAATTTATAAATTAGTATTGTTTAATTTTCTAATTTTTTTATACTCACCCCTAATTTGAATATATTATTTTGTTATTAACAGTAATCGCTATAAAATAATCTCTTTATACTGAAATACATGTAACTTTCTTTGTATAACTTCGATATGCTAGTAAAATGTTTTCGTAAATTAAGTCTTTTAATGAAAGTGGGCGTTAAAGTAGGCGTGTCAATATAGTTTCTGCTAATAAATAAAACTGAGATTTTTCAATAGAGAGTCCGTTATTCTTCCAAATTATTTATTAATAGAGAAGTTATATGAATTTAAGATAAACCTTTATATGGGAGATAGGCGTTAAAGTGGGCGTGCCACCTGAATTTTCTGCCATAACAATGACATTGACTAGAAGGATACCTGTAGCAAACTTCATCACCATACCTCTAATTTTATCAGTTTTATGAGTTTTTAAATTTCATTAACAGTAAATAACGTGAAAAGTGGGCGTTATAGTAGGCGTGCCAAAGTTGTTTCTGCTAATGAATATAACTTAGATTTTTTAATGTAGTCCTTTATTATTCCAAAATCTTTATTCATAGAGAAATTATATGAATTTTAGATAAAACGTTATATGGGAGGTGGGCGTAAAAGAGGGCGTGTCACATTTATTTTCCGTTTGAACAAAGCCTTTGACCAAAAAGCAAAGTCTGCAAAATTTCAGAATCGTGCATCTTATTTTGTCAGTTTTATTAGGTTTTAAAATTTAAATATACCGAAAAATACACTGCGCGGTATAAATTTTCGTATATTTTGATCTATAACTCCTTTCGTAATGCACAGATTAAAGTAATTTTCAAAAATATTGTTTTTACTCGGGAAATATATATTCGAAGTTTCATGGCTCTACGTTAATGCGTTTGGACACAATTCCATTTTATTCGATGTTGGAAGGACACGGTTTTTTTTACCTACTCTTATATTAGGAGCTTTAACTCTCTTCCTAATTTTCCGATTTAGCCCATTTTCAATACCAAACAAACCTTGTGTATAGGAAAGATTCTGGCAAAATTTGAGCCCCCTAGATTTTTCGGTGCGACCTCTATCATGCTTTCAACAGACGTATAGACTGACTGACATTGCCTGATCGTCCTAAAATGAAACCCCGACTCAGAAATATATACTTTATGGGGTCTTAAATGGATATTTCGACGTGTTATAAACGGAATGACAAATTGAATATACCACCACCATTTTTTTGGTGGCAGTTATAACGAGAAAGGTACTGTAATCGGCTGTGACGAAAACAAAAACAAATTTCAACGTTAAAATTTCATATAATTCCGTTTAACCGTTAAACAAGTCAGACCGATTATTATAAAAGTACTTATAAGTAGCAAATAGAAACAAATATTTATGTATGTACTTTGAATTAAAAAATTCCTATTATATGGGATTGATTTTATTTTGAATAGAAAACAATATAAACGAAGACATGTAAATAACAATTTGTGATCAATTAATTCGTTTAATATGAGAGTCCCGGAATAATTTAAAGCCATCGACAGTATAACAAATTTATACAAATAAAATACACCTTTTACGGCAGTTGGATGTTAAAGTAGGCGTATCAAAGTAATTTCTACTGCTGACTTTATTGAAACATAGAGTCCTATATTCATCTACAATCTTTGCCTAGACATAAAAAATCAACGTTCAAGGTCTCTAAGCTTTCAATTGGCATGGTACCCGAGTTCCCTGCTTTTTATTGCATTCTGCTAATCTCAAATATTTTACAATTGCTGTTGAAATTACTCAAAATGAATTTTTAAACTCTTCTTGAGTTTAACAATAATTTTCATTGAGTAAAGTCCCCAATTTGTTTGGCGGGTTTTGATTTTTTCTTTGTCAAAATTGCAACTCCGCAACGACAGAAACCGCGAGCGACAAATCTGTTAGAACACATTCACTATGAGGCAGTTAACTTAGTTCAACAAAAATTTTCGCATCCAATATTTTGTGTTTGGTTTTTGCTTTAAATTTCATGCAACTTTGTTCAATCGTCTCTATTTACTTTTTCAGCGAGGAAAACACATTGTGAATAAAATCTACGATCTAATTTTAGACACATAAATAAAATCCCCATAGATTTTGTAGCAGACACGAAGCTTAAGTATTTAAAACAATACATCCATCCACAAGCGCTCAATACAATGTTAGTGGATGGATGCACTTAAATAAATTCTTCATCTTAAAATCCCTTTGCAAGCAAGTTGTTTGAAAACCGTTTGTTTCATGCCACAATATATGGATGGAGGGAAGAAATATGAAAATGTTTAAAAGAGAAAAGCACAAATTTTTATTGTTGTTTCTTTGATAGTCTCACATATTTTTTTTGTTACCTGCTACAGGCATACATTTTACGGGAATTATGCTTGTCAGTGTTGCCAGCTGTAACTTGAGATAATTTTTAAAGGTTTCATAACAAGAAATTTATGTATTTGTGTTGAAGAAAATTGTAATATATTATACAATTTTAAAGTATACGTTTGACATATGTACATATATAAATAAAATTACAAGTTATATGAGTTACAATTTAAAACGGAACAAGTTGTACGAAAAGTACAATTTGTTTGAAGAGTGAGCGGGTCAATGAGAACCCTCAAAAAAGGATGCTTCTGTAGGGAAACAGTTTGTGGGAATTACAAACGTACAATTAAAAAAATTGACTGAGGAGCAATTTGTTGCAGGGAATGGGTGTCGGTAATAAGACAACAGGAGGGGATACCTGATCTTCTTATAATTAAGTATAAACCACAAAGAATTTGTTTCAAACAACTTACATTCTTTTATTAAATACTTATATGTGTGCAAATATGGAGAGATTCTTCTGATGAGCCCTTTGGCCGAGATGTCTGGCCTTGTTGAATGATGAAAAGTTAATAAACTAATGAATAAATTTTATAAACTTGGTGCTTTCGACCAGAAGACTCGTTATTTATAACTCGTTATAAGTATAAAGAATATGCCATGCAGAGATGGGAATATTGATCATAATAATACATGTAAATTGGATTTAACCCTAACCCTCCTGAGACGGGTACCCCGGTACCCGAACGTATTTTAAAGTTGAATTTTACTTAAACAAAATTAAATACGAATTTGAGGTTCCGCAAGTTCTTTTTGATAAAGATTTTATATAGTTCTTTTCCATCTAAATTACTCTTAGTTTATTTGGGTTGACTCTGGAGCCACCCAAAGTCAAGTAGTCCTTTCCCTCCTGATAAGGGTACCCGGGTGCCCCTAAATATCTATTTACATTTTCTATTAAAAAAATTAAAACTTAGAATTTTCATATGTTTTATTGGTTGTTCAGAAAAATAATTATTTTACATTAAACCTTGTATTTGTAAAAAAAAAACTTTGTGCTAGTAATGTTGCATACAAGAATAATAAAAAATTGAATTTAGTGCAGCGTAGAGCAATAATTTTGCTATGCATATTGCACATTGTCCGTTTATAACCAATGCATATTTTGCGATCAGATTTTAGATCAGAAGTAACGCAAATGTAGCAGCGACGCTTTAGTTGCAACAGTCCCGTTTTATCTCGCTTATTTGTATCCGGTGGTGCAGCATGATTGTAGACTTCTATGGGTATGGATTTTTTTGTTATAAGCTCGATAGCTGCCCGGACGTTAGCGTATCGTGTTATTCGATTATCATTGGCTCCTTTGTTCATATTTATAGTTGCTAACTCCACGTCAAGTGAAGTAAAAAATCCCCGGCGAGAGCTTCGATTTTTTGACATTTGGATCGAAACTAGATAATAGACAAAATGCACCTAACGCAGCCAAGTCAATCATTTCAAAAAAGAAAAGGGCCAGTAGCCATCTATTCGTTTTTTCTTTGGTGGCTATATTTGTATACCATCGAACATTAAATCCGCCTTTTGCTTTGTTGTAGAAGTCAATTATTTCATATTTTCTATTTAAAGCTGGCTCCCCTCGAGTATAATACAATGTTGAAGGGAAGAAAACGCTATTCATATTATTGGTCACAACTGACAATAAGTTCAACCAATATCGCCGGTTGGGTTTAGACATAGTCATGTTGTAATGTAGGCTTTGTTTTGTGGAAGAATACCGATGAGTCCTATTCCACTCATTGTAGCCGGATGACCAAAGGGAGTATACAAATGAAGTATAAAAATCAACCAGACCTATAACGATTATTTCTCCTATGCTTGCCTGCCACTGACCACCAGGCTTCTTTGTGTAAGTATTTCTATTCCAAGAATAGCTATTGGCTGTGTTACATTACCAAATTCTTAAATTATACATTTAGCTGGTTTTAAGGGAATATATTGATTAAATATATTTCTGCCTCTAAATGGAAATAACGGTTCGTCTACTGTCACATTTTTATCTGGAAAATAGTTTATGCGTAGATTTTGCGTCAGTATATTCCAAATATCTCAGATATCAGCAGCTTTTCTATTTCAGTGCGTGACAATCTTGTAAATACATTGTCGAAATGTATTAAGCGTCTTAATGATGCTTTGTGTAAAAGGTGATTATAATTTTCCCAAAGGATCATCGCTGACATCATTAATAAAATTCCAATAAAAGCATCAATTATTTCCGTTGAAATTAACGAAACTAGCGAGGTTTAAATTTTAAGTCTTAAATATCTGCAGATTGAAATCTAATGCTATTTTATTGCCTTTTTTGTTGATATGTTTCATGATTTTAATTTTTATATTTATTGATAAAAATACATCGAATAATAAAGACTCCCATGATATGGTTTCCCTTATTTTAGGGCTGGCGGATGGTTCGAATACTCAAGTGCACGACGTTTACCCTTCACCGAAAAAATTTATATTTAAATGCATACGGGTACCCGGGTACCCTTGTAAGGCGTCTTCGTATATAAATGTTATCAGTATGGTTAGGGTTAAATTCAAGAGTACAAAAAGTATTTACACCGCTTTCAACAGTGTTGATAGTAAAACTAAAATATTTAGTTCGTAAGCAAATATCAAAGTCATGTAACTATTGGGTTTAATGAAAATATATATTCACCCTTATTCAAAGTGTTGTCCGTACTTTTATGGCAATATCACATTGTTTTGACATTGATGCTATTCTTTAACAATCTGACGGCGATTTTGATCTAGTGGTCTTTTTAAGTTCTAAACGTCAAAGTAATTATAATGGATACAATATTTTTATCCCTGATTAAATTGTTTTTTTTTTTCTATCCAACAACAAATTCACATTCCTTTGTTATACCCTTCACACAGTGAAAAAGGGTATATATAGGTTTGTCATTCCGTGTGAAATTTCTACAATTTTCATTTCAGACCGATTCTTTATATATTTTCTGAAAGCTTGTGAATAGGGGAGTCAATTAAGCTCTGTCAGTCTGTCCGTCTGACCGTCTGTCCGTGTGTATGTTGAAATCAACTTTTGAAGCCCCTCGACATCGCTTGGACTCGGATGAGGTATTAAAATATCAGAAATATTGGGGAATAGATCGGTATTAAAAATCAGAAACATCAATACATAAACAATTGGGACCCACGACCACCTCGATTTTTTTTCACAAAAACAACATTACAACAACAACATATATACAAACAAACGTATATACTGGTTAGAGTGAACGTGGCATCGAATCCCAGCTGAACCAAAAAAAAATTTTTTTTATATTTTTTTCTAATTTTTTTTTTAAATTTTTATTTAATATATGTATTATTTATATTTTTATTATTTTCTTTTTTTAATTTTTTTTTTGTTTTATATTTATTATATATATTTTAATTATTTTTTAAAATTTTTTTTTTTTAAATTTTTTTAAAAAATTTTTTTTTTATTTTTTGTTTTAACATACATACAAAAATTTATAATTTTACAATGGGATGTTTTTATATATGTATGTACGTATTTCATATGGGATGAATGGTGATACAAACTACTGTTATTGCATGACTACACGTTGTAAAGGGTATATAAGATTCGGCATGGCCGAATATAGCACTCTTACTTGTTTTGTTTTATCACATTTTTATCTATTATAACATACACTCCGGTTCACTGATTTAAAGGCACTAAAAATTCCATATTCAGAAGCCTGTATATTTTGCAATTTTTAACCGATCGCAGATTTTAAAATAAAAATCGAAGCTAGACATCTTACAAAAATAGTGATTAGTGTATAAGTGAATATAATGACGCGCAAACAAAGGAAATGTTATTTTTTCACATATTTCGAAATACTTAACCGATTCTCATAACAATACAATTAAATAGTCAGAAAAGTGATTTAATGATTTCTACTTCATTTTAATAAAACTTAGTACTAAATATAACTGTGTAGTTCTATTGACAATACTAAAATAGTTTTTATTAAAATTTGCACACATATAGAGTTTTCGTTATAACCAAATTAATTATTTACAGAAGTAAACAGTGCCACGCCCATTCAACGTAAATATTAACTATTATAGCGAATGAATTAAATATTATTATAGCGAATGAGTACATCACTAGACAATTAAACGTACAAAATACATTGTACCCCTTTCGACTCTTCTCTCCTTTTTATCAACGATACTGTGGATACTATGCCGAACTTAGAATACCTGGGGAACTCGAACTGGAGATCCATAAGGCGTTACATTGAGGGGACTGGGTTCTTGGACTAGTCCGTTTTTTATGGGAAATTATGTTTATGGTTTTTGTTTGGGAATTCCGTTTTTCATATGGAGTGCACAACATGCCAACTGGGCATAAGTGCATACCTGTCATGGGTTTGGGCTTTTATACCCCTCCTTTTCAACCTAACCTAACCTTATCAACGAACACAAAAGTTTTGCAATTAATATGGACGATGACTTTCTAAACTAAAAGGTAAGACATTGAGAAAAAAAACAGATATATGTGGGAATTGGTGGCACTAAACGCTTTAAGAGAAGTGGCCACTCTTGTTAGTAGTGGGACTCAATGACACTGACAAGTATTTGACTAACTCTGGTATGATTTTTGATGAATTATAGCAAAGAAGGTGTGGACATTTTAGATGAAAAGACAGAGTAGTTTCGGGACTTTGTGATTAAACATACTTATTTATGCTAATAAACATGAATGAACAATCGAACATTTCTTTTATTTTATGTTGCATTGTAACGCATACCGGGTACGAATGAAGTTTGCCTATTTATTGTAGCAAAGATTAAAACTGTTTTTTTCGTAAATCAGCATAGGATACCATGTGATCCTAACAATCTAGGAAAATTATGTGATTGGCAGATTTGTTTAAGAAACTATGAGAAACCTTTTTTGAAACATATTAACCTTCTAACATTTTATCAGATTTTTATCCCTTTCGTGAAAATGGCAAAAAGGGTACTCTTTTTGCAATTCTGAAATGGAGCGCTTTGCGAAAGAACAACTTTATATAGTTGTGAAAACTCCTTACAAGAAACCGGCAAACTTTGAAGAATCTTCAGTCGGAAATAGGACGTTGTGTTTCAACTATTCAAAGAGTGTTCAAAATATTTAAAGGAACTAAGTAGATTATGGATAGTAAGACCCCTATGCGTTAACGTACCCATAGGTCTGTGAAATCATTGAATCTATGAGAAACAAGTGCAGACACAACGAGGAACTGTCTGTTGCGAATTTTGTTCAGGTGGCGTGATTGGGCCTTACCTTTATTAAGATTAGGCCGACATCGCAACAGCATTCGTTACACAAACATGATTACGGAGTTCTAATGGCCTCAACTGGACGGCATGGATCTGAACGACATGTTGTTTCAGCAAGATGGCACCATCTGCCACACAACAACCCATTAATTGCAGTAACGATTCCAGAACAAAATTTCTTAACAAATATTGATGTCAACTAGCCACCAAGATCATGTGAATTAATTCTGTCAATTTGGTTTCTCAAGAATTTTGTGAAATTAACATCGTCATGGGTGAAAAGGTCATGGAAAACTTTATGAAAGGAGTAATGGCCTGACATCAGAGCCGTGGTAACCATTTGATGGATATTTTATTCCGCACTTAATCGGAATATGTATTCTTTACAAGCCAACAAACAAATCCCATCTTTCTCCAATAATACGCGTCTTTGTTTTAAAATCAAAAGGTGTATTCTTACTGAGACACCCTTCAAAAGATGGCGTAAAACTTGTCACCCGATGTTCTCTGATTATTGTTTTTTGTTAATTCTAGTTCTAATTGTGGATTGTGTTTGTTTGATGTCTGGTTTTTTTTTCAATAATTAAAAAAAAATTATATCGGCCAAGTGGCCGTTGCTGAATTGAAAAAATACTAGCCCGATTTGTAGCATATTCCATCACTCTTGCGAAAACTTCTGGCAATGGGTGCCTGCTTTAATGATGGATTTTCTCTTTGAGAACTTAAAGAGTGAGATTTATTAACATAGATTAACTTCTTAACTTCAAGAAGCCCCACAAACGATTCAATAGGACGAACGAGAGATCAGGGTGTCGTTAGAATTTCGATTGCAGATCATGCAGTATGTGGGGTTATTTCATACTATTGGAACCACATGTTCTCCAGTACAAATATGTCAAGTTGAGATAGGAGAAACTCATTGAGCATGACTCTGTAGTGTTAGCCGTTCAGTTGTTTTCGAAAAAGTACGGCCTGATGGTGTCTACAGTGTAAACACCACAGCGTGTAATAACTTTGAGTAAGTTTAATGACTCTTCGTGTTTCATACGAGGATTTTCGGTGCACCACAAGCGATCATGATTATTTTCTATGAAAAGCTGTCTTCCTCCTGGTCGAGATTCACGACAGCTTGAGTGTAGGCCACACGCGCTTGGCAGTTAACAGCTGCTACACTGTCTGTACTTTGTATGGGAACATCTTTTAGTTTTTTCTTTACCAAAATAATACTTTCTAATAAATTTTCGTATTTGATAAAAATTCAGTTGACTTCATTTCAAAAAGCAAAAACGGCAGTAAATCACTAGCTCGAAGAATATCATAAGCCAACGCAGGGCTTTCAGTAGTTGTAATGAAAAATAAAATTACATACTATTCCATTTCTTTTTTTTTTACTAGCAATCAAAATATTCTTTCGAACAATAACTATATAAGAGAGTCTGACAGTCCGCCTGTCCGTCTATTTGTTTGTCTTTCAGTAAATGACGCACCAAATAAACATACAACTGAATCACATAAATTTTCATTTGGTTGTCTCTCCTTAACCCGCTCTGGGGACCATTAAAGAAAAAAAAACATAAAAAAAATTACCCCCTCGATACACACACTAAAACAACAGAAGCAATAAAAAACTACAAAATCTCTGACGTTGATGTTTTAGCGAACGGAATATGTGTATTTGTTGCTTTTTTATGGTTTCGGGGAGACTCTGGTAGTGGTGTTGTTGCTGCTGCATCAACCAAATTCCACATTAAAAATACAAAATGTTTACGTGTGATTATGACCACAATAAATTTTTTTTTTACTTCTCCTCCACCACGTTTTCTATATGCATACATATGTATGTACACATGTGTAGGTGTGTGTGTATTAAATGTGTGTTTGTTTTCAATTCAAAACTATTTCATCGTTTTACTCGTGGGCTCCTATTTAATAAGATCGCTTGTGAAATGCTTGTTTAAAATTTATGCTCCCCTCTTGCTACGACGAGTAAATTAATTTTCTTTTTATTTTATTTATTTTTTTTCAGCCAGCTGCTCCCTATGCTAGCGAAAGTGTTATATTGAATAGTTAAATTTGTTGGCAACACTTTTTCTTTAAAATAAAGCATATCATGGTTTAGTTTCGTAATTCTTGGGAGTATAAGGGGATTTCGGATATTGATCATGTCTAGGGGGACTAAACTACCACCATATCGTTTCTAGATCCCTCAGAGAATTTAATTACACAAGGTTTTCTTTACTTATATCATTTATAAAGTTTTTCAAAAGGAAGCTGTATAAAAAAAGTGTATCCAATCCTTTAAGACATCCTTATCAAACAATTTTGCATATATATAAGTCGATAGGTAGGTTGCTGATGCTGGGGATGCTGAAAGCTAAGAAACATTCAATGACACCCTTATTCAGAGGCCTCTGGGCACCATGGTACCCACTATAAAATAAAAAAAGGTGAAAGAAAGGCAAGTTTAGAAATAGACAAAAGAAACGAAGTAAAAGCATGCATGCAACAATGCCTATATACTAGCATCCGGATCCCCATGATTAATCCGCATTATAAGATATCACCTTATTCATCGTGGAATCGTTTATCCCGCTACAGTTCTTAACCAGCCTTAATTTCACATAGTGACCTTTCAGGGCCTTAAGTGCCGTCTGACTATCGACGTAAAGAGTGACCTTCTTTCTGCTCGCTATATGTTTCATTATGAGATTCGTTGCCTTAAAGATTGTCAGTATTGCCGCTGGGAACTTACTATAAACCTCGAAAGTCTGTAAGACCTCCTAATGTTCTTCCCCATGATATAGATATCCGACACTAAGGCAATATGCGCTCAGTAGAAATTGCAAACTGCTTAATCAGTCCTTTGGATCACAACAGTATCTTTCAGGGATTGTTAGTGGTTGTATTCTATCAAAACAAAACTCTATAACCATATAGTCCGTCATATTGCCTTGATGTTGAGAATAATTTTAAAGAACAGTTTCCCATAAAATCCTAGTATGGCTAATATTAAGCACTCTACCCAATTCTGACGCAGCTAGTTCCTTGCTGCCAATCCCTTCAACCTTAACTTTATTTATACTCATAAAGTTGAGAATTTTATACAGGGCCTCCTGAGATATGTTTTTCATAAAGCCAGTGACACCAAATAACAACCTATAACAACCCTTTTTCAATAAAAATAAACACGCTTGTAGATTATCCCAAAACCGAAAATTTTTAACATACAAACAGACGGAGACGTAAGCTTTACTCATATCTTATCAAGTTATGGAGTTATTGCGGTAGTTTCCAATAGCGTTCTATTATTGAGTATATCCAAGAGATTGGTACAGATCTATGCAACAAATCAGGGGCTTAAAAAATTAATTTCAACTAACACGATGGAATAGAAATCGAAAGTTGAGAAAAATTAATACCGGAATGTAAGGTTGACTCATCAAATTCACTCAATTTAAATAAATAAAACTTAAAGTTTATCTGTATTCTCTTTTAGTTTATCGGCCACTTTTAGCTTTAAAAATACTTCAAATAAACAAAACAGATTAATAAGCCAATAACTATTGGAGTTTTATTCTCCTGGGTCAGTTTCTCAAAAATACATTCATTGATTAAGATATCCAGCTCTGCCTGTATTCGACAAAGAGCAAAAATGGAAATTTAATAACAACAAAAATTAAATTTTTCTTTGTTAGCCGCATCCAATACACACACACTATCACACGTTCTTGTCACACATGCAAGCACTTTCAGTCGGAGCGCAAATTAGTTGGCTGTGCGCCAACAAAAATTTCGAAAACAAGCTACAACAACAATTACAACAAATTATGCCAGTTGATGCGCGACAATGCTGGGACAATAATAATTAAGCGTGTAAATAAAAGAAAAACAATAATAATTTAACAAAATAAAAAGTGGCAAAAGCGCATCTCGTATTATGGCCACAGAAAAAGAAAAGTGGGAGAAGGGTGTGACACGGTTGATAGAGTGAGTACTTCTTCGTATAATCATTTAAACTTGTAGCTGTTTTATAGTGTCTTGTGGTGTTGAGTAGGCAGCATAAATAATATTGATTATACGCTTGGTTGTTTATAGTTTAAAGAAGAAACAAAATTCACTTCTTTGAAATGATTTTCAGCGTAATTTTTTTTGCTGGCGAATCACAGTCACCCGTCACGCTCTTAGTTTAGATAGGAGACAATAATTTTAAATTCATATTTTTTTTTTAATATCCATATTTATATTACACCTAAATAGTTTTATTACACAAATTATTTACGCAACCTTTTAGCCCTTCATGCGAATTACCCAACACGCTTAAGGAATTTTATGTGGGGTGCTCTATTTGGATGTTCCATTATTTGCTGGAAGTGGTTTTTTCTTTTCTTTATACACACTTAAATGTTTTATGTGTGTTTTTGTTGTTGTTGCTCTTCTACCGCAATCATAAGCAGTTTGTCTTATATATATCATCAGCTTTAATATCGTCATCATTATTGTATTCAATGCTAAAAGAAGACTAAATATGTTTGTGGTCTGTAGTTTTACGGTTTTTTTATAATCTGTAGTATAATTAATCATACATTTATTCATCTTTTTTCAACATTTAATATAAATTATTTATTTTCCCAATTAAAAGGTGCATTTTATGGCATATTGTCGTGCATGCTTTACATGATTTATATAAATATGTTCCCATTAATGTTATACGGAGTATGGGGCCTCAATAAATTGGTTGAAGATTTTGCTATCTTGCGCCAATGCTTTCATTTCTCTCCATGTTTTACTTATTCTGATTTGCCCTCTTTACGTAGGAGCTGGGAGTCCTCTCCTTCGACTTCCTTGCGGGTTCCTGTCTATGGCAGTTCTTGTCATGTTGTTCCTTGATCTTAATAAAGTATGGCCAATTCACCACCATTCACGTCTTTTTATTGCGTAGCCATGAGTTGTTGGTTGGACTGTTCCCAAAGCCTATTGTTTGACACCACTCTAAGCCAGAATATTCGCAATATCCTGTGAAGACTTTGATTCACAAGCACCTCAAAGTTCTGCATATTTTAAAGAGTAGCGTTCCATGTCTCGCAACTGTAGAGTAGAGTGGACTTGTCATTTGGATTGAAGATTGTAAACTTTATGCACTGAGAGAGTGAAGACGAATTTTAAATAGGTCTTAAACGACCGAAAGTTTGTTGCGCATACTGGACAATGTTTTTACTTGACATGCCATGTTTAGAGATTATGCTCCCAAGATAACAAAACTGGCTGACATCTTCCACTTAATTATTTACAAAAGTAAATACAGTAGTCGCTCGGTTATATGAACTAGTTCAAACATAGCCTGTTCACTAAATGGAGAAGTTCACATAATCGAGAGAGTTTAAAATAAGTGCACAATTCAAATGATTTTTATTATTTAACTTATTTCTTTCAATTGGTCGTTAAAATATTTTGCTATTGCTTTAATTAATTCACTTGTATTAGGTAAATTGATAAAGCTTCGCCTCCACCAACGGCATTTTTCCTTTTCGCAATGCTTTCCTTTTAAATTTTCCTTCAGTCACTTCCAAAATCGCCTTTTTATTTTTCTTAACAGCATAAATGTTTCACTTGGCCATTTTATATCTATGTGCAAGAGAAGTAACGCTTGCGCCTTTGTTCAAGCTTGCCGAAATGTCACTTTTTGTACACCTTGCGCTTCATCTTCGATGCATTATGTAACCAACACTAATGATCTCAAAAGACAATCGCTTAAAACTCAACACTCAAAACATTAACAAAAATCAACGGTTGCAGGTTCTTTACTTATTTCGGGAAAAAACATATCTCTAATAAGACAAAACGTTAAAAGATTAACGGTTAAAAGCTGTTCACATAGTAGAGATAGACTGTGTTCACTCTTTAGAACCTCTTGTGTTTAAATTTTGTTGTTCACTATTCTGGAAGTATGGAACATAACTGGATATTCATAGAACCGAACGGATACTATAATTCAATAGATGTCGCATTAACTAGCAGTGTTAATCCTAAGTCCAATCATATCTGTTGTTTTTCTATTTCGCAGATTTGTTGCAAGATCCGAGCACCTTCAACCTAATACGCAAATATCATCTGTATGATCAAGATCGTTTAAAAGATCTGGCAGTCTCCAATTAAACCCATTTCTGCTTTATAGAGTATTTGTAAGAACTGTGTCTTAGATTATATAAAAACAGGAGTAGTGATAACACACAGTCTTGACGAGCACCGATTTCCACTGTTATCGTTCTGCTTAACACATTGCCATGTTTTATTCGATAGCTGGCTGGCATTGTTGTTAAGCCAACTTATTAAAGAAATAAATTTAAGCGGAACGTTTTTAAATCGTAGCTGCAAGTCACGCTGTGTTTTAATTTGTCGAATGCTTTTTCGAAATCGATAAAGCACATAAAGAGTGGTGATCGCCAATCAACAGATTGCTAAACGATAATACGGAGACTGTTTAATGCTCGATGGTGAATTTGTGAGATCGGAAACCTACTTTAGCAGAGATTCGTTAAGCGATTATTTGGGAAATGATCTTGTTGATCAAACCAATTAAAGTAATACCACGCCAATTATTTGGGGATGTACAATTTTCCCTTTTTCCAAATGTTTAATATTATGCCTTCTATCACTTCGTAAGGCAGACTTTCATTTTCCAAAAGGTGAGGAGGATTGAGTAGGTAGGTTGAGTAGGTAGGTACTTTGACGCTTGTATATGAGTCTGTTTTTAGTTGTTCAGCAGAGATTTCATATACAATTCTTGTTGACTTTTTGGGTCTTCCTACATTTCTAAGATGATTAAGCATAGGTACGATCGTCTTGTCTATCTGTAATAATATTTTGATCTCAGGGGACAACCTACGAGGTTTAAAATTTGTTTAAAAGTTTGAGCATTTAATAAGTGCTGTATAACACAGGGGTTACACGATCAAGTTTCAATACACTCACACTTTTTTACTAATACACTCATACCTTTAGAACTTGATGCGAACTTGCTTTTAAAATTCCCTTTACATCGAATGTTTCAATTTACAGTCAAGAAAATAGCTGAGTGAAATTGTTGTGACGAATTTTTGGTTTTTATTTTTTGACAAAGACATTTTGAATAATAAAATTGCTTTAAAATTGCGTGCAGCCTACGTCACAGCAATCAGTTTAAATTAGTTTCGACAAGTAGTATGTGTTAAAAACTTGACAGAAAAACTTGAACGTGTGGCTGCCATGTAAGGTAAAATAAGTCATAAAAGAAATATTGCAAATCAAAATTTTTTTACATCTATATATCTTGAGTTCCTCAAAATCAGTACACTAATATGAAATTCGGAAAAAAGGCATGTAATCCAAACATAGAGCGAATATATAAAATAAACTTGATCCATTTAACATTGAAATGTCCTAGGGGTGTAGCATATAACCCAATTTTGTATTACACCAAAGCTTCTCGTTGTTAATACTCGATGAAGCACAGACAAGGACCAACCTACAGTTCTTGGCGTTAAAAAGCGAGTACTTGTTGCTACAAACTTTACAAAAGGGACTGGAGAGTGTCAAGAGCTTTATGGCTAAAGCTGAACTCGGCAGACTCTACGTTACTTCTGGGCCTCAACAGGGTATGTCTGAGGATCACTATTGGGATTTTAACAGGACACTGACTTACCGGCTAACACTAGTAGGTAAGATCGCAGCACTTCAGATTATTGTAGGAAGTGTGAGGATGGAGGAGGAGTTAGAAATTGTGAAACACGTTGTCTGTTACTGCCTGAGACTATAGATCCACAGGGTTCAGGGGTTGGGCAGGAGATTTCACGTTGATTTTAGTGATGTCCCTTGAAATGCAAGCTGGAGAATATCATTGGATTTGTCATAGGGGTTAAGTGGCTTGTGAACTGACAGTGAGGGCTCGTTAGGGATTTTATATTTCTTTTATTCTATTCTCCCTACACTATTTTTTTTCTTTATTCTCCTTATATTTAGGAACTTCTTTCTTCTCGATTTGTTTCTACTATAAAAGGGAACACAATGGACCACATTGCTCTCAGAGTGTGGGTGTTGGAAGTGTCTCCTGATCACTACATCACTACTTGCTAAAAACTTTTATTGACAACAGACATGATGCATGACTATCTTTTATAGCGCCAGGTTTTGACTGGTTCATTTCAGTTACAGTTACCTCAAGGACAAGAGTATACAAAAATAATGCTGTCTTATGCAAAATACTGTTAAATTCCACGATCTTAAGTGAATGATTAACTGACCTATTTCGAGAAATAACACATTTAAAATTTTTTTGTTATTTTAGTAAATTCGATTGTTTGATGCCATAAAATGTTTACAGTAAACGTCGTATTTAATAGGAGCTCCATCACCGTTTACAGAAATGTTAACGCCGGCTTCATTTCTTCAGTAATAGGAACAAAGGCTTTAATCGGCTCATATGGTCGGTGTCTATGGGGGGCTATTTTTCTTTAAATAAATTGTCTTTAGAAACCTATTACAGGACAACATAATTCCGAACTTAAAATGGTCAAATAATCTTAAATTAGCTATCACATACAGCAGTTGTGGTGATCTTAAAAACTACACTTCTAAAACAAAAAAATCACCCTTTATCTTAACCAAATTTTATGATCCTGCTGTAATGGCAAAACGTTGCTTCTTGCTCATATAGGATGATGATCTCAGAACACATATTTTTCAATCATTTAACACTCTCCTTACCTCATGCCATGTGACTTGTATTTTCACTTTTTCTTCCATTCACTATGAAATCATTGGCTTGCCATGGTAAATAGTATTACAACAGCGGCAACAAAATATTTTCACAAATTTTATAAAATATTTACGAACAATGATAATTTTAAGACATAAAAGCAAGTCGAATAAATATAAACAAGAAAATGTGGAAATTAAGCGAAACATGTGGAAGTATGTTAATCAAATTGCAGAAAAATAAAAATGAAGTAAATGGGTTGGTCTAATACGAACATATTAAACTCTACACAATTTTAAAAAAATTAATTAAAACAACTATTTAGTCAAACATTATTTTAATATTTTTTTTTGAGATTTTTTTAGTGGTTAGGTGAGCTTCGACAAAATGCCTTTCATGTGAGCTAACGCTAATTACCAGATTATCTGAAAATTTAGTTAATTAAATATTAAAGATAAATCCAATCTCATTTTTAATATTTTTAAATGTTGATAGGTGTTAAGTTCCTAGGAATCCAAGACAAAACAACACACCGCAAAGTGTTAAGGTAATTTTAAGTTATTATTGGTTTTATATGGGTACAGTTAGGACATTTAACTAGTTAGCAGATGTGTTAAAATAATTCGCCTAAATAAATAAATAAAGGGTTTTCCCATAGGGCATCCTTAGCTTTTACAGGGGCCATATTGTTAAAAGAATTTGTCAAACTACCAAGGAAGGATATAGCGTTAAACAATTTAAAAAAAAATCATTGTTCTGAGCAAAGCTTAATCAAAAAATCATCTTAAGCGATTAAGCTCATTTTTGGATGCACCAACCCAAAAAAAAAAAAAGTTGTAGAATTTGGAAATATGTCAATCCATAATCGAAATTCATCCTAAAAAGTCTTTAAGAACGACTTTGGCCTGGCCATTACCATTAACGGTTAACGCTATCATTCGATGATTTCTAACTAATTTTGGTTTGATTTGGATGATATGGATACCAACAACAGTCTTTACAGAGCGATTTGAGGGCATGGTCATCACGTAGAAATTATATGAACTGCCCTCAAAGATCATAGGATTTGTTTTATTTAAATTTAAAGATAAGAAACGCATAATGAGAGGCACCAGGAAAATCGCACTATTGTGTATGAGATCGGCAAAATATGTTTTTTTATTTTATCTGACGTCGGTTTTGTGATAATTTTTACTGAATATCAAAGAGGTTTGTATAGAGGCATTTGAAAAGATGATTTTTTTTTTGCAAAATCGGCCAAAGTAATGTCGCAATATTTTCCAGCATTTTTCAATTATATTCGTTCAGCGGAAGGATAAAACTAATTATCTGTCAAATCAGACATGAGCTAAGTGTTACTATTCACGAAATAAGCACTAGTTGAAAAAAATAAATGTTAGATGGTGGACTTTCTACCTGGGAAGGAACAGCTGATGATCAGCTACTTTATTGAAACTACCTACCCTGTATAAAATATAACAAAAAAAAACTAGTAAGAGCGCTATATTCGACCGTGCCGATGCTGATAATACCCTTCACCATCATGTATAATCCCACATCGTAGCTTAACCTACATTTCATATTATACGCCATTTTTCTTTATTATTTTCGACGCCATTCTCGATTTTGAATTTTTACATAATAAACTGTGTTCTTCCAGTCAAGCCCTTTCATTTGATATCCATATTGTTGGGGATAAAAAAAATTTGCATGTATAATCCCACATCGTAGCTTAACCTACATTTCATATTATACGCCATTTTTCTTTATTATTTTCGACGCCATTCTCGATTTCGAATTTTTACATAATAAACTGTGTTCTTCCAGTCAAGCCCTTTCATTTGATATCCATATTGTTGGGGATAAAAAAAATGTGCATGTATAATCCCACATCGTAGCTTAACCTACATTTCATATTATACGCCATTTTTCTTTATTATTTTCGACGCCATTCTCGATTTTGAATTTTTACATAATAAACTGTGTTCTTCCAGTCAAGCCCTTTCATTTGATATTCATATTTTTGGGGATAAAAAAAATTTGCTCCGCCATTTTGTTTCAAACGCCATCATGGATTTTATATTTTTGTAACAGTTAACTACATTGTAATGGTCAAGCTCTTTTATTTGATACTTATTTTGTGCGGGTTAAAGGCTACATGGCCGTAACTACTATATATGACTCATATATTCTCCATTTAATCTAGGACGCCATCTTGATTTTGTTCCTTTCATATCTAACTATATTTTAATACTCAAGCCTTTTCATTTGATGTCCATATTGTCTCTCACGGTTGAATAGAAACTGAAAAGTATCGATTTCGGTTTGTTAATTGCAAGAAAAATGCCGAAGCAATTATACTCTGTTGCTTATATCTCACCGATTTATTTGTTTTTCTTAGAAATAATTTCTGAGATTACGGCTAATAATTTAGAAATTTGAAATTTCAAGAGTTTGTAAACATTTTAAAAATATATATTTTTTAAAATATTTTTGCCTATAACTCTGCCGATTAGTCACCAATTTGTCCAAAAATTTTCATGAATATCTCTAGAGGTATGTATTTAAAATCTATAAATAGTAACAACTGTGTCTATAAATTATTCTAGGGCTAGAAAATTTTTAATTTTGTGAAAAAAACAGAGGCAGTCGTGTTTATCTGCTCATATCTCAGAAGGTTATGGGGTGATTATACTAATTTCCCATACTGATCTGCTTTTGAAAATTTCTGATATTTTTATACCTCACGCGGATAGTGACAACGACGAGGGGCTTTAAAAACTTGATATCAACATACACACGGTCAGGCGGACAATGTTTAATCGACTCCCTTATTCATAAGCTTTCGGAAAAAATATTCTTTATGAGGTCAGAAATGAATATTGTAGAAATTTCACAAGGAATGACACACCTATATATACCCTTACACTCACTGTGAAGGGTATAACAAGTCAATGCCTAAGAGACCTGTTTAATACTCACTTTTGTCGGCCTCAATGATTCGTAGAAAAAGTGCTACTTGTTGGCTTAAATCTGTCTTCCTGCCATACTATTTTCTTTATGTTTCTAAGATTTAAATACTGTTAAAGGTTTTAAAAAATATTATTCTAAGCAAAAATATCATTCGTTTGGGTGTAAGCAAAAACAAATTTGTTTTAGAATATTTTGCAGGTATTGCAGCGATATGTCATTGTTTAATTACACAATCCCTTCGTTGGTTTTACTCGAATCAGATTTGCATTTCAATAAAAGTAGTTTGATTTTTTTATTCTTAGTTGGAATTAAATCAAATAACCGGTTATAAGTCGATAAGAAGATGTAAAACCCAGGCAGTCAAGTTTTACGCACTCTTCTTCCTCTTTGTTTCCTTGTGATTAAGTTTCGCCTGCTTGTCTTTTAAATTCTCAAGTGTAAAAGCGAATTAGACGACATTTTAACCATTTAAAAGTTATAAACAAAATTTGAAAAATATAAAGGGTCCGCCAAATACATTTTTTTTTGTTTGAAAATGCTATAAAAAAAATACTGAATATTTTCTCAAATTTCTTTTTTGATTTGAAAGTACAATCCTTCCGGTTAAAAATGTTAAATAATTTCATTTAATGCCAATATCCTCCTCTTTAATTTCTGTGAACAAAAATTCGTTCAACATGGCCCGACAACGATCGCCATTGACTGTAAAGGCCACTCCTGGCTCATTTTCGATGAAAAATAGCCCAATTATGAGTCTGGACCAAAATCCGCACCAAATAGTGACTCGTTTTGGGTGTATCGGTTTTTCAATGTAAGCGTGCGGGTTTTCTGCCAAGATCAAAATGAGCTTCATCTGAAAAGATGATTTTTTTTGGCAAAATCGGCATCTTCTGTAAGTCGATCGCAGGCCCCTTGGCGAAGCGTTGTTCAAGCGTATACAAAACTATATTCGTTCAGCAGAAGAATAAAACTAATTATCTGTCAAATCAGACATGAGCCAAGTGTTACCATTCACGAAATAAACACTAGTTGAAAAAAAAAAAAAAAAAACATTAGATGGCGGATCCTGTATAAGAAAAGTTAGCCATTTATCGTTAACATTTTATTTGCTGGCAACTTTTAGGTCACATTTAGCGAAATTTGTTGAAAAATAATTCCCATCACTGGGCTTTATGTAAGAAATTTTGTCAGAAGATCTGCACTTGCACGCGTACATGGTTTAATTGATGCAATAAATCAAGGCAAGGGACAATGCGAGGCGCCATGAATTTGCTTATTGGGTATTATAGAGCAATAGCAAATTAATACGGGTTTTTCAAAGAAAATATTTTTTTCAGATGAGGCTTATTTTTAACTTAAATTTTTTACGTTTGTTTTAATTTGTCTTCAATTTATTAAGTTGCATATGGGACACGGTCTAAGCAACCAACCAACTAAGGAACAACAAATTTAAATCCAGCCCTTTGGTTGGAAAAAGTCGAATAATTGATTTGAAATATTTTTCTATTTTAGATATACAAATGTACATTTGTTAGGCTTTCCCTAAGCCTGTTATTAACCAAATTAAATTAACCCAATTTACTGTATCAAATGTGGAATTTTGATAGCAAATTATTAAAAAGTTTTTCTATTACATTAATCGATGCCATAAAAACAAGAGACTGTAAATAAGGAGGAATAGTATAGAAAAATTTTAAAATTTCTTTTAAACGTAAAAAAAAAGAAATACACAAGAAACATGTGGCAAAGGAAAAACATGTTGAACACAACGAAAATCACATGAAGAAAAATTCATAAAGTAACAGAAAAAAAATAATGTAATTTAATCACTTAAGACCAAGGCATAAACAAAAACAAAAAATAAATAAAATAGAAGAGAAGAGAGTAGAATACCTAGAACATATTCGACGTAATCAATTAACGGGCATAAACATTCTAGTGTAATCAATTGAAAACATATCTATACAACACTGTTCACATACATTCATACATACATTGTATGTGGATAATAAACACATCAACAAATCTTTATAAATGTATTTGTAAAAGAAAAATGTCTACCCCAGAAATAGTAAAAAGGAATTGTAAAACTACACATGCAAACACGCACACAAACACAACAGTCGTACAGGTTTAATAACATGCTACGGCCAAAGAGAGTCGAACGTATTGTAATTTTGTTTGTGTTTTTTTTAAACTTAATTTGAGTGAGTTTCGGATCATTTCGTAAACAAAAAAAAAAATCTATATTTAGACTGATCAGTAGTGAACACATAAACGGTGTGAGTTGGATTGAACAACTGCACTGTACTTGTGTTGGAGAGCGCCTGCGTATTGCAAATAATTGAAATGAATATAATAAATGAAGTGTAAAATCATTAGAGAAAAGGTAGAAAAGAACATGGCTGTTATATTTATGTATTTCTTTTTTCAAAATGTCTGCCATTTTGTTTTCTCTCGTTTCATTCTTTTATTAATTTGGCTTTTGCCTCATTTTTTCAATTTTATTTATTTCAATTTCTAAAAGAAAAAAAATACGAAATCGTGATGATCGTAAAAGAAAATTTAAAAGTTGAACAAAATTCTAAATATATGTGGCAAACTTAGTGCACTTCACAGGCATGCAACAATTTAACCCTTGCAACATAAGTACGTTAAAAGAATTTTGTTTGTAGAATTATAAAAATATTAATCTTTTTATAAGTATAAAGAATTAAAATTTAAACAAACAATTTGAAACTGGTAAGCACCCTAAACTTAATTTAGTTCTATTTATATAAGCAAATACTGAAACTTAACGTATTGTATAAAAATCATTAAATAAAACATAATTTCCTTAAAAAATTTAGCCATATTTTTGAGAAAAAACTTCCGATCTCATGTTTTTTTAGCATCTTCAATATACAAAAATTGTCGTATTATAATTTCTACAATTTATTTTTTATTTATTAAAATACAAATGTAAATACCGTTTGCCAGTTGTTGTAAAATAGATCGTAGTCCTTGGCAGGTATCGGACCCTCAATACCCAGACTGGCAGACAAGCACCCTACTGACTAGTGCACCGGGGACTTCTAAACTATATATTAATTGAACGAGAGAAAAAAAAAATAAAAGTGCTTTGTTGGGCTTTGACGAAACTACTATGTATATGATAATTTCATCCAACACTAAGACATTTCGATCAAACAGTGCTGATGATGAATCCGTAGCTGGTTTCGAAAATGCATTCCACTCGGCTGATGTCAGGATAAAGACTTACTTTTCCAGTATATTCTTTCATTATCACAAATAAAAATTGATTTTTTCATATAAAAATGAGAAATTTAGTATTAAAATAAACTTGAGCCAGAATAAGAAAAAAAAAATAAACTCATTAATTTAATTTTTAATTTTTTCAATTGACAGAAAATTCTTTGTTTTTAAAAAACATATAATATTAATTAAGAACAAGTAAGAGTGCTTTATTCGGCCGTAACGAATCTGATTATACCCTTCACAATCACCTATATTTCATGTTATACGCCTTTTTTTTTTATTTCCGACGGCATCCTTAATTTTGAATTTTTACGTAGTTATCTGTATTCTAATAGTCAAGCCCTTTCATTTGATATCCATATTGATGGGGTTAAAAAAATGTGTTTCACAATTTTGCTTTAGGTGCCATCTTGGATTTTACATTTTTTAATAATTGACTGTATTTTACTGGTCAAGCCCTTTCATTTGATACCAATATAGAGGAGGCTTAAAATACTTGATTTGGCCCATATACAAATTTATTGTCCGCCATTTTGTAGTGGCGGCCAACATGAATTTTAATTTTTTTATAGTGCCTTATTTTGCGCTTTCAGATGATATCAATATTGACTCTCTCGGTTGTCTAAAATCTGACAATATTTGATTTTAGTTTGTACATTTTTGGAATATATATTTAAAAAATAAAAAAATGTCCCCTATAAGTTTACCGATTAGAGCCTGATTTATATAAACTTTTTCACGAATATCTCTAGAGGCATATTATATCTACAAATAGTAGCAAAGTTACCTATAAATTATTCTATGGCTGAAAAATTTTAATTTTGGTGGTTAAAATATAAAAGTAACAGAGGCAGTCGTGTTCTTTTGCTCATATCTCAGAAGCCTATGAGGTGATTGTGCTGAATTTCTATAGCGATTCGTTCCCGGATATTTCCAAAAGATTGATACCACACACAGATCTGAGGAACATATGGTTGCCTCTAAAAGTTGATTTCAACCAACACACTGACAGACGGTCAGGGCTTAATCGACTTCTCTATTCATAAGCTTTCAGAAAATATATACTTTATGGGGTCGGAAATGAAAATTGTAGAAATTTCACACGGAATGACAAAGCTATATATACCCTTGTGCACCACAGGTGAAGGAAATAATAATACATTTTTATTAGAGTAATTCATGAAGTTTGGAAAATATATGAATTCAAATGGCCTTCACCTTCGGTGACACATATGCGACATTTTATCAAAAACTTATTCATTACTGCCTGAAGGGTTGCAGTGGAAATTGCCTCAATTATCGTTCGAATAGATTGCTTTAAGTTATCAAAATTTGTTGGCTTTCTTTTGTAAACTTCCTGCTTGCAATAACACCACAAAAACAAAGCGGGTGGAGTAAGGTCAGAAGACCTTGGGGGGCCAGAGGAATGTGGAGTTTATTAAAATCGGCTTATTGGGGAATTTTCGGCGCAATTCTATCATAACAGTCGTGACCATGTGAAAAGTTACCCAATATTGTTGAATCCACACAGACTTGAAAGAGATTCTGGAAAGAAAAACTCTTTCATCATCTTTAAGGAACGGTCTCCATGGACCGTAACAGTAAGACCGTTTTCTGCGAAAAAGTAAGGCCCGACAATAAACCTTAATGAAACTGCACACCACACTGTGAAGCGAAGTGGATGCCATTGCAGCTCATGGAGTATCTGTGGGTTAGAATAACTTCATATTTAACAAGTTTGTTTGCTAGTATTGCCGTTTAAATCAAAATGTGCCTCGTCAGACATAAAAATGCAGTTCAAGATGTTTTCATCATCTGCCGCCATTCGTAATGAATCCTCATAACCACATTGTTATGGACGAGATATTTGGCATGCCCATAAAAAAAAGTTCTGAGCCCCATCGAAAACAATGAAAATTGATTTTAATTTAGTGCACCAAAATCTCTATGGTCCACATATTTTTGTTCTAAGGCAATTTTTGTTGCAGACCAGTGTAATTTTCTATTAGATGATGGACCTTCTATACGATTCCACGGAGAATTATTATCAACGAATAGCGAGTTGATGATTATTTTTTTAATAAATATTTAAACAAAAATTTTTTTTTTAAATTCTTTTTGAATTTTCAAAAATAATGATTAAAAAAATTAATTTATGCAACCTTTTTTGCTGACAAATAATTAAGCCTAATTATTGAGATGCTACAAAAATGAATAGAGTCTTTTAAACATTTGTAAACATTTTGAAACAACAAAACGTTTGGATAATTTCAATAAACATTTACCATCTAGTGAACAAATGTTATTAATAAATAATACGTTTTCAGTTTTCTGTTTTGATTTTTAGTTTTGTTTCTCTTCTACAATATTTATTGTAGGAAACAACATCCATCCGTTTATAAATAAATGTTGTGCATAAAAAGGATAATTTTGGATTTAATAACGATGACGATGATGATGTTGATGTTGATACAATAACAAGACGTATGAAGAGTATTAAGTCTAGTAATGAAATTTAAATTAAACATATTTTCCCCCGTTTAAAAATATAAATAAAAATTGTTTGTGTTTTATTTTTGAAAAAAAAAGAATGATGTTTCGTTCGTTATTTCATTTTTATTTTTCTTTTAAAGAAGACAAATTCGTTTATTTTTAAAAATCTTGTCTGCTGTTTCTGCAAAAAAAAACAAAAATAATTTGAATAAAATCTGTTTATAATTTAAAAAGTTTAAATTTAGTTTATAGACAACCACTTTTTCGTTTACAATTTAAAAATAAATATGTATGTTTGATATTCTTTTTATAAAAATATAAATTTATTGATTTTTATTTTTATAACAATAAACAAATTAAATAATTGCTGCTACTTTGGTTGTGTTTATGTTTCTATTTCTTTTAACGAAATATTGAACTTGAACTAATTTACAAAAATTATTTTAAGAAAAAAATGTTTTTTTTTCGTTCTATTAATAATTCCTGCCACATGTTAAATTCAGACAGATGGCATACAATACAAACACTTTGTTTGTAAAAGGATTTCCCCAAATTCTTTCAAGTATTTTCAAATATATATTTTTATGTATGTTTTTTCCTTTAGATTTTTCTTTTTTATGAACGACATTAGACACTTGAGAGGGATTTCCTTCTAGGAAATGATACATGACTTTGGTGTACTATTTGTAAATTAAGATCTTAGACGCAATTGATACGACATGTAACGTAGTTAAGGGAGTTTACAAAATTCAAATATCATTGAAAATTATTTGTTAAATGACAAATTATTGCAGACTTTAAAAATAGAATTAAAGAAATCTGCTTGAAAAGAGAAATTGTAGAAAAGTTTTTGTAATATAAAGGCGGTATTGAAAATTCAATAAAACTTTAAGGACTTTTCGAAAAGGTTTACTGAAATTAAAAAAACTTAATTTGTGAAAAACATTTTTATTAAAATTTGTTAATAGAATTGCTCAATAAAATTTTCCTAAAAAAAATTCTCTATATCAGCTTAATGTGTTTAAATATTATTTTTTATTCCCTTCACACAGTGAAAAAGGGTATATATAGGTTTGTCATTCCGTGTGAAATTTCTACAATTTTCATTTCCGACCCCATAAAGTATATATATTCTGAAAGCTTATGAATAGGGGAGTCGATTAAGCCCTGTCAGTCTGTCCGTCTGTCCGTGTGTATGTTGAAATCAACTTTTTGAAGCCCCCTGACATCGCTTAGACCCGGGTGAGGTATTAAAATATCAGAAATATTCGGGAGTAGATCGGTATTAAAAATCAGAAACATCGGTACATAAACAACTGAGATATGAGCAAAAACCCACGACCACCTCGATTTTTTGTTCACAAAAACAACATTACAACAACAACATACATACATACAAACGTGTATACTGGTTAGGGAAAACGTGGCATCGAATCCCAGCTGAGCCAAAAAAAAATTTTTTTTTAATTTTTTTTAAAATTTTTTTTTATTTTTTTTTTATTTTTTATTTAATATATTATATATATTTTTATTATTATTATTTTTTTTAATTTTATTTTTTTTTTAATTTTTTTTTTAAATTTTTTTTTTTTAATTTTTTTTAAATTTTTTTTTTATTTTTTTTTTTTTGTTTTTTTAACATACATACGTGAATTTATAATTTTACAATGGGATGTTTTTATATATGTACGTATTTCATATGGGATGAATGGTGACACAAACTACTGTTATTGCATGACTACACGTTGTGAAGGGTATATAAGATTCGGCACGGCCGAATATAGCGCTCTTACTTGTTTCTTTTAAATTCAATATTTTTCTAACGTCTTTGCTGTGGGTGTATTCGTATTATCATTCTGTTTGTACACATCAAAATATGCATCTAGGACCCCATAAAGTATTTAAATTTCTAAATTCTGGTTTCATTTAAGGACAATATTGCTATGTCCGTCTGTCTGTCCATCTGCTGAAAGTTCGATAGAGCTCGAACAGAAAAAGCTAGAGGAATAAAATTTCCACAGAATATTTCCTATACACCAGAAATGTTTGGCATTGAAAATGGACTAAAGCGGTCTCTTAAGAGGAGGGTTAAAGCTTGAGTAGGTCATATAAAATGAAATCGAATCAAAGGCAATTGTGTCTAAACGAAATGACGTAGAGTGATAAAATTTCACATGTATATATCTTGAGTAAAAAAATAGTTTAACTCTGTATATTACAAAAGGGTGCCCCGATGGACTAGTTAGCAGTGTGCTGTTCTGCTAGTTTGGGGGTTGCGGGTTCGATTCCCGCCGGAGACTCTGGACTTGTCTGCTTCCTTTCTATTCTATTCTTACTTTTCTATTCAGGTATCACAAAGGGATTAATATAATGTACCCAAGTGAGCTGCACAACAGCTGCCTATTCTACCCAACCTAACCTATATTACAAAAGTAGTAATAGACCATAGACTCATAGTGTCATTTTTTAACGACCATCTCCCATATAACGAGTTCATATATTCATTTTTTTTATTTTTGCCAAAAGATTTGGAAGCAGGGACTCTATATTGCAATATCTAAGATGAATTTATTGGTAGAATTTACTTTTCCACGCGTACTTTAATGTCTACTTCTCAAATATTGTGGTAATAAGAAGGTTTTATCACTCCTATTGTAAAAATATTTAGGTTTCATTTGGATACTATATATATAAGAAAATAAATTAAAAACAAATTGGACTTGAACAAAAAAGGTAATACATACTCATTTTAAAATAAAGAAATTATTCTGTCGTGATTAGAGATATAACAATATAATAAATTTGATGGTGTTAAAGTAATACACACACAGTCCTGGTGGTGTGTAATAGGCGTGTAATCGCCCACTTCTCTCATCATAATTTTATATTTTCTAGAGAACTAAATGTATGTGCAAAGTTGACTAAAGTTGGGTTAAGTGGAAGTAGTTAGAAAAGAATGTTTAAATTTTTAATGGGCGTGGCATCCATTAAATTTTTTACTCTCTTATTTTCAGAGGAATTCAAAGTGTATGCGAATTTTAATAAAAATTAGTAAAAGTAGAAGTCGCTTGATTGCTAAGTACGAGCGTGGCACTGCCTACTTTTATAATCAAAAAATTATAACATAAAAGACAATCACAGTATGTGAAAAGCTTATAAAGACAAGTAAGAGTGCTATATTAGGCAGTGCCAAATCTGATAATACCCTTCACCATCATGTACATAGGTAAAATCCCACATCAAAGCTTAACCTACATATCATGTTATATGCCATTTTTCCCTTATTGTTTCCGACGCCATCCTTGATTTTGAATTTTTACGTAGTTAACTGTATTCTACTAGTCAAGTCCTTTAATTTGACACCCATATTGATGGGGTTAAAAAAATTTGTTTCGCCATTTTGTTTTAGACGCCATCTTGGATTTTACATTTTTTTTTTGAATTTACTATATTCTACTGGTCAAGCCATTTCATTTGATACCAATATTGAGTTCAATATTGTTCAAGAAGTTACATTTTAAAATACCAGATTTGACTCATATATAAATTAATTGTCCGCCATTTTGTAGCGGTGGCCAACATGAATTTCAATTTTTTTATAGTGCTTATATTGCGCTAGTCAAGTCTTTTCAAGTGATAATGTCTAGAAGCTGAAAAAATTGATTTTCGTTTGCAAATTTTTGGAAAATATATTTTTCCAAAAAAAATTTTGCCTATAACTTTACAGATTAGAGCACGTTTATCCGAAATTTTTCACAAATGTTTCCCGAGACATATTATATCTACAAATAGTAGCAAAAGTACCTATAAATTATTCTATGGCTGAAAAATTTTAATTTTGGTAGGAAAAAACAGACACAGTCGTGTTTATTTGCTCATATCTCAGAAAGTTATGGGGCTATTGTGATGAATTTCAAAAGCGATGCATTCTCGGATATTTCCAAAAGATTGTTACTATGCATACATCTGAGGAACATAAGGTTGCTTCTAAAAGTTGATTTCAACCAACTCACGGACAGACGGTCAGATTGACATGGGTTAATCGACTCCTCTATTCATAAGCTTTCATAAAATATATAAAGTATGTGGTCAGAATTTAAAATTGCACCACAGGTGAAGGGTATACAAAGGTTAAATAGTAAAAGGTTTTTACTTTGCATGGGCGTGGCTCTGCCACTAAACAATAAACAACACTGACTAGATAATATTAATTAATATGTGAAAATGTTTGATAAAATCATTTCAGTAAAATTATTTAAAAACAAGTAAGAGCGCTATATTCGGCCGTGCCGAATCTTATATACCCTTCACAACGTGTAGTCATGCAATAACAGTAGTTTGTGTCACCATTCATCCCATATGAAATACATACATACATATAAAAGCATACATATATAAAACATCCCATTGTAAAATTATAAATTCACGTATGTATGTATGTTGAAAAAACAAAAAAAAAAAAAAAAATTTTAATAAAAATTATTATATTTATAATTATAAAAGAAAAAATAAATAAAAAAAAATTTAAAAAAAAAATTATTCAAAAAATAATAATAAAAATATTAATAATATATTAAATAAAAAAAAAAATAAAAAAAATTAAAAAAAAATTATTATATATATAATTATAAAACAAAAAAAAAAATAAAAAAATTTAAAAAAATAAAAAATTATTCAAAAAATAATAATAAAAATATTAATAATATATTAAATAAAAAATAAAAAAAATTAAAAAAAAATTTTTTTTGGCTCAGCTGGGGTTCGATGCCACGTTTTCTCTAACCAATATACACGTTTGTATGTATGTATGTTGTTGTTGTAATGTTGTTTTTGTGAAAAAAAATCGAGGTGGTCGTGGGTTTTTGCTCATATCTCAGTTGTTTATGTACGGATGTTTCTGATTTTCAATACCGATCTACTCCCGAATATTTCTGATATTCTAATACCTTACCCGGGTCCAACCTATGTCGGGCTTCAAAAAGTTGATTTCAACATACACACGGACAGACGGTCAGACGGACAGACTGACAGAGCTTAATCGACTCCCCTATTCATAAGCTTTCAGAAAATATATACTTTATGGGGTCGGAAATGAAAATTGTAGAAATTTCACACGGAATGACAAACCTATATATACCCTTTTTCATTTTTCAAATGCGAAATTTTCGTAAGAAATGTTTAAATAGAAAAAGGAGTATTTGTGCGGGTATTTCACTGCCTACTTTTATTGTTGGTTCGCAGAGATCAAGTTCACGCGAAGTAAGAACTCAATTGTCATACCCTTGATTTAAAAATAGCCACTGCACAAATTTCTTAAATAGCTGCTGACCAAACTATTTAAATCTGCTTATTTGCAGAGGTAAAAGGATGTATTTACAATAAATGTACAGGGAGGCCAAAAATCACTCCTGCGTGTAAAAATTTTCTAAATTAAAATAAAAACAAATTAATTTAAAATTAATCAAATTTTACACGCAGGCGTGTTTTTTGGCCCACCCTGTATATCACACATTGTTTATGGTCTTTCAAGTCGAAGGACATCAATTAACCCGGCCAAATTACCGTTTACAACTTTGTTTAAATACATACTTACATATAATCTATATCTGATTTATGTAGATATTTCAAACGGAATACAAAATTAACAACAAAACCCTACATACAGTCGAACATGTTTGCGTGCAATGCGTGTCTTATTATAAATAATTTTCAATACCCCCACTTTGCCACCACCAATATCCTATCATATGCACGTGGAAAAATTCTATATTTAATTGTAAAAGCGAAATTGTGTTCAGATAAAATGTTTTCTATCAGCAGCAAAACACGTGAGTTATTTTTGTAAAATAAAAACAACAGCAAAATTATATTTAAAAATCAAACATAACAAATAAACTGATTTATGAATGAATAAAATTCACATAAAAAAAGGAAAATAATAATAAAAAAAATGTTTTTATTTTTATCTTAATAACACGACTATTAATTGTTTTGTTTATGTATTGAATAAAGTTTAGAAAAAAGAGGCTTTTGTTCATTATAATGGTTGAAGTTTGTTTCATATATATTTAACGTAAATAGTGGGGGTGTTTGTATAGGGTGTCTCAAATTGAAGTCAGATTTAGCAACAAATGATATCTGTCAATTGTTAAATATTTACTAAAAGGAAGCACTATTTGTCTTTAGCGTGCCACTACAAATTATACCTCTTATAATACGTAAAAGGTATGAGTTACTTATAATTCCCCTTGAGTTTGTATTAGGCTTTGTATCAACAGTGAAAGTTTTAGGGAAGAAGTGAGTAGCTACTAACACCGTTCGTGAGTTACTTTGACTTGGCCATTTAAAGTACGACCCTAAATCTTACTGATACCTGTTTTGCAGACACGTGCTCTGAAGTAAGTTCTTATATTGTTTTAGACAAATGCAAGGCCCTCCGTATTTTCCATGCGTTCGTTGTAGACAATAGATTGTAATTCTACTTTAGGCGAATGCAAGGCCCTTCGAAATATCCTTGCGTTCGTTGGAATCACTATTTTGTATTTTACGGTAGCCGAATGCAAGGCCCTCCCAATTTTTCTTGCGTTCATTATCATCATGTGCTCGTATTTTATTATTTCCGCATATAAAGCCGTAATACAAATACAAAATCCGTCATACTTGAATGTAAGGGCTGCTGCATTGTTCTTATATTCGCCATACCAATAATCCGTGTTTAATCACATTCGAATATAAAGCCTCACGTAAAGGGTCTGCCATCTAGTGTTTTTTTTCAACTAGTGCTTATTTCGTGAGTGGTAACACTTAGCTCATGTCTGATTTGACAGATAATTAGTTTTATCCTTTCGCTGAACGAATATGGTTGTGTATACGCTTGAACAACGCTGGGAAATATTGCGACATTACTTTGGCCGATTTTGCCAAAAAAAATCATCTTTCCAAATGAAGCTTATTTTGATCTTGGCGGGTATGTAAACAAGCAAAATTGTCACATTTAGGGCACAGAAAACCCGCACGCATACATTGAAAAGTCGATACACCCAAAACGAGTCACTGTTTAGTGCGGATTTTTGTCCATGCTCATTTTCGAAAGAAAGAGTGGCCGTTACAGTCAATGGCGATCGTTATCGAGCCATGTTGAACGAATTTTTGTTCACAAAAACTGAAGAGAAGGATATTGGCAACATTTGGTTTCAACAGGATGGCGCTACGTGCCACACAGCCGAAGCTAAACTTTTTTTTATGGCATTTTCAAAAAAAAAAGTTATTTGGCGGACCCTTTATTTCCTTCTATTCATCTTAATGCTAATTCACACTTTAGAAGTTCCCTCTGTAAGCATTAGCATCATGCATGAATTTTTTTTATGTGTTTCCTGACAAAAACAAACCATTACCTTCGTGTTTTATTCTCAAAAGAAGCAAACAAAGTAGCACCTAGAAAATTTTGAAAAAACAATGCGAATGTTACAGCAAAATTTGTAATCCTAAAAAGGGTGTCTTATAAAGGCAGGTCGATGTTAAAAAAATCCTTGACGTCGTCTGTTCAATTTGTTTCTTTATTATTTAGTCATAACTGCCACAAAGCCAAACCAAATGTACCGCGGCGGCAACGCTTTGCAATTCGAAAATCCAATTTTGACTAGGCGTTAGGTATGGAGGTTGGCTGCAGTACAACTGTTGTTGTTGTTTTTTTACTTTTGTAATTGTTGAAAAGTAGTACCATTTTAGCTATTTTCCGGTTAATCTAGCGATTTTTTTCACATTGGTGAACATTACTGTTTATTATACAACGTTGACGCTCTTGGTTAGGTTTGTCACCTCAGCGTTACCGCTTAGCGGAATATTACGCAAGTCGTGCCGCTCTTGTTTAGGTTGGTCTGATAGTAAAAAGTGAACATCCAAAAAATATAATTTCATTAGCGGAATGAGTATTAAACGTTATGTTTGTAACGTTCAACATTTCAAAGCTAGAGGTAGGGTTAGGTAAACAATCTGCCGCCGCCAGAAGGGTAACTCCTTAATTAGATTCAAATTTAAATTATTCATACTTAAAACATTGTAATTTGAAAATGTTGTATATCAAATCTTATTACAAAGTAAGCCGACAAACAATGTCAAAAACATTGTTGGTGGTTATGCAGTTATGAAGTCATTTCCGAACCACAAATGCTTGAACAGTCTCAATCTCTGACTTAGTATTTGGGTATATACCCGTACAGGCTTCAGCTAAACCAGGTGTTTTAAGTTGATGACTATAAATAATACCGTTGGTCTGCTGATTTACTTTCATGCTCTTAGAATTTAATTCCGTTGTTGAAAGATGAAACAAGGGTAATCTATTTGAGGTTTACTAGTTAAATGTTCATTTACAAAAAGTGACTGTTTAATTTAGACTTATATTATGGGCCTGCAATCTTTCCAAATCTTTTTGGCCAGACCATCACCAGCAACGGTCTGAATTAAACAATATGAGTAAGACCGACCATAAAATGATTAGTTTGTCAGCAGTTAGGTCAGCACCGACACTGAGTGCCATATCTGACAGTGGTCGCATCACGAGGTTGAGTTTCTGATGTCCAACCACTACTCCTTACTTTGGCATATCGTTGGAAATTTTCCATATAACAATCTCACGGTTAATGCTAATAAAGGCTAATTACCGACATAATCGGATCTAGTTTTCTGAGAGACAAAAAGTAAAATCAATTTGTTGAAAGGCAACACCAACCAAAGACATTAATGCTTGACCAAAGTCCGTGACTAGCATGAGCATTAAATCACTTGTCTTTGCTTTCACGCTTAAGAGTAACCACAGCCACGACATTATCTCCGAAGAGGCCTAAGGAATAATGATATTAGAACAAGTTCTATGGGCTTACTGGTTCTCGTGGTACCAGATTGGACTTTGTCCAGCCTTAAGTTATCCCTGACTAAAGGTATTGGCTGCCCCAAGCTCTGAAAAATCACCAAGGTAACTTGTATAAAAGTGACATTGTGTATACAGCGAACATCGCATAGAGATTCTGCATAAACCTTCTATGGCAGAGATTTCAGCCAAAAATTTAATCCTGCTAGACTTCTGTTTGTTTTCTGAAGCTGCAGACCTATTTCATTTAGCCATCTTTGACTCTTAAAGTTAACATTACCTAGGACATCGCTGTTGACGTAGCTAGACCACAGTTTTTGAGGGAGTCTGCAGCCTCCTTTTGAACAGTATTACTTGTTTACAAATTTTTTGCAATCTTGTATAAGAAATAAAATCAGTTTTGAATTCTAGAATTCTACTGGGAGCCTTTGGTTCTCAAACATCCCTATCTACTCCAATGGCCAAAGTATTTAATCGGATCTATGAGGCAAAGCCATTGAAAATTTAATTGTTTTAAATTAACAAACATTGTTTACGAGCACACATTTTATTACAGTCTTCTAATAAAAGTTTTTAAAGAATTAAAGTTAACAAGAAGCCTCTAATACCCCACTTGGAAAATTAAATAAATAAAAATGAAAGTGAGAAAATTAAAAACAAAAAAACAAAATTAATTAAAAGTAGTCTTCTTCTACCGTATGGACGCATATCATGTTAATCTCAGTTTACTAATTGTTTCCGTTCCATTTAATGGGCATGTGAGGGAAACAACAACATAAATAATCTCAAAGAGGACTATGATGGTTCGTTTTTTCCATCGCAAACTCAATGAAGTGAAGATGTATGAATGAACATAAAATGTAATAAACACAAAAACTTATGTCTATGTAAAACACAGAGTACACAACTACAACGTATTAGTTTGTTGTTCAAATCCTACATTTAATACAAAAGTACTTTTTTCGAATGTCTGCCTACTCAGCTAAATGAAATCTAAGTTAGTTGTCACTTTATTGTCTCTTAGTAAGCTGGAAAGTATACAGTATTGGCGAAAGTTATTTTTAATTTTTTGTTTATAATTCAGGCATAAGCACGCTTATGTTTTTAGCAAAGTAATTGATTACATGCCTCACTTGTAAGCAATTGGAATCCATTCTAGTCATACGATAATTTATAAAAGAGAATTGGTTCTTAACTTAAAGCAAAAGCACTGTAAAAGCTAACAAAGCTTATAATAAAATCTATTGCGGGTACTGCAGGAGCTGCCATTTCGTTGTTTGATTCCTTTTATTTGAATTTTTTCGTTGCCCTTAAACTGCAAAAGCATGTGTGAAATAAAATAATTAAGATAAGAAAGATCTAGCGCAACCTGTAGAGCGTAGTCCAACTTCGTAACTCTTTTGGTCAGCATAATCGAACAAATGTGTCGACAATCAGGAGAATTGTACAGAAATTTCAGCAATCCGGGTCTGTAGGAAATATGAAAGCACCTGTACATGCATTTGCGATATTGTGGAATAATGCCCGTCAACTTCGACTTGTAGTCGCACTGAATATCTCACGAACATCACTGATACGAATTTCGAATAAATATTTGAAATCACGCGTTTATAATGTTCAATTGAATCAAAAGCTGAAACCTACTGAACATTTCAAGCTTCGTCATTACGCCGAGAAGTTGGTTGAACAGACAGAAGTGAATGACGACTTTACAAAGAACATTCTATTCAGCGACGATGCGACGATTTCACCTCAGTGGATTCGTTAACAAGCAGATTTGCTGCATTTGGGCAAATGAGAATCCACGAATGATTGTTGAAAAGCCGATGCATCCACAAAGAGTGACTGCTTGGTGCGGCCCGATGACGCCGTGTTTCTTCCAAAATGAGGTTAGCAAAGCAGTTACCGTGACGGAATAACGAACATTTTAATATTTTTTATGAAGATAACGGACTTCTATTGGCCAGAAAATGAGAATATGGACCTGGACGATATGTGGTTTCAACAGGATGGTGCCACTTGCCATACAGGCAAGGTAACAATGGCTATTTTACGCGAGAAACTCAATGACCGTGTTATCTGTGATATGACACCATTGGACTTCATTCTTTGAGGATATTTAAAGGAAAAAGTGTACTTCAACATGACAAGAACAAATCGAGAGCTAACTAATTGGGCAGATTAACGATATTTATCCTTAAATATGACCCACTTTCATTGAAAATATGGACTATCGGATAGAAGTATACCACCGATGTATTATACTGCTGCAAGAGGGCAATTGACCTTAATTTGGGTATTAACCCCAGGAACTTATACTGGCTATACGACTTTGTCGTCAGACCAATTCTTTATTACGGAGCGGCAGTCTGGTGGATGGCGCTGGAGAAGAGAATCCACCAGGACAGATTCGAAAGTATTATGAGATTGGCTGCGATTATGATAACAGGTGCTCTTAGCACCACCACATCTAAGGCACTGTTCACTATTTTGAACTGGTTACCATCAGACATCCTGGCTAAACAGATGGCTGCGGACACCGCACTGAGGCTGAATGCCACAAGGGCATGGAAGTATGTTAATTATGGACATGCAAGGATTTTGGGTATGATAAATATTGCTTCTCCTATTGATTACAAGGTACCTGAACCAATATTCGATCTAGGTTTCGTGACGAATATACCGGATAGGTCTGAATACGATAATGGCTTCCGATCTCTGCAGAATACTATCCAGATATATACTGACGGATCGAAATCATATGCTGGAACTGGATGTGGTATCTTTTCGATAGTTGGGTTTGGAATTGTCCCTGTAGCGCGATACAGGCCGAATTAATGGCTATTAAGACAGCCGCGGAACAGATTCAGTATCATGGAATATCTGGCAGGGATATTTATATATTTACTGACAGCAAGGCGGCTATTAGATCCCTGGAGAGTGTGTACAGCACATCGAAAATTGCCCAGGAATGCCGAGTGTTTCTTGAGGAGATAGCGAGACATTCGACGGTTACGCTTGTGTGGGTTCCAGAACATGGGGATATCGATGGTAATAATAGAGCTGATGCACTTGCAAAAGCCGGTACCACCTTAGATTCGGTTGAATCCAGTTGAGCTTTGGGTATTCCCTTATCGAAGGGTAAGCAGCTAATCTCGCATCAATTCTATTTGGATGCCAAGGAAAGATGGGTGAGAGAACCCACTTGTTTGGAAACCAGAAAGATCTGGCCTGACATGGATGTGCATAGAACGCAATATGCAGTGAATATGCTCCGTATCCACCTTAGGAACCTCATAGCGTTCATTACTGGACACTGGCCTATAGGTACACATGCGAAAAGGCTGAACATCCCTTACAACGACTTCTGCAGAAGTTGCGATAACGAGGAAGAGGAGGAGATAACTAAACGTCTTCTCTGTAATTGTCCTGCATTCGGGGACCTGAGATACGAGATTCTAGGTCAGCGAATACTTGTAAGTAAAACTTGTCTTTCCTCAGTTGATCTGGGAAAGATCCACACCTTTATAAACAGGACAGGATGGCTGAGGAATGACGGCCAGAGGACATAGACGAACGGGCGTTGGTGCCTACGGTATCACAACGGGACCATCGGAGGACCCAATTGAGCTATGCCTTCGGGCGGCTGCCGAATCTAACCTAACCTAACCATATCACCGAAGCCGTGGCGAGCATATTATTTCATTATTGTCATAGATCCTTTTAGCATACTAAATATTATTAAGATAATGCCCTAAAAACTTTTTGTTTAATTTACAATTAACATCGTGCGCTTTGACTGGACCACTCTGTGCTAAAACTTTCACTGCTTGGCACACTTTATAAGCTGCCTTAGTATTTTTATAAATATATATCTTAAGCTGAACTTGAAAGGAATAAGTTAACATTTAATAGCTTTTAATCTTATCAACAACAATACCCATGCATACATGATTATCACAAATACTTTTATGGTCCGCGAAATGATACTTAATGTCATTCTCTGGTAGGTACATCAAAAACACTACGCACTACGTGTACCACACGCGTCTCATTAATAAATTAAACAAAACGTATATAAAAATTAAATATAGTAGCAACAACATAATTCTCACACAAACAACTAAAGACAACTACAAAGTAGCAATGAAGTAGAAAAAAAAATCGAATAAAATGAAGAAATTAGGAAAATGTTTCAAAGAGATTTTTTTATTTTTTTTGTTTGAAATAAAAGTTTGTGTATGAATAAGTGGGTATATAAGTAGTGGGTATTTATTTAAAAGTGTTGTTTTTGTAGTTGGAACTGTTGCTATTTGGTTGTTATTGTGTTCTTTTTGGTATTCATCTTTATAATTGTTGTGTGTAGTTCTATTGTTGAAAACATTTTCTTTTCCTTTTATGTAATCTCTGTAATCTAAACACACTTAAAGTTTGCTTTTATTTTTGATATAAGGTGGGGAAAAAAACTGTAACAAAATGGCGTTTAAATTTTCTAGTTTTTTTTCTTCTAGTTGCCCGTTTGTGTATTGTTTGTCTATGCGAGAGTGTATAGATAAATATGATTGTTTTGTTAAACAAAATTCGTGTTGCGTGTTTGTAACTACATCGATGTTTGAACTCATTTATAGCCATATCGGTCTTATTATTAAAGTAATCTGATAAGTCCGTTTCCCAACTTACAGTCGCATGGGATCATGTTTATTAACACTTAATAATTTAAAAAGGCAGAACTTATTTTAATTCATAAAACATTGTTTTGAAAACATACATTTGGGCTGTCGATATAAGTAAACCCTTGTATTCATAAAAATATTTAAGTTCGAACTAAAGTTTGTAAAACAAAATGTCATAAATTAAAAAAAAAAAAAAACATTTTTTAAATAAAAAAGAGGCTTAGAAATACATATCTAAATTGGGCTTGACTGGTAAAAAATTTGACTAAACCGTCTTAAATTTACATAAATAGTCGATAGTTTATATCAATAGCAGTGTAACCTAACTAGTTCCTTTATAAATTTCAGTATGTCTTCCTCAAGAAGGACGTGTTTAAATAATTTTGATTGTTCTTGTGTGTTATTTGTGGCGAATATATGTATGTTCTAAAAATTTCGTTTAAATGTTCGGACTTTGTGAAAAAGGCATACTTATTTAAACTACTTTGGGTTTCCGTTGCCGTCGAACGCTAAACCTTGGATACCAAGTTTGGTATGCAAAACATGTGTTGAATCTTTGCGACTGTGGGCAAATAAAAACAGACCCACTTTTAAGTACAAAGCTCCTATGATTTGGCGTGAACCATCCAACCATCATGACGACTGTTATTAATGTGTCCCGAAAATCATAGGAATAAACCATAAAAATTGCTCTTAGTGGATATGTCCAAACTTAAAATCTGCCATAAGACTAGTATTGAGTATTAGTGACACATCAACACCACAGCACCCATGTACATCTTCGCAAAATTCAGACCAGTGCAGCGGACAAACCGAAAACGACGATTGAGTAGTGAGAAAATCAAAGGTGGTATTTTCGATGGCCCACAAATCAGGAAGTTGATAGATGATAAAATTTTCAGCAACCATATGACAGCTGTCGAGAAATGTGCATGGGAAGAGTTTGTTTGGGTAGTAAGGAGTTTTTTGGGCAATAGGAAATGTTACGGCTACATTCAGCACGTTGAACAGTTGCTGATACACTTCCAGCTGCTTGGATGCAACATGAGTATTAAGCTTCACTACCTTCACAGCCATCTAGACTATTTTCCTGAAAATCTCAGTTACCTAAGCGAGGAACAAGGAGACCGCTTTTACCAGGATATTCGCACTATGGAGGAGAGGTATCAGGGGCACTGGAATGAACATATGATGGCTGATTATTGTTGGAGCATTCAAAATAGTACTCATATAACATCTCACTCTAGAAAATCCAAAAAAAGGACATTTTATTCAGAATAAATATCTTTAATAAATTTTTTAAACTTAAACTATGTGCACTTTCAATGAAAAATCCTGTCACTTCATAACTCCAAAACTAGAGCTGCTACATAAAAACGGCATATATTTTTGAAATCAGCGTGGAAAAACTATTCAGATTTATGTAAAAATCTCATGCAACAGACATGCTGTTTTCCAGTGTAATCAAACATACCAGACAGCCCGTAAAGCAGTTCAATCAATTACTGCATGAGACATTTCGAAGTCGTGTATTCTTTCGTTTCGGTGATTTAAATTGGACTTCTATGTCGTGTGATTTAACACCATTAGATTTGTTTTTTTGGGGTTAGTTGAAATCACAGGTCTATGTCAATAAGCCTATAACTACCCGTGCAGTAAAGGAGGAGATTCAGTCACACATATGCAAAATAATCATGGAAAAATTCGGCAAACGAGTGCGTATGTGCTTGCGAAGCTGTGGAGGCCATTTGCCCGATGTGTTATTCTATAAATAACATTATTGGACGTGCCTTATCCTGTTTATGTTAAAAAAAATAACAATCAAAAGACTTAAAACTGAGTTTTATATTTAATTAAATAAAAACTGCAGTTTCTGTTTCAAGAATTTTTTACCTGACTTTAAAGAATTTATATGAACATTGTAGTTTTGAAAATTATTTATTTTTGAAAATTATATTTTGGAAAAGTGAGTTGATTTTTTTAAAAGTTGTGTGCAGTCGAGGTCACAACTATTTAAAGGAATTTTGACAAGCAACTTAAACTTGAAGCAAAAAAAATATATATTTTTTTGAGAAAATAACATTTTTATTCTCTATTGAATTGTTTTTAAAAGTTTTCAAATTATGAAAAACTTAAATCGATACTAAAGCTTGTAATATATGTATAAACAATATATTCGGTTACACTTCTGTCTCTTTAAGTCGTTGTCATTAAAGTTTTTATTTTCGATGTTTCAGTCAGAGATAATTAAACATGCACCAGCAATTTGAAATGTAATGAACTAAAGCAACTTCCTTCCGTTAACAGCTGTCAGTATACATACATATATATTTTTTTTAATACACTCACATATGTATGTATGTCTATATACAACATACATATTTATACCCTGCAATTCTGGCGATATTTAAGGTTAAGATAACTGAAAGAAAGTTTTTAAAATAATAAGAAAGTTTTGAAATAAAATCGAAAACTGTTAAATTAGAATTATCTAAGTACTTTAAAATATGCTAGAGATCTTCATAGTTATAGATATTGTTGAATAATTCAGATTTAAAATTTTTTATTATCGTAATGAGAATGAAAAAAAAACATACTTGGAATTAAAATTTTTAGTGTGCTTTCGAGCAACTTATTTACACCAATATTCATAGTGAGTTATAAAATTTAAGTATAAGTACGTATAAATCATTGAAATTTAACTGAGCTGACGTACGCATACCCACAATAACATTGATTTATAAGTACAACTCACAATGAACAGTACTACGTCGCACAGTGGTTTCCGTTATATGGAAAAGCGGTCAAAAATCAATATCTCCAAAACTAAAAAAGCTAGGCTCTTCAAAAATTTTCAGCTCATTTCATGCCCGAAGAACTTTAAGTTGGCAAATTTTTATGAAAAAATATTAACAACTGTAGCCACAATAACACTGAAAAAAACTAAATTAAAAAGTTAAACAAAGTTAAATAATGCAATATTGGGTATTATTAAGTAATATAAGGTAATTCAGTAAAATAGTAGTAATATATATCAAATATTAGGCAAATTTAAAACTCCTTGACTTAAACTACTTCTTTTCTTTGTTGGTAAGTTTCGGGATCCAGAAATAAATGGATCTGAACTTAGAAAGAGGCGATTTAAAAGATCTGTGTTTGTAGCTAAGCGCGATATTTTTCGTGTATGTTACAATCTAAATTGTTTTATATCCTTATTTTACGCTTCAGCTGCTTCCTCCGATAATTCACCTATTGACACTAATGCATGCTTAATTACCACAGCTCCATGGATAAGAATTTTCTGTACCGATGGAGGGAGGGAGTTTTCTTGCTGTCTCTACAGCATATTCCTCACGACGACCACGCTTTTGGCTAGGTGCAGGTTGTTCTTTTTCAAGGGATTTTGCTTCTAGCTGAATAGTTTCAAAACTTTCAAAACATTTTTTATGTTCCTTCAAAATAATTAATTTGCTTCGATGATTTTTCGTCCAAAGCTTAACAATCCACTTACAAAGGCTTTTTAAAACTTTTGTTAAATTCCTAAGGTCGAATTTTTTTTTTGCATTAAAATTTTCCTCCATAATTTGAAATATTTTGTTTGCTTTCGAATGATAATTACCAGCTGTATAACTCCAAATATCAAGCACATACATTCTAGAAAATTGGCACTGACAGAATAAACCTTCAAATTAATTTCCATATTGATATTTTTGAAACTTTTACCATTATCGCGAAAACAATTAATTATAAGAATTAAAATTTGACCTTTGTTTTGACACTTTTCAAATGCAATGAGTAAGCTTCACTTAAACTGAAAGTCAAATACCTTAAAATTGCAATATAAAGTTTAAAACTTCAATTTCAAAAAAAAAAATGTTTCTCTATATTCATAACTGTAAATCAAATACCATAAAATTGCAATATAAAGTTTAAAATAACAACAATTAAAAACAAATTAATTTCTCTGTACTCATATTCTTAAAAAGAAATAGTACAAAACAAAATGCGATTAACTATTTTTCGTCGGATGACTATGTAAATCACACCCATATGCGAAAACATGCAAAAACCCGCGGCCACAATATTTTTTAATTTAAAGAGGGATAAAAAACCTACAATTTGATGCATAAGCCGTTGTGGGCAGATGAGGGCCATATCACTAAAAGTCTTCGTGAAAAAGAAGTTTTTGAAAAACGTGTGTTTTAAAAAGGTCAAAAAAGTATTCTTCAGCGATTTTTTTATGAGCTCATATTTTTGCAGCTTTTGTTATTTAATTTGGTAGAAAATAAGTTAAAATTTAATGTTTGTAGAGTTTTTGGAAGCTTCTGCCACAATATCGCGAATAACTTTTTGGATAAACTTAAGTTTTCTTTTATGACTATGCAACCACAATATATGCAATATAAACATACCTCCACTTTCAACGGACACAAACAACAAATTTTGCCAAAAAAACAACAAAATGTGTTAGATTCATAAGATTTAGAGTGTTATCAATAAATTTTGTGCAATAAAGCTTAAAAAAAAAAACAATAACTTTTTTGATTTTTGGCCTATGGGGGAAACCACTGTGCGTCGTACTTATACTTATACCGTCCCATACTTATATGATTCGAAAAACTAGCCACGTTGATTCATATTTTTAAGAAAATACTTATAATCTTACAGTGATTCAAGTTGATTCAACAACAAAAACATTAACAGCTCTCATTTGTATGAAGAATAAACAATGTTGCCAGGTCGGAGGGTGCAAGAAATTTTTTTTGGCCGCCAGAAAATTTGCAATTTTTCATTGTGTTATATACAATTTTTGCAAGTATCACTATTTAATTTTTAAATAAATGCAACTGATTATGGTCTTTAAGCTAAGTTTTGGTTGGTTTCTTTAATTAGAGGTAAAGAATAACAGTTATTTTGTATTTTTTTGGTTTTCATGATTACATTTTTTGCAGCAAATTAAAAAACTAGGTTCTTAGGTGCTCATTTAAATTTGAAAGGCAATACACAAAAACAAAATCTAAATGTCTTATACTACATTTACACCAGTAAATCCAGTAGATTTGATTTGAAATCTTTTTTAAAATCTACACCGTCTACACCACTTTTTTTTCTTTATGCAGCGTAGTATTTTTTATTACAATCTAATAAAAACCACAGTTGCATCACGAAGTAGTACTAGATTTTTAGTAGATCCTGCCAAAATCTAGTGGCGAAGTAGATTTCGTTAGAAATTAACTGGATTTCCTCAAAATCTGCTACTTGCGAGATTTGGCTCAGATGTAAATGTAGTATTAAACAGTCTAGTTCAGACACAAAACTTAATAATGAGTATGCGAGTCATACTTGACTTTTTATCTTGCGTGAACGACGGTAGCAATTAACCGAGTCATACGTGTTGCTGAATATGAGTACTATAAATACCTAAAATTTAAAAGTGAGTATAGGTAGCAAAGACTTTTCAATAAGTATGAATGCGTAAATCAACGAAATAATGAATCATGATTCAAGTTGACTTACTTCATGAGTATTCGTTGCAGATCTCTGATCCATATGTAATTATTTATGTCTGTCAAAATTGTTACTTAACACTCAACCGCCGCTGACTGGCATTAGAGATTTTTGACAACAGATAATGTCAGGTGGCTTGTCAGAACAAATTAGAACACGCTCTAATTAAAATATTGTCAGATGACTTATCACATGCATTTTACAGAAGTAATGTTTTTATGCTAACACACGATATGATGTACGTCTTTAGTAGTGGGGAATTTTACAAGTCAGATGTAAAAAACATACCGTGTATTAGCTGTTTAAGTAATATACATATAAACAACTATATTTTGTTCTAAACACATCGTCAATTTCTGTGAAAGTACGTACAAAAAACTTATTTTTTTATCGTTTTTGTATTTCACTTTCGCCCTCAATTCTTTCATTCCCTGGCAGTTGTTATTTTTTTTAATGCGTTGTATTTTTGAACACGTGAATTAATGGAATTGAGTATATGTGAATATATAAACATCTCTATTGTTTAGAAAAAAAAAATCATTATTTGGGATTTCATTAATGTGAAAAATTCACTCCAACAATCTTTTACATTCACACACATCACAACTGCAGGGTATATTTGTTTGGGTTTTATGTCGTCATTTGAAAATCAATATATTTTTGGGGATCTTTTTACGTCACATATCACTTAAAATAATTAAAAACATTAATAATAATGTTAATTATAATGTACATACATATCATACACATACAACTACACATAAACTCATACTGTTTTCTGGCAGGATATTATACAAAAGTTATATTTCATTTATAATCTCTTAAGAACGTACTTTTCCAACAATTAACCTTAATATATTATTATTAATGCTAATAACGATAATCTGCTAGACAAACCCGGTTTGCTTAGGTTCTCAACACTGTTTTAGTTTGTTTAAAAACAAAAACTAAAACAATTTTGGTTTTCAAAAATTTATAAAAAAAAATATTCCTCGGCTCCTACCTATCCTAATGGGGTTGTTTAAGAAAATGGTTAGAGTACATCACTCAAAATTTAAATATAAAAAATATTGAACGTAGAAAGTCCCAATAGGGCTTTTTAAACTTTGACAATTGATAGCGGTCATATTGTATTTGTCGAATTGTTTTCATTTATTCAGTTTATTTTGCCAAAAAATTATGGACGGATATAATTTTCAACGGCCCATGCAAATAATTTAATTGTGTTGTAAAAATTACTGTTGTGATTGGGCAATGTTTCCTGCAACGTTTACTCAAAAAATTATCTTCAGCGATTAGACATATTTTTTGGTGATTGGGTACGTCAACAAATGAAATTGTCGATTTTGAGATAATGATGATCCATATGAGATCTAAGATTGTTCAATATATCCTGAGAAGTCATTGTTTGGTGTTGCCGGCGCTATGTGTCAATGATTACCAACATCGTTTATTCTGAATTTGTTGATATAGACACCAACTAAATGCATTTTCTACAGGACTTCGCAACATCCTGCTAAAAGCAAGACATTATGTATCACATTGAACATTATGTTTTGTAGAAGCGCCAAATTATTTAATTAGAGGACTTATTTTCAGCCCTGATATGTTCTTATTATATTACTAAAACGGACAAAAATTATTTTATTTGGGCCACGACCACAACAAATTTTGATATCCATATTAATCTATATATATAAAAATCAATGTGTCTTTGTATGTTTGTTTGTGCTTTATAGACGGTTAAACGGCTGGACCGATTTCCTTGAAATTTTCACACCTACCATATGAATTAAATACTAAAATTCGTATATCTGGAAAACGATATCGATTAGAGTACTAAAATTTTGCAAAAGCAACTTTGATATTCAAATGAACATTTATGGAAAAAATGGGTACATTACCAATAGTGGGCGTGGCACCAACATATGAATTAAATACTAAAATTCGTATATTTGGAAAACGATATCGATTAGAGTAGTAAAATTTTGCAAGAGCAACTTTGACACCCAAATGAACATTTAGGCAAGAAATAGGTGCATTAACAATAGTGGGAGTGGCACCTGCCATATGAATTAAATACTAAAATTTGGGGTGGCGAAGCACACCGGATATTAGCTAGTTCAGAATATAAAACCAAATTGAAGATTAAACAATTTTCAAGTTTCATTATCTAAAAAAGTAAGCTTTTAAGATGCATACTTCTGATAGTATAAACAAAATCACGAAATTATTCTGAATTTTTCGTTGATTTTCTGCCAACTTATAAACTTTGATTTAAGATATTTTGTTCAAAGTCCGCTTAAAATGATGCGTTGATGGAATTTGTTTCTTCTTACGGCATGCGTTTAACATCATCCTGTATCTCTCCATTTTTATTTTTCTAATTATTCTTCACAACATTAAAAAAAATCAAAAAAGCCATGCCCTTATTTATCAAATACGAAATCGTTCAAATGTTCGGCGTGGAAGACAGAAACTTTATGTTCGTTGCTCTTCTAACATTGTTAGCTTGCAGGCGTAGATCAGCGTTTCAATGAAACCTCAAAGGAAAAAAGAAAGCTAAAAAGGTTAACGAACGAAAGAACTATTCACTAGCACAGCTTTTTAAGATAATTCGGTCGTCAAACTAGGCCTTTATCATTTTAATATCGTCGTATGCTCTATGGCAATTTATGCCATCCTGTTAGAATCACATATTACTCAAGTTATTAAAGTTGAGTTGGTCACAAAAATACTTCGATATCGTGGCCCTGTAGCGCTCAACGTTGACAGTTATTGGCGTGTCAAAACAGAATCCAACAGTTAACTTTTTCAGATACAGTTTTGCCTTACGCTTTAGTTCATGCTGCTTATTCATCCAAATGCAACAGCTTTGCTTGTTGACAAAACCATCAAGCCAGAGCTCTACCAAAAATTTGCGTACGAGCACACAACGTAGTCGCGATAGAATTTGAAGTTTGATTAAAGAAAATTAATATTTTTCAAACGTTTTGAAAACGCGTGTATTTCCAGGATGAAATGGCTTTAGAAACTGAGAAAGAATTTCAAAGCCAATGTCACACCTATTGAGGGAATATAAAAAAAAAATACATCGTACCTATTGAAAATTCTTTTTTAAGGATTTATAAATTATATACTTACGGGGGTGTTAAACAGAATGATAAAATGAATATAATCCCAGCATTATTTTTTTACAGGGTAATAGTGGCGTTTTTCCTCAAGACTAGAACTTATTGGAGAAAAAACAAGTAAGAGCGATATGTCTGATAATACCTTTCACCATAATATACATAGGTATAATCCCACGTCGATTCTTAGCCTAGATTTTATGTTAAATGCCATTTTTCTTTATTATTTCTGACGCCATCCTCGATTTTGAATTTTTACGTAGTTAACTGTATTCTACTAGTTAAGCCCTTTCATTTGATACCCCTATTGATGGGGTTAAAAAAATTTGATCCGCCATTTTGTTTTAGACGCCATCTTGGATTTTACATTTTTTAATAATTTACTCTATTGTACTGGTCAAGCCTTTTCATTTGATATCAATATTGAGTGCGTTCAAGAAGTTACATCTTAAAATACCAGATTTGACCCATGTATATATTTATTGTCCGCCATTTTGTAGTGGCGGCCAACATAAATTTAAAGTTTTTTATAATGCTTTTATTGTTCTAGTCAAGTCCTTTCAGACGATACCAAAATTTACTCTCTCGGTTGTCTAGAAGCTAAAAAAAATTGATTTTCGTTTGTAAATTTTTGGAATATATATTTAAAAAAAAATATTTTACCAATAACTTGTTAGATTAGAGCCGATCAGAGATGAATACTATATCTAAAAATAGTAGCAAAGGTACCTATAAATTATTCTATGGCTGAAAAATTTTAATTTTGGTGGTACAAATATGGTAAAAAATCAGAGGCAGTCGTGTTTATTTAATCATATCTCAGAAAGTTATGGGGCGATTGTGCTGAATTTCAATAGCGATTCATTCCCCGATATTTCCAAAAGATTGATACCATACACAGAACTGAGGAACATATAGTTGCTTCTAAAAGTTGATTTCAACCAACACACGGACTCCCCTATTCATAAGCTTTCAGAAAATATATACTTTATCGGAAATCAAAACTGTAGAAATTACAAACGGAATGACAAACCTATATATACCCTTGTGCACCACAGGTGAAGGGTAAAAAAAATACTAAGATACAAGGATAGTTGTAGAGAATTTGAAAAGGAGCATCAAGAAATACCACATAAAGTAATAAAAAGTAATTTTGTGACATTTGAATACGTAACTGAATACCTTTTTGATTTTATATAATTACATTTTTCCAATCCAAAGTTATCGATAGCCTAATGTATTCAAATTACAAATGAACTACTGTTCGCTACTCTACCATTTTGAGTTGTTGTGTGCCTTGCCTATGTGTGTGTGTGTGTGTTTGGATGTGTAAAAACATACTCGCACTAACAACTTGTTAAAATGTCACTTACGCATTTAGTCATTTACTCATTCATTCACTCACTTATTCAAACATAATTTATTGTATCCTTTCAACTTTTACACTTGTACATGGTGCGGAGTTCTTAGCATCTTGTCTGCAACAAATACAGTTTTATACTGAGTTTTAAAGAAATAATGCCCCTGCAAAGTTTTGGACACATGCAATGTTTTAACAACACTAAGTGAGTTTTTCTTCTTGGGCTTACTTAATGGTTGGTTAAAAATCGTATTCTTTTGTTTTATTAAATGTCAGTTCAAATGTAATTTCAATACCTCTTTTGTCATTTCTTAGTCTTAGGGGGAGACGTTATGTTTAATTTTTCTTTAAAAGTGTTTTTTTTTTTAAATAAAATAGCGCTAATAAATTAGGGAGTTTTGTTTTGTCTTTTTTTTTATTATCTCATCTGTGGTTTCAACTCTGCCACAAAAAGATTTTGCAAAAAAAAAAAAAATAAAAAATAAAGACACATGGAACAGAGAGACATTCGCAAACATACTTTCTTAACATCAGATAAAACATTGCAGGAGGTCAGGGTTTTGCTGGAATAAAAAAAGAAATAAATAAAAGAAGAAATATTTTGTCACATGTTTTGTTTAAAGTTGTACTTAATTGAAAATTATTTTGAATTTTTTACGTAATACAGCAGAGAGAATATTTATAGATGTCGGGCGATTTATATAAATGAGACAAAAGAAGAAGATTTATCGATTTTTTTGTTCTATAAAAGAATTTATTAATATTTCGTGCTCTATATTGTTATTATAAGGACTAAAATACACTATTCCAGCCAAAATCTATCCTTGGCCCAACAAATCATTATTATACCCGCCACCACAAAAATGGTGGGGGTATATTCATTTTGTCATTCCGTTTGTAACACATCAAAATATCCATTAAAGTAAATATATTCTGAATCGGGGTTTCATTTTATGACGATCTAGCTATGTCCGTCCGTCTGTCCGTCTGTTGAAAGCACGATAGAGGTCGGACTGAAAAAGCTAGGGGTGTTTGCCAGAATATTTCTAATACACAAGGTTTGTTTGGTATTGAAAATGGGCTAAATCTGAATATTAGGAACAGAGTTATAGCTCGTAATGCAAGAGTAGGTAAAAAACCATGTCCTTCCAACATCGAATAAAATCCAATTGTGTTCAAACGCATTAACATAGAGCCATGAAATTTCGAATGTCTAGTCCCGAGTAAAAAAAATATTTTTCCGTAAAAATTGCTTAAATCTATGCATTAGGAAAGGAGTTATAGTTCGAACTGTACGAATATTTTTACCGCACAGTGTATTTTTCGGTATATTCAAAATGTTAAAACGTAATAAAACTGACAAAATTAAATGTACGCCTAATTTTACGCCCACCTCCTATAAAACGCTTTACCTCAAATTCATATAATTTCTCTATGAATAAAGATTTTGGAAGAATAAGGGACTCTATATTGTAATATCTGAGTTGAATTTATTAGTAGAAACTACTTCGACACGCCTGCTATAACGCCCACTTTTGACGTAATCTGCTATTTATGAAATTTATAAGCTCTTAAAACCGACAAAATAAGAGTAAAGACGATGAAATTTTGTACCTATAGCTTTCTAATCCATGTTACTGTTATGACAGAAAATGAAGGTGACACGCCTACTTTAACGCTTTCTTCCCATATAACGCTTTTTCTTAAATTCATATTATTTCTCTATTGACATAGTTTTTGGAAGAACAAAGGACTCTATATTGAAATATCTGAGTTGTATTTTTGAGCAGAAACTTCATTGACATGCCTTTTTTAACGCCCACTTTCATTGAAAGACTAAACTTAAGAAAATATTTTAATAGCAGATCGATGTTACACAAAGAAAGTGATACATATTTACTGCCTGTTCAACGATGTCGAAAGAAAACACAAGCGAACTTTCATTCGTACAAATACGTTGAAAACAAAAACAAATTTTTAGTTTTTGTTGTTGTTTTCAATATATTTGTACGAATGAAAGTTCGCTTGTGTTTTCTTTCGACATCGTTCAACAGGCAGTTAATTATTTCATAGCTATTACTCTTAATAACGAAATAAAATAGTTTTTTTTTGGTCTACTGTTTGATCAATATTTCGCTACCTCTTTGTGTAGCATCATCAGGATAAGAGTTTTCATTATACATTTGTTTTTTGTTGGTTTTAAAAAACTATTACATATTATTGAAAAAGGTCAAAGAAACTAATCTATTTATATAAAAATGAAACTCTGTTCGTTTGTATGTGTGTGTTGGCTATAGACTCCGAAACCGTAAAGCCGATCGGACTCAAAATTTGGCAAGTTGTTGTACACATTCCAGGAAGTGTTTATGGGTGGTAAAAAGTTACCATTTTTAGCTACTTGAACTAGATCGATTTATCTGAAACTTTGCACACATATTGAGCTGTCATGACTATATTTTTTCGTAATTTGAAAAGTGGGCAGGGCCACGCTCATAAAATAAGTTATAATTTCGTGGTACTTGCACTACACCGATTTTTCAGAAACTTTGCACACTGTCATGACTTTACAATTTCGTGATTAGAAAAGTGGGCAGTGTCACGCCCATTAAACAAAAGTTATAATTTTTATCTGTTTGCACTTCAATTCAATTAAAATTCAGAATGCATTTTTATTCATTAAGGGGCGTGGTAACGCGCGTCAGGCTTGGCTAGTAATTATTAAAATAGTTTGTGCTATAAAATTACATCAAATTGGTGGTGGGTATAAAAGATTCGGCACAGCCGAATATAATACTCTTACTTGTTTATTCTACAGGTGGTATTTATATAATCTGAAATAAAAATTATTAAATTTCTAAACACCAGTTTGACTTTTGGACCACCCTGTATAGTTGCACCATGGAAAATAGATAATAATTCTTTAAATATTTATCTGATTTAGTTTAAATATTTCAAAACACATTTCTTACAACTTTTGTTAAATATTTATCTCTTCTTTCAATTCTTTTGCAGCAAATGTACCTGTCGTTCGAGAGATGAAAAATAAAATATCACTTACGTTATATATATACATATAAGAGATCCCTTGTTATAAAAAAGGATACAAATACAAAAATAAGGATATAAAATATTAACAGGTTAGTAAATACATACAAATAATTCTTGTCTAAACAAATGTGTATATCGTTGTATTTGAGTATGTATATTGTAAAAAGTTTTTGTTTTTCTCCAATAATTTATTGATTATGTTTCCATTTTGCAAATATTGACAAACGTACGCACAAAGTTTTTAATAGTGTAACACATAACTGGTCATACAATTTTAACCGGAAAAAAATAACAAATGAAAGAACTTTAAACTCATAGTATAGTAATAGTGTAGAAGTTGAATGTAATAGTTGCCGTATTTAATTTATCATACTTTTATTTAGTTCAAGTTGATTTGGGAAATATAAGTATAAGAGAAGTGTAGTAGAAGTGTCACACTAATTTCTGTAAATATATTTAATTTGAGTTAAAAAACCTAAAGTCCCATCAAAAAACTTCTCATCAACAAAACATCATTACCGAATACTGCTTCTTGAATCGATTACCTAGAGTTTACCTGCTTCCCAAAGCGTTTCTGGAAGGCATGATTTTTATAAGCAATGCCCCATTTCATTTGTCTCTTTTTGCAATTAGTAAGCTCTATTTCTACCCCAACCAGAAACAGCTTAATCATGTCTTCGCTTTACTCACTGTTGGAAAAGGTATCAGCCCGTAAGAGAGAATACAAAAAAAGAATTTTTACTGAAATAAATTCGTCTCTTTTCTTTTAGTGTCGAAATAAATGCAGTGCTTAATACATACTTTGTTGTGCTGTCGTATGCAAAAAAATTTAGCATTTCTATAGATACAATACATTAAGGGAATGAAATCTGCACTGCTTACAAAATTTTAGCAATTTTTTGCTGGGTTATTACTCATATTTTTTACCCAGTACTTCTTTTGCATAAAGCATTCATATCCATCGTTTTGCATAGGACTTCCATAGAGGGCTTTTGTCCATTGTTTTGCCTTTCTTCTGTTGTCGTTTATCTTTCTTGTTGTTCTATTTAAGTAGATAATAAGTCAATTGTAGCCTGTCGTTGCCTAAAAATAACTCGACCATATTTTTTTGTCTGACAGGAGGTAAAAAATCATTCCTACATTTACGAAGGACGTCACCATTCGTATTATGTCGGTTTATTCTGTTGGTATACCGACTCAAAAACCACTTTTAATTCCCCCTGGGAAATTAATTTCCACCACGGGACCGTTCTTAATATAACTTCAGGGTGGATTCCCTTTATGGTCGTTATCTTGACCTTGTTCTCTAGCCCTTCTCTGACTTGTGTCTAGGATCACGCTTCAATAATTCCTGGTATTAGACATTTGCGTCCAGATCAGGTCCGTTCGTCTTTAAAACGTATCTGCAGATTTTTTCCGCTGCTTTCCATTTTTCATTACATTATCGACTGTTGGAGGCCCTATTGTACTCTCTATCTCTGGATGTTTATTGTCCCATCGTGAGCATTTAAAAAACTTTCGTTCTTTGTCATCTATTACGTCCTCGCTTTCTTATAAACCAAAAGGAGTGTTGCACAATACAAAGGGTTAATCTTGCTGCCCATCTTTTTTCATATCGGATACCCCTCTGGTTTGCCAATTTCGTATGGCTTCCTGTATTATCTGCTCTTTTGTCGTTGAGATTAATTCATTGACTTTATTGCTAACCCACATCTATCTTTAGTAACCACCGTTTGCTCGATAATGATCCGCCAATATTCGCTTTAAATTTTCTAATTTAATTATCTTTAATGACTTTTATGTAGAGTTATGTAAACGTAAAATAAAACGTAAGCTTAGGGTCCAATATTATCCCTAAGTAATTTTAAACACTGTGGGATTTTATAAACACTTAACGGACGTTCTCGTGAGAAGTAGAATTTCTGTCTTATGAGCAGCATGTTTTAAATCATGGGATCAAGCCATGCTCTTGTTCTAATCATTACGTGGTTCAATTTTCTTTTGGTCTCTTCTGTACTTCTTGCTTTAATGACTGCATCTATATCGTCAGCATATTTATTTGTGTCTATGAATTCTAGATCCTTGTAGACTATAAAGCAGTACATACAAATTATTTAATATTAGTTATTCAAAAACAAAATAATTTTACATTTCACAATATTAACATTTAAGGCAAACTCAATATGTTGATAAAGTTTATTCTCGGTACAAATCCTTAAAAACGGATCAAAGTTGGCATAATTCGTTCTGAGAACTTTGACCGGTAGCGGACAAAATGACGTGTAGAACGATATGGTACATTAAAAAAGATATTCGCTATTAGGAAATCAGAGCATATACATACATCCTTTTATTAAATTTAGAACAAACGTAACATTTAGCATTTTTCTTCGAGTTTTTAAAGTTGCCACCTTCACTAGTGCAAGTCTACTAGTATAAGGCGGCAGGTTTAACGAATTCCACTGTAAGCCACGAAGACAAAATAACAGGAACTGGTTTTGCACAGATTCAATACTATTAATGTAAACATTGTAAGTTGGATCCCAAATTATTGAACCATACACAAGAATAGGCCTGACAAGAGAAATATACAATTGTATTGTTATATATCGATCTGTAAACTCTTTCGCCCAACGTTTTATAAATCCAAGGACAGCACGTGCTTTATTAACAGTTAAAGAAATATGCTGAATAAAATTTAATTTAGCATCTAATAGGATTCCAAGATCATAGACGGATTCCAGTCTTTTTAACGTAAAACCATTTAAAACATAATTAACTTTAATATAACATCTGCGAAAGAAACACATATATTTGCATTTTTCAGGGTTCAGCTCCATTAAGTTAAGTCTACACCATAAATTAAAAGCTTCTGTATCCTTTTGTAAGAGGGTGTGATCGGCGTAATTATTATAACTTAGGAATATTTTTACGTCGTCAGCATACATAATAACGTTTGAGAATTTAATAGCATTTGGTAAATCATTAATGAACAAGGAAAACAGCAATGGACCAAGATGACTTCCCTGAGGAACACCAGAAACAACGGCTATTGGTTTAGAGATAATGTTTTTAAAACGAACATTTTGTTTTCTATTTGTCAAATACGAATAAATCCACTTAAGGGAGTTCTGTGTAAATCCCATTGCATCAAGTTTTTTTATTAGAAGTTTATGATTAACTTTATCAAAGGCTTTGCTGAAGTCGGTGTAAATAACATCAGTTTGCTTTTGTTCAATAAAACCATGATTTACAAGCGTACTAAACTGCAACAGATTTGTAACAGTCGAACAACCCTTACGAAAACCATGTTGTAACGGAGACAATATAGATGTTACATGATGGCAAAGATGGTCAGTTATAATTTTCTCAAAAAGTTTAGGTATTGTACTAAGGTTAGCAATACCTCTATAATTAGCGATGTTATTTCTGCAGCCAGACTTGAATAATGGTATTATAAAAGAGTCCTTCCACATAGTAGGAAAATAACCGGATTTTATTGACATATTGAAAAGTATCCTGTATCCAACAAGAAAAGTGTCCTGTGGCATTTCCATGTAAAAGATTCCGACATGGCTTATGCTCCAAAAATTTGACCCCAGTATTCATTTTCATGCGTCATTTTCATCTGTCCTTCTGTTGTGTGATATATCAGCTTTCGATTTCTAAGGTAGTTCCTTATCACTTTTATCATATACGCTGAAACTTTCTTTTTACTGTCATGAGTACATCGTTTCACTTTAAACATTTTTGGCATCCAGTATACCCAACAGCACGATTGGCCCGACAGACCGGCCTTTGCTCCGTGCCTCTTCAAAAATACTTACCACATCTCTTTATCGACCCTATAGCGGCTCTTCCTGATCTTAACCCATGGCTATTTGCGGCATCGACAGCTTCACCAGCCTTGGTTAAAGCAACCTCTCTAATAGTTTGCCATCAGTGCTTAATAAGCGCAAAAACCTGTACCTTGATGGATTGCCTGGAATTCCCTTTCTTTTCCTATAAGAACAAATTTTTGACTTTTCAAGGTATGAGGGAAAAGCGGCGCTTGTAGACAGGAATTTTACATTTAGAGCATAATTTGTGGTCTTTTAAGCGCTAATTCTTTTATCACTTCTGCTGGTGTTCCATCTGGGCAGGGAGCATCTTTGGCATTTTCCGATTCCTGCTGAGTAAATAGCGGCATATGGGATATCTTTTCAAGTCTTGAACTTGCCTTAAGAATTTTGTTCTATTAAAACAGAACCGTCACAATGTTTTGCATGGTTTGCGGGTCCGTCTGCTTTGCAGGGCTTCTAGCTGCGAGTTTCTTCATGACAAGCTTATATCCTGTACCTCATGATTCATAAAGGATTGAGTTATGGTGCAGATCATTGCTGTGTAATGTGGGGTGTCGCTGAGCATTTGTCATTTGCCCTGTATTAGAATTTCCTGTACGTCCATATAATACAAACTTTTCTTTGATGCCAGGAGTGAATTAGGATTTTTTTTAACTTAAATTATTTAATGTGTAAGGTATGTTATGTTTTATTGTTTCGTTTTTTTTTACATTACACTGCTCTCTTTGCTGTTTTTCTTTTTTTTTTTTTGTATATTTTTTTGACTTTTACTTTTAATGGCATTAAACTTTTATGAATTACACGTGTCATAAATCACAATTATTGTTCCTAATTCTTTATTATTCATCTGCTCACTTACATGAGTGATAGACACTCATTGTTTTTTTCACAAATTATAGAAAAAACCACTACTTTTATATAAATAGAGAATTTAATAAAAAAAAAATGTATTCAAAATCATACAAAACTGGATTAGCTTTAATTGCCTACATTCTAAGCCACAGGAAAAAGCTTAAAGTGACTTTTTTAATAAACTGAATAAAAGATGATGTTCCTTTTTTGTATCTTCTGATTTTTCATACTAAATATGTTTGTGCTCATACATTTAGAAAAATTAAAAATAATTTTAATGAATTTAAACAAGGCATATTAATTCATGAGGTAATTGCAGTTCAGAGAGAATTTTTCTGCTTATATTTTTTATATATGAAGTTTGACATTTAAAATAATGAGAGAGGAGAGAAAATTGTTTCTTATCTATAGACTTTGACAGCTTAAATTTAAAACAAGTGAAGAAACAAATAATCAGCTGACGAAACAAAACTACCTGATGAATAAATGTGTCTTAGAATTTAAAAAAAAAATTTTTTATTGATTTTTGTGAAATGTAAATATTATTAAAGCATTACTAAAAATTATAATGGAAAACACAAAACACATATTTTTTTTTAGAAAATTTTGTCTGTATGTCTTTCCGTTTGTCTTCTTGAAATCGATTGACTCAAAAAGTATTGGCTGGGTATTGACAAAATGTGGTAGGAGGTTCCTTGATATCTGTGTCAATATATATGAGGTAATTTTTATTATTTGATTTCATTCCCAACAGAAAACAGTAAAATATTAATCAAAATGGTTGGATTGAGGGAGGAATAAAAAAGAAATGTCACACACAACTATAAAGTATAATTTTTCATTAACAACAATTTCAGAACTTATCTTGAAATGAAAATAATATAAAAACGTAATTAATGCTAGTAAAGAAAGCGAATCGGGTTCAACTACCTATTCTAATATTATAAGCCGAACATAGTAACGAACTTTAGTTGCTAATTTTTTCTATCGTGATTTTCTCACAGATCTTTTTGCATTTTTGTCTGACCAACCATTCAAAGTTAATGATTGCATTGGCTGCCCCGGTGGACTAGTCAGTAGTGTGCTGGTCTGCTAGTTTGAGGGTTGCGGGTTCGATTCCCGCCAGAGACTTTGGTGTTGTCTGCTTCTATTCTCTCTTTTCTATTCTATTCTATTCTATTCTTACTTTTCTATTCAGGTATCACAAAGGGATCAATATAATGGACCCAAGTGAACTGCACAACAGCTGCCTGTTCTACCTAACCTAATGATTGCATTTATTGCTATTTATATTTTGCTAATTATACTAACAGTTGTTATTCTGATAAACGAATTAGTTTAACTAAGTCCTTCAGTCCGTGTTTATGTTTAAGTCATCTTTTTGAAGCCCCCATGTATACTTTGGACTCTTATATGAAATCAGTTTATCAGATATGCTTTAGAAAATTTTGTTATTAAAACCCAGTTATTGGGTATATGACGAGCTAAGATATAAGCGAAAAAATACTGTTGCCTTTGTGTTTTACCCAAACATAGTAAAATTTGGCAGCTCCTTTATTGAAATTTATTGAAACGTTTGTTACTTACATATATATCAAATATGTGTCTTTGGTACCAATTACAAAAAATTTCGGTTCAATGGGTTAATTATCGACAAAGATATCGCCGACAATTTTTAAAGTCAACTTAAAAATCAAATTATTAATTTCCTAAATGCATACTGTGGCAGTTATGGTCATTACATGATGGTACAAACTATATGAAGGGAATATAAGATTCGGCATAGCCAATCTCTTTTACTTGTTTTTTTTTTATCTTAAATTTCGGGTTTTTGACTTCCCGTACTTATCAAACGTTTGTGTTCTTATGGAGAAGTTATTTTTGTTTCTTCTCATTTTACCGTACTTCACACAAAACATCAATAAAAAAACCTTTTGTGCTCTTGGATCAGATACTAGACCATGGTGTAATAACATAAGGCGATAGCGTTAAGAAGAGCATTTTTTGTCTCCCACTTTTTTATGTATGGAGTTTGACAATACTTGGCATTGAAATTTTTTTTTTTTGTACATGGAGTTTGACAAACAGAGCCCACACACAAAAAAGTAATCAGCTGCGCTGGCTTTGCCACCTGTGTAAGTTTACCCTTTACCAGATTACATTGTAAATATGTCTTGAGTATAAGCTTAAAACAATCATAAGTAACACTTGCTCAGTGCAGTGTTTTGTTCTTGACTGGTTTAAAAAATGAAGAGAAAAAAATTTCTATAAGGCAGTGCTCACACGCACAAATTAAAGTTGGCAAAGTATTAAGTTTGTTGGTGTTAGAAGAAGAGAGAATAGAGGGGAAGTACGGATTATTTGTACTCGAAAATTTCTTTGGTTTTTCTTATTCATACATCTCCTGTAGATAATATTGGACTACGTGGTCCAAGTCATGGATTATATCATTTTTAAACAAGCGATTGTGGTTAAACGACAAGTGTTCGTGTTTTAACGATTACATATATTGTTGTCAAGACGTGTGTAATGGTCGTGTAGGTGCCCCATCGAGTAGTGACAAAGAGTAGTTTTAAGACTACTCCGCGATGGGTTATGGGGTCCAGCCCTAGGATATCATAATGTTAAATCGACCACGATTTCTTCATACATTTAGTTGATCATTGGATTAGTCCTAGTCGATTACGGAGTATATTTTACATGCGTGTATGTACTAGTCGCGTTAGCTGCAGGGTCAAGATTCACAAAAACTCACAAGAAATCTCTAAAGAAAACATAAAAGAGAATTCAATTTAACTAAGCTTAAAAAAAAATTACGAATATTTTTTATGATTAGTTTCAAAAAATTCTTTGCAATTTTAATATTTGATGTAACAATATGGATATTTAAAAAAAATTTAATTCGCCTTGGCAGATTTATTAATCTGACCACATCGTAGCTTAGCGTACCGACTCCATCTTGAATTTTAACTTTATTAGTTGTATTCTACTAGTCAAGCCATTTTCATTTGCTACCTATTTATATGGGATCGAAAAAACAAAATTATCCGCCATTTCGTTTGATATTGGATTTCAAGTGTTTTGGTGTAATCTAATGGGGCTTAAGGTGGGTACGTTTTTAATAACTAGATTTGACTTTTAGTGGCGGCCATTATAGATTTTAATTTAATTTTTATATTGTAATATATTCCGCAAGTCAAGCGCTTTCATTTAATCACAATATTGATCCTCTTGATTGTTTGAAAGATTAAAAAAAATTTGTTTGTTTGAAAATTGTAGGAAAAACACTGAAACAATTTCGTATATCTCAGTTAGTTTTAAAGCGATTTGTTAGCTGTTTTCAGCATTAGTTTTCAAGACTTCTGCTTGTGCGTGTCTAAACATTAGTTATGAGCTTTATTAACTTGATATATTTAAGAAATATGTATATCTTTAGAAATTATTTTTAAACTATAACTTTGCCGATTAGAGACTGAATTAACAAAATTTTTATTTAATTTTTTTTTAAATTTAGTGACATATAAACAATAAATAGTAATAAACGTGTCTTAAAATCTTCCTAGGGCTTAAAAAAGGGACAGTGGTGTTTAATGCCTATATCTCAGATTAATGCGATTATGCTTGGTTTCAATAGCGATTCGCGTAACATTTGGGAGAACCCTAAAATTAATTTCAACCATTTCACTGACATTACCTAATCGTCTCTCCTATTCATTAGCATTCAGAAAATATATACTTTATGGCTAACGGCGTAAGAAAGTTATACATTCCCTTGGCACCTCAGGTGAGAGTTTCAAAATTAAGTGAAAGTTGATTATTTTCGAATTTTTTTTTATAAATTTAAAATGTATGCATTGCTTTTAAAGTTAGAGAATTTTAGTAAATATTTCTTAAGTAATAATAAAATATACTTAAAAAAACGGTCGATCCACTTTGCCCTCCTTTCCAAATTGATGTCTTGGTGATGCGGGTATTTGAATTACACTGACATTTTGTATTTGTGGGTGGTTTCAATTATGTATGGGTTTATTCGATTTACATCAACTTAATAAAGATATACTTTTTAAGTTAATTATCTAATTTATAATTAATGGCTTCAATTTGTTTCAGTACATACTTCTTGTATGCCTTTTAGAGTCGAAAATCTTTTAAGTATTTTTTGTTTCTTTCGCTTGCCTGTCATTATTTGATGAACTGACAAAAAAAGGAAGACGAATAAAAGTTTTTCACGACCCACATAATACAAAAAAAATACACGTTTCAGTATTTCTTATCTTTTTATTTTGCATTTCTGCCACAATAATACCACTCTGTTTGTCTTGTTGTTGTTGTTAGTCAATATTTTTCTCAATGAAATTGAATTGTATGTTAACATGCGCGTGTAAGTAGTTGTAGTCATTGCTGCTTTTCTTTTTACCTGAATTTTATCCATAATTTTTTTTCCATTTCGTTTTCATATTTTCGTTAGATAACATTCTAACATTTTGATATTTCTGTCATGTATATGGCATGGTATGAGCTGTGTATAAAGTGGTCCTTCGGATCACTTAATGGTTGAGCTAAAAGTGTCAATTTCAATTTACCATCATGGTCTAATTAAAAATGATGGGTTTTATTTGTTGTTGTACTTAAGTAATGTAATCCGTAAGCATCTCAATTTCAATTTTAAATAAAAAGAAAAACAATTCAATATGTAATAATAAAATTATTTAAAATTAAATTTCTTTTTAATTTAAGTACAAATGTTTAGATGTTGTCTTGCCAAATCTGCTCTAAATATTGCATAAATTATCGAAACATAAGCAAGGACAATATGAGACTAGCAGTGTGACCAGATTTATAATAATATAAAGCTAAATCGCGTTTGAAATAGAGCTCAAAAGAGCTTAACAATGGAATTTAAACCAAAAAAATTTTGTTAAATTTTTTTTAAGTTTATTTTTCTTTCTTAAATGGTGTTTATGTGAGCATATATAACATAAGAGTTTATTTTTGGTTCATTTAAATAAAAAATATTGAATTTTCTATCTATTTATCTATATATATAAAAGTGAAACTCTGTGTGTGTGTGTGTAAGCTATAGACTCCGAAACTGTAAAACCGATCGGACTCAAACTTTGGCAAGTTGTTGTACACATTGCAGGGAGTGTTTATGGATGGCAAAAAGTGGGCGGGACGACGCCCATAAAAAATTAGTTATAATTTTTAGCTACTTCCACTTGACCGATTTTTCTGAAACTTTGCACACATATCGAGCTGTCATGACTAAATAATTTCGTGATAAGAAAAGTGGGCGGGGCCACGCCCCTAAAAAAGTTTTAATTTTGAGGTACTTCCACTGGACCGATTTTTATGAAACTTTGCACACATACTAAGCTGTCACAACCATATAATTTCGTGATTAGAAAAGTAGGCAGGGCCACGCCCATAAAAAAAGGTTATAATTTTGAGGTACTTGCACCAGACCGATTTTTCTGAAACTTTGCACACATATTGAGCTGTCATGACTAAATAATTTCGTGATTAGAAAAGTGGGAAGTGTCACGCCCACAAAAAAAGGTATAATTTTGAGGTATTTGCACTGGACCGATTATTCTGAAACTTTGCACACATATTGAGCTGTTTTGACTTTACAATTTTGTGATTAGAAAAGTGGGCAGGGCCGCGCCCATAAAAACGATTATAATTTTGAGGTACTTGCACTGGTCCGATTCTTCTGAAGCTTTGCACACATATTGATCTGTTACGACTTTACAATTTCGTGATAAGAAAAGTGGGCAGTGCCACGCCTATAATAAATAAGTTTAATTTTTAGCTACTTGCACTAGATCGATTTTTCTGAAACTTTGCACACACATATTGAGATCTCATTTATACAATTTCGTGATTGAAAAAGTGGGCAGGGCCGCGCCCATAAAAAAAGTTATAGTTTTGAGGTACTTGCTCTAAATCGATTTTTGTGAAACTTTGCACACAAATTGAGTTGTCATGACTATACAATTTCTTGATTAGAAAAGTGGGCAGTGCCACGCCCATTAAAAAAAAATTTAAATTTTTAGCTTTTTGCACTTGATATTCAATTTAAATTCAGAATGCATTCTTATTCATTAAGGGGCGTAGCAACGCGCGCCGGGCTTTTCTAGTATTTCTTATAAATTTACAATATTATTACAATTACTATTTTTGCCTCCATTGATATAATAATAATAGTACTTTTTTATATAAAATTTTGTATTTCTTAATGTTCACCGCCAAAAAACAAGACGATAATTTTAATAAAAAAAACATGAAGAAGAACTGTCAAATCAAATTAACAATATGTCGTGAAAACAGCGTAATTCATATAAGTTATTTAAAGAGCGAATCAAGTAATTGAATGTGTCGTGGAAACAAACTATTATACTCACTGTAAAGGGATACAAATGAAATATTAAATTGCACTATTTTAAAGAATTTTTACTAACTATGGTTTTCTTTGTTGTTTTTTTTTTTGTGATTAATTGCAGTGGACATTGTGAATGAATTTCAATTTTGTATTCTTTTAGAGTCAAGCTCTTTGAAAGTGAACTTGTCCCCACAATTAAAAAAAAGATTAATAACATTTATTGTAAGTACAGATAGCGCCAGAACACATTTGTTGCATTTATTTAATATTTGTTCAAACAACTCGCAATATCATTTGGAAAACCATGTGTTTTATTTCAAATAACAAACAATAAAAAACACTACATATTTTACTTTGGTCACTACAATGAAACGGAAATTTACGGAAAGAACAGAAACTTACGATTTATCATCTAGAAGAGGTCACATACGATTGAGTACCAACTTGAGTCAGAATTGGATTATTCACTAGTACCTATCAAAACCAAGGTGGATATATTAAGTTTAACAATGCGTTTGTAAAATATTAATAAAAGAATTTTTTAAAGAACTTATCAAGCAAATTTATTTATCAGGTAGCCTTGATTTGTCAGCTGATTATTATCTTCTTCACTTATTTTAAGTTTTTAGCTGTCAAAGCTCATAGATGGAAAACATTTCTCTCTCTCTCCTCTTATTTATTTAAAATGTCAAACATAATATATAAAAAAAAAAATAAACAAACAAATGCTCTGCGAACTGCGATAAGCTGATGAATATAAATGCATTGGAACGCCTTTTATTTCTATGTCGGCTTGTAAAGGAATTTTAGGATTATTTACTTTAATATGCCAGTCCTTCTATTAGTTTGAGTCAACCTCCCAGATAAGGTGCAAATCAAAATTTTAATATTTCTTATATTAATTAAATCTCTATATACTGTATTTCTTTAAGAGATAACATTTCACAAATTTCGGTTCTTGGTGGGCATACAAAATTCGTCATTGCCGTAATGAAACAATAACAAAACACTTAGTGTCTTAAAAAAAAATAAGACCAAATGATCATCACATGATGGTACAGTGTAAGTAAGTATATTTTGAATTTGTAGAATGTCCTTGTAATTTAAAACGTTTGCTACTTTAAATGTGTTTCAGATTTATTTAATGGGTTCTGATGTTGTTGCTGTTGTTGTTTTCTTTTTTTTTTTTTTGACTACACACCGTTAAAATTCAGCTTCGAGTTGATAGGTAGGTAATGCTGTTGTTTTTGTTGCGCCTGTGCATAGAACCGTTCGTTTCTTTTGAAAACGGCTGCAACAATATTGCACATATGTGCAACATGCGTTAACCAGTCAATTTAAACATGGAACAGTGCAGCACAGAAAACTGTCTGGCAGACAGGCGCAAAGAACCATTGAACAACTTTGTCATCATCATTATTATTTATTCATGTTTAGTTCAAACATAATGTTTGTACATACATACTTACATACGCACGCACATACATACTTACATATTGCATTTAATGTTTAATTTTGTTAGTTTTTTTGTGATAGTTATTATACCCTTCACACAGTGAAAAAGGGTATATATAGGTTTGTCATTCCGTGTGAAATTTCTACAATTTTGATTTCCGACCCCATAAAGTATATATTTTCTGAAAGCTTATAAATAGGGGAGTCGATTAATCCCTGTCAGTCTGTCCGTCTGACCGTCTGTCCGTGTGTATGTTGAAATCAACTTTTTGAAGCCCCCCGACATCGCTTGGACTCGGGTGAGGTATTAAAATATCAGAAATATTCGGGAGTAGATCGGTATTGAAAATCAGAAACATCGGTACATAAACAACTGAGATATGAGCAAAAACCCACGACCACCTCGATTTTTTTTTCACAAAAGCAACATTACAACAACAACATACATACATACAAACGTGTATACTGGTTAGAGAAAACGTGACATCAAATCCCAGCTGAGCCAAAATTTATTTTTTCAATTTTTTAAAATTTTTTTTTTTAATTTTTTTTATTTTTTATTTTTTATTTAATATATTATTTATATTTTTATTATTTTTTTTATAAATTTTTTTTTTATTTTTTTTTTGTTTTATATATATATTATATATAATAATTTTTTTTTTAAATTTATTTTTTTAATTTTTTTTTTAATTTTTTTTTTCAATTTTTTTTTTAAATTTTTTTTTTTGTTTTTTTAACATACATACGTGAATTTATAATTTTACAATGGGATGTTTTTATATATGTATGTTTTTATATGTATGTGCGTATTTCATATGGGATGAATGGTGACACAAATTACTGTTATTGCATGACTACACGTTGTGAAGGGTATATAAGATTCGGCACGGCCGAATATAGCGCTCTTACTTGTTTTTTTTATATTTTTTTTTTAATTTTTTTTTATTTAATATATTATTTATATTTTTATTATTATTTTTTTTTTTTTTATATTTTTTTTTATTTTTTTTGATTTATATTTATTATATATATTTTAATTATTTTTTAAATTTTTTTTTTTTTATTTTTTTTTTAATATTTTTTATAATTTTTTTTAAATTTTTTTTTATTTTTTTTTAACATACATACGTAAATTTATAATTTTACAATGGGATGTTTTTATATATGTATGGTTTTTATATGTATGTACGTATATCATATGGAATGGTGATACAAACTACTGTTATTGCATGACTACACGGTGTGAAGGGTATATAAGATTCGGCACGGCCGAATATAGCGCTCTTACTTGTTTTTTTTATTCTCTTTTAAACTTTTCACTACACACTGTATTTTGTGTTGAACATAAAAATTTATTTAGGCGTTTTGTCGCCTTTTTTAGTTGCATGTCTAAGTGGCACATGCGTAAAAGTGCGAAGAAGAAATATTGATGCCAAAAGTCACTGATTCGATGCACATGTATGAATAAATACTCGTATACATTGTTGTTCTTTTATTTGTTGGTAAAAAAAAACTTTTATTTAAAATAAACTGTTTTTATACCCGCCACCAAAAAAATGGTGGGGGTATATTCATTTTGTCATTCCGTTTGTAACACATCGAAATATCCATTTTAGACCCCATAAAGTATATATATTCTGAATCAGGGTTTGATTTGATGACGATCTAGCTATGTCCGTCCGTCTGTCCGTCTGTCCGTCTGTCCGTCTGTTGAAAGCACGATAGAGGTCGCACCGAAAAAGCTAGGGGGCTCAAATTTTGCCAGAATCTTTCTTATAGACAAGGTTTGTTTGGTATTGAAAATGGGCTAAATCGGAATATTAGGAAGAGAGTTATAACTCGAAAAGCAAGAGTAGGTCGAAAAAACCGTGTCCTTCGAACATCGAATAAAATGGAATTGTGTCCAAAAGCATCAACGTAGACTCATGAAACTTCGAATATATATTTCCTGAGTAAAAACAATATCTTTCGCCGAAAATTATCTAAATCTATGCATTAGGAGAGGAGTTATCGATCAAAATGTACGAAAATTTATACCGCACAGTGTATTTTTCGGTATATTTAAAAACAAAAACGTCATAAAAGCAACAAAATTGGATGTACGGCTCTGAAATTTTGCACACTCTGCTTTTTGGTGAGTGGCTTTTTTGTAACGGAAAATCAATGTGCCACGCCCACTTTTACGCCCACCTCCCATATAACGTTTTAACTAAAATTCATATAATTTCTCTACTAATAAAGATTTTGGAATAATAAAGGGCTATATTGAAACACCTAAGTTGTGCTCATTCGCAAAAATAACTTTGACACGCCTACTATAACGCCCACTTTTCACGTTATCTCCCGTTAATGAAATTCAAAGCTCATAAAACCGCCAAAATTAGAGGTATGATGATCAAATTTGCTACGTATATCCCCCTAGGCAATATCATTACTGTGCCAGAAAATTTAGGTGCCACGCCCACTTTTACGCCCACCTCCCATATAACGTTTTAACTAAAATTCATATAATTTCTCTATTAATAAAAATTTTGGAATAATAAAGGGCTATATTGAAACATCTAAGTTGTGCTCATTCGCAAAAATAACTTTGACACGCCTACTATAACGCCCACTTTTCACGTTATCTACCGTTAATGAAATTTAAAAGCTCATAAAACCGCCAAAATTAAAGGTATGATGATCAAATTTGCTACAAATATCCTTCTAATCAATGTAATTGTTGTGCCAAAAAGTTTAGGTGACACGCCCACTTTAACGCCTACCTCCCATATAACGGTTTATCTTAAATTCATGTAATTTCTCTATTGACAATGTTTTTGGGAAAATAAAGGACTATATTGAAATATCTAAGTTGTATTTATAAGCAGAAACTTTATTGACACTCCTACTTTAACGCCCACTTTTACTAAAAGACTACATTTACAAAAGCATTTTAGTAGCATATCGAAATTATAAAGGGTGGTCAAATTTTAAGGACCGATGATGAATTCAAATAAAACACAAATTATTTAGGAAACTATTATCATTTCTTTTTGTAATGATGATATTTGTAAAGTTCAATTATGTATTTAACAAAATATCGACAAAATTACCCCCCCCCCAATCCTTGGTACCACTCCTCTATCTGATGGTCCAAATTTTCAATGACAATGTTGATGCTCAATTGTTTGGCATGATGATGAGTCGAGGTTGACTGCTCTTTTGCCACACTATCGCAAAAACCACCAGTGGTTCCCATTCAACGCACTAAGAAGGCATTCACAGATTTTCTAACATTTTATACAGACCTGTTTTCCAGAAATTTAAATATTTTTTACAATTCTCCCGATTGTGGACGAATTTGAACGATTATGTTAATCAAAAGAATTACAAAGTGCACAAAATGCATTTTGATTTGAACGCCCATTTTTATAAAAAACCTGAATAACTTTAAAGCGTTGCTCATTTGCGTATCTTTCCACGGATCAAATTGAGTAAGTTTGAGATTGCGAAATGTCAAGTGAAATGCAGAAAACAAATTTAAAGACTAGCTGTAGTTCACCTTCAACATGGGCCCTTAAAATTTAACCACCCTATACAAAGAAAGTGGTACATATTTTATTATAATGAGATTATTCCATAGCGATTAACAAAATAATAAATATTGTGCTTTAAATGTACACAAAATTGGTGGTGGGTATAAAAGATTCGGCACAGCCGAATATAGTGCTCTTACTTGTTTTTATGTTGTTCCATTTTTTATATTGTTTTATATGCAACAATGCAAAATATTTAAATTTTGCAGGAACCAGCTCCTATACCTCCAAGGTTTTCTTGAAACATGCAGTTTGATTATATAGTTACCCACATCAAATTTAGTGTGCCTCATTATTGTAGTTCTAAAAATATAACAAAATAAAAAAATTATTTTATGTGGGGGTTACATGTACCCCCCCTTGTCTATCACCAAGATTTTGATGAAACTTTCCATTACTTTTAAATAAAAGTTAGTGAGCCCCAAAATTGTGGATTACGAGCACCTCTAACTGTTTATTTAGTTCTTTAGCAATGTCTAACTCACTAAAATGTTTTTAAATAAGGTTGGATTAATGTGAGTAGTTTGGCCATGTTTTTTTTTTATTTAATCACTGATACCAAACCTGTGATCAAGCAACGCACCCAACAAGTAAACCTTCAGTGAGTATTTCAGTTCTAAGCTTATAATAGCATGTTTCCGTGACATATTAAATTACTTGATTCGCTCTTTAAATTACTTAGGTGAATTACCCTGTTTCCACGACATATTGTTAATTTGATTTGACAATTCTTCTTCGTGCTTTTTTATTTAAATTATCGATTTGTTTTTTTAGCGGTGAACATGAACATTTCTAGACATAACAGCTTTCTTTAAAATTTTCTTTTTTGCTTCCATTTAATTTTTTATATACATATAATATTGAACTTTTTTCTTTTCTCTTTTTGATATTTTTGACAGCTGGAGATGGTAAACTACCGATAAAAATTAGAGAAGACACTGATTTTATTATAATTCGCATGGTAATTCTAAATGAATTACGCATAAAAATAGTAATTCGCTTTGAAAATTTTGCATGAAAAAATTATGTAATTTGGTTAGTAATTAGGCTTGAATTATATTTAAGACATCGAATTACGAATATCGTTGCCGTGGAAACATGCTATAAGCTGCAGTTCACCAGCGGCCGCAAAGTCAACAAAAATGATTAAACATAATTGCATTTGCAAAAGTCAGCTAAAAAATACGGCCCATAATTTAATAGGCGACACACCGCTTACACGTTTAAATTAAGGTTTGCAAACTGTTAATCTGGTTGATGTGAGAGCAACACAAAATATGGGGGGAGTACACAGAATTTTATACTCGCAAATTCCTTTTGTTTTTCTCATTAGCCCATTTATATTCGCACATACAGATGGTAATATAGGCAAACAAGTTAGAATTTGTCAAATTAAAATTTCTGTGTCTAAAGCACCAAAGAAAGTTTAAAAGAGAATTCAAGAAAAATTGTCAAACTAAAATGTACTCTCATCTTCATGTTATACCCTTCATACGACAGTGTAGAAGGTTATATATAGCTTTGTCATTCCGTTTGTAATTGTTGAAAGTTTATGAAAAGAGGAGTCGATCCGTCTGTCCATCTGACCGCCTATCCGTTTGTCCGTCTGTTGGTTGAAATCTACTTTTAGAAGCAACCACATGTTCCTCAGACCTGTGTATGGTATCAATCTTTTGGAAATATTCGGGAATGAATCGCTATTGAAACTCAGCACAATCGCCTCATAACTTTCTGAGATATGAGCAAATAAATGCAATTGCCTTTGTTTTTTTCCCATATTTTTACCACCAAGATTAAAATTTTTCAGCGGTAGAATAATTAAGAGGTACCTTTGTTACTATTTGTAGATATAGTATGCCTCTAGAGATATTCGTTTTGGATGAATCGGGCTCTAATCGGTAAAGTTATAGGCAAAAAGTTTTTTTGAAAAATTAGCTTTTAGGCAACCGAGAGAGTCAATATTGGTATCATCTGAAATAACTTGACAAACGCAATATAAGCACCATAAAAAAAAAATTAAAATTCATATTTGCGGACAAATTTAAAATGGCGGACAATAAATTTATGTATAAACCAAATCTGGTATTTTAAAATGTAAACTTTTCAACCCCCTTAATATTGGTATCTAATGAAAGGGCTTGACCAGGAGAATACAGTAAATTATTAAGAAATGTAAAATCCAAAATGGCGTCTAAAACAAGATGGCGGATCAAATTTGTTTAACCCCAACAATATGGGTATCAAACTAAAGGGCTTGACTAGTAAAATACGGTTCACTTCGTTAAAAATCAAAATCAAGGACGGCGTCGAAAATAACAACGAAAAATGGCGTGTAACATGAAATCTAGGTTAAGCTACGATGTGGGATTATACATGATGGTGAAGGGTATTACCAGATTCGACACGGCCGAATATAGCACTCTAACTTGTTTAACAAATGTGTGCATATTTTAAATGTGAGCAAATTAGTCTTTTAATATAAGAGCATGAAAAAAAAGGCTTTAAAATTAAAATTTTGTCAAACTCGCAACTAATTTCTGCGTCGTATTTTAGATTCAAATTTGTATAATAAACTAAGTAACGTCGAAATTCTACTTGATTTTCTAATCTGTGCGGCAGAGCCATTACAAAAAATATATTTTCTAGTTTCCATTGCATCATGTGAAACCACAGCAGTCGTTTGAACGAACGATTCCAGAAATTCTTTCATTCAGTTTTAGCATTTGAACTGCTTTTAGGTTAAAAAAATGTATCTTTTAGCAAAAAGCTGGAACTGGCAATTCTCTTTGAGCTGTCAAACTCTTATATGTTTAATATACAAATCATAACCTTGTGTTCTACTGTCAGCAATTTGTTTTAACAAAAACAAATTTTATTTTTTTATTAAACCACAATTCAATAAAATGCTTTATTTTTTCTTTATATAAAATTATGAATAATTGGAAGCGGTTTTAAGAAAAAAAACACATTTATTAAGTGAGCAATGATTAAAGTAAGTAAAAAACATGATTTATTGTGGTCTTTAAGAAAAGTATAAAAAAAACTCAACCCCAGTTTCATACTCATGGACCTCATTGTAGTGTTATTGTGGTGAAAATTAATGCGTAAGCTATTAATTGGAAAAATCAATTAGAAATATGAGAAATGCAAAAAAAAAAATACTTTAACTACCATATGAATATTACCAACCCAGCTGGAAACCTTAGATCGTGCTGACTTTTCCAACTAAGCATATAAGTACTTTTAAATTTTTTTATATTAAATATCTTTAAAGAAACTTTTCATTGCTTTTACCAAATTGAAAATTAAATCGGTACAAATTCCGAGGTTTAATTCTAGGCTAATTTCAAGTAAAGGCTTGTGTCGGATCTTTAAAAATAACGCACCGAGCACACACTTAAAACTTTTCCGCGACAAACTTTTTAAAAATCACTAAAAACAGTGTTAAAAGCATCCAGATGACAACGCTACAAAAGGTCATCAAAGTCTCTTGTTTTACAGTTTGAAACTCGATTATATTCATTCTATACATAAGTGAGGAATAAGTCGGGAATTTTTACTAATTTTCAGGTATTAAAAATTATCTTTATTAGTTTCAATGAAAATATGTACGTAAACATATTAACTCCCTTACAAGCTTACTTTCTTGTTATACCCTTCACCGGTAGTACAAAGGTTATATACAGCTTTGTCACTCCGTTTGTAATATCTACAATATTCATGGCCGACCGCATAGTTTAAATATTTTCTAAGAGCTTATCAATCTTTTGCAAATATCCAGAAATGAATTGCTATAGAAACATTTTTCAGCCTGGAAAATATAAAGACACATTTGTTACTATTTGCAGGTACTATATGTTTGCTTAAATCAATCACTAATTGGCAAAGTTATAGACAAACAAATAATTTATAAAAGCAAATATATTTTTAATATATCAAATCACTAAGGATCCAAATCAATTTTTTTACACGCTAAAGATGCCAAAATATAAGCCTCAAGCTCAAAAACTACTGGTGAGAAAACCAGTAAAATCGGTTAGAAACTAACTGAGATATAAGCAAGCGAATACAAGTACAAACAAAGATTTATTAGTTTCTTCTGGACAACAGAGAAGTTTGCTATGGGTCTCAAATGGGAAGGTTCGATTAGCGAATATAATAGATTATAACAAATTTAAAATCCATTAATGCAGCAAAATGGCGGACAATAATTTTATATATGGGTCAAAGCTAGTACGTTAAAATTCGCCCCCTTCAACCTTTTTAATACTACAGTAGACTCACGGTAACGTGAACTATTAAAAAGTTGTTCATATTGACGAAGGTGTAACTCTTTAAAATTTCCAAATAAATTAGACCTGTGACTTAACTCAAATTCATGTTTTTTTTTTGTGTTTCGAATTGTTATGTACATATTGTTACAGATTTATTTTAAAATAGCTTAATTTACATTATAATTTGTTTTAGTTGTAGTAGTTTAAGTTACTGTAGTTTTATTTGTATTAGTTTATTTCGATGGTTGTTCGAACATGATGTTTGTTATTATGTGTAGCATACTTTTAGGCACTTCTATTTTTCGTGCATATTACTTAACGTCTTAATTTAAATGTAACGGTTTTCGAATGTACTAGAATGTACATACGAGAACTTTGTCGAATGTTACCGAACACCACTATGTTACTATAAATAGCCGAACAACACAGCTAACATAATCACTATAACAATAGAGCTTGTAAAGTGTGTATCAAAGTGAGTTTGATAATTAAAGTGTGTAATCATAAGTGTAATAAGTAAAGTGATATAAAAACAATATCTGAGTGTATCTTAAAAAATAAAGTGCTCTTAATTTTATAACTAATTTCAACTGTTTTTGACTGCAATAAAAGAACTCAATGTTAATTTAAAGGAAATAATCCAACGTTTATAAAAGGTATAAATGTAACAATATGTTTTGTTAAGAAAAAAAGTACGTTAAAATTAATTAAAAAAATGTGTGTTATATTTTTTTGAATATCTACTAATTTGAATATGTTAATTGCTGAATAAATAAAACCAAACGGCTCCTAAATAGCTAAAAATGTTCGTCCAGCATTTTGCTATTGTTTTCTTTTCAAGACGTTGCCAAGTTGAATTTAAATAGCCAATAGCGTCCATTAATGGTTAAATTAATTTTTAAAAATAGCAGCTGTCATCCATTACAATTTGGAGCAATTGTAGGCCACAGGAGATTTAAATTTCTAAAAGAGCGAGGATTTTTTGCCTTTTCAATCACAAGAAGTTTAACTTTAGAATTTTGGTAGTTTATGACATTTTTCACGAAAAACTTTAGATTACGTCATGCTAAATCAGCAGCGCGCACTAAACTAAACCTGAGCAATCATTTACGGGGATACACTTTTTGTTCACGTTATAAGGCTTTCTCACTCTGTTCACGCTACAGAGTAGTCAGTGTAAAAAAAATTATGTTCATGTTATCCGGTGTTCACGTAAGGCAGTGTTTTTGTTACTGCGAGTCAACTGTAATATCAAATAAGAAGGCTTGACCATTTAAATGCAGTTAACAATGAAAAAGTTAAAATACAAGATGGCCTCTTAAATATTATAACGGATATAGATGTCAATTATAGTAATTAAGACATTGCCCCCTTTTACTTCTACGTTATTGGCATAAAATGGAAGAATACGTAAACTATCAAAAAGTAATGAATCTAAGATGGCGTCTGGAACAAAATCACGCATAACTTTGTTTCTAACCCGATCAATATGAATATCAAATGAAAGGACTTGACTAGTAGAATTAAACTTATCACACAGAGAAAACAGTATCGGTTGTGAGTAGCACAATTATTGCCAATCGCATAGTAGTTTAGCTGTGATAATAAAATTTTACGGTTGTATCTACAGAATTTCGTTTCGAAATATAAATATGCAGTCAGTACTCGAAAATTATGATTCTTGGAATAAAAAAAAATTTTTCGTTTAGAAGAATGAACCATTCGATTGGCTATGAATTTCATATTCTGTTTTATGGGTGTTTATACAAATTCAAAAATGGCGTCGGAAATAATAAAGCAAAATGGTGTATAATATTAATCTGCTATTCTGCGATTATGTCATTATACCCATGTACATGATAGTGGAGGGTATTATCAGATTTAGCATGGCCGTATAAAGAACTCTTACTTGTTACAACTGTTGTTGTTGTTGTCGTAAAATTGCGTAGCTCTCGTTGTGTCCTTTGCTGTTATCACACTAATCTAATTAATTAATACGTAGTTACTCTGAGAAAAGATGCATTTTTTTTTATCAATTTCAATAGATAATATTTCTTTAACAACGAAATGACATTGACTAAATGACATTGCATTTGAAGTTTCAATAAACGATGTCATTTCATTATACTTTTTCATTCGTCATTTATTTGGAATTCTGTTACATAAAAGCTATAATAATGAGAAATAACAAGAGCTCACACGTCAATTCAACTATATTTGTATCGAATGTCCTACCTAATCAGGCATTCCATAGTAACGCTTACTTTTTTCTAATACTATTTTGTTGCATATCTTTTAAAAAAAATTGTGCAACATTCTAGGATATTTCCACTAAGCATGTGTTAATGTTAAAATGAAAAAAAAAAAAAACAAGTAAGACAGCTATATTCGGCCATGCCGAATCTTATATACCCTTCACAACGTGTAGTCATGCAATAGTTTGTATCACCATTCCCCATATGAAATACGTACATACATATAAAAAACATACATATATAAAAACATCCCATTGTAAAATTATAAATTTACGTATGTATGTTAAAAAAAAAATAAAAAAAATTAAAAAAAAAATTAAAAAAAAATTTTTTTTAAAAATAATTAAAATATATACAATAAATATAAAACAAAAAAATAATAAAAAAAAAATTTAAAAAAAATAAAAAAATAATAAAAATATAAATAATATATTAAATAAAAAATAAAAAAAAAATTTAAAAAAAAAATTAAAAAAAATTTTTTTGGCTCAGCTGGGATTCGATGCCACGTTTTCTCTAACCAGTATACACGTGTGTATGTATGTATGTTGTTGTTGTTATGTTGTTTTTGTGAAAAAAAATCGAGGTGATCGTGGGTTTTTGCTCATATCTCAGTTGTTTATGTACCGATGTTTCTGATTTTCAATACCGTTCTACTCCCGAATATTTCTGATATTTTAATACCTCCATGCGATATCGGGGGCTTCAAAAAGTTGATTTCAACATACACACGGACAGACTGACAGAGCTTAATCCACTCTCCTATTCATAAGCTTTCAGAAAATATATACTTTATGGGGTCGGAAATGAAAATTGTAGAAATTTCACACGGAATGACAAACCTATATATACCCTATATATAAAAACATGCTATATGATAGTTACTAACGAAAATCTCCTTGCATATGCATGGCAACAAGACTCGCAGTGGTGTAACTTGCAAATACTTTGCCGAATAAATCCAAATAAATTTTAGCGACTGCCTGCAAATATTGAATTTAAAAGCATCAGTTGATTGCGGCAAGTTGGGTTTTGTCACATATTGTCTAGGTGCTCTGCATTATCAATGATAACCGCAATAATGTTGTTTTCTAAGAAGTACGTACAAATGGCTGAAATCCGCATCAAAAAGCAGAATTAAGTACATGCAGTGGTACAAAAGCTCTGCAAGAACGAAAAATAAATGGGTTTGAAGACGCTCACTTAACTTTTTTTTAAGTGAGCATATACGGACAATAAACACTAGCCAACAAGTACAGGGTGGGCCAAAAGTCATATTGAGCTCAAAAATTTTAACTTTTTCGTTTGTTTTCTTTTTTTTTAACAAAGAACCAGAATTCAAATCAGCGTAACATTACTTTTAAGCTAAGAACAAATCATCTATATTTAACGCCATAACTTTGCCTTTATAAAAACAGCGGCTCGTTGCAAAGTTCATCGTTATTACCAACTTTGCATCGCTAGAGATTTGCCTTGAAACGGTCAAAGACGTTTAATTCTCTCTTTTCTCTTAAACGTGTTGAGTAAAATGCTAATGAAATACCAGAAACATATAGCAGAAGGCACTCTGCTCACCTGCGGATGGCACATACGTCAATACGGCTTATTAAAAAAAGATTTACTGTTATTCCTATAGTAGGTGCAAGAATTAAAAACCGAAGATCATCGGCAACGTCTAAATTTTGAAAATCTCAGTATGAGTAATAAAGCTCATATTTATTTGAATGACTTTGTGGGTTCTGGGATTCTGAACATCTGGGAGCCATTCATCCATTTCATTTGTACATTATGGTGTGTCATAACATCTGAAAACGTCCTTCGCCCTACTGTTTGGAATATAAATTTTCATGTAGTCAATGTCGTTTCCTTGTTAAAGACATATTTTCTATTGAAATTGATAGAAACTCAGAATAACTACATATTAATTAATTTGATAAGTGCAATAACAGCAAAGAACACAATGACTGTTTAATTTTAGCATTTCTACTATGCAAATTAATATTTTATAAAATTAATTAAAAGAGTTTATGATTTGTAATTACAAATGAAACGACCTGCTAGATAAGTACTAGACAAACTTTGTACTGGATTCAACTTGAACTTATATACTTAACCTTTCAAACTAATCTAAGTTTTAATTAAAAGGGTGTGGGCAAGGTGGATACCTGCTCAACATAATTAAAGTAAAAAACACAACTCTTTCGTTATTAGTACTTACATTAATTATAATTTTACTATAATAAATTTAAATGGAATACAAAAGGTGTGGATTGGGGCTTTTGGTATAAAATTTCTAAAAAGATTTTTAAAATTTCAATTACATTTGAATACCCTAATTTGACTCTGGTTAGTGCGTAATAAAAGCAAGAAAACAATTACTTATTAATATTGGCTCATTCTTCTTCTTTAATTTTATTACAACTTTTAAAGTTTTTATTGAAATTTCGTATGTCATGTTGTAAAGCTTATTTTTATTTTTAATTATTTCCTTAATCCTAATATCCTTTATACTAATAAAATATAAATGCGAACATTTGGATATTAAAATGCTTGGATTTTTGTTACTCAATCATGCAAAAACTGCTAGATGAAATTTGTACACAGATAGATAACAACCTAGATCAACATACATACATACATACATACATACATATAAGCAGCTGAGAAAAAAACAAGAAAAAAAAAACAAGAAAGAGTGCTATATTCGGCCATGCCGAATCTGATAAACCCTTCACCAGCATGTAAATAGGTATGATCCCATACCGTAGCTTAACCTCTATTTTATGTTATACGCCATTTTTCTTTTTTATTTCCGACGCCATTCCTGGTTTTTTAATTTTTTCGTAGTTAACTGTATTCTACTAGTCAAGCACTTTAATTTGATACCCATATTGATTGGCTTAAAAAAATTTGCTCTGCCATTTTGTTTTATATGCCATCTTGGATTTTACATTTTCTTAATAATTTACTGTATTCTACTGGTCAAGCCCTTTCATTTGATACCAATATTCAGGGGGTTCAAGAAGTTACATTTTAAAATGCCAGATTTTACCCATATATAAATTTATTGTCCGCCATTTTGTAGTGGCGGCCAACATGAATTGTAATTTTTTTATGGTGTTTATATTGCGCTAGTCAAGTCATTTCAGATGATACCAATATTGCCTCTTTCGGTTGTCTGGAAGCTGAAAAAATTTGATTATCGTTTGTAAATTTTTGGAATATATATTTTTCAAAAAATATTTTTGCCTATAACTTAACCGATTAGATCACGCTTTATCCGAAAATTTTCACGAATATCCTTAGTTGCATATTATATCTACAAATAGTAGCAAAGGTACCTATAAATTATTCCATGGCTGAAAAATTTTAATTTTGGTGGTAAAAAGAAAATTAATTTCAATAGCGATTCATTCCCGGATATTTCCAAAAGATGAATAGCATACACAGATCTGAGGAACATATGATTGCTTCTAAAAGTTGATTTCAACCAACACACGGACAGACGGACAGATGGCCAGGGCTTAATCGACTCCTCTATTCATAAGCTTTCAGAAAATATATACTTTATCGGGTCGGAAATGAAAATTGTAGAAATTACAAACGGAATGACAAAGCTATATATACCCTTGTGCACCACAGGTGAAGGGTATAACAAGATTAAAATTGATTCTAAAAGTTGTTTGGCTTTTAATGAAAAGAAATTTATTAAATCTTTTAATGCTTGTCCCAGTCCATGTTTTTTATGACCTGAAATTATTTCCATTTTCCATTTAATTCCAAAACTATCTCATTGCATTTTTCGTAGTAAAAGTAGCTGGTTTATTACTTCAGGTACCCCAATTTGGCATCCAGTATGGCGTGTTTCAAATTACTTTTTTTAATTCTAAAATATTCCTACTAAGTTATTTGTCAGAAATATAATTGCAATTTACAACAACAACTTATTAATATTGCATTTGAATATGCATCTACCAGCAACACAAACAGAAATATAGTTTATCGTGACACGTATTGAAACTTTGTCTAAAAAATATAACTTTAAGGACTGAATTAAAAAAAAGATCCAAAAATGCTAAGCGAAAATTAGGATTTCTTTAACGAATTCTGTACATTATGGAACTTTAGGAGCTACGTTCCTAAGAATGACTCCAAATCTGATGCAGCTGCTGTCAATTTAATCCTTCAAAGCGAATGATTATAGAAAAATAGTGAAAGGAAGATTGACTCTGCAAGGAGTGATTAATTACTGAATCATTTCAAGCAACCCTAAAACATTATTGAAACGAGGATACTAAATTAATGACATTATCCTAGAACTAAGTACTTGTCATTAATATATATTTTTTTTAAATAAAGCGAATTTAAATGATTAATTTTAGCTTAAAATTTTAAGTATAAAAATCTATTCGTAGATATAAATTAAATAAAACAACGTGTAGTCATGCAATAACAGTAGTTTGTATTACCATTCATCTCATATGAAATACGTAGATACATATATAAAAAACATACATCTATAAAAACAACCCATTTTAAAATTATAAATTTACGTATGTATGTTAAAAGAAAAAATAAAAAAAAAAATTTTTTTTAAAAATAATTAAAATAAAAATAATAAATATGAAACAAAAAAAAAAAAAAAATTCAAGAAAAAAATAATAATAAAAATATAAATAATAGGTTTGTTCGACGTACGTTACCGCGGGAACCCGCGGGCTCCCAATTTTACCGAAAAGCGTTTCTTGTGTTGAAAATTGGGTAAATGAGAACGTTCATGAGAGAGTAATTTGTGTTTCTCTTTTTACCAGACTTTACCCGTACTTTTTTTGCGTGTAAAATGGGAAAACTGTCAGATCACCAAATCAGTTGTTTTCAAATTGTAAAAATATAAAAGGTTGAAAAGATTTTTTATTTTTGTAAACAATGGAATATACTTTGTCTGAGAATATAAATAGAGTTTTTGTAATTTGAATAATTTTAATAACTAATAAAACATATGCATTTCACTCTAGTGTTTGTTTGGACATACTTTAACAAACATTAAACTTAAAAACTAAAAATTTGTTGAACAATTTTTTTTAGCAATAGCAGAGGTCCAAGCTGTTGGTAGAAAAACGGCGTGGTGGCAGCTAAGTGCAAAAATTACCGGCGGTAGATTGGAGCTGGTTTAAAAAATTATTAAAATAAAAAAAAAAACGAAAATAAGTGTTTTAACGAAATAAGTAGGTTTTGCGTTAATCATATTGTGCAGTCATATCTTTACGATTACAAAAACTTTGCATTCCACTATTTTTTATAACAAGAGTATTGATCCAGGATATATATTAGTAAAACTCAATATATTAAATTTTAATGTGAATCATTTTTATTTTGGCTTAAGTTTATTTATTATTTTATTTAATTTTATAATTCAAATTAAATTAAATTGTAACCATTTTTAGGAATATATAAAGAATATGAACATGTTGAATAAAGAATTGTCATTTGATAGGTGAAATAAAAAGTTCAACAAAATTTTGAAAAATAATACTAAGATTCACTAATTCAAATTTCATTGAATTGTAACATAAATAGAAATTTTCAATAACATAGTAGTATACCGATAAAGAGTGTAATGATGAAATCGTAGCTGATTTCGAAAATGCATTCCACTCGGCTAATATCGGAACTAATTTTAGAAAGAATATTTCTAAAAATGGTTACAATTTAATTCAATTTGGATTCTAAAATTAAATAAAAGAATAAATAAACTCAAGCCAAAATAAAAATGATTCACATTAAAATTTAATATATAGTAAAAAGTTCGAATAAAATATAAACATAAAACTCAATATAATTTCCTATATCAAACCTAATAATGATTAAACTATTTTAACGTTATCATATAGAAACTGCTGTTTTTTATAATAGAAAATTAAATTGATTTCGTATTACCATATATGCACGAATGAAAGCGAGTTGAAAAAACAACGATATATGTTAATATGTTTTTCTTGTAATTTTTAGTGCAGCCGTAATATATATACTCTATTGTTTGATTGCGGACATAACAGAGTTATTTTAAATCTTTTTCATTAAAACTTAGTGCTAAGTCCCCTTTTACAATAGAGAAACTGAAAAGCAGACAGTCGAAATTTGGTAGCAACGGGTGGAAGTGCATAGTACACATTTATTTCTCTTTAAATTTTTATATATTTTTTCATATTTCATATTATTTTTTTATCTCATCATCTCTTTAGCAGTTCGTTATACGATCGAAACACCATACGACAGCGAAAAAAATTAGAAAAATAAATTTCTTAATTGTAAAAATTTTAGGAAGTTTTAAAAGAAAATGAGAAAAATATATGCCTCTCATTTCTAGTTTGTAAAAAGCATTTAACGCTATTAGTCGAGATAGCCTGATGCGGTTCATCCGAACAAAATAATTCGGCGACGGCGGTAAGCCGGCTGGGGGCATATCAACCTGGATCTCTAAACAACAGCCGTACAATTTTGACGTTTTTTTTTCGGGCTTGAAATGTGGTTTTTTGCGTTCCAGCAAATTTTGGTAAATTTATCGTTTTCTGAGAGAATTTTTTGTTTACTCTCATTTTACCGGACTTTACCCGGATTTACGTCGAACAAACCTAATATATAAAATAAAAAATAAAAAATTTTTTTTTTTGGCTCAGCTGGGATTCGATGTCACGTTTACTCTCACCAGTACACGATTGTATGTATGTATGTTGTTGTGAAAAAAAAATCGAGGTGGTCGTGGTTTTTTGCTCATATCTCAGTTGTTTATGTACCGATGTTTCTGATTTTCAATACCGATCTACTCCCGAATATTTCCGATATTTTAATACCTCACCCGGGTCCAGGCGATATCGGGGGACTTAAAAAACTTGATTTCAACATACACACGGACAGACTGACAGAGCTTAATCGACTCCCCTATTCATAAGCTTTCGGAAATGAAAATTGTAGAAATTTCACACGGAATGACAAATTATATATACCCGTTTTCACTGTGTGAAGGGTATAAAAAAACTATTCATAGATTTTGACTCACTTTTGACGTTGTTACTAACTCCCCAAAATAATCTAAATCAAACTTAAAACAGAAACTTCTACTTTAAATAAATACGAATTACAAACAATTTTTTTTTAATCAAGCTTAAAGCAGAAACTTTTATTTTTATAATACGTGCAACAAACTGTTGCATGTTTTCATGACGTCTTTAAAGAGACTTAATGGACTGGCAAAGAGGTCAAAGAGAATAAAGGGTGGAAGAGAAATCTATGTACATACTGCGTATGAATGAGTACATGTATTTGCCACTAAGTATACACATGTGAATATAAGTAAAAAAAATATATATAAAACATAGGTATTCACCATTTTGTTATTTTTTTTTTGCCTTTCCTTTAAACCAAGAGTTGGAAAAAGTTGGTTGGAGAACAACAACAGAATACATACATAAATTGTAAATACACATACAAGAATTATTATTTAGTGAGAATTTTCGTGTTTGTACCTTTTGCGTAGGTTGTTGGTTTTATTACATACATAAATGTACACATACTACCATATAAATACACATGCATACATACAAACATAAGTATAAAAAGCCGAAAAACGCTGTTAATAAAATTCAAGTATCTATTTCTTACAAAATATTAAGGGGCAATAGTTATGGCGGAGGCTAAGATTTTAATAATTAAGTAAACTTGTGTGCTTGTATGTACCTACATACATACTTATGTATACCTGTGTTTGGTTGCGTACAAATATTAGTGTTTTTATATCGTTCTTCTTCCACATATTTTCGCTGAGTGACAATAACAAACAAAAATCATATGGTTGTCATAATTTGTTGCTTTTTCCTTCTTTTCTTTTTGGTATAAAACTTTTGATTTCAGTTTTTTTTTCTGCTATTCTGCAAACGAAATAACGTAGCATAACAACGGCAATTTAAATATTGAGTTATGAAATAACAGATTGAGTGAAATTCAAAAGCGCAAACGTGAGATTAAGGTATCTCTCATACTATCACCAACTACATAGTATGTGCTTGTGTATTAGAAATAAAACAAATGGCTTTTATGTAGGTGTTTTTTGAGTTACATATGGATGTACATTTATGCATGTATGTATTTAGTTCCTTTTTCTTTTGGATTCTTATTAAGTTGTGGCTTTTAAGAGGTGAGAAATTTTTTTTAGAGAATCGTTATGAGTATTAAAGATATTTGATTTCATATAAATTTTCTCCATAACGTTTTTTACGGGAATTATTAGGCAGAGAATGAATGAATGAATTCTTTAGTTGGTATTTTTTTTTTACTGCAAAAAGTTTTATTTATTACAAGAAAATAAGAATGGATCGAAAACCTAAAGGGTCCGCCAAATTACTTCTTTTTTTTTTTAAGATGCTATACAAAAAGTATAGTTTCGGCTGTGTGGCACGTAGCGCCGTCCTGTTGAAACCAAATGTTGTCAATATCCTCCTCTTCATTTTTTGTGAACAAAAATTCGTTCAACATGGCCCGATAAAGATCGCCATTGACTGTAACGGCCACTCCTTGCTCATTTTCGAAGAAAAATGGCCCAATTATGCCTCTGGATCAAAATTCACACCCAACAGAGACTCGTTTTGGGTCTATCGGCTTTTCAATGTATGCGTGCGGGTTTTCTGTGCCCCAAATGCGACAATTTTGCTTGTTTACTTACCCGCCAAGATCAAAATGACCTTCATCTGAAAAGATGACTTTTTTTTGGCAAAATCGGCCAAAGTAATGTCGCAATATTTCCCAGCGTTGTTCAAGCGTATACACAACCATATTCGTTCAGCGGAAGGATAAAACTAATTATCTGTCATATCAAACATGAGCTAAGTGTTACCATTCACGAAATAAGCACTAGTTGAAAAAAAACGTTAGATGGCGGACCCTTTATAACATTAGTCATACGTAAGTATGTAACAGGTGTATAAAGTAATTTTTATAAAAGCTAATCAAATTGAATACCACAATAAAGGATCTTTAAAAGATCTATCACAGTTAATGAATTTTAAGCATGATTTCGATATTAAGAGATTTTATATAAATATAAAATAAATAAAACTGTGGTGTGGTGTAGTGATTAGATGTAAACTTCAAATCGAAGGACCTTTTATCGAAACCAGGTAGAGACAAAAAGAAGAGGTCAAAGTATGCAGAGAACTTCACTCCAAAAAGAAAACTTTAGGCACCTCTGCCAATTCAGCTCTCACTCCTGGCACACAAGAAAGATCATGATTTCGTGAAAGGAAGTGGCTACAGGCAAACGATCAAATATTCAGCAAGATGAATTTCTACTGTTTTTGACTTTTTTTAAATATATGGTTGGGTGTCCTTTTTGCCTAATAACTTACTTTAATCTTCTTAGGAAACTCTCCACAAATGCAAGTATCTTGCACGCATCTCGGACGGCTTCTCTCAATTTAATTTTACTTTCTTTTCCATATCATTTCAAAATTTTTCTATGGGTTTGAGGTCTGCTGACTGTTTCTCTAACCAATCGCGATGTGTGCTTATGATCATTATCGTTCATAAAAATCCAATTTATACACAAAGTTTCATCAGCCAAATGTATTAGCTACTGCTCCAAAATATATTTCTATAAATGTTGATCCATTTTGTTATCAATTACGAAGTTCCATGTTAAGCCTGTTCATACTATTATAAGGGGTGCTCCAAAACAAATGCAAGATTTAAATTAATCGCCATTTATACAGTTAAGTGTAAATCCGTAAAAAAACAATTTGATAACTGACAGTTTAGGGTTAGTAAAAATGGAGTGTAACGCTTCACAGAATAAAGTGTCTTCTTTATTAAACAATATTCAAAAATAATTATTGTTGTAGTTGAATTTTGTAAGCATGGACACACAGATCTTTCGCGATTATACGCGGTAGAGAGCTTCTTGAAATATGCAACTGAGGTTTCTGGATTGTCACCGATTTTTTCACGAACCATGGTTATAAGTTTTCAGTGTATAGAGATGATTTTATTCCTGCTTTTTGGGAAAGCTAAACATGTTTCTTTCAAACAAATCCAAGTCTGTTGAATTTTGACTCGTCTCACCAAAAAACATTTTTTTAATATTGAATGGCCTTGTTTTCGTACAACTTAAGAGGATCGATAAGGCTATATTTGAATTATACAACCAGTTAATTTATTATATTCCTTGAGCCTACGAGGTATCGTGTTGGTTCTTACGAAAATGTTACGGTCTTCAATTAAAAGTTCTTTTTTTATTTCCAACGATGTTATAAATGGATCTAGCTTTGCTAAGCAGATTTAGGGCCATTTTTATAACTTACAGATAACTAAAGTTAGGATGTTATCGGACAGATAACTAGTTTTTCGTTATTACAACTTCACTTTAACCTTAAAATGTCCGATATGTTAAAAGAAAGATCACTCTACCTTTAACTATTAACGTGAGGTTTATAAATTCAAATTTACCATATATTCTACGGTATAAAGGAATTGTTTAATATTCGTTTGTCGTTGCCATTTTAAACAAATTAATTTGTTAAAAATAGTCGGTATTGTTTTAGTGCTGCCATATTTAAAAAATATAAAATTTATTTTACAGGGAGGTTGTAATAATGAAAAATTCCTAATGGTCAGTTTATTGCTCACGTTAACAAACGTTACCTTTTATTAACTTTGTCAGCGAATTGTAGTAATGGCCCTTAATCTATCTTCTGCACGTGTTGTCCTTCATGGGCGGGGATTTCTTCAAATACTTTCGTATGTTTTGATTTCCCTTTGATACTTTAAAGCATTTCGAACAATCTTCTGGAATCTGCCGATGTTTCTACAGTGAACTCGCGATAATATGAACTAATTAAAACCATGCCAGTTCACTTTTGCAAGATTGTTCATATTTGCGAATGACATCTAACTGCTCTTTATGTTATTTTAAACTTTTTATTTATTATTTTTGTAAAAAACCTAACGTTTTCTTTTACTGTTTCTTTTGTTTAATCACATTTAAAACGGTCCGTTCTTTTTATTTTCTAGGCGTATTAAAATCTCGCTGATAAACCATTTTACTTTCAGCCCATTTCAATGCTTTGACACCGCCACATCAACATCTTCATCGGATAGCTCATCCTCCATTTCCCTCCAGAAACACTCTATGTTATCCCCAAATTTGGAGTTTTCCTCTAACATAACCCTACTCACAGGGATCTTCTTTTCTTTTTTATTCGAAAAACATTGCTATAAATTATGACTTTTTCTTATTTGGGTAGCCGGTACGATAAACTCATTTTCATTTTTCATTTCAATATTTACCCCTATTTTCTGCGAATTATCAGTAACACTTGCACCTTTACATAAAAGTTCTAATAGTTTAAGACTTATGCTTTTCTGTATGTATATTTAAGAAGTTTGTACGTTAAATTTATATTGAAAAAATTATCATGGAGTTCTGGCCGAATGTGAGCACTGACGAAAACGTGTATGTAAGACATTTTTATTGACAGCTAGAGACAATTTAAAAGCATTTGCATATGGGAACTCTCTTATTCAGTTTAATGAAAATATAATCACATCCCCGTTGATTTACATTTGATAAATGCCTTTAAAAAAATCAAAAAATAAGCTTTTCATAATTTAAATCTATTCCACTAAGTTTTTATTTTAGACTAGTCAATTGAAGAAAAAAAGTGTTCTATTTTAGGGTGTTCATATTATCGCGAATGCACTGTATGTAATGTTCTCTTTTCTGATCTATAGAATTTGAAATGTATAAATATTTATTTGTTTATCTGCGAATTTTTTAACTTTTACACTTCTCTGATAAGGATGTTAAATTGCACTTTTACTTTCTCAAAAATAATAACAAACAAAACAAAATAGATAAAACGACAGCCTAACAGTAACATTCAGGGGTTTATTGTTATTGTTGACAAATATTAATGATAAACTTCCAAATGTACGTGTGGGTGCGTATTTTTTTTTTCCTCTCAAAAAGAGGGTTTTGTATTATTGTAATTTTTCTGTTTGAGAATACAAATTTATGTTTGTATAGGTCTGGTTGGATTTATTATAACTACGAACACTCACTGTAGGTTGGTTGCTGACTTACGTCGTCGTTTTTGTCGTCTCTGTTCTAATCGACCGAAGAGCTTGTAGTTCATTTTACGCTTGTTTTCTTTTCTTTTTTTTTTTGTTACTCGACTTTTTGCCGTATGTGGGCACGTTAAAATCTCACTAACAACAACAGACTCTATAAGAATTCGTATATTATGCTTTTGTGTGTGTTGAGTGTTTTGTATACTGTGTATGTGCATGTGTGAGTATCGGAATTTGCCGCTAAATGTCTAACCGTATGATTTTGTTAGTTCTTGCATTTAAGTTTCAGGCTTTTGGTTTCTACACCGTTAGGGGTTCGTTTGTTCGTTTCGCATCGGCACAAAAAATTGTTGTTCTTCTTCTTCTTTATCATCTTTATTTCTGTTGTGTTTCTTGTTTGCGACTTTTTCCGAGATATTGTAGTAGTGAGCGAACATTTTTATGGACGTATGTATGTGTGTGTTTTTCAAAACAACAAACTGCATCCAAACATAAAATTATTTGAAAAACAACAACAACAGAAAGACAGCAACAATAATAATGTAACGGAACAAGAAAAATCTGTATATTTTGAGTAAAATTTATTAAAAATTTTCGTAACACAACAAAACGGTTTCATTCGAGTACTGAACTCTTTTCGATACGTGACGCGCAATTTTTATTTTATTTTTAAAGATAATACCTATATTTATATAGAAAAGTAAAAGAATTCTATATACAGAACAAATAAAAAAAGGAAAAAAAATCACATAAAATTAAAAATATCTATATAAAATAAATAAACTCAGTTATTTTTAATTTCGTTTCTATTTTTTTGATTTCGACGCGTGTTTATTTTAAAAATAAGCTATTCAATCAAGTTTTTATACAAAAATAAAACTCAAAAGTTGTTTATAAAAATAATCAACTAAAAATAATTTAAAGCAAAAAAAAAAAAAAACTAATTAAAAATAAAAAAAATAAAAAAATAACCAAACATACAAAATTATAATCTATAAAATTTATTTTTGATTAAAATCTAGACTTTAAATTTTTTTTGTTTGGTTTCTATTGAAGTGGAAATTTATTATTACAACAACTAACAAAAAGATAAAAATATATGTTTTTTTTAATAAAAATAAAATAATAACACTAATGTGCAAACATTAAACAATAACAAAGTAAACAAATATGTTATGAATTTTAAATAATTTTTTTTAACTTAAATAAACGTTGAAAAAATTAATACAAATAATCCTATTGTAAACAGTTTATAAACAAAGAAAAATAAGAAGAAAAAAACTTATAGTTTTTAAACTTTATAACAGTTAAGTGAAAAGAATTTTGGAAATTTTTTTTTTTTTTAAATTGTGGCATTTTTTATTTGAAATTTTAAAACTATTGCCATTAACATATCACGTTCTACATATTATGGAATTTTTTGTGCAATTAGCTAAAACAAACATAAACATTTTATAATAATTATTGTTGTACAACAATATTAGAATATACAAATGTAAGTTTTGATTTTTTTTCTATATTTTTTAATTTGTTTTTTATATAGTTTTAACATATGTACATGTACAACATAAAAGTATTTCAAAAAACAATTGTATTTGTATTCTTTAACAACAATCGCAGAATTTCAATTCAGTAAATTCTTGCATTTAGGTAAATAACTTGTATCTATAGTTAAAGAAACGGCTGTTAACTTTTGAAATACATATCTGTGGTCGCAAGGGAAAACAAGGTAACTCCATTTTTGTAAAACTCGAGAAAAACGCATTTAAAGTTTTCGACATATTTCACTAGTTTTTTTTTTTTAATTCATATTCTAATGTGTGCGCATCAAAAAGAAAACATAATTTTACATCCTGTTGAACATTTTGGGTTGCAGTAAAAAGCTTTTTACCCGTCAGAAGCGAAAATCAAGGTCAGTTACCTGATTTTTACCTAAAAATGGAGTTACCTGGTTTTTCCTAAAAATTTCATTGTTTGAATTTATTCTTATATTTTATGGAGTTAAGGCAACTTTTCATCGTCTTATTCAAAAAAGCATTATTTAAAAGTTAAAAATAAAAAAAATAAATATATATATATTTTTTTTAAATTAATTTTAAATTGTTATTAGAAAAAGTAATGAATTGCGTATTGATTTGATAATCGAAAATTTTCAATTTTTTAGTTTTTAGTTTGCTGTTAAAAATAAAGGAATTCAGTTAATTTTGTTGTATGTTAATGATACAATTCTAGTTTCAATTATTGTTTACATCAACGATCAATCTCCTAGTGTTTTTCTTTAAGATATTATGGAGTTACCTGATTTTTCCTTAAAACACATGGAGTTACCTTTTTTTTCCTAAAAATTGGTATTTAAGCGATTTTTATTTTGTAGATTACTCTTAAATGTGATACTTTTTCAAAATTTTGATCTGACAGAGTGATGGTAAATCCAAAATCCATCCAATTTCTGGTGTTTTTTCAACTTTTTGGAAAAATGGAGTTACCTTGTTTTTCCTTGCGACCACAGATATGAAGTAGGTACCATATTTCGTACTTTACTTATTTGAATTGCTCTAATTTTATTTAAAAATTATAGAACTTTAAAAGGCTTATTGTTTTTTAAATGTTTAATTGTTAGAAAAAAATCTGCTGTCGTCATGTTAAGTGTATAACGTAAAAATTCGGGATTCAGAACCGATCAGTATCTTTTCAACGTGGTTTTTGTCTTGACTATGTAATGAGAATAGTGTTTAAGGGTGTAAAATAGTATGGCAAACACCTAATTGCTTTTGCCGGCGCTGATTAACGCCACTGGCCCTGACTTATGTATAGATCCTGGCAGATTTATATGCCAAGGATTAATCTTTAAGCAGTTGTATGCTTTATGCAATAAAATAAGCCGATTTTAAGGCTAATTAAATAATAATCCTTTATTTACAAAATGTTGTGTTTTTATACAAAAATAACGGAATCCTTAAAACTATAATAATATTAATATGTAAACTATTTGTTTTTACAAAATTTCCAATTGAGTGAAAATAATATTATTGAGTTACAATAAAATATTCAAATTCTATAGGTGTATGGTGGTATTATAAATACCCTATACTTATACATACATATATACTAGTTCAAATATTACTCTACAACTAACTTATATGTCTTTTCATACTTAACTGCCATTTAAATACTCCCACCGAGTTATTGGACATTAAAGTGTAAACAACATTTTTTTTTCTTTGATATTTTAGAATTTTGTACCAACAAAGCATCGTGAGCGGGAAGTTTTGCTTTACTTCTTTAGTTAAAATCAAAAGTTCCGCTAAAGCACAACGATTGCAATTCGCGGCTTATGGTGAGTGTGAAGTTTCGGTTTCACCGTTCGAGGTTTGTGCAGTTCAGAAGTGGTGATTTTTTCACGGCCAAATAGAGCCAGCTATAAACTTTGAAGTTTAGAAATTAGAGGCATTACTCCATGAAGATTTTTCTCAAACTCAGAAAAAGCTGGCAAGCTTATTGGAAGCTACAAAAGCAGCGATTTAAAAACTTTAACGAGCAGCAGGCTTAAATCGAAAGCAGGGCATTCGTATGATACCCAATTGAAGCCGAGACACTTAAAAGACCATTTTGTATAACCACAATGTTGCTGGAATGCTATAAAATAAAACAATCTTTTTACCGCATCATTTCTTGTGATGGAAACTGAATTTATTACGATAGCCCAAGGTTAGATTACGTTAAAATGAGGGTCATTAAAAGCCCAAAGCCTTTATAGCTATACGTTTATAGCTAAATTGGCATGTTGTGCGCTCTAAGGGGATGAAAAATTTCCCTATAAAACCATTATCCCAAACTCGGTTAATATTTCTTTTAAGTCAACAACCCAGTCCGTTCCATGTAACTCCTTAAAGATTTTTAATTTAATTAAATTTTAAAAATTAAAGATCTCGTGTCTAATATGCCCAAAACGCAAAACATTGACAAATGTAATGTTCCTAAGTCTTATTTTCTTCTTCGTATGCCCTACACGTCGTTTTATCCGACGGAACCATGTGAGCTATATGAGTTCTCACCTCCGTGTGTTTTGTTATTGTACTAGTTAAACTCTTAAGTATTGGTCTACTTATCTCCATCGTTTTCTCAAGATATGGCTCAGCCCTTAGTATGTTTGTCACCTTACCGGCAGCATTTTTTGCCACTTTCTAAAGTGTTCCTTTATTGGCTAAACTTCAAGTTCTTTTTTTACCTTGGAAGTGGTCTCGCATTTTCCAAGGTAATGGTATTCAAAAATATTCCCATTTTGGATTATTTGACGTCTTCTTTTTTTCAATTATACATCTATCAATTTGTATGCTAGTTTATCTCATTCTTAACTTACAGAAAATTCCGAGATTCAACATTTTTTCATTAGGGTCTTTATACGAATCGGAGCATCGTTATTAATCTCTTTCAAGCATTTAGTGCCTTCCGTAATTGCAATAATCTCAGCCTGGAAAACAGTATTGTAATCTTTTCGGCTTAAGCCACAGAAACCCATTCAAGTTTGGTCACCTTCTCGATCAGTTTGTATAAAGATCGGTATGTTGGGTTTTTTCTTATCCTAATTACATCATCCCATTCTCTCACCTCTGGTATGATGGTGTCGTAGTTCATATTAGTAGTTTCGTATTTATTTAGGATTTCATCACATGTTCATTACAGGTATTTTCTATCGGTGAGAAATCAATTATGCGTTGGTCTCTAACCAGCTATTTACCCAATGCGATTAATCTAGTAGCGGCCAAAGCTGATTCATACATATTTCATCTGTATCTCAATTGTCAGAATTAATAGCGTTAAAGATCGCATGTAAAGCCCGGACATCAAATCTAAATATCCATAGCGCTTTGGTACTTAATACTCTGGTTTTGATGGGTTCTATCATTTATGTGTTGTTGAAATTTCCAAACTATCATAACGAACCTGCACCGAATACCAATGATATATGTATCTAAAGGGAGCATTGGCCGAAAGAGTTTCAGAAAGAAACCGCAATATTCCCTCATTATCTGATATCTAATACCACAATTTGTACAATATTAAATTTCATTAGTGTTTTTTTTAATAATTATGAAAAGTAAATTTTTCTAAAGATCAGAACAAAAAATTTTTGAAAATTTCTTTTCACCTATCACAGTGTAAACAGTTTTTATAAATTTGTTATTCCCTCCTTAATTTCTGCAATATTTATTTGCTTCCCTAAAAAGCATAACTGTTCCAAATAGGGTTGCCATTTCTATTTAAAAAAAAGAGGAAGCCAGCATAAAAAATGTAGGACATTTGTCGAAAAAAAGAGGACACATTTAAAAAAAATTAAATTTGATAAAATTTACGACGCCATTTAAAATAAAAAAACAAAATTTGTTTTTCCGAAAAAACTTTATTTACAAAAATACAAATTAAACATATCATTCTGATTTAATGGACATTTGCCAAAAAAGAAGTAGGACTGCCCCGGATGCCCTAAAAAAGAGAACGGTGTCCGGGGAAAAGAGGACGGATGGCAACCCTAGTTTCAAAGAATAATAAACAAATTGAAGACTAGATTTAGTTATGTCCATGTGTTAGTTCAAATCCGCTGTCTGTAGTTGCCTGATTTCCTATGAACTCGAATGAAGTATCATATATACTGACTTAAAATTTGCTATTCGAAATTTACCTCTGTTCTCTTATCCAAATTTCTTTAGGCACAAATTAACCCATCCCTTTTTGGTAAGTCTTAATCATTTAAAAATAAATGTAAAATTTAATTTATTAATTGCATTATTGCATGGTGTAATTACATAGGGTGATAGCGTAAAGGAGAGCAATATTTGTCTCTCTTTTTTTATATATGAAGTTTGACAATTACTGGCACTGAAATCTCTTGTTTATATACAGAGTTTGACAAACATTGGCACACAAAAAAATAATCAGCTGGGCTGGCACCGCCACCTGTGTATGTGTACCCTGCATTATTGTGTGTAAGAAAGTGCACAACAATAACAACAAACTTCGTGTAGATTATAATAAAAATCAACTAAATATCTTTGCTTTTGAATACGAAAAACGTACTGCAAAACTGGTGAAGGGTATTTAAGATTCGGCACAAACGAAAATTGCAAAATTTTTTTTTGATTTTTTTTTAACATTTATTGGTAGAGCATTGAGAGAATAAAACAAAAGATTTTAAAAAACACTAAATATATAAAAACTTTTTATGATTTTGAGGCAAAATGTAAATTAAAAATATTAATTATAAGTCAAAGTGAATTTCTGGTGATGTAGCATCGTTGGTCCCAAAGTTTGGCCTCTAATTATCTCATAATTATTTTTATCATAAATTATTAAAAATACAAAAGAAACACTTTTATTAAAATAGCAATCCTATTAATAAAAGTTAATATTATTTAAAAAATTTTAACCCACCTAAAGGAACACAAAAATCGAAAATAAGATTAACATTTTTATTTTACTTTCGAAAAAGGTTCTAAAATCATGACTCTAATTCTGCACTCAAAACTCAGTTATAACCATATAAACGGTTATCAAAAAAACCAAATTTATGTTTCTTAGAAAAGAAATCGACATAAGTGGACTCATTCATATTTTAGAGTCTAAGATAAACTTTTTTAGACTTTATTAAAAAATTTAAGATCTTATCGAAAATTATACGTTAATATGATTTGAGTTTATTAAGGCTTTAAACTGTTTTTTTTTTTTCTTTTGCAAAGAAAATTATATTGTTTAGATTATCGATAACTCATGTATGTACATATGTAGCTTTCACAAAAAAACAAACAAGAAATAAATAAATAAAATTTTTTCGATGGTGCGTGCAATTTAATTGCTGATAATGGAATTTATTTTTTAGGTATGTTTTATAAGATAACAATTTTGAACTTTTAATCAATTAGTTTGCACTATGGTGGCTAATAAATTTTTTTTTCTATATTCTTTTTTCTTTAATAAAAAAAAAGAAGTAAACAATTCAAAACATCTGAGAGAGCTAAATCACACACACTCCTGACTTCCTGTAATAAATAATTAAAAACCAAAAAACAAATACCAATGTCTTCTTCTCTTAAATTTCGACTGTTTTGACACAATCAATTTATTTGCCAAAAAATTTATTATATTAAATTTTAGAAAGAACAAATAACAGTGCTATATTCGGCCGTGCCGAATCTTATATATAAACACTTCACCTGATGTACCAAGGGTATATACAGCTTTGTCATCCCGTTTGTAATTTCTACAATACTTATTTCCAGAAAGCTTATAACTAGGAGAATCGATTGAATTATGCCGGTCTGTCCGTTTGTTGGTTGTTTTAAGGTATAAGCAACAACAAAAATAAACCCGGTGGACTAGTCAGTAGTGTGCTGGTCTGCTAGTTTGGGAGTTGGATTCCCGCCAGAGACTCTGGACTTGTCTGCTCTCTTCTCTCTTTTCTATTCTGTTCTTACTTTTCTATTCAGGTATCACAATGGGATCATTATAATGGACCCAAGTGAGCTGCACAACAGCTGCCTGTTCTACCTAACCTAACCTAACCACTCCTAGGATAATTCATTGACAGATTTATTACTAGTTTCTTATTTGATATGTTTCTAGGGCTATTTGTGAAAAACTTTGCACAAATCGTTATTGACCGTCAAAGTTATAGGCAAAAATATTTTTTTTTTTAATATATCAAGTTACTAAAGCTCCTATTAACTTTAGACATGTTACAGACATCCAAATATAGGGTGTTATCTCGAAAACTACTGCTAATAAAAGCTTACAAATCGGCTAGACACTTACTGAAATATAAGCACAAAAATACAACTCATTCGGTGTTTTTCTTAAAATTTATAAAAGAAAATAGATTTTTTGGGTGTCCAAAGAGAGAAAGAAAGGAAAAAAGGGCTTAACGAATACCAAAATATAATACACTATAAAAAAACTTAAAATCCATAATGGCCGCCATTACAAAATGGCATAAAATAAATTTATAAATGGATTTAATCTAGTAATTAAAAATGTACCCACTGCATCCCCCTTAATAATGATATCAAACGAAACGCTTGACCAGAACCGCACAAAGATGCAAATATATTGGTCAAATATAGTAATTACGGCTTTGCCCTCTTCAACACCCACAATATTGGTATCAAATGAACGGCCATGGTAGGTAGAATACAGTAAACTTTTTTAGGGCAAGATTGCACTTTAAACAAAATACCAAAAACTTTTTATGTCTACCACATCAATATCGCTATCAAATGAAAGGGCTTTACTTGAACAACACAACTAACTATGTAAAGATTAAAACTCAATAATGGCGTAGGAAATAAAAAAAAATCAAAATGGCGTATAAAATTTAATCTGAAATCTAGGCTAAGCTACGATATGGTCACCTTGCCTATGCGCATGATGGTGAAGCATTTAATCAGATTCGGCACGATCGAATATAGCATTCTTTCTTGTTTTGCTCGGTATTGTTTTTTGAGCATTATCGTCTATCAGCCGCATTTTAAAACAAGTAAGAGCGCTATAATCGGCCGTGCCGAATCTTATATACCCTTCACAACGTGTAGTCATGCAATAACAATTGTTTGTATCACCATTCATCCCATATAAAATACGTGCATACGTACACGTTAGAATAAATGTGGCATCGAATCCCAGCTGAGCCAAAAAAATTTTATTTTATTTTATTTAATATATTATTTATATTTTTTTTTAATTTTTTTAAAAAATTTTTTTAGAAAAATTTGTAAAAAAATTTTTTAAATTTTTTTTTAAATTTTTTTTTAAATTTTTTTTTTGTAGTTTTTTTTATTATTTTTTTCTTATTTTTAATATTTTTTTTTCTTTTGTAATTTTTTTTGTTTGGTATGTTTTTTACATGTATCTATGTATGTATGTTGTTGTTGTAATTGTGAAAAAAAACGAGGTGGTCGTGGTTTTTTGCTCATATCTCAGAAAGTTATGGGGCGATTGTGCTGAATTTCAATAGCGATTCATTCCTGGATATTTCCAAGAGATTGATACCATATACAGATCTGAGGAACATATAGTTGCTTCTAAAAGTTGATTTCAACCAACACACGGACAGACGGATAGACGGACAGACTGACAGACTGACAGGGCTTAATCGACTCCCCTATTCATAAGCTTTCAGAAAAAATATACTTTATGGGGTCGGAAATGAAAATTGTAGAAATTTCACACGGAATGACAAACCTATATATACCCTTTTTCACTGTGTGAAGGGTATAAAAATTGTGAAAATTCTGCCAGTACATAAGTGTTATCATCCATTAAACGACAGTTGTATTTTTTTTTTGTAAATTTGATTTCAATTTTTTCTTTCGTTCTTTTGCTTCTAGGTTTTTACCGCATTGCGATCTAGAACTTTCTGAACTTTATAAGTTTTCAACTCTATATTATATTTATCTTCATATGTACTCGAAATAATCAGAGCTTTTAACTTCACCAGTTGCTTTTCTGATAAAACTGTTCGGTGCTCTTCGAAAAAATAGTTCGACTTTTGTCGGATCTTTAATTTTCATTAATTTCATCTCATACTTGGTGATTTTTAAATATACAATTTCATTTTGACTTAACTTAGGCTATAAGTTTAATGCGATAATGACAGAATAACTAGGAAAAGTCAGTTAACCAATACTAGGTGAGTGGAATACATTTTCGATACCAGCTACGGTTTCATCATCAGCACTCTTTTGATCAGAACAGGAAGTGTTGTGTGTAAATATCAACTATTTATTTTAATTGCATATGTCTCTGATATTAGGCAAAAAGGTCTTAAGTCAAAAAATTACATATAAGTTTTTTAATGGGTTATACTATTTTTTCTCACTCTCTCTCATTTGGTATTAATAACTGAAGCTTATCACAATTGCTTCCAATCATAATCTCTTGCTCTTTAGGCAATAATTCAGAAAAATTCATATTTTATTTGGTATTAAACACAAAAAGTGCAGTTTTTTTCACCTTTTTGTCCAACTTCAATGATATAAAATACAAACACATACACATACAAAAGTGGTGGCTTAAATGTCTTTAAAGACTTTAAACAATCAGGCCTTTTATTCATTTCGTACAAACAATTCCGATGGTTTTTGATTTACCTTATCCAAATTTCATTGATTTTTTATTTGGAAATTATTCCACAAATACTTGCACATCACTTGCATATCTTATGCTAAGCGCACAATTGGGACGAACCACGAATATTTCGCCGCGAATATTCGTCATCAAAAATAAAAAACATTTGTGTATATGAGAATGCATACAATTATGGCGTCGCGACGCCTATGCGCGTCGGTCGAAATTGGCTATATGCGGCGAATTCTCTAATAGATTGATTTCTTTTCTTACATTTACATTATATTGGTGCAAGGTGACCTTTTTTTATTGTATTTGGTTTTACTTTTCAACATTTAAGGAAAATTAAGTTAGTTTTTACTTTAATAATTGTTTTATTTTTTATGTACTTTTCGTCGTTATTGCGCTTCATACGACGAACTTACACAGCGAATTTATCGTCCCAGTTGTGCGCCGATCATTAAGATTCTTTTAATTCAGTCATGCATTACATCCTTCTAAATACCATTTATATTTTCTTATCGGAACAGCACGTATGTGCTTTCTATATTATATATTTCCCACTTCTGCTTCACCTATATACAAAATCTTAACAAAATCAAGAAGCAAAAAAGTTTAACACTTTGCTTAACCAGCTGTCCCCACTAGCAATACTTGGACAACAAAATGCCGTAATTATGCTTGAGTTAAGCAACAAAAATTGCTCAGTGGGTTTATACTTAAATCTTATTTCATGTTATTTTTTTTAGCATTTTTAGTGTTTTTTTATATGGCAACACTGGTGAAGCATGTCAACAAATATATTTGATCGTTTAACGGCACCTTAAATAAATTGATAAACTTATGACATTATTATGAAGACCGGTCAGTTGAATAGAATTTCTATAATTTGTTTTCTTTTCTTCTTAATTAACCTTCCTCTCAAATAGTACGGTTAGCTGATAAGAATTACAGTGCATAATACAACTTATGTAAATAACTGAAGTAAAGAGTAGATTTGTTTTTTCTCAAATTGTTTTTTAAGGTTAACTTTATGTTCGAGTTGGTTGGGATTTTTCATGTGCCAGGTTATATGGTCTTAGAATAAGATCTCGGATATAGTGTACATACTAAAATATCTCTACTTTTATTTACAACTCTCACATAATAACTCTCTTAAATATACCATGGTCAGCAATTTATTCATTTTTGCCTGGGTTTCTTATCAACAACTGTAATAAAATGTATAGCACCATATCAGGGATGGAAAAATTAATGTGATCTTATTTTCTCCAAACTTGTAATTGAATCGATTTTGTAAAGAGAGGTTTTATTTAATGTTTTATTTTTATTTTAAAACAATTTAACAGTATGGCCTTTACTGAAACCAATTTTAAAAGTATTATTTTGTAATTTGAAGTGCAAAAAAAATACTTTTTTTATTACTAAAAATAATGTTAATTTGCCATCCCTGATGTTTATTAAATATCTTTGGTTCTTTTACTCTGCCAAACTGTTCAATATATTCGTACATTACATCTTTATTTTCACTTTTTTAATGCTAAACATAATCTTCATTCTCCATCTCTGATGTATATTAAATTTCTTTGATTCTCTCACTCTGCCAATTTCTTCAATTTATTCGTATACAGATTACTTCTTCATTTGCATAGTATGAGTATTTTTTTATCACTATTATTATTATTAAATACTTTGTTATGCTACTCATATAATAGAAATATAATAATCTTTATGAAATTGATAACATTATACCAATCGAAAGTGAAAAAAGGAAAGAAACAAACAAAAAAAACTTTTTTTAAGTAAAAATAAGAGGGTATGATTGGCAAATATACTCCTCTTATTGTTTTTATTTAAAGATGAGAGCGTAAATATAGCAGAAATGAGATAAATATTTTTTAAGCGAATTATTAAATATTTTCTACTTTCAATAAATTTCAATAATAAATTCTCTATTAATGAAAATTATTCATAAATTTGTTATTAATTTTTAAAATTTGCACAAAAATATTTAAGAATTTTTGCTTTTTTTTAAATTTTTTTAACCACATTTTGTTTTAATTTATATTTAATGAAAATTGTTATTACGAAAAAAAAAATCCGACAAATTTGAATATTTCGGAAAATCAAATAAAATTTTGTGTACAAATAATTTTCCTTAACAGTCGATGTAAACATTAGCTGAAGGCGAATTCAATAAGGTGAACTTATTAGATCAGCTGATCATCAGCTGTTGACTACTTCTAGGGACCACTTGTCAAATTTTTGTGTATTTTTGACATATCGTTTTGTTTTACACTAACAAAATACACGTTCGTATTTTTCAACTTTGTAGTTGTTTTAGCGACGAGTTCACCTTATTGAATTCGCCTTGCATTAGCTCACTGATTTATTGTGACGGATTTGACAGAACTAACATAGTTACGGTAATTTTATAACAACAGTCGCATTTCAGCTCTGGTCAGGTCAAGAGCTCGCTCGTCATTGTCGTTATCGTTGTCGAATAAAGACAACCAGGCCGTACGTTTTCTTCTGACTTCAAGATTTTTGCGTCTCACTTTCGCATTGGTTAAATGCGTGGCGTCGATTAGCGGTACTGAGGTACAGTTGCCCGGATTCTCAATTAACCTTTGCAAAACTTTTAAAAATAATTTTTTTGGCGTTCAGCTCTGACTTCCTATATGAAGGTATAGGTCGACTTACGGATACTTAACCAGTGTGGGATACATTGGCTCTATGGTCTTAAAACCTTGCCATAAATAAATAAATAAATAAATAATTTTATGACATTTATATAAAAACATTCTCAATACATGAGAACATCAAGCCCCATATAAAACTCTTTAAAAGAATCCAAAAGCCCCATCTCTAATGCTGCAGGCACTTTATAAAATTAACCTTGTGTATGTCAGCCCTGTCTGTTGTTTATCACACTTCTTATGTCGCCGAGTTGACATTTATCTCTTCTTGAATAACTTGGAAAACATAAAGGCTTTATTTATCAAAAATTATTTCCTAAAATAAAAGCTAGTCCAGCCTAAATTTATTCATGTAAATAAAAATCAATTTTATTACGTTTTCCCGACGTTTCGTAAATTTTTGTTGACCTTTTCAAGGGAATAGTAGATAAACAACGAATTCAAACAACATCACAAATTTAACATTTAACTGGATTTAAGCTTTTTACAGGCTTTATTGTTTAGACAATTGTCAAGTCCAAAAAAATTCACTGTTAAAAGTTTTTTGATAAAAACAACTTAAATCCCCTATTTGTCAATTATTTAGAATAAAAAAATTTGAACTCTTGTCATAATTATAAAATGAGCTCATCATCCATTACTTTGCGGTGGTACTGAAAAAGATTGTGCTCACATTTTTGTATTTGCTTGGCATATACTAATTAGATGACCATTGCTGTATTCTCATATCTGTTTGAATATTTACAAACTAAAAACAAAAACAACAACAACAACTACTTTAAAAACATAAACAATAAACCCTTTATCAAACATTTAGCATTTCTTTTATTAATTTTTCATAGCCTTTCTGTAAGTTTGTTTAACATATTTATTGTTTTTAAATTCTTTTCCTACACAAAACAAATTAAAAAAAAAAAGAAAAAACTCAATAACAATATAAATTATTAATTTAAACAATGTTTACTTTGGCTTTAACAAATTTTACATTTTTAAATAACAAAATGTCTATTGCAATTTCAATTGCACTTGCGCCAAACTAAAAACCTGTGGACAATTTCTAATTAGCTTTTTGGTACAAGCATGCGCCAAACGTCAAAAAAACAATTTCGACAAATCGAAATTTCAAATTCAATATGGAATAAAAAGATTTTAGCCAAAAAAGGTTGTTTTTTTACATAATGACTCATGTTGTTATATCAAATAAAGCACCCATAAAATATTCTTAATCAATTACAGATTAAATAACAGAAGCAATACTAATAATGAACAGTGTTGTTGTATGAATTTATTAAAAAATAATAAAAATTGATTTTAAAATTATTTTTTTAAGTTCAAAGTTTAATAAACCCTTTTGTTAAAAAAAAAATGCATCACTGTAAAGGTGTTAATGAATTGGACAACAACAGCCAAAAGTTGCATCTGAAAACAATTTCAATACTAATGATTGTTGAAAAATGTTAGCAGGACTTAAAAAAAAAAATATTTTACACGCAACAGGTGCGACCATGACTTGTTTCACATTAAACAATGTATATTTTAGACTGTTTTAAGAAAGTATGTATTCCTTGAATAAATTAAATATTAAATAATTTGAGCAGTAAACAAACAAAAGTTATTATATAAATCAATATTAATTTTAAACAAATTAAACCATTCAAGGTTTATTTTATTTTATAACCGTTTTTGTTTTTAAATGAATTTATTGAACAAAGTATGTATTTCGTTCTGCTATTTAGAGACCATTTACATTGGGCATTTTACGGTAGTGTTTTTATACCTTTCACACGAGAGTGTATAGTTCGTCATTCAGTTTGTTATTTCTACACTATTCATTTGAGAACCCTATAAAGTATTGTATATATATTAGGGTGATCGATTATTCGACTTTTTTAAGAAACCGGTTTTCAAATAGTTTGAAATTTTAAATTTAAAAAAAACCGGTTGCTATTTTGAAAATTGAGAAAAAACCGGTTAACCGGTTCGAATATATAAAATATAATATTTAAAGAAAAAATTAAAAAATATTGTAAAAAAGATTATAATTAAATTTATATCAAAATATGAAATTTTTACCGCTTAAATACGTTTGGCTGCACAATTACGCAATAACTGACATGAATGCAGTTGACTAATTTTGTTTTAATTAGTTGAATTTTAGGACAAAAGGTACCCTTTATAAGTAAAATAAATAAATACAATTAATTAATACATAAATAAATAAGACTTTTTATAAGGCTATTATAATTTTTGTATCTCCTTCCGTACATTTTTTAAATATTAAATAGATATTTTAAACTAATATGCACTAACGTATTTTGTTTGAAATTATTTCTGTAATTTGTAATACATTTTAAAAATTCTTTCTTATACCCCTGATAGACATACAAATAGAGGCATAAACTAGTTTGTTTGATGGTTTAATTGAAATTTTGGTTGTCAGACACTCAATGCCATTATTAAAAATTAGGATCTGGAAGTAAAGATTATTGGTTTTTCTTTATTGTAACCACACTTTTTACCTAAAAGTGATCGATCAGCTTCGTTTATGCTTCAATTACCTTTAACTTTTAACGTTAGGTTTATATCTTATAAAAAATAATATTTAAGCTCAATCATTTTTCTTATTTCACATTTGTTTTTTGAGCAACAAATAAATTTCTTACAATATTATGGAAGAATATTTAATGGTTTTTATTTTCTGATTTTTTTAAACTTTTCGCGTACTAAATATTCTATGGTACGATTGGTTACAAAGATATATGAAAATAAACTTAAAAAAATAAAAAAACCGGCTTTTTCGGATAAAAAAACCGGTGTATTCGATATTCGAAAAATCAACATTTAGAAAAAACCGCTAGCTGAAAGAGGAAAAAAACCGGGTTTTCCACCGGTTTTAAAACCGAGTCTATCACCCTAATATATATTCAGAATTCTTATTATTATAGGAATTGACTTAGCTAAGTCCTTTTGTCCCTTTGTATGTTGAAATCAACAGCCGCACCTTTATGTCAGACTTTTATATGGCACTAGCCAAACCCGGCGCGCGTTGCTACGCCCCTTAATGAATCGAAATGCATTCTGAATTTTAATTGAATATCAAGTGCAAAAACCTAAAAATTATAATTTTTTTATGGGCGTGGCATTTCCCACTTTTCTAGTCACGAAATTGTAAAGTCATAACAGCTCAATATATGTTCAAAGTTTCAGAAGAATCGGTCCAGTGCAAGTACCTCAAAATGATACCTTTTTTTTATGGGCGTGGCACTGCCCACTTTTCTAATCTTGAAATTATTTAGTCATGACAGCTCAATATGTGTGCAAAGTTTCAGAAAAATCGGTCAGATGCAAGTACCTCAAAATTATAGCCTTTTTTTATGGGCGTGGCCCCGCCCACTTTTTTAATCACAAAGTTATAAAGTCACGACAACTTAATATGTGTGCAAAGTTTGAGAAAAATCGGTCAAGTGCAAGTACCTCAAAGTTAAAACTTTTTTAGGGGCGTGGCCCCGCCAACTTTTCTTATCACGAGATTATTTAGTCATGACAGCTCGATATGTGTGCAAAGTTTCAGAAAAATCGGTCAAGTGCAAGTAGCTAAAACTGATAACTAATTTTTTATGGGCGTGGCCCCGCCCACTTTTTTTCATCCATAAACACTCCCCGGTATGTGTACAACAACTTACCAAAGTTTGAGCCCGATCGGTTTTACAGTTTCAGAGTCTATAGCTAACACACACACACACACACAGAGTTTCACTTTTATATATATAGATCAATTTATCAGACATGGACGCAAAGAAAAAACATGATTGCGGTAATTATAATCAAAGAGCAACAAACTATAATTGAATTTTATGATTGTGGTTAAAACAAATAATGGATGTAAATTTATCATTATTATGTTTAATTAAAGTGTCATTCAATAATCATATTATAACTACAAATGAAATTAACTATTTTTGCTCTTTTCTACAGCAAATTATTGTTTGTTGCTTTAAGCGATGAATATTAATTTTACTCACCTTTATAGTCACATTTATTTAGCAGTATTGTTTTACAAATTATAGTTTGTATTTTTTCTTTCTTTAATTTTTTCAAAATTTCTTTTTCTTTTTTCACATGTTATACGTTTACAGTTAGAAAGAAATTATTTAAAAAAAATCAAAACTTGATTGCTTTAATGCTCTTAAACATAATGTTATTCTGGCGAAGTCATTATACTTATTTTGTCATCATAATTTTGCAAAACATACTATTTTTCGATGACAACCATTTTGAAGTTTACATGAAAAGTAAACATTAAATGATTAAATTCAAACCAATACATGATTATCTTGATAATATATATGATTACAATGTAAAGAATCTTTTTCTTGCTTTTGACAACCAAATATTGTTAAAGAAATTAAAATATAACCTCACAAGCTGTTCTATCCAATAGTTTTGTTGGCATTGCCCCACTCGAAATACCAGAACAGTCACGATTATTCACTTTATTTTTACTATGGTTTAAACACTAAGGGCCCTAATATAAACACTTAAATCACATAATTTATTTTTGCACAACTTTAAATGTTCAAAACCAGATTTCCGACATAACGTAATTTTAAACTTTTATATTAAGAAACTATTTCGTGCAACAATGTTGACATATTTTCATTAAAATTTCATTTAGTATTTAAAAAAAAACTAATAGGTTTTTGCTGTTTTGGTATAACGAAAAGTAAAACCAACAATAAATTAAATAATAAAATCATAGTATTAAACATTGATATCGACGATTTAATTATGGACCGTAATTTTTCGGCTGACTTTTGCAGACTCAATTTTGTTTGATGGTTAATGAATTTGTGCGCCATAATATTTTCTTAATCTAAGTGCGGATCCAGCTTGTAATTTTTTAGGAGTTTCACACAAGCATTAAACATTGCACGATTGTCAGATTTGGCAACTCTTATATAAATAGTGTGTTTAGTTTGGTGACTGTTTTTCCCATTAATAAACTATCGCTAGAACGCTGTTCGCTTATTGTGAAAAGTGAATTATATTCTTCATATTTTATTCATTGATAAGGATAGTTTTTGATTTAAATAGAGCATGTCATTAAGTCCAATGGTTCTATTGGGTGCGCCTTTTCATCTTTTGAAATCATTGGTTCTTTTTTTTCCTTAAATAAGACTGAGGATTTTTAAGCTTTAGGGCTTCTAAATGAACATCATATTTACTACAAGTATGTTTGTTTTCAACTGAACGTTAACACAGGTCATACAGCTAGGTGCAGATATAGTGTACGCGTTTGGAGAGGTTGTGGATTTTATAAATTACTAGCCAAGCTCGGCGCGCATTGCTACGCACCTTAATTAATAAAAATGCATTCTGTATTTTAATTGAATATCGAGTGCAAGAAGCTAAAAATTATAACTTATTTTTTATGGGCGTGGCACTGCCCACTTTTCTAATCACAAAATTATATAGTCATGACAGCTCAATATGTGTGCAAAGTTTTAGAAAAATCCGGTCAAATAAAAGTAGCTAAAAATGATAACTAATTTTTATTGGCGTAGCCCCGCCCACTTTTTTCCTCCCATAAACACTCCCTGGGATGTTTACAACAACTTGCTTAGGTTTGAGTCCGATCGGCTTAATGGTTTCGTAGTCTATAGCTAACACGTACACACACACAGAGAGTTTCACTTTTATATATATAGATAGATATGAATTGTTTGTTTTATGGAAAAAAATTATTACTTATCCAAAGAAAAATATTTGATTTTATTTGATTTAGGAGAAATTTCCTATTTTCCTCCCCCCTAGATCTCGGCTTACAGATATCGCGTTAAACAATATAAGTGTTTTCAAATGCATTATTTCTTGAAACCATCTAGTCAATTGGTCACCAAAACTTGGATTATTTTCTTTAGGTTAACATACAGTTATTTATGCGATCTAACCAGAATCTTTGGCCAACTACGGTACCATTGCTTAAAAAGAACCGCAGATGCTTAAGAAATAATGTAAAATTGTACTTTCAAATTGTGCTACATCAGAGCGCGCCACAGCTTTCAAAGGTCGAAATCATGTTTTTGAATATAAAGGTCTACTATTAACAAAATCAATTCTGTTTATCTGAAATTATTTTAACTCAGAATACTATTTTGAATATATAAATATATAGTACACCTTAAATAAAACACCCTATTAAGTATTATTATTACTTATTGAAACTGCATTGCAGTAAAAATTGTCTTCAGATGATAAATCACCCAAACTTTCCCATTTGCATAAATAACGAAAATTGTGGACTTAAATGAATACACTAACTTTAGCGTTTGCTTATGAACTACATACAGATTAAAAATAAGAAATTTTAGAATAAGAAATAAATATATTGCATAAATTCACAAGAAGTGCTAACTGTTGTATTGTCATAATGTCATAACTTTCACAAATCGCTTTAAAAATAATCTATTCATTTTAAAGTTTTTTAATCAGTTTGAAAATTTGAAAAAATATGAAAATATGACAAAAAATATTATATCACATTTTATGAATTCACCAATTATAAAAATTAAACTTCAAGCATTTCTTGTGTTTGTGATGTAGGCTGCTTTTGCTTCTTAACATTCGCTATCATTTATAAGGGAAAATTCTGAATGTAAAAAGGCTTTTAGTTTCGATGTCATAAAACTTTGCAAAACTTATTTTATATGTTTTTATTTCACATTTTTATTGAACACAATTGTATATTAATAACTATGTACTTCTACCATACAATAAATAAACAAAAAAAAAAAATAAAACAAAAATTATTTAATTGTTAATCGCTTTTATTTTATGGTCAAAATAGTAAACAAAACCAAATATATTTATTTATACGTTACAGACAACAACATTTTTCCAACTCAACACCAATACCAGCACCATTGATACCAAACAACATTTTGTCATTTGTATGTATTTTCTTATCTTATCAAAAGTCTCTTCAATATGAATGTGAATACAAAAAAAAAAACATAAAAAATAATGTATAATACGTCACATAAATTTGCACGTATAAATGTGCGTAAAGCTATGTGGTGTTTTAAAAATATTATGTATTTGCGATTTTTATTTTTTTTTTATGTTGCTAGTGATAGTGGCAACAAAACCATCATAACAACATATTGATAACACTGTCTAATGACAGAGAAGAAAATAGAGAAAACATATAAAAAAAATATCAAATACAGTAGGTTGGGCAAACAAAAAATACATATACATACATATGTATTTCAGTACCAACTGAACGAATTTCCGGTGCTTTCCATGGTTTACTTCAACGAGGTGAAGGTCCTTGGTCAAAATTCGTTGCGTGGTGCTTTGTAAATTTTGGAGTTGCTGAGAACGATGCCTAATTAATGTTTTTGGGGTTTCGGCGACACTCTCGTCTTTAACAGCAATGTTTTCAAAAGGCCGACCGCTACGTTGATGCACAGAAGTCTGTAACTGATCCAATTTTTTTAACAAATTTCTTACCACTCTTCGAATAATTAACACATAAGGAGCACTTTCTCGACATAAAATTTTTCGAAGTTAGTGAACGGTCTCAGCGTAAATTTTCAAACTTTTTGTAATAAGTTTTCACAATTATAATGGTCTTTTGTATAGCGCTTCATTCTTAATAATCGGAATAAAGATATGTGACAGCTCTCAAATTTCAATGTTACTACTTGTACGAAAAAAAATGGACTAAATTTAAAAAAATGCACTTTTACTTACAATCGCTTTATATTTGGAAATGTTTTAAAATATAATTCGCTTACCCTGTACCAGGTCTTATTTAATAGATTCTAGAGTGAAACCAAATTTTATTCGAATAAAATATTATTTACTGATTTTGAATTTTTAAATCGACTTGCAAACAGAGGAAAACAATTTTGATCCCTTTCTTACTTGAGCGATTATTTAGAACATTTTTAATACTCAATAGATCCGATTACTGAAAAATATTACTGTCAAGGTCCTACTGAAATATATATTTCGAATTATATAAGAAAAGAAAAAATCGTACATGTGTTTTGTTATTGTAACAAAACCAAATTACACGCACAACGTCCACTTAAAGTAAACGTTCGAAATTCAAAATCAGCACATAATATCTGTGGCTTGGAGCTTAAAGGGCCAATGTCACTTTTTTGCTCTTTTGAGTTAATCATTGCATTAGATTCGTTTTCTTGCTCTATTTCATTATGGTAAAAAGGCTTAAGTCATACTTAACCCAGAACAGCTTCATATATAAAATACTGGCCAATGTCACTTTGAAAGCATCTATAAAAGTTAAAGTTCAATTCCAATTTTCTTAAAAGTAAATATTTTTACATTGGCCTTTTTAGCTCCAAGCCACAGATATAACCCCAACATTTTTTTTTATTTTATCATGACTGCAATTTAGTATTATTCACAGTATTATCATACAATTTGATATTATATATTTTCTTTTTATTTCATTTCACTTTAAGATCTTTCTCAAATATTTTAATCTATTCGATTAAATAATCGCTATTAAAAACAAACGAAAAAAATAGCTACAATTAAAATCTACACTTAAAAAACTATAAAGATTAGGTTAGGTTAGGTTGAAAAAGAGGGGCACTAAAAGCCCAAACCTATAACAGGTATACACGTCTGCCCCATTGGCATGTTGTACGCTCTATAGAAAAAACACTATAGTATAACTAACCAAGTTCATTATGAATTGATATAAGCTTCCAACAACACATACAAAGCGACATGCTTAAACAAACTTAAATACATTGCAAGAATTCATTTACACACAAGCAAAAACGGGAAGTGCGAATGCGAACTCGTAATAAAACAAAATTACAAACAGGCAAATACTTGCAACAGGGCTGGGAAGTATTTTACACAATTTCACTTTTTTTTACATTTCAAGTGAGAGAATTTACTCGATTTATTAATTTTATATATTATTTTTCAAAACAATTTATAATTCGACGCAACGTGCCGAATCTTCTATACCCTTCACAAAGTGCAGTCATGCAATAACATTTGTTTGTCTCACCATTAATTTCATTAATATGAAATACGACCATACATACATATATATATGTTTCATTATTACACCCTTCACCTGTCGGGCACAAGGGTATAAATAGCTTTGTCATTCCGTTTTTTGTTCCTCAGATATGTGCATGGTATCAATCTTTTGGAAATATCCGGGAATGAATCGCTATTGTAATTCAGCACAATCGCCCCATAACTTTCTGAGATATGAGCAACAAACCACGACCACCTCATTTTTTTCACAATTTGGCTGAGCCAAAAAAAAATTTTCATTTTATTTTTTTTTTTTATAATTTATATTTTTATTATTTTTTTATATATTTTTTAATATTTGTTTCTTAATATTTTTTTAAATTTTTTTTTTATTGTTGCTTTTGTTTTTGATATTTTATTTTACAATTTTACAATGGGATGTTTTTATAAATGTATGTTTTTTATATGTATTAATGAGATGAATGGTGATACAAACAACTGTTATTGCATGACTACACGTTGTGAAGGGTATAAAAGATTCGGCACGTCCGAATATAGCACTCTTACTTGTCTTTATAATGACTTTATCCGTATAAAAACATTCCATTGTAAAATAATAAATTAAGTTTATGTAAAGGGTGTTTTTTTAAGCCCGATAGAACTTGAAATTGTAAAAAATAACACAAAAAATTAAATTGTAATCAAAATTTTTTTTGTATTCGAAAGATCAATATGTGACATTAACATTTGAAAATGATTTCGGGCATATGGGCACCGCGGCTGTTTTTGACGAAGCGCATTCTGGACGTCCAATTTTGGGCCACTTTTTCGAGCACTGCTGGCCGTATGTCACGAATAACACGAACAATGCTGGCCTCGAAGGCGTCAATTGTTGCTGGTTTATCAGCATAAACCAGTGACTTCACGTAGCCCCACAGGAAATAATCGAGAGGTGTCAAATCGCACGACCGTGGAGGCTAATTGACAGGTCCATTTCTCGAAATCAACTTATCGCCAAATTTTGATTTCAATAAGTCGATGGTTGCGTTCGCCGTATGGCACGTAGCGCCATCCTGTTGAAACCACATCTCCTCCGGATCAATGTCATCCATATTTTCAAACAAAAAATCATTGATCATGGTGCGGTAACGATCTCCATTGACCGTAACGCGAGCTCCGGCCTCATTTTTGAAGAAATAAGGTCCGATGATGCCACCAGCGTGAAAACCGCACCAAACGGTGCATTTTTCTGGATGTAATGGAGTCTGTAGGGTCTCTTGTGGATTGGTCTCGCTCCATATGCGGCAATTTTGCTTATTAACAAACCCGTTAAGCCAAAAATGCGCCTCATCGCTGAACACAATTTTGCGATAAAATTGGACGTCCAGAATGCGCTTCGTCAAGAACAGCCGCGGTGCCCATATGCCCGAAATCATTTTCAAATGTTAATGTCACGTATTGATCTTTCGAATAAAAAAAAAATTTTGATTACAATTTAATTTTTTGTGTTATTTTTTACAATTTCAAGTTCTATCGTTCTTAAAAAAACACCCTTTATGTTTAAAAAAAATAAAGAAAAGTTTTTTTTGTCTGAACTAGGATTCGAACCCACGTTCATCCAGTTTGTATTGGTGTGAATAGGCGAGGTGGTCTATGTTTTTTCATCATATCTCAGTTGTTTATAGAGCGATTTTTCTGATTTTCAATACCGATCTGCTCCCAAACATTTCTGATATTTTGATAACTTACACGGGTTTTCGAAATGTCTGGGGTCTTTAAAAAGTTGATTTCAACATACACACGGACAAACGGACATTGCTTCATTGACTCCACTACTCATAAGCTTTCAAAATATGTACTTTATGGGGTCGGAAATGAAAATTGTAGAAATTATACACGGAATGAGAAACCTACTTATATATACCCTTACACTCACTGTGAAGGGTATAAAAAAACAAAGAAAACAAGAATTGTGTTGATCAGTGTTATCTATCTTGTCATATTAGACATAAATAAAGTCAACTTTAAGTTAAACTATTTTCAAATGGGTAGCACGTAAAATATGACAAATGACTTTTTGCAAATATCATTAAATTTTAAGCAGGTGGCAACCTTGATAGTGAAAATTAAAGTGAACAGAGCAAAAAAAGAGAATAAGAAGAACAAAAATTTGTTTATCAATTTTTTTTTTAACTAGAAGATAATAATTATAAGTTTCTTTGACCTTTTTTGTAATAATATGCAATACTTTTTTAAGCTTTAGGTCTTTTTTATTTTAGTTTGTAATTTGTTTGGTTTTTTAATTTGTTAATCAAACTATTAATTTAAAAGAAACAAGCATCATAATAAATACTCGTATACTGATGATGCTACACAAAGAGGTAGCGAAATATCGATAAAATAATATTATAATAAAAAAAATTTTTTTTTATTATAGAGAGACCTAAATTGTAAAAAAACTATTACATACTAAAAAGAAAATTTTATATGGGGAAATCTTTGATCTCGTACTTAAAGGTTAGGGACACTCAGATCGCGAAATAATAAGGATAACAGCTGTGGGTGATTTCAGTATAAAGAAGATGCTGGCGATTACGGTAAACTGTGCGATAAGAATTGTCGGCAATTTGAAATCGTTTTCTTGCCCAGAGCCGGAAGGAATGCCTAATGGTAGCCATGAAATTACTGGCGAGAAAAGATGCTCGAAAAGGGACCCAAAATATTTAGTGGTGGTCTGCTTCGAAAATATACAAATTTTAAGATTAAGGCTATAATACACGGCATGTTTTTTACATCTGACTTTAAAATTTGTAAGACACATGTAAATCTAAACGTCTGTCAAAATTGTACTTTTATAGGCAACCGTCGCTGACTGCTTTGCAGCAGCAGAGATTTCTGCCAACGGTTGATGTCACATGTTTTGACAGAAGAAAATAGAGCGCGCCCTAATTGAAATTTTGTCAGATGTCTCAACACATGTTTTTTTTACAGAAGTAATGTTTTAAAGGTAACACACGACATGTTCGTATTTGCAGTGGAGAATTTGACAAGTCATATGTAAAAAACATGCCCTGTATTAGCTCCTTTAGTAAACACTACAGCTTCTAAAATGTGCTTTATTTTAATCTCTGGTTATGGGCCATTGACCTTAAATATATACATACATATATAGTAACTACTTCTGTTGTACAAACAACATATTTACTGCTTTACTTTTTCTGTAAAATTTAAAATTCTTGTTAAATTTTTTTATTTTCAAGGTTGAATATATTAATTTGTACACAGTCATTAGAATTATAATTAAACAATTTTATGCTAAACAAATATAAAAATATGTTTTTCCATATCATTTTTAATAACTGTTATTTGGTTGTTAAAAATTAAAAATTAATAGAAGGTGCTTTTTTTTATACATACGCATGTGTGTATGTATTGTTTATTAAATAAACATGGCAAAAATGTTGGTAAAATGCTTTTAGTTTAATTAACGAAATTTGGTTAACTTTTAAAAAACTTTAACAATTGTTTTAAAATAGCTACAATAAGTGCGTAAGCAAATAAATAACAATTTGCCATTCATTTAACGCAAATACTAAATGATATCCAAATAAATATTCCAAAAACAAATTATTAAATACATACAGACTTACACTATATCATTTGTTTCCGCACTCTTTCATTTGGAATATAGAATGAGATAGAAAAATGATAAAGGAAAACAAACTAAAGTAGTTATATACGATGGATAGAAATTTCAAAGTACATAGATATCGTTTGTACGCACATCATATCACATTACAGGTGAGATACAGTTCAAAAATGTCGTAAAAAAATATGGTCGGAATATTTATTTGTGGAGATTGCAATTAATAACAAGCAGTTCAAATGTCATTAGAAATTTTTGACTAAAGGCATAACTGGACCATATGTTTTGCAAAAAAAAGCTTATCCAGCAGTGACTGTCACTTATGCTTAATATTGTGAGATGGTGAAGAGTTCTTTTTGTCTAAATTATCTGTTGTTCCAAAATACTTTTTGGGACAACAGATACAAACAGCTAGTAAATTCTGTGTTTGTGTTTTCTTAAGGAGCTAATACACGGCATGTTTTTTACGTCTGACTTGTCAAATTCTCCACTGCTAATACAAACATGTCGTGTGATACCTTTAAAACATTACTTCTGTAAAAAAACATGTGTTGAGACATCTGACAAAATTTTAATTAGAGTGCGCTCTATTTTCTTCTGTAAAAATATGTGACATCAGTCGTTGGCAGAAATCTCTGCTGCAGCAAAGTAGTCAGCGTAAAAGTACAATTTTGACAGACATGTAGATTTACATATGTCTCTCAAATTTTAAAGTCAGATGTAAAAAACATGCCGTGTATTATAGCCTCTACATTCCCATTTCCATTATACATTGAACGTAGTTTTTTCCGAAAAAATCAAACTGATATAGTTTGAAACAAAACAGATTTAATTTTTTTTTTTTGATTAACCCATCTAGAATATTTCTATTATCTATATAATTATACAATTATACAAATACATGTACATAATCACAAATTTATTTAATTATTACTTTTTTAACCCGCCACCAAAAAAGTCGTGGGGGTGTATTCATTTTGTCATTCCGTTTGTAACACATCGAGTTATCCGTTTTAGACCCCATAAAGTATATATATTATGATTTAGGGTTTCAATTTATAACGATCTAGCTATGTCCGTCCGTCCGTCTGTTGAAAGCACGATAGAGGTCGGACCAAAAAAGCCAGGGGGCTCAAATTTTGTCAAAATATTTTTTATACACAAGGTTTGATTGTTATTGAAAATGGGCTAAATCGGAATATTAGGAAGAGTAGAGTAGGTCAAAAAAACCATGTCCTTCCAACATCGAATAAAATGCAATTGTGTCCAAACGCATTAACGTAAAGCCATGACACTTCGAATATATGTTTCCTGAGTAAAAATAAAACATTTTGTGCTATAAAAGTACAAAAAATTGGTGGTATTTATGCAAAATTCAATATTTTTAATTCATTCATTATCATTAAGAGATAACAAGTAGATCACTAGCTGTGACGAATTTGTTTATACCCACCACCAATTTGATGTACTTTTGTAGCACAAAATTTATTATTTTGTTATTAACAGTAATCGCTATGGAATAATCTCTTTATACTAAAATATGTATCACCTTCTTCGATATGCTATTAAAATATTTTCGTAAATTTAGTCTTCAATGCAACTAGGCGTTAAAATAGGCGTGTCAATAAAATTTCTGCTATTCTTCCAAAAAAATTTTTCATAAAGAAATTATATGAATTTAAGATAAAGCTTTACATGGGAGGTAGGCATTAAAGTGGGCGTGTCACCTTCATTTTCTGGCATAACAATGACATCGACTAGAAAGCTATACTTACGACTTATACCTCTAATTTTCTCGGTTTTATGAACTTTTAAATTTCATTGACAGTAAATTACGTGAAAAGCAGGCGTTATAGTAGGCGTGTCGAAATAGTCTCTGCTAATAAATTCAACTCAGTTATTTCAATATAGAGTTTTATTCTTGCAAAATCTTTATTCATAGAGAAATTATATAAATTTGAGACGAAGCATTATATGGGGGGTGGGCGTAAAAGTGGGCGTGTCACATTTATTTTCCATTAGTACATGGCCTTTGATCAAATCTAATTTTGTCAGTTTTATTAGGTTTTGAGTTTTAAATATACCGAAAAATACACTGTGCGGTAAAAATTTTCGTACATTTTGATCGATAACTCCTTTTCTAACTCATAGATTTAAGCAATTTTCAGGGAAAAATATTTTTTATACCCTTCACAATGAGTGTAATGGTATATATAGGCTTATATTTATATAAAGAATATATTTTCTGAGTCCTGGTTTCATTTTATGACGATCTAGCTATGTCCTCTGTCTGTCCGTCTGTTGAAAGCACGATAGAGCCCGAAACGTAAAATTGCGTAACTGTATATTACGTAACTGTCAACGTATATTGCGTAACTGTCAACGTATATTGCGTAACTGTCAACGTATATTGCGTAACTGTCATCGAATCGATGAAATTTATTTCTAATTGAATACGAATATTTTAAAGTCAGGTACGACGAACGTTTAAATCAAGGAAATCAAATGAAGTTTGACATTTGAAATAATTCAGAGAACGGAGAAATTGTCAGCTGAAGTTTAAAAGAAGTGAAGAAAAAACCATTAACTGACGAATCAAGACTACCTGATGAATAAAATTGCCTTGGTTTAAATGATAAATGTTTTTAAAGTATTTTTTAACAATAAAAAAGCACGTTCTGTTCTTTTGTTGTAGGAGGGGGTTTTTATTAAAATTTATGAATTGTTTCTTTTAGGGATAACCTTCTGGATCCGTGTTTGTACAAGTGGCTGGATGGTATAAACAATTCTACACAAACGACTAAACCACTTTTTTCTCTTTCATCCTTTCATAACATACATACATATGTATTGTATATATGTTTGTGTGTGTTCGTATAATTTGTTTTTGTTCAATTGATTGAATTATGTCAAAACTGATTTCCTCTGAACACACGTGTACATCAACAATTTATGTGACATTTTAATAATGACAATTAGTTGTTGCCCAACTTATCTTCCTTATTGGGATATTTTTTGCAATTCCGGTGCTGTTGTACACACAACCATAACCGAAACCGTTTAACCATTAAATGTCATGACAGCAAATGAAAGCAAAACTGTTTAATACAGAAATTAAAATTTTAATGACATGCAAGCAGATTTTTGTTGTAACAGACAAAAAAAAATAATTAAATAATTTTCGAGAAAAACAAAATCTCAAACAGGTTTATATTTTTTTTTTTTATTAAATTTTAAACCCAAATTGAAAGTTTTTTATTTTCATTTTATGTAAAAAACCAAGTTCATTTAACTGCACGTTTGTTATTCAAACAGGAAATGAACTTAATATAATTAATTAATAATAAAAATGCAATAAACACCTTTAAATTTGCTTAATTTTTAAATAATATTATTCTTATTATTTTTTTTTAACAAGTATTAATAAAACATTTTTTAATTTCTTTGCAGATAAAAAAATAAAATTTTTTTAACACTAAAAAAATAACAAACAGAGGTATGTTATATTTAAATGCACATGGAATTCTAATCGATAAAATAATTTAAGCTATTTTCTATGGTGTTTTAATTATTAGATAAAAATTTTAAAAAAACAAGTAAGAGCGCTATATTCGGCCGTGCCGAATCTTATATACCCTTCACAACGTGTAGTCATGCAATAACAGTAGTTTGTGTCACCATTCATCCCATATGAAATACGTACATACATATATAAAAACATCCCATTGTAAAATTATAAATTCACGTATGTATGTTAAAAAAACAAAAAAAAAAAAAAAATTTAAAAAAAAAATTTAAAAAAAAAATTTAAAAAAAAAAAAATTTAAAAAAAAAAATTTAAAAAAAAATTATTATATATATAATATATGTATATAAAACAAAAAAAAAAATAAAAAAAATAATAAAAAAAATTTTAAAAAAATAATAATAAAAATATAAATAATATATTATAATATTATATACAGTGAAAAAGGGTATATATAGGTTTGTCATTCCGTGTGAAATTTCTACAATTTTCATTTCCGACCCCATAAAGTATATACATATATTCTGAAAGCTTATGAATAGGGGAGTCGATTAAGCTCTGTCAGTCTGTACGTCTGTCCATGTGTATGTTGAAATCAACTTTTTGAAGCCCCCAGATATCGCTTGGACCCGGGTGAGGTATTAAAATATTTAGAAATATTCGGGAGTAGATCGCTATTGAAAATCAGAAACATCGGTACATAAACAACTGAGATATGAGCAAAAACCCACGACCACCTCGATTTTTTTTTCACAAAAACAACATTATAACAACAACATACACACATACAAACGTGTATATTGGTTAGAGAAAACGTGGCATCGAATCCCAGCTGACCCAAAAAAATTTTTTTTTTTTATTTTTTTTATATTTTTTTTTTATTTTTTTTTTATTTTTTTATTTTTTTATTTTTTATTTAATATATTATTTATATTTTTACTATTATTTTTTTTTTTGTTTTTTTTTTTTAATTTTTTTTTTATTTTTTTTGTTTTATATGTATTATATATATATTAATTATTATTTTTTTAATATTTTTTTTTTAATTTTTTTTTTAATTTTTTTTTTAATTTTTTTAAAGTTTTTTTTTAATTTTTTTTTTATTTTTTTTAACATACTGTGAGCGTCAAAATAAAGTGTACAAAAACTTTTTCTGCAATAAAGTATTTTTTTAGTCTTTTAAGATATGACTAAATTTATCATTCTAGGGTTTTTAATATTAGTATACTAATCTCTAGTTAGCTATAGAAAGACAATGAGAAATTTCTTACAAATACATAAATGATGGAGCAAAAACAAATTCGAATCCATATTTTACGCGTCAAAATAAAGTGTACATGTTGCATATGCATCATTTCAGCGGTGTGCTACTGTAAAAGAATATCGTTATATTTGGTTGTTTTCTTTATTTTAGCATTCTAATGAAAGGTTTTTATTGTTTTATGTAAATTAATTGTGATCTGCAGAGTAAGATCTCCTCGTGTGAAGTAAATTTTAATTTTTTTGGAATGGGAAAACAAACTTCTAGTGATATTAGAGAATTAGTAATAAAACTTCGGAATGAAGGAAAAACTTTCAGAGAAATTGGCTCTATTATAAACAGAAGCCACAATACTGCAAAAAAAAATTATTGATAAAAACGAAAAATACGGCAAAATAGAAAATCGTCCAGGGTCGGGCCGGCGAAAACTTTTAAAGGAGGCTGAAATAAGATCCATAGAGCGCGATGTAAAAAAGAATCCTTTTAAAAGTGCCGTAAAAATATCAGAGGAAGTTTCGGCAACATCAGAAACTACCGTAAGTGCCAGTACAATACGACGATCATTACACGAAAACGGGTAACATGGTCGATTCCCACGAAAGAAACCACTAATATTACCAGCTAATTAAAAAAGACGCCTAGAATACGCCAAAAAGTATGAAAATAAAGATGTTTCATTCTGGAATAATGTGCATTTTACTGATGAAAGTAAATTTGAGGTGTTTGGCCAGAAAAAACCAGTTAAAGTATGGAGAACAAAAAACAATGATTATGCTGACCAAAATTTAATAACCACGGTTAAGCATGGAGGGGGTTCGGTGATGGTGTGGGGATGTATGGCGGCAAACGGAGTAGGGAATTTGGTTTTTATTGAAAGTACAATGAATAAGATGGACTACCTGAACATTTTGCAAAACAACGTGCCATTCAGTATGGAGAAATTGGGGTTGGAAAGATCTTGGATTTTTCAACAGGACAACGACCCCAAACATACATCCCATATAGTAAAAGAATGGCTTCTGTACCGCTCTCCCAAAACATTGGATCATCCTCCACAATCACCGGGCTTAAATCCAATTGAACATTTGTGGGAGCATTTGGACCGCCAACTCCGAAAAAGGACAATTAGCGATAAGAATATGCTGAAATCCGTTATAATGGAGGAATGGCAGAAAATTTCATCCGATATAACTAAAAAATTAGTAGAATCGATACCCAGAAGACTAAATTCTGTAATTAAGGCAAAAGAAAAATCAACTAAATACTAAATCGATTTTATTTTCATTTAAAAACAGTTTGTACACTTTTTTTTGACGCGTAAAAAATGAATTATTTTTTATTTTTGTTGTAAATTTTTTGTTGTTGTTAATATTTTTGCTGTTTTGTTTAGAATAAGGTAGAGAACTAAATACTGATTTAAAAGCACCTAAATGTAAAACTTTATCGTAAATGAAAATACTGATATAAAAACAATGTTTTAAAAAATATTTGTGTACACTTTTTTTTGACGCTCACAGTACATACGTAAATTTATAATTTTACAATGGGACGTTTTTATATATGTATGTTTTTTATATATGTATCTACGTATTTCATATGGGATGAATGGTGACACAAACTACTGTTATTGCATGACTACACGTTGTGAAGGGTATATAAGATTCGGCACGGCCGAATATAGCGCTCTTACTTGTTTCTTGTAAAATGCTAAAAATGGTGATTTTTTAAAATGTTTGAATGGGGAACCCCCCAGGGGTGGTTCCAGGTGGTGTGGCACTAGCACTGGTGGGTCCGCCCTCCAAATTAAAGTTCGGTCATACATTTTGACTCGATTGACGAACTTTAAATGGGTCAAAGTGAGATTTTTCAAAATTTGACCTTTCGGGTCAAAAGTCGGCACATCACCATACATTGTAGAGGTATGGTTCCTTTGGCAAAGTTTCCCATTTTGATCCCTAGAATATGATTTTCCGTGTAATTTGAGCGATTTTTTTTTCCTTCATACAAATCCACCCGCCCTAATATATAAATATAATTGTTAATATATTTTATGGAGAGGAAAAAACTGAAGAGAAGATATTATTTGATTTGGTTTAAATACAGCAACGTATTTTTACAGCTATTAAATGCTAATGGAGTAAAATAAATTAAGTATGTGTAAACACTTATTGTAATTGCTCAATCAACACTAAATTGAAACAATTAAAAATATCTATCTGAACAGGGTATTAAGCGTATTTTTTATAATTGTGCACAATTTTTCAAAAAGTTAAAACGTCAATTGACAATATCATTTGGAATTATAATTTATTTTAACTTACGCTTTAACTTTGCTTAGGAAAAACGATATGTTCTTTCATTAATACAGCACATCAAAGCACCAAGCCAAAAATCATATTTTATATTAGTTTTTAAAATTAATTAATTTTGCGTTCGAATTTAAAGAGAAAAAAATAAAGGAAAATTTGCCATCTGATTGTCAAAGCGCGATGAGAGTATCTTAACTTTAAGCTGTAACATGTTTCGTATAAGAACGTCTATTTCATCTTAAATGTCAAAGCGAATTTCTAATGCAACGCGAAGCAAAAGTTCTATCTGACATGGCATTTAAAGTAAGTACTTACTTAAGTGTTACACTAAATGAGAATTGTAAAAAGTTATGTATTTGAATGGCTTCAAGCAAATTTCGCAACAAGAAATTGTATTGTGTGTGTATCTAAGCAAATGTCTGAAAATAAGTACTTATTATAAATTAAATTATTACTAAAATACTTCTTAGTAGGGTGATCGACTCGGTTTTACAACCGGTGGAAAATCCGGTTTTTTTTTCTCCTTCTGCTGGCGGTTTTTTCAAAATGTTGATTTTTCGAATATCGAATACACCGGTTTTTTTATCCGAAAAAGCCGGTTTTTTATTTTCTTAAATTTATTTTTATAAATCTTTGTAATCAATCGTATCATAGTACGAAAAGTTTCCAAAAATCAGAAAATAAAAACTATTAAATATTCTTCCATAATATTGTAAGAAATTTATTTGTCCTTAAATTCAACTAAATAAAACCAAATTAGTCAACTCCATTCATGTCAGTTATTGCGTAATTGTGCAGCCAAACGTGTATAAACTGTAAAAATTTCATATGTAGATATAATTTTTGATATAATCATTTTTACAATATTTTTTCATTTTTTCTTTAATTATTATATTTTATATATTCGAACCGGTTAACCGGTTTTTTCTCAATTTTAAAAATAGCAACCGGTTTTTTTTAAATTTTAAATTTCAAACTATATTATTATAATATTTTTTACAATATTTTTTAATTTTTTCTTGAAATATCTATATATATAAAAGTGAAACTCTGTGTGTGTGTGTGTGTGTGTGTGTGTGTGTGTGTGTGTGTGTGTGTGTTAGCTATAGACTCCGAAACTGTAAAACCGATCGGGCTGAAACTTTGGTAAGTTGTTGTACACATACCAGGGAGTGTTTATAGGTGAAAAAAAGTGGGCGGGGCCACGCCCATAAAAAATTAATTATCATTTTAAGCTACTTGCACTTGACCGATTTTTCTGAAACTTTGCACACATATCGAGCTGTCATGACTAAATAATTTCGTGATAAGAAAAGTGGGCGGGGCCACGCCCCTAAAAAAATTTTAATTTTGAGGTACTTTCACTGGACCGATTTTTCTGAAACTTTGCACAGATATTGAGCTGTCATGACCTTATAATTTCGTGATTAAAAAAGTGGGCGGGGCCACGCCCATAAAAAAAGGTTATAATTTTGAGGTACTTCCACCAGACCGATTTTTCTGAAACTTTGCATACATGTCGAGCTGTCATGACTAAATGATTTCGTGATTAGAAAAGTGGGCAGTGCCACGCCCATAAAAAAAGGTATCATTTTGAGGTACTTGCACTGGACCGATTATTCTGAAACTTTGCACACGTATTGGACTGTTATGACTTTACAATTTCATGGTTAGAAAAGTGGGCAGGGCCACGCCCATTAAAACAATTATAATTTTGAGGTACTTGCACTGGTCCGATTCTTCTGAAACTTTGCACACATATTGACCTGTTATGACTTTAGAATTTCGTGATTAGAAATGTGGGCAATGCCACGCCCATAAAAAAATTATAATTTTTAGGCTTTTGCACTTGATATTCAATTAAAATTCAGAATGCATTTCGATTCAGTAAGGGGCGTAGCAACTTGCGCCGGGTTTGGCTAGTTATCTATATATATAAAAGAGTGCCCCTGTGGACTAGTCGGTAAAGGACAAGTCAGTTGTTTGGGGGTTGCGGGTTCAATTCCCGCCGGAGACTCTGGAATTGTCTGCTTCTTTTTCTCTTCTATTCTAAATATTTATATTCTTATTCTATTCTTCTCTCTATTAAGGCGTCACAATGGACCGTAATGGTCTCCGAGTGAAGGTGTGAGGGTAACTTTGCACCAGCCTTACCTACCTACCTACCTACCTACCTATATATATAAAAGTGAAACTCTGTGTGTGTGTGTGTGTGTGTGTGTGTTAGCTATAGACTCCGAAACTGTAAAACCGATCGGGCTGAAGCTTTGGTAAGTTGTTGTACACATACCAGGGAGTGTTTATGGGTGAAAAAAAGTGGGCGGGGCCACACCCATAAAAATTAGTTATCAGTTTTAGCTACTTGCACTTGACCGATTTTTCAGAAACTTTGCACACATATCGAGCTGTCATGACTAAATAATTTCGTGATAAGAAAAGTGGGCGGGGCCACGCCCCTAAAAAGTTTTAATATTAAGGTACTTGCACTGGACCGATTTTTCTGAAACTTTGCACACATATTAAGCTGTCATGACTTTATAATTTTGTGATTGAAAAAGTGGGCGGGGCCACGCCCATAAAAAAAGGTTATAATTTTGAGTTACTTGCACCGGACCGATTTCTCTGAAACTTTGCACACATATCGAGCTGTCATGACTTAATAATTTCGTGATTAGAAAAGTGGGCAGCGCCACGCCCATAAAAACAATTATAATTTTGAGGTACTTGCACTGGTCCGATTCTTCTGAAACTTTGCACACATATTGAGCTGTTATGACTTTACAATTCCGTGATTAGAAAAGTGGGCAGTGCCACGCCCATAAAAAAAATTATAATATTTAGGTTTTTGCACTTGATATTCAATTAAAATTCAGAATGCATTTCGATTCATTAAGGGGCGTAGCAACGCGCGCCGGGTTTGGCTAGTATATTATATTTTCGAACCGGTTAACCGGTTTTTTCTCAATTTTAAAAATAGCAACCGGTTTTTTTAAATTCTAAATTTCAAACTATTTGAAAACGGGTTTCTTAAAAAAGTCGAATAATCGATCACCCTACTTCTTAGTAAGACAGACGAAATGTACTAGTCAATGAAAATTATGTTGTTTAGTAAGAGCAAATGATTACCTAGTTTTTGCTGGGTACTTCTTTCTGTAAATGGTCAAATCGAGTATATGCATAAAATCGGCAACATTTTGCATTTAACACATGACAAGAATACCATGCAAAGATGTGAACCTCCAATATTTATTCCAGGCTCCTTTGCATGTTTCACAAGCCGCCCACAGACACGTGTAGCACAGCTAATGTCGCTGTGGCATAGTGCGTAATGTAATGTAAACATCCTCCTTATTAAAACACAAATTAAATGATAAATAAACAAACCATATATAATTTTGTTTACATTAAGTTGGAAATTATTCCAGATTTTTTTTTCGCTAAAAAGGAGGGATCGTCAAAATAAACCTGTTTTCAAGCACAAACACAAATCTGATTTAGAAAAATCTGAAGGGAAAATTTTCATTCGCACTCAGCCTAAAAACTTTTCAGTTTTATATTCTAGAGTTTCTTTTAAATGTACTACATAAAGTACATATTTTTATGTACTCAAGTTACACATATACATACATACACACATATTAAGACAACATGTTGGCATATTGTTTTCAATAGGAAACCGCAAATGTACAAAGAAATTTATGTAGATTTGTTTATGTACATATGCACAACATATTCTACCAATTACACTAAACAATCAAAAACAAGAAAACTTATTGTCACATTCTCTCTTGTTTTTTCTACATTTGTTTATTGTTTCCTTTACCTAAATTTTATGTGCAAAGAACAATCAAAATATATCCTTTGGCCATACACCAAAATCTATGTATGTATGTGTGTATGCATGTATGTAATTTCAACATCATCATCCACACACTTTAACGGTCTTACATACATACACACATACGTTTTCAACCAAATGTAGGAAACAAGATGAAATACACTTGATAAAAAAAACACATTTTTACAAAAAGTAACAATGTACATAAAGATATTTTAAACAAATTCATACTAACGTACGAGCGACAGCACAAAAACGTACGTACGTAAGTTAGTACAATTTTCTCACATAGCCAACAACCAACATATACATCCATTTAGATGAAAAGGCTTCCTTCCGTTGTGGGTTATTGTGTAAGAGGCAGCATATGCGTATGTTTGGTTAAATAATTATTTTTGTGTACATGTGCTTAAGTGGCCAAAAAGAAAACTGTAACAGTAATAGAAAAATATTTCTTGGTATAAGTATGATTGTTGTTATTGTTGCACGAGTAGTTCATATAACTGTTATTTGTAGTTATGCAGTAACGTGCAATTTAATAGCATTAACGCGTATTATCAGAGATTTTCGCACATTATTATTTTTAGAACTTTGATTTATGTTAAACTTTGTGTCATTGATACTTTTTAGATAAAAACTATCTGTTTATAATTAATATTTGTTGTTTTTGTTAAATCAAAGTAACACTAATATACTGTTTAAAGAAATTCTAAATATAATATATGCAGGGTGTTCACCGGGAAGGTATACTATTTTGTTTTGCCGCCATTTTGGTTAACATTAGCCTTGATAGTTCATATTTGGCAGTCATGAAGTAGAGACGTGGCAAATTTATTATGAAAAATTATTCGGTAAGCAACGAGTTTTAATCGTTAAAACATTTTATCAATATCAATCATCGATTACTGTGACGCTGAGAAAGTTACGTGAAATTTTTGGCAGAAACAACGTGCCAACAAAACACACTATTTATCGTGTAGTGAATGATTTCGAAGAAAGAGAGACTAGAGCTGATAGGCCCAAGCATGGACCACAACGTACTGCAAGATCGGCTGAAAACATTACCGCTGTTCAAGAAAGTGTTCAAAACAATCCATCAATGTCAATTCGATGACGTGCTCGAAAGCTTGTTCTTCAAAGGACAACTTTGACCACAATTTTGCACAAAGATTTGCATTTTTTTCCATTAAAGATTAAGTTGACACAAAAGGTTCTTCCAGAAGACTATTTACGCCGCCGTACATACGTCAATAGGATGTTACAGCGCGCCCATGACAACCCCGATTTTCATGAAAAAATCATAATGAGTGATGAGGCATATTTTCATTTGAATGGATATGTGAATGGGCAATGGAAAACCCTCAAATTATTCATCCGTCACCTTTGCATCCATTAAAAGTGACAGTCTTGTGTGAAATTTGGTCAGGAGGAATCATTGGACCGTACTTCTTTGAAACTGAAAACGGCGTAACGGTAATTGTCAATGGGCAGCGATATCGTGATATGATTGAAAACTTTTTAACGCCACAACTACATGCTTTGGGCTTGACTAACATGTGGTTTCAACAAGGCGGTACCACATCGCATACTGCCAGGATATGTAGAAATATAGATTCGCATAGATCTGTTTGACAATTTAAAAAATATACATGTAAATAGTAAAGTTTGCCTTATATGGAAGGTGGGCGTAAATATAGGCGTGTCACATTTATCTCAGCAGGTTAATTTAATTTTTTATTGAAACATAGAGTCGTATTTATAAAAAATTTCTTCCCATATAGAAAATACAAAAATATATGAATAATTTTGTATTGAAGTTGGGCATTAAGGAGGGCATTTACTCTACAGCGATTACAGTTGTTACCAAAATGATATGTAAAACACGGGATCCAGATAATAGATTGGCCTGCTCAGTGTATGCATTTCAATGCAATTTAAAAGTAATGAACAAACATTAATAAGACAGTTTTTTTTTGCAAAGACAATAACTGAGTGGCACATAGAGATATATAATTAAGGCAAGGTTAGGTTACGTTGGGCAGCCACCCGAAGGCATAGCTCACTTGAGTCCTCCGAGGGTGCCGTTTTGATACCGTAGGCATCTGCGCCCGTTCGTCTACGTCCTCTGGCTGTCGTTCCCCAACCATCCTGTAATGTGAATCTTGCAAGACAAGTTTTATTATCCAGTATTCGCTGACCTAGAATCTGGTGTCTCAGGTCCCCGAATGCAGGACAATTACAGAGAAGATGTTCAGTTGTCTCCTTCTCTTCCTCGTTATCGCAACCTCTGCAAAAGTCGTTGTAAGGGATATTTAATGTTTTCGCATGTGTACCTATAGGCCAGTGTCCGGTAATGACCGCTATGAGGTTCCTAAGGTGGATTCGGGGCATATTCTAGGCAAAAAATCAATACAAAATATTTGCCATAAAAATTTCAAAAAAAATGTTCTTGTCTTACTCAAACAGTTTAAAATATTACAAACGTTTTAAATCGACTTAATTTGAAAAGAAATTTAATGATATTTCAAATTAACAATGGTCGCTGCTATCTAATTGCATGGTACTGTTCTTTGTTTTAGTGTTATGCATAAACGATCGCAGTCTGTAAAGTAACTTAAATCCAATATAATTTTGAAAAAAATTATAAACTAGAAACCTCTGAAAATTTTATATAAATCAATAACTCTTCTAACCAAGTCGTACCTTAAATGCTCACATAAAAAGTCAAACTAATGGATTAGCTAAAACTTTTTAATAACTTTACAAACAAACCTCATAGATTAGTTTATGTGCGTGGAAATACTATTTGTTTTCTGTGTTGGTGTTAATCTTAAAAACTGTGTTGTTAAAGTGCAAAGGATAAAATTATGTATGTTGAACACATTCAGGTGTTTTAATGACACATAGAAACCAAGTCAAGTTATGACCGTAAGCCTATAAAGCTCTTGTGGGTTTTGCATACATGCTGATGATGTCTAGTTTACAAAAAAAAATATTACAAAACAAAAATAAACCTTAAGTTTTTTTCTTTTTTAAAATAATTGCAATATTGTTCTGTTCTGTTCATATGAAAATATACCACAATTTTTAAAATTTTTAATTTTAGTATTTATTACATATTTATTATTATTATTGTTTTTTTTTTTTGTTATGTTTCAGTTGTCATATTAATAATAATCATTTATTGTAAATAAAGACTTTCTAGCTGACATTTAAACATTTCTGAAGATAAATATTGCGTTAAAAATGTATTTCATTTTAATAGCAGTACTAGAAAAGCCCGGCGCGCGTTGCTACGCCCCTTAATGAATCAAAATGCATTCTGAATTTTAATTGAATATCAAGTGCAAAAACCTAAAACTTATAATTTTGTTTATGGGCGTGGCCCTGCCCACTTTTCTAATTACGAAATTGTAAAGCCATAACAGCTCAATATGTGTACAAAGTTTCAGAAGAATCGGTCCAGTGCAAGTACCTCAAAATTATAATTTTGTTTATGGGCGTGGCCCTGCCCACTTCTCTAGTTACGAAATTGTAAAGTCATAACAGCTCAATATGTGTGCAAGGTTTCAGAAAAATCGGTCGAGTGCAAGTACCTCAAAATGATACCTTTTTTATAGGCGTGGCACTGCCCACTTTTCTAATCACGAAATTGAAAAGTGATGACAGCTTAATATGTGTGCAAAGTTTCAGAAAATCGGTCCAGTTCAAGTACCTCAAAATTAAAACTTTTTTAGGGGCGTGTCCCCGCCCACTTTTCTTATCACGAAATTATTTAGTCATGACAGCTCGATATGTGTGCAAAGTTTCAGAAAAATTGGTCAAGTGCAAGTAGCTAAAAATGATAACTAATTTTTTATGGGCGTGGCCCCGCCCACTTTTTTCCACCCATAAACACTCCCTGGTATGTGTACAACAACTTACCAAAGTTTCAGCCCGATCGGTTTTACAGTTTCGGAGTCTATAGCTAACACACACACACACACACACAGAGTTTCACTTTTATATATATAGATGTGGTAAAGATATGACATAAGCTTTGGCGGTCACACATTAGTAAAAAATTTTTTTAAATTTGAATGCAACATTTCATAACAATATAATGCTTAATTATTTTCCTTAAAAAATGTTCCAATAAAACACAATTAAGAACTCTATATTCGGATGTGCTGAATCTTACATACCCTTCACAAAATTGTAGATATGCAACTGTTTTCTATTTACACTTACTCAATGGTGGCTGTCATTTATTGATTCATGACATGTCTTCATGTACATGTCATCATATGCATTCTTGTTCTGTTTGATTATGTTCGTGCTACGTACAGTGAATAAACGAAAAACTTCGTAATTTCAGCAATATGGCTGACTAAGTCTGTCTTACATACATTCGTAGGCGTGTATAAAGCCTATAGTACACGAAATGTAAAAAAGCCACATGCACATGTGGGTATGAAGTCACTTAAATGTTCAGCACTCTGAGTCTAAAAATGCAAATGAAACACATGTGGCCGAAGCGGATACATTTATGCTTTATGATGCCAGCCATCGGCTTTTTACATTCCGTGTAATACAGGCTTATAACATCTGAATTAAAAACTCACACAGTTTGTACCATCATGTGCACATACACATACGTAAGTATGTATTAGCGACCGCTTGATTTTGTTGATGTTTTAATCATATTTTATTGTTGCATTTTCAATAAAAAGTAGATCATTTTACCAATATCTATGCCTGTAATGGACCAATTAAACCAATTTTTACCATTATTTTTATTATATTGATTTTTTTTTTAGTAAATCAGAGGCATACATGGTTTTTTGCTCATATATCAGCCGCTAATAATCGAGATTGCTGATTTTCATTAACAAAATTCCCGAAGGTATTTCTTATGAATTGGTACCACATAAATACGAGTCCGAAAAATTTGTAAAGGCTTCTAAAAGTTGATTTCAACGCTCACACGGACAAAACTAAATTGACTTTTCAATCTATAAGGATTCCAAATATGTATACTTTATCAGATCGCAATTAAACTCTGTAAAATGTTCAAAAGGAATGAGAAACTTATACATATACATCCTTTTACGCTCTCGTGTGAGGGCTATAGCAAGCTGTAAATAAGGCATCAAAAATATTTCTTTATTGTTATGCTCCACTTTTCGTACAACATATCTGGGTTATTTTGTGGTAATCTTTTGATGGCGGGTTATCGACATAGTAGTGCGAATTATGAAAAATATTTCGTTTTATGGAGCATTTTAGAGCATATTCTGAATAAGAACGAAATTAACCCTTAAACACATTTAAGGTTTTGCCAAATTTCTGGCCTTCAAAATGATCTTTGAGTTGTAAAATATTCAGGTGTATTCAAAGGCTTAAAAAGGAATTCTATGACAAATAATTTTGACCCAACACATTTCCGATTCAAAGAAACAAGTTTAACCCATTCATTTAGGTGTTAGAGGGTTAAATTGTTTTATCACAATATTCAACAAATTATTTACATAAACCTGCTGAAACACTATATATCAAAAATATAAGGGTCACAAGGTTTTTTATGTCGATTCATCATAAACAACTTCAAAATAATTTAATCTTAAACTCTTCGATGTAAAGATTTTCGGCCGTATGCAAGAAAACTTAATACACAGCTTTACAAAAACTCAACATGCCTTAAATATCTTTATAAATTCTGGGTCCGAATTACGGCATTCGATTCGATATTGATATCGAACGTGATCGAAATTTGAAAATTCTTATTAGAATCTCTATACCTAAACTACAGCGAACTCGATTGTTCAAGTAAAATTTCGATCGTGATTGAGTGCCGTAATATGGCCCCAGACTTTAAAAAACTTTAAACCTTTTGTGAGGAGTAGGCGGTAAAGTTGATATGCTACAGCAATTTTTTTTAATGAATTTCATGTTTTTAGCCTATATAGAAGACATAAATCTAAGGATAAACTTTATTAGAGAAACGGATGTGTCATATTGATTTTATTATTTTTTTTTTTCATTGACCAAAAATCAACATTTTCAAAAGTTGAACATTTTCTCATGAATTTCTTTGAATTTAAAAAAAGTTAAAGGAGATATCGTACCTAGTAAATTTTCATAGATTTTGAACTATAACTTTAACCGATTTAACAAATTGTTGAGAAAATTTTTTTGTTTTCCTTGTAGTTGATTTGTTCCATTTCTATTGTCCTTTAAGTGGACCATCTATATGTTCGTGGCAAATGAAGGACATCGCTTGATTGTTTTTAAATGATTTAGAGATTTACGGTCTTATTTATATAGAAAATCGATTTTGAAAGCATTTGATAATTTTTTGGCTGTGACAATACAAAGGCAACTTAAAAATATGTGTGTAGAGGTGAGCTTATTTTAAGTGGGAAATTTCGAGAACAATATCTATGTATGAAAAATATTTTTCCCATGAATGGAATTATAGTTTTTAACACTTTTTTTTTGTATTTAGTTTTGTTATTACTTAGTCGAGTTGCGTCTGTAAAAACGACGAAAAGTTCTCGGCCGCGGAGAGCATAGCATGATGATCATTGCTTAATGGCATTTTTATACCCTTCACCTGTGGTAAACAAGGGTTTATAGGTATAATTTTGTCATTCCGTTTGTAATTTCTACAATTTTCATTTCCGACCCCATAAACTATATATTTTCTGAAAGCTTATGAATAAGCCCTGACCGTCTGTCCATCTGTCCGTGTGTTGTTTTAAATAAACCTTTAAAAGCAACCACATGTTTCTCTGATCTGTGTGTGGCATCAATCTTTTGGAAATATCCGGGAATAAATCGCTATTGAAATTCAGCACAATCGCCTCATAGCTTTCTGAGCTGTGAACAACTAAACACGACTGTCTCTCTGTTGTTTTTACTAAAGTGGTCGTAGCACCTCGTCTTTTTTTTTTTGGAAAGCTATGGCAAGCGAAGACCTTGAACTAAGCGAAGTCTTTAAACTTAGTGAAAATTTTGTTACTGTTCATATCTGTGTCTTGAAGCTAAAAGAGCCAATGTCAAAATATTTACTTTTGAGAAAACTTGAATTGAACTTTAACTTTTATAGGTGCTTTCAAAGTGTCATTGGCCAGCATTTTATATATGAAGCTGTTCTGGGTTAAGTATGACTTTAGCTGTTTTACCATAATGAAATAGAGCAAGAAAACGAATCTAATGCAATGATTAACTCAAAAAAGTAAAAAAAGACATTGGCCCTTTAAGCTCCAAGCCACAGATATATGGTATTAGGTCAGTTAAAAACAGACTGAATCGCACATATGGGAGTGCGACAAGGTAATTAACACTAACACTAATAATTATATTTGGCTTTATAAGAGCATGTCTTCTTTAATAAGTATTTCAATAAAACAATTTAATGAAATTGCTTATTGATTTTTGTATTCGTGTTATTTTATCATATGGAAGAAGGCACCAACAATTACAATTGCAGTCATAATGTTACCACATACGAAAAAAAAAACCCATTAAAGGTAAATAATAAACTTGACAAACAATAATTTTCTTAAACACAAAAACCCATAAAACGTCATTATGTGATTTTCCCGCGCCTTAAACATTAAGCAATAGCAAGTTAATACACGATTTTCAACAACATACTGTTGAGACGGCCTTTAAAAACAACAATAAAATATCTTTTTGTTAACCTACAGCGTCTAATTGTCACCATGCCGTTCCAATTGTTAATTTTTCTCACTAAGTGTTTGGTAAAGTTTAAAATGTTTGTTTTAAGAATAATAATTACTTTTTCTTTTCGATTAAAAAAAAAAAACAATTTTGTTAAACAAAAAGTTTTAAGGGTGAAATGTCCTTTATAATAACACTTGTTTTAACTATTAAACGTTACTAAAAATAATTCTGGCTAAAAAGTCAATGGTCGTATAAAAAATTATTATAGAACTTCCTTACAAAATAGAAAAGTACAATTACATTTTGACATACAGACATATTTAAATAACGTACACACTTACAAATAATAACGGCCATATGTATAAAAACTTATAACAGGCTTATAAGTCGTTTTTAAGCAAAATTCACTATTGTTGCATTCATAAACCATTAATAGACTTATAAACCTTTTATAAACCATTTATAAAATCAAAAATTTTATTGTTTGATTTACCCTTCTTTAAACCAAAAATAAGGCGACATTTCATGCATAAATTGCGTTAAAAAATTTTTTTCAAGAAATTTTGTAAAAAAAAGTTAAGAAAAAGTAATTGAAATATTAAAATTGATTAGATTAACACATTTCGACATATAGATACATAAGTGCAATTTATACAAAAGAAAATAATAAATTTAACATATTTTAAATTAAATAAAATTGAAAATTATAATAGTGATGTAAGAAAAACGTAAACAAACTTTTAACCCGAATACTTTTCTTATTGTTATTAACAAAATAGGTAAATAATTAATATTTGTATTATAATTTTTGCTCAAAATTTTTCATATACCAAAGTTATATACTTTTGATTTTTTCGATGACCTTTTTGTGCTTTAATTTTATAAAAAATTTTACCTTTACTTGATACCCGAGTAAATCTTATAGTAGTTATAAGCACCACTAACAATAAAATGACAAATAAATATAAAAAGCGTTGCCATACATACTAATAAAATCACTACAAACATTTAATAACTATAAAAGTGTTATTGTACGTTTATAAATACAAATTCTTATTAGTGGTTTATAATACAAAAAGCGTTTAATAACTATTGTACACTATAGCCATAAAATAACTACTTTTTATGCATATAGCCGTAAGTTTATAAAAGTAAATTAACATACTGCATAGGTCAATGTATAAGTTATTATAAACTGTAGTTGTGGTCATTAATTTCATTTCAAGGTGAAGGTTATACTGTCCTTTGTCAGTATGTCCTATGACAAATAAAAATGTCTTAACCATAAATTTCCAATCTAAACGATTTTTTTTACTACTTTCTCTAGGTATAAATTTGGTTTGTTTGTGTGTGTGTGTATGTGTTTGCAGCCAACTACCACCCAAAATGTATAATTTATTAACAAAAGTGTATAATTTTTGTAACAAAAAAAATATTTTTAAGCTTTCATTTAAATTGCTAAAATCCCCTTTTTTTATTAAGAAGTATCCTTGTCTTGTTTTAAATATTTTTATTTTAAACCTTAAATTAAATATTACAACATTTTGAAATTTATTTAAACAATTGGAGTTTTAACAAACAGAAAAAATATTTACTTCTGCCTTGTATTAAAATTATGTAAAAGCGGAAGTATGGACAACTTTTATTGAAACAATTTCAAATTGTGTGATGCTCTAAAATGTAGCAGTCGGGCCATTAAGATAGTTATTCCTAACCTACTTGTGTTACCACCGCTGCATTTATCTGTTATGGATGATGCTCCCTCTAGTGCTCTACGACTTTAGATGGTTAGTAGCCTTAAATGTGAAGATCTTGTGGCACATATGAGCATTATAAGAAATCTTATTCGTGACTCCATAGCCGTGGTTAGGGACACTGTCCCACGAACTCAGATTTTTACCAGACATTTCATTATCAAAACCTTCGACCGGACTATTTGGTCACAAGGTTCATGGGGCCCTAAGGTAGGAGCTCAGGTCTGTTACACGGTTGGTTCTAAGCAATCATATTGCGATACTGGTGCTGGTATCTTTGGTCCGGGATTTCAAAGGGCTCTGCCTATAGGCAAATACCCGCAGATATTTTAGGCCGAAATTTATGCCATTTGCATCAGCGCCTATGCATCCTTGAGAAGGAATGTGAGGAAAACCCGCATTCATATCCTCTCGGATAGCCAAGCTGCTTTAAAAGCCCTTATGGTTTATAATATCAATTCGGCTTTGATGTTGGAATGTATTGACGTTCTTAATCGCCTTGGCATTCACAACTGGGTTACTCTTCATTTGATTCCGGGTAATGAGGGCCATGTTGGTAATGAACGTGCCGACCACCTTTCAAACTGTGGGGCGAGCCGTATAATGATTGGTCTGGATCCTTTTTATGGTGTACCTTTATGTTACATTAAGGGTGAACTATCCGCCCTCCTTGACGCTGAGTTTGCGTCTAGAAATCTTCTCCTCCTAGACAGAAAGAACGTAAGATTATTGTCAGGTATTCTGACCGGACACAACAATCTCTGATACCATTTAAGTAAAACGGATAGGTCGAATATAGTGACGTGCAGGTTTTGCGATATGAATGATGAGACAGTAGAGCACGTTCTCTGCAATTGCCCAGCACTCAAATGGGCATTCGGAATTCTTTACCTCGTAGGGTACTAGGCTTTATTAAAACCCTTGATAATGGCTACACAAAATACCTATTTTTGGTAGTGGTGCTAATGGGCCAATTGACGACTGCTAAGATAGCTACCGAATGCCATAATTTGGCCCTATAACTAAACTTTCTTAGTATTAAGTTAAAATTACAAAATATATTTGTAAAGTGTTTAACAAATACAACCATGGAGAGGTACACAATTGAGCAGCGCGGTAAGATTGTTAAAGCCTTTTTACGGAAATATTTTTACAATCGGGCGAATGACGCGAATTTTGCAAATTTCAGCAAACCGGATCTGTAGGAAATGTGAAAACACCTGTGCGTCCTTGCCCAGTTTGTTCTGAGAAAAACACTGCTGTTGTTCGCGATAGTGTATCAGAAGAGACGTCAACCTCACCTCGTTGTCATGCCCAACAAAAAAACATTATTGTTGAAAATATGGACTACCGGATAGAAGTATGCCACCGAAGCCGTGACGAGCATTTGGCCGATATTTTGTTTCGTATTTTGTCAAAAGTCAATCGTTGCTGGTTTGTCAGCGTAGACCCTAGAATTGACGTAGCCCCTCCAAAAGAAGTCCAATTATAGGCCAATTTATAGGAATATTTCTATAGATAATTCGGTCACCAAACGTTTGACTCAAGAAACTGATGGTTTTACCCGCCGTATGTCAAGTTGCACCGACTTATTGAAATCATTTCTTCTCCAAATGATTTGAATGAAATGAGAAATATAATAATCACGAATATTTGCTTTTAACATTCGCCAAGCATCGTAATGTTGGCACCGATTTCGGATCTAAAGGCAAATGGGCCGATAACGCCGTCGGTATGTAAACCGCGCAGTGTATTTTTCTCAATGTAATGTAGTCTCATGATTATTGTGCTCTCTCTCTCTCTCTCTACAAACAACAACTCTGCTTATTTATAAAATAAGTGTCATCGCTGAAGATGATTTGACAATAAAAATCTTGTTCAACTTCCAGTTTATTCTCAGCCGATTTGCCGAACAAACAACACAATTGATGGTCCAAGTAGTTAATGTGCAACAAAAATTAATACTATTTGTTTTCGACAACCAAATATAGTTAAGGCGAATATAATATGACCGTCGTGATCATGTTGTAACCATGGTTTTTCTATGCGTGTGAAGTTAATTTATATAAAACAAAAAAATATTTTACTTTAAATTTCACTATATATAAGTCAATATACAAAAGAAATTCGTATACGACATATTCGTATCGATGGTCACAAGTAGAAAGGCCCTTACTTGTACTTTTTATGAAATTGATTTTCCCAGTGATTTCAATACATTTCAAACAAATACACCTCGACATAAAAGATTAACGCAATAGTATCAAAAATAACAGTTTTACTAAAGAAAATACATTCTTATAATACAGTTTCTTTTACGTTTTAACCCTCTCCTGTAAAATTAATGATATTTGAGTTAGGGCCTTTCTTCTTGTGACCAACGATGTATTTTTTTCATTATTAGTAAATAAAACAAAGACACACAAATAATTAAGAAAAATTGTGTAATTTGCTGGCGAACAGTTTATCTGCTGCTTTTCTAGTCAGCTAAGAAAAATTAGAAGACATTTTTAATTACAAATTAATTAAATTTTGTATTGTTGTCTTTGTATTTCGCATCAATGCTTTTAATTCTTTTAGTGAATTCATAAGAAGTCCTAAATATCGTATTGTCATAAATCCAAAAATTTTATAGTAAATAAAAATTAACGTACAGTTAATACTAAAATTTTTAAAAATTATAAGAAAACAACACGTAGGACAACTTGTGAGTTCACCAAATAAGAAAAAATATTATTCACCTTTACCTTCAAAGAGAATTTTGAGTAATTCTCTGTAAAATTTTATTACCTACTTACCTACTCACATCATAAAAAAAACTATATCAACTTCAAAGCTAACATTAAAACAGAAAGCAAATAGCTCTACTTACATATAAATTAAGGTCATTTTTCTCCGTTTCATGTTGCTCTTCCATTATCCTGATTTTATCCTTGTAAAGAAATTAGGTGTATTGACATCATTGAAGGGAAATGGGATGAAACAAACACAAATATGTATAAAAAAAAATACAAAAACAAAAACAAAAACAGAAGGAAAATTAAGTTCAATGAACTTGTTTATTCAAGCATAAACCTTGAAGTTAAAACAATTTGAAGTTTATGTGGGCTAGAGTTTTCTAGAGTTTTTTTTTTTTCTTACTCGTAAACATCATTAAACTGATGTAGCGCATGTTCTAATAGAATTCTATATACTCAGAGCTGTTAAAAGGCCTTTAAAGCTTGTGATATTCCATAACACGATTAAATTTTTTTATTCCTTTAAACCATTCAATAGTAAAACCTAAATTGTGCCGCATCTTTAAAATAAAAGTTTTAACTAATTTAAATTTATACTATTTTCTCTTTACATCTTTAAAATAAAAATTGTAACTAATTAAAATTTATACTATTTTCTCTTTACAGTATCAATTGAAAAACTAAATATATATTGGCTTAATGTATATTAATGGCCAGTTATGAATATTTGTACCGTCCACAGCAACAATACCTGTAACCAGCAAACGACGTAACTTTTACCTTTTAAAACAAACCAACACACACACATCACATCAATTTAAAACTAAATAAAACAACAATTTTTGTAGAAAATATGCTACAAAAGAATTTTAGTTTTTAATTAATATATTTATACAACTATTAAGCACTGCAAAGAATATTATTGCAGATAATTTTGCAAGCAAATCTATTGACACTTGAAAACAGAGAGAACCACTTAAAAGTGGTTGTATTATACAAGAGAAGCTTTGTGTGTCTATGTTTAAAAGTCTACAGGAATATTAAAAAATTATTTCGTACAAGCCTAAACCAACAATTGGAGAAGAAATAAATTGCCTAATTAAATATTGCAAACGTGAAATATTGCCAACATGGGTCGAAAGAAAATTCAAATATCACGCATCACGGATGAGCGAAATCGTCAGGTAAGTGTTAAATAAAATGTTAAAAATAAAGATTTTTAAACATTCCATTTTTTTTAAATAAATGTTGCAACTGCATTCTTAAACCATCAAATAATTTAGAATTTTCAATTAAATTTTTCATTTCATTCATTCAGTTCAATCAAGACTTAGAGTACATCATATTCATAGATTTCCTTGAATAAGTCATGTTTTGGAAATTCTCGTTCAATAGTTGTTAATTGAACACAAACGCTCTTTTCAACAAATTGAGCAGTATGTTGCCAACAAAACAAATGATAATTTTCTACTAATCATGCACTCAAAAAAATCTTCGATATAGAGAAAAACATGTTCATAGACTTTCTTAAATAATTCCTATTTTAAAATATTCTTTGTAACAATAAAGAATGTTAATATGAACTAGGGTGATCGATTATTCAACATTTTTAAGAAACCGATTTTCAAATAGTTTGAAATTTAGAATTAAAGAAAAAACCGGTTCCTTTTTTGAAAATTTAGAAAAAACCGGTTAACCGGTCGAATACATAAAATATAATTCTTTCTTTTACCCATGACAGAGATACATACATATAAAGGTTAAAACTAGTTTGTTCTATGGTTCAATTGCATTTTAAATTGACACATATTCAATGGCTTTATTATAAAATGCCGTTATTTAAAAAAAAACTTTGTTACAAGGAGGTTGTAATAATGAAAAATATTAAAAAGTCACTTCACTACTCACTGTAGTCAAATTTACCTTTTACTAACATTAACTGCCTGTTCAACGATGTCAAAGGAAACACAAGCGAAATTTTCATTCGTACAAATATATTGAAAACAACAAAAACTAAAAATTTGTTTTTGTTTTCAACGTATTTGTACGAATGAAATTTCACTTGGGTTTTCTTTCGACATTGTTGAACAGGCAGTAATTTTGTAGGCAAGTTGTAATAATGACTATTTTAGTATACAAGTCATATGTTATCATAGATATTAGTTATGCTATGAGTAGTCTTTAGTACAAGTCTCTAGATTTCGTAGAAGCAAAATATTATGAAATTCGAAAATGAGATTAAAAAGTATTGCAAAGTACAATAATTTGGTCAAAAAACTTAACTGAACAGCTGATTATCACAGCAAATTATAAGCGCAACAACGTATGAAATACCTGCTCTCCATTTAAAACAAATAATATTTAACCGAATTATTTTTCTTTTTTTACATTTGTTTTTAAAACAACAAATAAATTTCTTACAATATTATGGAAGATTATTTAATAAATTTTCTGATTTTTGGAAAGTTTTTGAGTGATAATAAATGCTTTTATGGTACGTTTGGTTACAAAGATAAATGAACATAAAACTAAAAATGAAAAAATCCGGCTTCTGTGACCGGTGTATTCGACATTCGAAAAATTAACATTTGGAAAAAACCGCCAGCTGAAACAGTAAAAAACCGGGTTTTCCACCGTTTTTAAAACCGAGTCGATCACCCTAATATGAACTCAAGTCTTGTTAAAATGTAAATATTAGTTGTTGTTCATACTCAGTAAATTGAACAAAATCACGCTATTGAACAAAATATTGATAATAGTTTAAAGAATTAAAATTTCAAGCCAATTTTTGCGATAAAAAATGAGATTTTGTATTTATCTCACCTCGTTCTCCCTTATTACCTGATGAGTTATTTTTTTTTTTGTTGCGTTGAATTTTTGAGCAAAATAAAAACAAATGCCTTAAAGATAAAACAAAAATTACTCATTACTGAATTAAATGAGACACACAAATTCATGTGTATGAGATCAACTTCATTATTTGGAAAATAAAATATGATTGTGTTGTAAATATGAAGGGTATTTACGTAACATAGATAATTGTTCACTTTAAAATATCTGTATCGTAAGTTATCAGCACTTTTATAATAAAAATGCTATTCAATTGCATGGTACCATATTCATTTAAGATCAAACTTATTGTAACTAAACTTTACACTTAGTAACATTTTTAAGCCCAAAGCTTTTAAATTGCACAGCACTGTTTTAACTTTTTTAATACTTTTGTATAAATACAATGTCATTTAAAACAAGTAAAAGTGCTATATTCGGCCGTGCCGCATTTGATTATACTCTTCACCACATACAGGCTCTAGCTTCCTGTATCCCCCCTTTCCTACCTACTATACTCTACATGGGGTTAAGAAAAAAAATATCCGCCATATTGTTTCAGACACCATCTTGGATTTTACACCTTTTAATAGTTTACTGGTTAAGCACTTTTATTTGATACCAATATTGTGGTGGCTGTATAAAATATGTACGTTATTTTGCAGTAGCGGTAACGTTCGATTTTTATTTTTTTATAATGTATGATATTCTGCTAGTCACTCCCTCCATTTGATACCATATTGATCTTCTTTATCTACAAATAGTAGCAAACGTGTCTCCGATTCATTCCCCAATATTTCCAAAAGACTGATATTTGTCGATATCTTTAAAAAAATGATTTCAAGCTACATATGGACAGTGCTCAATCGACTCCCATATTCATATGCTTTCAGAAGATATAAAATATTTATATGGGAGTCGGAAATGAATATTGTAGAACTTACAAACTGAATGACAAAGCTATAGTCTATACCTTTGGCACCACAGGTGAAGGGTATAAAAGTTAAAATTTATTGCACATACACGTTCACAAAATAATTCTAAAATAGTTGTTCAATTAACAAGCCCGTTGTAATGTTGTATCGTCACTATTTATGTATTCTTTTATAGTATTAATATCTTATTGTTGGTAATTTTCTTTAAAATATTTGCAAAAGCAATACAACTTAATATTATTTATTTCTAAAAAAAAATAATTTTCACAGGGATGGGAAATGGCTTTTGATAACAAAAAAAAAATGTTTTTATTACAATATCTTTTTTTAACTTTGCTAAAAAATGTTATAAACTTCTTCCTTGTTATTAAATTTTAACTCTGCAAAAGTACGATTTAAACCTAAAATTTGTAAACTTTTAATCCTTATTCTATTTTATTTACTTCGCTGCCCATTACAGGTGACATTCAATAAACGCAAATTTGGTGTTATGAAAAAGGCCTACGAGTTGTCGGTGTTGTGTGACTGTGAAATTGCTCTGATCATCTTTTCGTCCAGCAATAAATTATATCAATATGCCAGCACTGATATGGATAAAGTTCTACTAAAATATACAGAATACAATGAGCCCCACGAATCACTAACCAATAAAAATATAATTGAGGTAAGTTAAGCTTGTGAAATGTTCTCTGTTTATGCATAGAACAAATATAGTTGTGTTAACATACTATGATTGAATTGTATGATGGTCACCAATACAATTAATGGTTCAAGTCTAATACTAATCAAAATATTTAATAAGCATAAAAACCGCTGAAAACAAACAAATTAATGGTTGTTTCTTCTAACATTAGGGGGGTCTTGTCATTATACTATTTTGCCACAATTTGTTTTCTAAATCATACTATTTTTAAGAACACCACATTGAAGTTTTCCTTAAAAATCATATAATGTTATAAAATTTTGACAAACAATTGGTAATCGTGACAAAATAAATGTTAAAACAAAATTAACTAAACATTGTTATAGAGAATTTAAACTGGCCGTCGCACAGTGTTGCGAAACCAGAATTTTTTGGAAATCATATTGCCTAAACTGTAATTTTAATTGTATCGATGAGAAACTTCTACAGATTGGTCAGAATGAAATCCCAAACAGAATGAGTAAAAAAAAAATTTACACCGAAAAGAATTGTTGGGTCAAATTTTCAACAAAAGTCAAAAATAAAAAAAAAAATTGTTCGAAAAATTTTGAGAAAAATTTATTTTAATTCTTCTTTTATTTCTGATAAATACCCTATGATTAGTTTTTAAAATAAATTATAGGGTGGTCCGAACAAGAATTATAAACGTCAAATTTTCATGATTTTTCGATATTTGTTGAATAACTCTGAATTTTTATATAAAACCAAAATCTATTTCATTTCTTATTTGAAAGGTGGCAATAAATGCTTTAATTTGATACCGGTTTGAAGTCAATAGCTTCAGTTTTAAGAGAGTTATGCTCATTTATGTGGAGTGCTAGAATAGACGTAGAATAAAAAAATAAGTGATTCCGAGAATTTCCGTTCTATTTCTATGGAATAAATACTAAGAGTGATATACTAAAATCGCTATAACTCCCAGAAGGGCAGGTATGGGCAGCTGTTTTTTCACAGTTCGTTGAAAGCAAATTATTTAACATTTCTGTAGTGGTTTGGAACTGGGACTCTCTGGGACTTTTTAGATATTGCTTACCTAACCCAAATTTTAAGGAAAAATGGACCTTTAGTCGAGTTTTCGCTCTAAAAAAGGTGCATATGAAAATGTCTCAAGCAACATTCCTTTTTTTTACAGAAGATACTTGTCCGAAGGCAGATTTTTTTTCCGAATCAAAATATCTGTCACCAAAATCAAATGAGATCATTTTGAATACAGCCCTGAAATCCCCTCTTATCGTGAAAATTTTGTATATTTGACTTCTAAAATCAATTAAAAATCAACGGGCCAACATAAAAATAAGCTTTATGTGTTTTTTGTTTACTTGGAATGTCTGTGACAAAATTGCATCATTAAAAACACTGAAAAAAATAATTGGAAAAAAGTTACTGTTCCACTAGCCGCAACACAGTGCGTCGCACAGTGGTTTAATTTGAAGAAAAATAATAATAAATATGTAACTTCTTTATTACCTATGTGAGTTGCATGAAACAAACAAGGGTTCGTATCAGAGGATTAAATATTTTCAATTGTTGTATTTTAAGACACCGTGTGTTACGACAGAGCATCTCCACAGATCGTCAAAGTTGACAACCTCGGGCTTAAAAAACCTTTCGAAGCTTGCAACTTTTGTAAATTTCGACTGATTTGATTGAGTTTTGCTCATGGTAATTAACAATCAAAGACAAAGCAAAACATATTTAATAGTTTGTAATTCAATTGAGTTTAAAATGTTTGTATGATTTGTTTACTTTTTCTTTTTTTGATTTTTGAACCATAGTGTCTTTCAAGTATCTCAAAACAAACAAGTAATGTGGAAACTTACACATGAGATACTGTTTAAGCTACAAAAATGAAAATTATATCATTTTATTGCACATTAACCAGACAATTAAAAACTTTCGAGATACGTAAAAAAACTCTATTGGTCGAAAGTAAAAAAAAGGAAAAAAATTCATAAAAACTTGTTAAACTCAATATACAAAAAAAGCAAAAAGATATACCGCAACACTCTAAGCATTTGTTCGTTGTCTTTAATCGAAAATTAACATTAAATCATTTAAGACGGTCAACATTTTTAAAAGTAACAAGCCTCGAAAGGTTTTTTTAAACACAAGGTTGCCCACTTTTACGATCTGTGGAGCTACCCTATGCTGACGCAGGGTATTTCAAAACACCATGACTGAAAAGATTTTGGTTCTGCTATGGGCCCCAGTTTTTTTTTGCAATTCGGATAAGTAGTTTAGAAGTTACATATTTATTACCATTTTTTGTTCAAAAGAAATCATGATCATGTCATTATAATGGCTCTTCTCTGCTTGTATGTATTTAAGTGTTCTTACGCACATTATAATACATATAAAATATGGAAAAAAAATAATAGGAGATATCCATTATCGGCTTAATTTCGTTAAACGTTATCTGAAATTATTGCTTTATTTCTTAAGATTAGGTCTAATTAGACTTTTATTTCCCAAAAATTATTCACATAAACGTCATACAACAAGTATTGTATTTAGATAAGTTCAGTATTTAACAGCCAGGTATGTAATAAATAGATTATTTTTTTTTATATTTAATTTTCTGTTTCATTTATTGTCATTATATTTTAATTTTAGTATTTTTTATTTTTTTATTTTAATAATAAATTATTAAAATATTTATTGTACATTTTAGAAAAAAAAAAAATAAGCAACAAATAACACAAAAGAAGGGAGATAAAAAATATCAACAAAAACGAATTATGTTAAATAAATTAAGTGAAAATATGAAATAAAGTGAACGAAAAAAAAATGGTGTTTTGTTCTAAACATTCAAAAGTAAATGTGTACAGTATAAGAAAAACAAAAACACTAGGTACTTCATCTTAAACAGATACATGCGTATTTATGGCTGTATGTATGTATTATGAACATGATATTAAAAAAAAAACAAATAAACACACTTCCTAATCACATTATTAACGTCATATGTACATATGTATGGTAAAGCACAGTGGGAGAAATCCAATATTGGAATAAAGTTTTTATGTTTTTTAATAATTTTTATATAATTTTCTATAATTTAGTCATATCCTTTATAATTTTTACTACATGTGGCCAATTTGGTTTTACAGTCTTGTAGGTAGTCTACTTTATATCATACAAGCCAAGACCGGCACGCGTTGCTACGCCCCTTAATGAATAAAAATGCATTCTAAATTTTAATTGAACATATTAAAAATAATATTTTATTGATTTTTATTGTAATGCAAGTGGGTGTACAATATTTTTGGTTTTTCCATTTGCTGTAAAAATGTTTGCACTCTGCAGCATGCGACCATGTGAAAAGTGTGGATTTTCCAAATTCAATCCTGCAACACGCAGAGATTGTCCTTGTGCTTTGTTGATGGTAATAGCGAAGGCAAGACGAACTGGAAACTGTAGTCGCTTAAAGTTGAAAGGCAAATCGGTGGGTATCATTGCAATGCGTAGAAATAGCTGAAAATAATAACTTATTTTTAATGGGGGTGGCACTGCCCACTATTCTCATACGAAAATATATAGTCATGACAGCTCAAAATGTGTGCAAAGTTTCAGAAAAATCGGTCAAGTGCAAGTACCTCAAAATTATAACTTTTTTATTGGGCGTGGCCCCTCCCACTTTTCTCATTACGAAATTATATAGTCATAACAGCTCAATATGTGTGCAAAGTTTAAGAATAATCAGTCTAGTGCAAGTACCTTAAAATAATAACTTTTTTTATGGGCGTGGCACTGCCCACTTTTCTAATCACGAAATTGTATAATCAGGAGAGTTCAATATGTGTGCAAAGTTTCAGAAAAATCGATCTAGTGCAAGTAGCTAAAAATAATGACTTATATTTTATGAGCGTGGCACTGCCTACTTGCCAAAGTTATAGTCTGATCGGTTTTACGGTTTCGGAGTCTATAGCTAACACACACACACACACAGAGTTTCACTTTTATATATATAAATTCTTTATTATTACTGAGGTCATAAAACATATTCTATAAAAATGTCTTCGGATTGCTTTAATTATGTCAAATTTCTTGGTTGCGTTTTGTACACATCTTCTTTGGCATAACTCTAAAAAAATGTCTGGTACAGTAAGATCAGGTGACCTTGGGGGCCAGCAGAAAGTGATGTTTCTAGATATTAATTTGTTTGGGAATTTTCTTTTGAGCCATAACCGATCTGACTATGTGTGCTGTAAAAAACTTCTTCAACTTTTAATAACTTTCCCCATTTTTTTTTTCAAATATATATGGCCGCACAATAGATCTTAATGAAAATGCACACCACACAGTGACTCGTTCTGGATGCGGTTCCATCTATTGGAGTCTTTTTGCATAGGATTCACTCCATATACGACAATTTAACTTGTTTACATTAAAGCATATATTAAAATTGAACTCATTAGACATAATGATGGAATATATCAAGCTTTTGTCTTCTTTGGCCATTTCAATAATTTTATTGCAAAATTCCAGGCGAATAGGCAAATCCAGAGGTTTCAACTTGCTTGTAACTAAGTAATAAAACTTTGTAATAAAACAAGCTTAGTCATCATGAAATGACTGTCTGCTAATTCCAATGTGCACCGATAAGCTTCGAGTCAAAATGATTGGATTTGCCTGATTGGACAATGCTGCAGCCGTGATCGTGTCTTGAACGTAAACATAGGGATCTCGATAGTATGATATTCGTGCGTTGCTTCCATATTCGGCCTCATAATGGCTCATCTACTCGAAGGAGTATCGCAAAATTCCCACCTAGATTCCTTTTGGATAAAAAACAAGTAAAAGCGCTATATTCGGCCGTGCCGAATCTTATATACCCTTCACAACGTGTAGTCATGCAATAACAGTAAATTCACGTATGTATGTTAAAAAAAACAAAAAAAAAAAAATAAAAAATAAAAAAAAAATTTAAAAAAAAAAAATTTAAAAAAAAAATTATTATATACATATATTATATATATAAAACAAAAAAAAATAAAAAAAAAATTAAAAAAAAAAAAATAAAAAAAAATAATAATAAAAATATATATAATATATTAAATAAAAAATAAAAAAAAAATAAAAAAAAAATTAAAAAAAAAAATTTTAAAAAAATTTAAAAAAAATTTTTTTTGCCTCAGCTGGGATTCGATACCACGTTTTCTCTAACCAGTATACACGTTTGTATGTATGTATGTTGTTGTTGTAATGTTGTTTTTATGAAAAGAAAATCGAGGTGGTCGTGGGTTTTTGCTCATATCTCAGTTGTTTATGTACCGATGTTTCTGATTTTCAATACCGATCTACTCCCGAATATTTCTGATATTTTAATACCTTACCCGGGTCCAACCTATGTCGGGGGGCTTCAAAAAGTTGATTTCAACATACACACGGACAGACGGTCAGACGGACAGACGGACAGACGGTCAGGGCTTAATCGACTCCTCTATTCATAAGCTTTCAGAAAATATATACTTTATGGGGTCGGAAATGAAAATTGTAGAAATTTCACACGGAATGACAAACCTATATATACCCTTTTTCACTGTGTGAAGGGTATAATAAAGGACTACAAAGCATGGTACTACTGCACTGTACAAATCCTTTTATATGTAACCCCAGCATTAATTTTAATGACTCTACTATCACAGAAAAAACTTTATTAACTTTTGATTTTGTAGCATGATTCGTGCGCCACCCTGTTTATTATACGGGGGATTTCTTTCAAATCAAACTTAATAAAAATTAGTTTAAATGAATATGTTAAATATGTTAAATAATAAAAAATAATAACAAAAAGCTTATATTTCAATATTTCTTTAGGTAATTAATTTGTATATATTAAACGTGTCTGTTCTGTATTCATAATGGAATCAATATTGATATAAACAACAACTCTACACAGGCAATTCTAAACATTTTTATTGCATTCGCAATACAAAACAGGCACGAGTCATAAAAAAATGTACACTATGTATGTTTAACTTATTAAAACTAAACATTATTATTTTAATATATTTCGTAATCAAGCTTTCAAGGTCACGAAATATAAATAAAAGGACAATATTCTCATTATTAATTTTTTTCGACAGTTCGTTGGTATTTCTTTCAACTTTCTAGGTAAAAATATTTATAATCTAATAAACTGCATACATTTATATTGACAAAATTATGAAAAGATTTTTTGGGAACTGTTAACAGGAAAAAACATCATAGCAGATTGCATTCAATTTTTTTATTAATAGACTTACACTACTTTTAAAGCAAACGGCTACTTAATTTCTATGGCCATCTGACAAAACAACTTATTTCCTATTTTGTCAATATTTCAGGAGAACAATAAAACAACAAATCAAAAAACAATTTAATTTTTGTTGGGATATCTTATGTAAATTGCAGCAAGATTCAGATTAATGAACTTTTTGAACTGACGACATTTGATAAAAGACTTTTTATAAAATTTTCGAATTTTTCAGGAAAAAGCAAAAACAACAATAAATTAAAAATAAGAATATAACTATGCATAGAAAGACGCCGATCAGTTCAAACAAAGCATCTTTAAGATCTTACTTTTCCCATTAATAAAGCTGGAAATTTCCTTAAATCTACTTAAGTTGTTTTGTCAAAAGTTCACAGATTTATTTGCGTTTTTATAAAGTGCTTACATATTCTGAATGGTTGTAGGTAGGAAAGTCTGTATAACGATTGAAATTGAATAAGTGTAATCTATTCGAAACAATCTTAGTATTGAAAATCTGTAGAACATTTGTACACATTTAAAGACTTATTCAATCAAAAATTGACAAAACGTAAACAGTAAAAGATTTTTTAACATTACGTTTAGTTATTTAACAACAAAGTAGTGCAGATAGATGAACGTACAGTTTAAAGTTCTACTCTAATCGTCTTTAAAAGTAATTCTAAGCTGACCGATATATATTTTTACGAAGTGGATCTTCTTTTTATTTATTAGCTACTATTTTAATACAAACGCTTAATCCTATTTATACTAATGATACAAATTTCGTCAAATACTTTGAAAAATTTAAATATTTCTTCAATTCACATACAATTTGATTTTGATTTATTAACTTTAAAACAGATTTTCTGGTGTATCGGTTGTTGTATATGTTGTATTATTGAACATTAAATAATAAACGTCAAGCAAATAAAAAATCAGGAATGGGAAAAAAATCTTATATTCGGTATAGTTACAAAAGAAATTGAAAACAATTTTCAGTAAAATTTTATCAAAGTTAAATAAACAACAAGTAAGAGCGCTATACTCGTCTGTGCCGAATCTGATAACACCCTTTACCGTCATGCACATAGGTATAATGTCCACATCGTAGCTTAGCCTAGATTTTAAATAATTATTTCCGACGCCATCCTTGATTTTGATTTTTTACGTAGTTAACTATATTCTACAAGTCAAACCATTTGATTTGATACCCATACTGATGGGGTTAAAATAAAAATTTCACCATTTTGTTTCAGACGCCATCATGGATTTTACACTTTTTTAACAGTTAACTTATTGTACTGGTCGAGCGCTTTTTTTGAAACTTATATTGTGGGGATTAAACGGAACAAAGTCATAACTACTCTATTTGACTCATCCATTAATGTAGGACGCCATCTTGAATTTTTTATTTTTATATCTAACTATATTTTAATACTCAATCCCTTTCATTTGATCTCCGTAAATTTGTAAATTTTAGCAGTTGTACTTTGGTGTGCTTATATCTCAGTTGGTTTCACACCGTTTCGTTAGTTTTCTTAGAAATTATTTCTGAGATTACCGCTTATCATTTGGTATCTTAAGTGTGTTTAAAAATTATTAAGGAGTTTAAAAAATTTTAATATATTTATAAAAATATATATTTTTGCAAATAATTTTAGCCCAAAACTTTGCCGATTAGTGACCAATTTGTCCAAAATTTTTCATGAGTATCTCCAGAGGCATACCAAATTAAAAAATAGTGACAATCATTTCCATAAATTAACCTAAAGCTGGAAAATGTTTATTTTTTATGTAAAAAAAAAGCAAAAAAAGAAATAGTTGATTCAACATACACACGAACAGGCGGACAGAACGATAATGCTTAATTGATTCCCCTGTTCATAAGCTTTCAGAAAATTAATACTTTATGGGGTCAGAAATGAATATTGTAGATATTTCACACGGAATGAAAAACACTTATAAACCCATTTAAGGTGAATTCACCCATTTGTTCTAAACAAAATTTTTTCCGGAGAATAACATTTTTTACTGAGAGTTTTCTGCAGAACGATTCACCCATTTAAGAAAATTTGTCCGAAAAAACAAAGCTGCCATATAATATAAAAATGCAAACAGTTGTACAAAGTGGCAGCACCGCTAGCAAACTATACAAATAAATACAAACGTAAATTATTTCATTAAAATATATGTGAAGAAAATGTCGGATAGAAGAAAACTAAAATTATTATTTTTAATTGAAGTGCATAAAGCCAATTTGTTTGCAAAAGAAATTTATAAAAAAAAATCGAAAATAAAATGAGTCGCAGTGAGAAAAACCCTGTTTTAACTAATTATTTTTGTATGCACTATTGCTCATGTCATACAAACATTCTCTTCCTGTTTTTTTTTTAATTCTTCTATTTATTTTTTAGCAATATTTTCATTAAATTCCATTTTAATTGTTAATTTTCGGCAAAAACAATTTTTGTATAATAAATGTACTGACACTATGTAATGTGGCAACCAAATTCAATTTTCATGTAAATATTGAAAAAAAGTGGCATCCCAATTCAGTTTCTTCTGAACAAGAATTAAAATTAAACCAATTCAAGAAAAAACTTTCTGAACAAAATAATCTCTCTCTCTCAAAAGTAACACATCAAACTCAATATAAAAAAAATTTGTTCTGAACTAAAATTTTATGGGTGAATCCAGCTTTACACTGTCGTGTGAAGAGTATAACAAAATGTTTGTGTTAAAAAATATATATTTTTTTTATTTCGAACGCAACAAAAAATTGACCTTTCCACCCCTGTATGAATTCAATACAACAGTTTAAAATATATGAAAAGAAAAAAATTAAATTGTTTGACAAAACTTGGTAATAAAAATTACCAGCATACAAAAGTGTTTTATTGTTTTTATTTTATAAATCACGTTAAGTCACTTTTAGAAGTTCATCAAAGCTACATCGACGTGTCATCTGATTAAGGCATTTAGACATGTTTGTCGTTATTTAAAATCACAAAGACTCTTCGAGGGCGTTCGAGTTTAATAATTGTAATGAAATTAAAGCAGAATATAATTGTATTTTTTCGATTTATTTTTATTTGCAAATAATCGTTAACTATGCCGAAAATTATGTGTGTTTGATAAAAAAAAAATAGAAAAGTGTATGTAAAGTTAAAAAAATTACAAGTCTGACTGATTTAAATTTTCATCTTCTTATTTTTCGGTTTCAGCAAATAATAATTTTTATCCATCAAAACTTTTTTTCAGTGTGATATTTTAACGCCGACAACACACTTTAATTACGATTTACTTTAAGTAATATAAATTCGTTAATAACATTCCTCAATGAAATCATACATATAAGCCATTTTTCTTAAAAGTGAACAATGGCAACATTGAACTAAATCTGCTTTTTATCCATAAACATTTCCGAAAAAATCCTTCCAAATTTCTATTATGAAGTATGTTTTTTCCCCCTTTCGTTCCACCGTGCATCTATGCATATATAATATATACATATCTCTGGAACATAAGTGTAAATTTATTTTAAATAATTTATACAATTTTTTTTTTCTTTTCTTTCTTAAAATTTTTTACTTTAACATTATTGTTGCGATGAACTTGAACTTGTGTGTGTACACAACTTTTATCTACATTAAAGTGGATTATTCATATACTAAGTTATAAACATATATTTTTTTTCTTGCTCATTATATATTAACATACATACATACATAGTAAAATGTTAATTTTTATTACGTATTATGCATATAAAGTATTTGCCTATCTACCTGTACAAGTGTGTGAAAGCCTAGAAAGATAAAGAAGAGATTTACATGATTTTTCAAGGGAGTAACACAAAAACAATGTTAATGGAACTAAACTAATGTAGTTTGACAGTTAAGACAAGCCTGTTTATGTACTCGTATTACTCCGCCACCGACAAAAAGGATACGTACGATACGTACACGTAAAGAACTGTTGTATGCTAGAGATTGGCATTGTTCAATATTAATTAAATTCACTCACAATTACGATTTTTTCAACAATGGCCTCGGTGGGATCTATAGGGGATGGCCGGTTAGCTCAACAACTTATTAGAGTAGGTTTTTTTTTTAATTAAATCTAGCCTTAGGTTAGGTTAGGTAGAACAGGCAGCTGCTGTGCAGCTCACTTGGGTCCATTATATTGATCCCTTTGTGATAGCTGCATAGAAAAGTAAGAATAGAATAGAAAGGAAGCAGACAAGTCCAGAGTCTCCGGCGGGAATCGAACCCGCAACCCCCAAACTAGCAGAACAGCACACTGCTGACTAGTCCACCGGGGCACCCTAGCCTTAACATAAAAACTTCTCCTAAAAGTGTTTTTGTATATGAACGAATACATACATATGTATATGTGTGTGTGTATGTATGCATATATATTTTGTATCAAAATCATAAATTGAAAACAATAATTTTAATAAATTTTGTCAAATTTATAGATTCTATCTTGTCCATTTCAGAAGGAGAACAAAAATGGCATCATGTCACCCGATTCACCAGAACAAGAAGCCGATTATACTCTGACACCGCGCACCGAAGCCAAATACAATAAGATCGACGAAGAGTTTCAACTAATGATGCATCGCACACAGATGGCGGGTGGTGCGGCAGCAGCACGAAATATGACAAATGCCAATTATACGTTGCCAGTTTCGGTGCCAGTGGCGGGTGTATATGGCGATAATATGCTGCAAACGAGTCCACAAATGTCGCACACAAACATAAGTCCACGACCATCGAGTTCGGAAACGGATTCAGGTGGGATGTCATTAATAAGTTAGTAGTGTTGAAAACACAATCACAGCACATTCTTATTTCATTACGTTTTTTTGTTTAATATTATTGTTTTTCGTTTTTCTTTTGTTATGCTCATTTGTGTTCAGTTTGTTTTGTTTTTATCTTTATTTTTCATCATGTATTGTATTTTTTATTCTATTTTAAAATCTAAATCTTAACTAATTTCAAAATGATTTTTTCGCCATTTCTAACATAAATCCTCTTATTACTACGTTAGGCATATAACTAAGTTTTATAAAAAATTTGGCGTACCACCATATGGCGGCAAATATTGTACAATTAACGAATGTCACTTTTTTGGTGATTTTGGTTGAAAAAATTTTCCGCACCAAACGCGATTTTACTATTCGAGTTTTCGAAAAACTTTTTATTTATTAGATTTTTAATATTGAAACAAAATTTTCTAAAGAAAATTTATTTTTGTGGTGGGTGGGGCACTTCCCTCAGCTCCAGTAAAAGGATTTTGGAACATTAGGACGATTTTAATTATATAAAAATCTATGTAGTTATATGAAGAAAAACGTATAAAAACTTCTTTTTTTAAACAGTTTTGTTCAAAAAGTAATGGCGCTTGGTACGAAAACTTTTTTCCAATTTCACCAAAAAAAGATATAACTGGTCTTAAAAACCTATTTATGCTCTATTGGACTATGCTATATAATTTTCTAATTTACAAAAATTTAAAAAGTTACATACCGTCGCTGCTCTGGCAAAATCGATTATGTGACAATTTTAAAAAAAATTATTGCTCTAAGTATTTTGAACCATTATTGGTCAAACATCTATCCACCAAACCGTTTAAGGATATTTTGATTGTTTCAGTATGCGTAAGTTTCATACTGAAATGTAAAAAAATAAAATGCTTGTTTTGCTCTCCTGAAAACTCAGTTAAAAACACATAACTAAATTTGTTAGAGCAACGACAGTGTTGCCGCCGACCAACTTTTTTTCGCAGTGAAATCGAAAAAAAAACGCAGTGAAGCGCAGTGACGAGAAATAAAAAAATGCCATTTTCGTTTGGACAAAAATAAGTAAATTTTTTTCACTTTTCTAACACTTTTTTGCCCTTTTTTTAAGAATTACTTGTTTTTTAAATTGTTTAGTTAATTTTATCTCAACTACTCAACTGAAATAGAAAAAAAATATTATTTTCGATTGTCAACAACAGTGCAATACAATATAAAAATTAATTAAATGGACTGAAAAGCAAATATTTTTTCCACAAAATAGTTTGTTTATGTTTTTCTAACGGGATTTTTGACATTTTAATTCAAGAACTAATCAGTCAACTGCAACGTAACGTAACAGCAGAAAATGTTGCCATCTAGCTGCTATATTTTTAACAGGGTGACAATTTTATTTCGTTGTGTTATAGCCTCTACAGACTTACGTGTTAAACACGTTTGAGGTAAATCATGTTAAGGCGTTGTTGATCAAAAAAGAGTAAAACTACCAAAAACTGAAAAACGCAGTGATATTAATAAAAACGCAGTTACGCAGTGACGACGGGCAAATCGCAGTGAAAAACTTCGATCGCAGTGAAAACGGCAACACTGAGCAACGACGATATGCAAGCGCTGATCCAGGGGATAGAAAAATGAATATATAGAAAACAAGTTTTCTCTTTTGATAAATAATAATAACACTACAAATGTGTGAGCTGGATCCGCGCCTGTATATACGAAATAACAAAACATTAAAAGATGCCACCGTTTTTGAAATAAGACTCTACATTATTGATATTAGTGTGGGAATATTTAATATAATTTTTATTAAAAAAAATAATTTTTATTTTAAAAGACATTAATGACATTCTGTGACAGATTTAAGATTTACTCTATTATTTTAAATAAATTCTTAACTTTCCTACAAATTAACTTAAAAACTAAAAATTGCGGACATATTGCCTCGTATGTTTTATTCTATAAGGCTTTACAAATTCTTTCTTGTCTGTTACGGTTTAAAAACAACACTGCAATGACAATTCCGAACCTTTTTAGTAGGTCGTATAAAAAAAAAAATAAATGAAAATCGCCGTTCGCTTTCGAATAAATACTATTTTTGCAAGGAAATTTGGCAAAAAAAAATTTCAAAACTAACATTTACGTTTTTCGTTAGATCTTCCGTATTTACAGATTTCTACCAATATTTTGCTGTAATAACCTTTGACCTTAAGAAATTTTTTTTAAAGGCGAAATACAGCCAAAAGTGTAGTAACAAAAATATAAAATTCAAATAGTTTCGATATAGTTATTGCACCGAAATGAGCTAACTGGCAACCTCAACAAGTGAACAACTTTATATCTAAACACACCACTACTCCAATTTACAATGGACACGCACATAACGTAGCAAATATGGCACTGCAGCAGCCACTTTGAATGGATGTGTATAATGATAACATGTTCCCCAATATCTGAAATAAATGTTTGTGGTTCTAGCCATTTATTGATAAAAAAAAAAACTCTAAAATTTTACTATGCGCAGATATTAAGAGCTTATTAAATTATTTTGAGAACAATAATAAGAGTTTAATCTGATTATCTCTTTGAATTATTTTAAAGAATTGTAATCAACTATTTTTTTTGGCGACTAAATTGTAAAAATAAATTGTAATTGTAAATATGCTTTAAGATTAAGGTGACAACAACAATTAACAAGATCCATAAGAAAAAAGAAAATATAGAGTTTAATTAGCGGTATTTTTTTTTTTGAGATCCCTTGCATGTAATTTTAATGTCACGTACGTAGTGCAAAAACATTATTTGTCTCCGGCATTTGTATTTGAACAGTCGCAAGAGCACCAAATTTAGAATTTAACTTTTTTTCTTAACATAATATAAATTTTACTGCCTAAGAATACTATTAGAGAAAAATCTGTCACGTACGATATGTCACGAACGATATTTAATTGAATTTATTATAAAATCAGTTAAAGATTGTTTTCAATTAAGTATGATCGGTTTTAAATAAAAAATATTTGGTTTAGTGTAAGAAATTTCAAAAAACGAAAAATACCTCCCAAAATTACCAGAATTTTAATATTTCCATATATACCTCAAAGTCACTTCTGTTTTATGTCACGTACGATATATTCTTATTTCGAATATAATTAGCTTTTTTAAAATAAAGTACCTTTCGAATAGAACATAAAGATATAATTTTGTTTAAGTTACTCTTATTTTTACAAAAATTACTCCACTTTATAGGAGTACAAATGTCACGTACGATGACATGGAAATGCCCATATGTAGCCAGGACCTAATACTATCAATTCAAAACTGTTGAAAGCAGAACCGTAAATAAGTGCTCTGTTTTTTTCTTCTTTACTTAAAATTGAAAACCTTTCGAGCAAGATAGAACTCTGCAGTAACCTTAAATAAGACTTAATAATTAACAACCCGAAGAAAGGAGATCTGACTAAGTTTAAAAATTAAATGGGCATTACCTTTCTTAATATTGTTAGCAAAACTATTACAGCAAACTTAGTGTCGCCATTGAAAAATTTTTTTAAAGTAAACGGGATGGATGCAGAGGCCAAGAATCATGCTTCATTGTAGAACAGTTGGTGGAATGAAAGTCCCCCTCTACCTGATCTTTATCGATTTCTAAGAAGCTTTTGATACGCTCTTTTACTCTGAAATACTTTTATTATGAAATACTCTTGAAGCGGAGCTAAAGAACTTTACACAAACACAATTTGCCTTATTCTGTATTAAATAAAATGCAGTCAGCAAAAAAATACTTATCAAAACCGTAGTACTTTAGGGTTTTATACTTTCGCCCTTACTGTTCAACATTGTTTTGGACAGAGTAATTTGATATGCTACAAGTAACATCAGGTTAAAACCTGAGGATGCAGCAACTGTCTCTCTGATCTCAATTACGTTGACTACGTCTCTTAATACATAGCCACTACGATATAGCTGAAATTCTGAAAATGGTGAAACAAGAGGCTGCTAAAGTAGATCTCAGAGCTAACGTCGGAAAAGCCAAGGTATTGGGAATAAATTAGTTAAATGTTTGCCCATGCAGAACTTTGAAGATACAACTTAGCTTTACTACCTTGACACCATCGCACCATTTGGGCTACTTAATACAGTATGGAGATTTTTTAAATCCTGCGTCAAATCAATAGTTGTTAAACGCCATCCAAGTAGTTGTCAACAAATGCTTATGAATAATAATATGAATCTTCTGGCCCAAATTTGGACACGCATCAACTAAGCTAATATTAGCCAAGAAATACGGACAAGGAAATAGGGATGGACAGCCACCTGATAACATCACAGGCAATGTCATCGATTCGAATTCCACAGATAAGATGAGGTCGGCCTGCTTACACTTGGAAAAGGCAACGAGATGCTGCAGTTAAATTATGCATCTAATATCAAATAGGAAATATTGGAAGTTATTTGTAGGGGCCCTATGTCCATGATATGAACTAAAGGAATTTTAAATAAGTGCTCTCGTCGAGATAAAACCACCGAAAGTATAACGAAAAATATAAAAAGGCAAATGCTACATTTAGTTAGCAAAACAAAAAATTATTTCCTCCAAATTGTGTTCCAAAATACTTTACATTTGCAAGTATACGGCGATTTTTTTTTTTTTTTTGCTTTAATATAAAGGGTTGTTAAATTTGAAGGGCCGATTTTGATTGATTGGTATGCTTTAATTATGTATGGAACAAAATATCAGCCAAATGGCTCCCGCGACCTCGGCGGCATATCTCCATCCGACGGTTAAAATTTCCAATGACGCTAAAGCATAATTAAGGTTCTACGCCGTTAAGGTACCGAATTATCTCATCCATTAGCTCTTGAACTGTTTCTGGCTTATCGACGTACACCTTTTCTATCTAATAACCCCAAAGAAGGAAGTCTAACGGTATCAAATCGTATGATCTTGGCGGCCAATTGACATCGCCACCACGTGAGACAACACGGCCATTAAATTTGTCGCACAAAAGAGCCATTGTATCGTTAGCTGTGTGGCAAGTAGCATCGTCCTGTTGAAACCACATATCGTCCACATTTATATCTTCCAATTCGGGCCATAAAAAGTTTGTTATCATCTCACGATAGCGAACACCATTCACAGTAACTGCCTGGCCAGACTCATTTTGAAAAAAATACGGCCCGATGATGCCGCCAGCCCATAACTTTAACGCGTTGCTCGATTGTGTATCTTTCCATGGTACAAATTGAGTTAATCTGAAATTGAGAAATGTCAAATGAAATGCAGAAAAAACTCGACGTTTAGGTCGGCCCTTAAAATTTAACCACCATTTACGAAAACTTTATTACCAAAAGCTGCTTCTTCAATCGGTTACTAAGTGCTTAACCCTTTTCAAAATAAACTATAATCCTTTTATTCTCCTTTAATTTATATAAGTCTTACTATTTATTGCTTTTGTTAAGTGCTAGGCTGGTATGATAAACATGCGCAGAACGAATTAATTTTATTCTCTCGGAATGCGTATTCTCGTTTTAATCATTCTGGGACTACGCCAGGCTTTTCTGATTATATACACATTCACGGCGCCATTTTAAAAATGGCTTAATTTTAAAATCCATTTTGTTTTAACAAACAAAATACTCTAAATGATTTCAATAACATTGAAATTAAACTTTCCTGAAATTTCTACTTACCTTTTATGTTTATTTTTTTAAGTTTATTCCCAATAGTATATTCCCTATTATTGTTGTAGTTAACGTTTCTTTCTTTGTGATTTTATGTTCATCCTATTTTCTCTTCTTTTTTCCCACCTTCACCACTGCATGTCTGTTGTGATTTGATTTTATTTCAATATACATAAATATAACTATAAAATTATTTTATTTTATTAATTTTTTTTATATATATTTTTTCTCTTTTTATTTACAAAAAAATTTCCGAAAATCATCCAACTTTAATCAACATCATCAACATTATTATGTTCATAAACTTTTTTGTTCATCGCAACTACTATTACGACAACAACTACAACAAATATTATAATAATTTATATAATTTATAAAATACTATCAACAATGCATAACTATTATATGGGTCATTATATATGTATGTATAAATATATAAATTCTATAGTTTATCCATCTGGTTCAATGTTGGAGATGTCCAATGGTTATCCTCATTCACATTCGCCGCTTGTTGGTTCTCCCAGTCCGGGTCCAAGTCCTGGTATAGGTGGGCGTTTAAAAAATTTTACATTAAACATATACATTTTAATATATACAACATACATACATATTAATAGTTTTAAATATTTTAATTAATTGGTTCGAAGCAAAATTAACATTTCTTGTATATTCACATGCATACATAAATATTAACCCTAGTTACTAAATAGTTAGTATATAGATTAAAAAACTACCAGCATGTTGTTTTAACAAAAATGTTTTTAAAGTAATACTACTAATAAATATATTATTGTGTAGATATTAATAAGACATAAAACTACAACAATTTATAGAGGCAAAAAACAAAAAAAAAAAAAAACAACGCACAGTGGTTCTTTTTGTAGAAAAAAATGATAATAAATATGAAACTTCTAAACTACTTATGCGAATTGCAAGAAACAAACTGGGTCTCGTAGCAATGGACTAAATAGTTTTAATCGCTGCATGTGCTTGTCAAATTTGGCAACCAGTCAAAGAAAAAAAATATGTTTACAGTGTTATGGCTATATCTTAGAGTTTTTAAGTAAAAGAAAAAAAATTAATTGGTAACAATAACCAACTGCCTCAGGGAGAATTGTTAATTATTTGTCTAAACATAATAAGAAAATTATTATATATACGGCAAAGAACTTTATACTTAGAGTGCCAACGATAAAGCTGGATTCACCCATAAAATTTTAGTTCAGAACAATTTTTTTTTATATTGAGTTTGACGTTTTACTTTTGAGAGAGAGAGAGAGAGATTATTTTGTTCAGAAAGTTTTTTCTTGAATTTGTTTAATTTTAATTCTTGTTCAGAAGAACCTGAATTGGGATGCCACTTTTTTCAATATTTACATGAAAATTGAATTTGGTTGCCACATCACACAGTGTCAGTACATTTATTATACAAAAATTGTTTTTGCCGAAAATTAATAGAAGAATTAAAAAAACAGGAAGAGAATGTTTGTATGACATGAGCAATAGTGCATACAAAAATAATTATTTAAAACAGGGTTTTTCTCACTGCGGCTCATTTTATTTTCGATTTTTTTTATAAATTTCTTTTGCAAACAAATTGACTTTATGCACTTCAATTAAAAATAATAATTTTAGTTTTCTTCTATCCGACATTTTCTTCACATACATATATTTTAATGAAATAATTTACGTTTGTATTTATTTGTATAGTTTGCTAGCGGTGCTGCCACTTTGTACAACTGTTTGCATTTTTATATTATACTAGCCAAACCCGGCGCGCGTTGCTACGCCCCTTAATGAATCGAAATGAATTCTGAATTTTAATTAAATATCAAGTGCAAAAACCTAAAAATTATAAATATAATTTTTTTATGGGCGTGGCATTGCCCACTTCTCTAATCACGAAATTGTAAAGTCATAACAGCTCAATATGTGTGCAAAGTTTCAGAATAATCGGTCCAGTGCAAGTACCTCAAAATGATACCTTTTTTTATGGGCGTGGCACTGCCCACTTTTCTAATCACGAAATTATTAAGTCATGGCAGCTCGATATGTGTGCAAAGTTTTAGAAAAATCGGTCTGGTGCAAGTACCTCAAAATTATAACCTTTTTTTATGGGCGTGGCCCTGCCCACTTTTCTAATCACGAAATTATATAGTTATTACAGCTTAGTATGTGTGCAAAGTTTCAGAAAAATCGGTCCAGTGCAAGTACCTCAAAATTAAAATTTTTTATGGGCGTGGCCCCGCCCACTTTTCTTATCACAAAATTATTTAGTCATGACAGCACAATATGTGTGCAAAGTTTCAGAAAAATCGGTCAAGTGCAAGTAGCTAAAACTGATAACTAATTTGTATGGGCGTGGCCCCGCCCACTTTTTTTTACCCATAAACACTCCCTGGTATGTGTACAACAACTTGCCAAAGTTTGAGTCCGATCGGTCTTACAGTTTCGGAGTCTATAGCTAACACACACACACACACACAGAGTTTCACTTTTATATATATAGATAGAAGATAGATGGCAGCTTTGTTTTTTCGGACAAATTTTCTTAAATGGGTGAATCGTTCTGCAGAAAACTCTCAGTAAAAAATGTTATTCTCCGGAAAAAATTTTGTTCAGAACAAATGGGTGAATTCACCTTTAAATAACGACAAAAAAATATTTTGTAGCTTTCGAATCGTCATTGAATTATCTGTCATTCTGAGGGCTGGTTGGCACAAGAAAGAACTTTTTGCCTAACTTTAAAGAAATATTTATTTTAATTTTTTTTAATTGTACATACCAACAAATTTTGTAAATAACTAGTTGGCATACTATTAGGTACAAACATAAATATCGAGCATAAGTATCCATATGGATTTATTAAGCATGCTTGTTACTTTAATTAAAACTGGTTAATAAATATAATTCTTTTTTTTTTTTCTAAATTAGTGTATTTATACATTTAATTAAGTTTTACAAAATGTTTAGCATGTTCTAACATCATGGTCTTATAAAATCAATCTTAAATGCTTATTAAAAACAAAAAAAAACGAAAATAATATATTTTTATTTGTTTTATGATTTCTAATTTAGCTCATCAATTAAGTCATAAACAACAATCGCCGGCTAGTCAAAATGGTAGAGCTTCCAATTTACGTGTTGTTATACCAGCGCCATCAATTGCTCAAAATATGTCCACCACAGATGAAATGGCATATGGGGATGTAAGTTTTTTCTTTTATTTTTTTTAAAGAATTTTTTTAATATTTTTTTTTTTTAATAGCGTCACAATCAAACATCTCTAAATACTCCTGTGATGACCCTGCAAACACCCATACCAGCGCTGCAGGGTTATCCATTTGTACCACAAGATTTCTCGATGAGCACCTCCGACGTTATGAGTCTGCCTACCTGGAGTACGCATCAGGGCTTGGTCCATCAATCGGGGTTTGTATTAAAAGCATTTATTGTCTTGATTTCAGTGTATATTTTAATTAAAGTGACTTTTATAGAATATCCCATTTGTCGGTATCAAATACAACACCACCTCCTGCTACCTCACCTGTCAATATTAAAGTCAAATCCGAGCCACAATCTCCGCCGCGTGATCTCTCTGGTGGCCATCAGCCGAATAGTAATGGCTCTTCTCACACCAACGCAACAAACACTTCGAACGGCAACGGCGGTGGCGGCAATAATCACTCTAATAATCTAAATAATTCACTGTCTATTAGTACGCATGGCTTGGGTGTTGGCGGCGGTTCGATGGGCATTTTAGCGGGAACTAGTCCTGGTGGTGCTGGTGGCGGAGGCGGTGGCGGTGTTACAAGTGGTGGTGCTTCAAATTCTTCCTCGACTTCAAATGGTTCGGCCAATGATCAAGCCACCAATTTAAGTGTTTTAAATCATAACCATCAGCAACATTTGATCATGCCTGGCTCAAGACCCTCATCAACGGGTCATTTAACACCGACTCCTGGTATGTTTTTATTATTATTATTATTTTTTTTAACAACTTAATTTTTTTTTTTAATTTTTTCCCCAACACATGTCCTACTAATAAGTATTTGATTAAAATAATTTTTTAATTTGAATTTAAAAAAAAAATTAATAACAAGAGATAGTTTTATGTTAAGAAAATGCATATTTTTCGAAACAAATTTTTAAAAATAAAACTTTGCTTTATTTAAAAAATCTTCTAAAAGCAAATAAAAAAAAAACTTAAAAACAGAGACTTCGATGAAAAAAACTTTTCACAGCTAGAGAATTTATTAAAATTTTCCACAAAGAGACAAATATTTTTAAATTCCTATTAATAAAGAATTTACCGCAAATTCAATATAAAGATATAAATTTTCTATATTTTACTTTATGTATTAATTGAAGTCTGTCTATGGAAAATTAAATATATTTTTTTAAGAAAAAATAGAAAGAAAAAAAGTCAAACATTTTTACAAACAACAATCTTTCTAAACAGAGTGTTTAGCAAGTTGAAAACTAATTGGTTTATGTATACAAGGGTTACCTTTAATATTTCGGAATCGGGCAACCCCAATGCTGCAGTCCAACAACAAACGTTCCTACAGTAAAATTCTTGACAATATACATACTCAAAACTTTTTGATATACGAACGTTATTTGTATTGTTTACAGTAATTTGAAAATCAACAACAGTACATCGATAGACTCAATTCGATTTTAAGCGATAAGAAACCATCAATAACCAGTGTTTATCAATGGATTACTGAATTAAATAGTGTTCGTAGATAGCCTAACGACGAGTTTCGTGAAAGTCGTCCAAAATCGGTTGTTGTTCCGGAAAACATTGATGCTGTGCGTGAAATGATACAGCCAGATCGTCATATAACTTGACGTGAAATTGAAGAAAAATGAAATATTAGTTGGACCAATATACATTCAATATTGCATAAATATTTGGCTGTAAAAAAAAATGTGTTTGCCTCAGATTCCACATACGAGGGTAACTATTTATATATCGGGTACTGGCAACACTAATGTCAATAGCTAAAATCTAACAGCACCATAATAAGGTCTGACATTTTTTAGCATAAACGAACTCATAATGTTTTGATGTACAAGTTTTATTGAGAGTGAACTCAGAAACTCAATGCGACAAAAGAAAGGAAATTTCCAGGAAAGTTTTTCGTTGGACTATTTTTTACAACTTTCGGCGTGGATGAGCACAGTTCTTTGTATGGTGATAAATCACCACAGAAAACCACGGTATATCGCTGGTATAGTGCATTCAATCGTGGTCATAGTTCCGTCGTCGACGAATTCCTTGAAGATTGTCCAAATTGGTTGTTGTGCCACGAAACATCGATGCATTGCTTGAACTGATAATGCAGGATCGTCATGTGATATATTGTTAGATAGAGACATCCTTGCACCTTAATTCCACTTCAATACATTCGTTTTTGCATGTTGGATGTCCCATAGTATATCAATCGCGTCAAGTGGTGTAAAGAAATGATGACAAATGGTTTAAACGAATGCAAAAGTGTATTTATTGATTATTAAGGGAAATATTAAAAAAAAAAAAAAAAAAAACCATTTTAATTTAAAAAGTTTTGTTATTACCAGCTATTCCCAAAATTAAGAAGTAGCCCTCGTATGTAATTAAACACTCGCTTAAAAAAGACTCGTGATAATTGGTCGCAAGAAATGCTCCAAAAATACGATCGCAGTGCTTTAAAACATATGTATGACATAAGGGCAGCTAACGAATCTTGGATCCACGCATTTGATCCCGAATGTTAACAGAAGTATGGGTCTTCCAACCTTACAAATTTGGGCTCGAAGCAAATGGAAAAAAATTGATCTCTTTCAATCGTAGAACGATGACTTCTGAATGGTACACAACCGTTTGTTTGCCAGATGTCTTTGAAAAAGAAAACAAGAATAACTGGCAAAAAGAGAACCCAACCGCCAAATATGAATCATTCTGCACCACGGAAACGCGAGCTCGCACACAGCGGCTCAGAGAAAGAACGTTTTTAGTATTCAAAACGTCGATTTAATATGTTCTCTGCCGTATAGTCCTGACTTTTCATCCAACGACGTGGAATTATTTTCGAACATAAAAAGTAAATTGCGAGTTCAACATTTTTCGACACCTATTGAAGCGGTTGATGCGTTCAAAATGCAAATTTTGGAGATACATCAGTCGGAATGGAAAAAGTGCTTCGAAAATTGATTCTCACGTATACAAAAATGTATTGATCTTCAGGGAGAATATTTTAAAAAGCAGTAAAGCCATTTTCGAGGATAAATGTGGATTTATTTTTTTACCTTAATCCCGAAATATAAAAGACAGTCCTCGTATATTTAAATTGATTTTTTTTTTTTTTTGATTTAACGGACATTTTCCTTCAAAAAGAAGTCTCAATAAATTATAAACTCAATATATTATAGTCTCAATATTTGGAAATTATAAAAAAAACAGAATTCGCCTGAATTTATGCTAAAAACAATTAAAATTTAATTCAACGGCAGTCAGTTCAAAAACTATTATTTAGTTACGCCAAAACTGCAAACATGATTTTTTAAAAAAGTCTATTTAATTTAAAAAAAAAACTATGGCAACGCTTTTGAAATAATTATTATTTTCAAATGAAGAAAGAAGCCAAGTACACTTATACAAGGTGGCGGTGCCAGCCCAGCTGATAATTTTTTTGTGTTCTGGAGTATGTCAAACTACATATTTAAAAAAATGATTTCAGCTCCGGAAATTGTCAAACTCCATACATAAAAAAAGAGAGACAAAAATTTCTCTCCTTTACGCTATCACCTTATGTAATTACACCATGAGCACAAGAGGTTAAAAAATATTTTATTTATTTACAAAAAGTCGTCATGCCTCAGTTCTGTTTAACTTTTTTTATTATTTTTTTTTGTATGAATAATTTTCGTAGCATAAAACTATCTCTAGCCTAAAGCTTTTTATTAATGCATGAGCTTTTTTTCAAAATTAACAAACATTTTTTTTTTTTTTTTTTCAATACAAAATTTCAAATTTACATACAATTTGTTTCAATGTGAAATTAAAAAAAAGAAATATATGAAAATTTTGCTTTATTCTCTAAGGTAACAAATGAAATAACTTACACAACAATAACAAATTATTTTCTAGGCATAGATAAATATGAAGGTTATCCCTATCGGTCACAAATGGGTCAGAATTCTAGATTATGGAATTTTGGTAAATTGGCTTCAACTTTAAGATGAAAAAAGAAAATCAATTTTAAAATACTTTTGAAACTTTGTATATTGAACAGTTTATAAGATGGAGTTGAAAGAAAGTGTACTGCAATACGATCACATGGGACATTATTATAATGTCGCCGTAGCGTTTTTGTAAAGAAACACGGAAACAAATATGGCAGTATTAACTTTAATACATAAAAAAAGCAATTCGTACACACCCCTAATCATATTCAATATTTCTCATATTCATTTACTTTCTTTCACATACATTCATTTAACTGTGATTTTGTTATTCCTCACATCAACTTCTTAAAGAAACATCGATCTATTTCTATGAAACAATTAATATTTTATTTGAGTCTTTAAAAAATAACGACAAACGATTTATAAACGAAGAAATATTTTGAAATTCAAAATTTATAAAAAATAAAATAAATAAATAAAAAATTTAGGTACGCTTTCGCTTTCCAACTAAATTGATATCGTGATTTGTATGAATGACATTTATTTTATTATTTTGTATTAAGTTTTAATGTATATTTTCATACTCATCTTGTCAAAGGTTGCTACTGTGTAAGTTATGTTTTTATCTCGACTTTAAGTAATGATGATAGAATCAATCCATCCATCAAGAAATCATTTGACATTCTTATCCTTTATCGATAAAAAAATATCAATTAAGTGCGTGACATCAACCTTTGACTGTCACACATGTGTTGATGGGGATTAAAAACTAAAGGGTGGTTAAATTGTAAGGGCCGATTTTGAATTTTGAATAAAACACAAATTATTAAGGAAATTATTGTCAATTCTTTTAATTATGATAATATTGATATGATTCACTTATGTATGGAACAAAATATCGGCCAAATGGCCGCCATGACCTCGGCGGCACACCTACACCCGATGGTCCAAATTTTCAATGACAAAGTTGATGTTCAATTGTTGGACACGATGATGAGTTGAAGTAAGATGCTCTTTTGCCACAGTATTGCGAAAAACACCAATGTTTTCCGTTCAACGAAAAAAGAAGGCATTCACTTAGGGTCTATCCCTAAGGTCCAATTTTGGCATACTTTCTCCAGCATTTTGGTTGATATCTCACCAATGGCTGCTGTAATGTAATGTGACTGGCTTGTCCCTGTACACGAGAGAATTCACGTATCACCCCAAAAAATAGTCTAGTGGGGTTAAATCGCTTAATGGCCAGTGGATTTAGATTGTCCAATTGACTTAACACAAACCCGATAGCGATGAATTGCTAAATCGTGATCTTCATTGATGCTGGCCGATACGGCAGCAATATTCACCTCGGTAGGCACTCTTCGCACACTGGTTGGTGAATTAATATCTAATAATACTACATTTACACCTAAGCGAAATCTAGTAGATTTGATTTAAAATCTTTATTAAAATCTAAACCGTTTATACCACTGTTTTTTGACATTTTGCAAGATTTCGTTTTCAAAACAATACACTCATTTACAAGGTGGTCTGAGAGGCTCTCTATGTCTTGCTTCTCGAAAATTCAAACTCCATATAAAAGCAATGTAAACAATAAAGTACTTGTGCAATTGCAACCACCTTATATATTATAATTGAATTTTTCTGTGTGCAGCGTAGTATATTTAGTACAATTTAATAAAAACCACAGTTGCATCACGAAGGAGCACTAGATTTAAAGCAGATTTTGCCAAAATCTAGTGGCGAAGTATATTTCGATTTGTATGGGAAATCTGGTAGATTTCGCTCAAAATCCCTTAAGTACTAGATTTTGTGTAGGTGTAAATGTAGTATAAAGTAAAACTGGTGCGACATTTTGTCACAACAGCATGAATGCCTGCCTGTTCGGTGGTTCGATTATGACAACAATAAAATTGATTTTATTTACGAAATAAATTATACATTTCTCACACAGCAAGAATATTAATAATAAAATTTAATAATATGCAAGCGTTGCTCGTTTGTATTCTACAACTCAAATAAGGTTAGGTACACACTAGTGTTGGGCATAATCTTTCTTTTCAGTGAATCGCTCATGATCGGTCAGAAAGACTTGCTGAAGTATTTCATTCTTTTCTTTCATCTTTCTTTTATGAAAGATGTAAAATGAATGATTGAAACAAGGCAAAGAATACATAACAGTTGGTTTTTGTTTATAAGAAAATAAATGCAAAAACTGAAATTGCTGGTACAAAGCGAATATTAAGTACTAATAATTAAATAAAAATAAGTTCAATTCAAAAGTTTTTATTAGTAATAAATAGACACATACATTAAAAAAAAAAACACAAAATCAAAATCTGTATTCCGGTTAGAATTTGGCATATAAATTCAAAAATAGATTTTGATGTCTAGTTAAAAAAAAGGCAAAAAATATTAAAAAAAATTAACAGGCGTATACATATATAAAATCGGGAAAATTAATAAGCATTATCTTAATCTTATTTGAATCAAATTAAAAAACAATGATCCTTTTTTGAATGAAATTATAATTCAATTTTTTTATACAATTTTTAAATACAATTAAATTAATTTTTTTATATTTCGCTACTCCTTCACTTAGCGTTATTAGGAAAATAAATACTATCGCTATAACAAAATGATCTTTAAAATTTGTGTGCGCTAATCGTATAATTTATTATGAAAAGAATTTATATTTAAAATTATATTTTGGGCAAACATAAATATATATTAAAAAAATTTAGTTTATTTTTTTAATAATTCATAGTTTCATTAAAAAAGAGATCTTTCTTTCATAGTTTTGGTACAAATACATACTATGTATACACATACACATAAACATACTATGCATACATTGAGATGCAAACAAATTAAAAGATTTGGTTTGGCAACAATTCAGCAGATTGTTATGGCAACATCGTAATCTACATACTTTTTTGACTGACTGAAATGTGTGAAACATGAAAGAACAATGAAAGATGAAAGATTTGAAAGAAAGAGTACGAACTATTTCATATCTTTCACCTTACTGAATCGTTCAATTGAAATATTTCTTTCATGACCGACACAACTCTAGTACACACCTAGCAACATGTTTATAAAACCTGGCATGTTTTTTGTTGTTGGTTGCATAGTGTGTAGTCCAAGGCAAATTCATTATCAGGTGGTGTTGAAAACGCCGCTGATCTACTTTTTTTTTGCATAAATGATGGTTGAATTGTCAATTGCACTTATTTAATAATAAATGTACTAAATTTATGTATATTTGTCATTTATAATGTGTTTCACAAATATATATCATTTTTTTAATCAATTTTAATTTTAACATATCGTAACAACTTTTCCATACCTGATATACGAACTGGCCTTGACATAAGACGTCCCCTAAAAATTTTAATTAATAAATGAAATCAAGGCAAATTCAACTAATTTTGACGAAATGTTTTTCCGTCATCTAGGCAAATTATCATTCACTTGTATGAATTCGCCTTGAAGTAAACCTTCTTTTTGCATTATATGCGTCAGAGCAACCTAAGATTTGTGTTTTATTACTTACAACATAAAACTGTATTGATTCAACTTTTAAGAGACGTAAGACGCTTAACAATTTTCACAATAAAAAATTCTAAAGTGTTCATAACAAGGCATATCCATGAGGTATATGCAACAGCGAATTGATACAACAAAGCAACTTTTGAGGGGATGTTTTATAATAAGGCCAATTTGTACATCAGGGATGGAAGAGTTGTTTTGACATATAAAAATTGATAAAATTTGATTTAAAAAAGGATATACATAAATTTTTGAAACACTGTTTTAATGACGCAAAAGCAACAAATATACATAAATTTAGCACATTTATTATCAAAAAAGTGCACGTTAGTTAATTGTTTAATACCGAATCCAAAATCACATTTTCATTCCCTGCATTAATAAATAAAATCAAGGCAAATTCAACCAATTTTGACAAAAAGTTTCCCCATCAGCTGGGCTGATAATTTCACCTGTATAAATTCGCCTTGGTTTATATCTTAGCAAATATCTGACAAGAAAGTAGGATTATATATTATTAAAAATCATGTCATTACTTATACACTTCTTAGTAACACATAGGCAATATGTTGTAGTCATTATTGACAAGTATGTTGTTCAGTCATTATCTACTTTTTGCCGGGTAGATTTAAATAATTTTTGTAAAACATTTTTTTTTTACTTATTAACAATTTTTAATTTAGATTTATTTCAAAATTGACTTACTTTTTATTGGAATTATAATTGTAACTCTCTCTCTCTCTAATGTTTTAGTATTAAATAACGCTATTTACATTAGTACTTATACTTAAATAAATTTTAATTCGCTTTTATTACTAACATTTGTATCTATTTAATTTTTTTAAATTATTTTCTTGTAATTAACAAGTTTACTAATTTTGAATGAAACATTTTCTGACAGTTCACAAAGTAACTATCATATTTTTTCATTAAATTTATCTGTTTCGCGCACATGTGTACATACTTACAAACGCACATACACATGTTCATAAATACATTTGTGCGTTATTATACCCTTCACACAGTGAAAAAGGGTATATATAGGTTTGTCATTCCGTGTGAAATTTCTACAATTTTCATTTCTGACCCCATAAAGTATATATTTTCTGAAAGCTTATTAATAGGGGACTCGATTAAGCTCTGTCAGTCTGTCCGTGTGTATGTTGAAATCAACTTTTTGAAGCCCCCCGATATCGCTTGGACCCATGTGAGGTATTAAAATATCAGTAGAAGTATCAGTAGGGAGTAGAACGGTATTGAAAATCAAAAACATCGGTACATAAACAACTGAGATATGAGCAAAAACCCACGACCACCTCAATTTTTTATTCACAAAAACAACATTACAACAACATACATACATACAAACGTGTATGCTGGTTAGAAAAAACGTGGCAGCGAATCCCAGCTGAGCCAAAAAAAAAATTTTTTATATTTATTTTTTTAAATTTTTTTTTTTATTTTTTATTTAATATATTATTTATATTTTTATTAATTTTTTTTATTATTTTTTTTTAAATTTTTTTTAAATTTTTTTTTTATTTTTTTTTTTTTTTTGTTTTATATATTTTAATTTTTTTTTTAATTTTTTTTTTTAATTTTTTTTTAATTTTTTTTATTTTTTTTAAACGTAAATTTATAATTTTACAATGCGATGTTTTTATATATGTATGTTTTTTATATGTATGTACGTATTTTATATGGGATGAATGGTGATACAAACTACTGTTATTGCATGACTACACGTTGTGAAGGGTATATAAGATTCGGCACGGCCGAATATAGCGCTCTTACTTGTTTTAAATAATTTCGTTTTATTAAATATTATTAATACTTGCCATATTTGATTTTTATTTTGTTTTTCTTTAAGTATAATTGCATCCCCGTTTAATACGACTAAATAAACGAAATTTTTTCAAAAATTTAACAACAAGTTCAATATAAAAAGAATCTTTTAATTGTATTTTAAAAATGAAAACAACTAATTTTTTTTTAATTAGATTTTATTTTTATCAATACAGGTTCTGTGACGCCAAGTAATGTACCCTCGCCTAATATGCGTTTAAATGACATACACAAAGCGGTCAATCAACAGCAACAACAGCAGCAGCAACAACATCAGCAGCAGCAGCAACAACAACAACAACAACAGCAATTAAATGACTATGATAATGGTAATCTGGCACATAAGCGACCGAGAATATCAGGTGGATGGACGACATAGCCAAATGAAAATACTAACAATATTAACAACAAAACTATAGTAGAAAATTATCATCTCCATCATCAACAGCAACATTTTCATAATAATTACAACAATAATGAAAATAGCAGCAACAATAACAATAACATCATCATTAGTAGTAATAATAGTCGTACTATTAGTAGTAATAACATTCGTACCAACAACTGTAACAGTAACATCACAATCAGACATTCGTCACAATTAAGTCAATATCAGCAGTCATTGCCAACGTCAACTACACCAACAGAAAATGTTTGTAAACAGCAGCAGGAGCTAACCGATTCTCATACTACTACGACACCGATCGATCAGCAACATGTTGAATATAATAGTTACATGAGTTCGGCTGTCAATTGTACTACCGGCAATAATATCAGCAGCAATACATCACGCCACAATATTGAACAATTTTTGCAAAACCACCTAAATTTAAATACCACCCACCAATCTGTACAACAGCCACCACAACACAAGCGACAAGAACATCATACAACAACACAAAATCATAAAAATTTTTCAAATTTTCCAACTTCAACAACAACAACAGAAATGGCAACAAATGCTGATAGTTTACTATGTGGCAAATTTTAAATGAATGAGGAAATATTGTGCCATAAACTACTTTCATTTTGTATAAAGTTAGTTTCGAATATTATGTCTCAATTAAATGTTGGTTGGGGGGGTTTTTTTTATATGGTATGTAAATATGTATGTAGAATTAAGAATGCAGGAGAGATATGCTTTGAATATTATACAAATTTTAATCAAGTAATAGGGGTTAGGAGCATGGTGTAATTACATAAGGTGATAGCGTACGGGAGAGCATTTTTTGACTCTCATTTTTTTATATATGGAGTTTGACAAACATTGGCACACAAAAAACATCAGCTGGACTGGCACCACCACCTGTATAAGTGTAGCCTGGTTGGGAGTTTTTATTTAATTATTTGAAAAATACTTAAGGAAAAATTGCATCGCTTTTTTTGTGGAAAAAAAATATTTTTGAATCACGTAGGCACAAACATTTAGGTTTCTCAAACGCTTAGTTTGGCGCTATCTGCTTGATAAGACCTTTCAATGACACTAGCCATGTCTGCAGGAGAAATGTCACTTTCTATACCAGCTGCATATATTGTGGTCTTCATACTAGTCCGTGAGTCCAATCCTAGACTTTGCGTCTTCTTAGACAAGGCCAATATTTCATCAACATCAGCCTTAATGGTATCTGGAGATGTATATTCCTGCTACACCAGCTGTTCTAGCTGCTTATGGCCTGCTATCTTTGTCAGTGCAAAAGAACTTTGATTGAAAGAACTTCTTATCAAACATGCCATTGCAAGCTCTGCACAATAACCAGCAACACCGGACATTTGCTGTACTTATCTGCAGGTATTAATATTAAACATTTTGACAATGTCAGAATCTGTAATGTCTAAATCATTTGTAAAATTAAAAGTACAACAAAAAAACACCTTGGCTTGGTGTAAAATGAACATTGTTAAAACTAATACCATCTTGTTTAAAGCATGTGACATATATATAATGCAAAACATTAAACTTGTTGTAATGACGTGCAAAAAGAATACAGGAAAAACAGAAGTTGGTAAATTTCATACTAACTCAATGTATATGAAATAATATAAAATCAATTAGGACAAATAATTCTATGTTTCAATTTTCAATACAATACTGAGTTAAATAGTTGATATTTGCACACAACACCTGTAGTTCTGATCAAAAGAGTGCTGATGATGAAACCGTAGCTGGTTTCGAAAATGCATTCCACGCAGCTACTATCGGATGACTAATTTTTCCTTGATATTCTTGTCATTATCGCATTGAACTTATAGCCTAAAATTTAATATTTAATATTTGCTATATTATTGATTTTCTGATCAGTTGCTGCGACCCTAGTTAGTGGTGGCATTATCAACTATATGGTTGTTTTAATACACAATATAAGCACTCTATCAAGTAGCATCTTGCCTTTCAGATTTAAACTTTTATAAACAGCATTCCCTGCTCCTCTCAATGAATACACTTTACCTTCTTTTCTTCAAATTCTCAGTTTTAGTTCGCTTATATTATTGGTCGGCTTTACTTTCTCAATCCCGAACTTTGGGCTGACATACACGGCATATTTTTCAGAAGGCGCAACAACCCGCTACTCCACCGACAAACGATAATTCATTGGAGAATGGCCCTAGCAATATTGCAGTGGCCTCGCTTATTAGTGTTACTCCTAGCTAAAAAGACTACGACATCAGTGGTCCTAAATAGTGTTGACTTGACATAGCTGATTATGTCTTCTGAAGTTCTGGAGTCAAAGAAATATATATATTTATATAATTTAAAAAAATATCGTTTGATTTTTTTATCTTAATGTTAATATCTTTTTTTTGTATACCCTTCACCTGTGGTGCACAAGGGTATATATGTATAGCTTTGTCATTCCGTTTGTAATTTCTACAATTTTCATTTTCGATCCCATAAAGTATATATTTTCTGAAAGCTTATGAATAGAGGAGTCGATTTAGCCCTGACCGTCTGTCCGTGTGTTGGTTGAAATCAACTTTATGCAACCATATGCTCCTCAGATCTGTGTATGGTATCAATCTTTTGGAAATATCCGGGAATGAATCGCTATTGAAATTCAGCACAATCGACTTTCTGAGATATAAGCAAATAAACACGACTGCCTCTGTTTTTTCCTCTATTTTTATAGGTACCTTTGCTACTATTTGTAGATATAATAAGCCTGTAGAGATATTCGTGAAAAATTTTGGATAAAGCGTGATCTAATCGGTAAAGTTATAGGCAAAAATATTTTTTGAAAAATATATATTCTAAAAATTTACAAACGAAAATCAATTTTTTCAGCTTCTAGACAACCGAGAGAGTCAATATTGGTATCATCTGAAAGGACTTGACTAGAACAATAAAAGCATCATAAAAAACTTTAAATTTATGTTGACCGCCACTACAAAATGGCGGACAATAAATTTATATATGAGCCAATTCTGGTATTTTAAAATGTAACTTATTGAACCTCCTCAATATTGGTATCAAAGGGCTTGACCAGTAGAATACAGTAAATTAATAAAAAATTTAAAATGCAAGATGGCGTCTAAAACAAAATGGCGGATCAAATTTTTTCAACCCCATCAATATCGGTGTCAAATGAAAGGGCTTGACTAGTAGAATACAGTTAACTACGTAAAAATTCAAAATCGAGACTGGCGTCAGAAATAATAAAGAAAAAAGGGGTATAACATGAAATATATGTTAAGTTACGATGTGAGATTATACCTATGTACATGATGGTAAAGGGTATTTTCAGATTCGGCACGGCCGAATATAACCCTCTTACTTGTTTTGTTTAGCTTGAGATAACTTTTGCTTTTTTATAAAAAAAAATTTATTACCAACCAATGTTTCGCCAAAAAAAATTTAATTATATAATTTATCGAATTTTTTTTTTCCTGAACTTTTATTTTTCTTCTGCCATTCAAAAACTTTTCTCTAATTTCTGAAGCATATCTCCAAATCATTCCCAATTTAATCTATTTACCAAGGCATATTTATTCATTAGGTAATCGCAGATCGGAGAGAATTTTTTTGTATGTTTTTTTATATATGAAGTTAGACATTTGAAATAAAATGAGCTAAGAGAGAGAGAGAGAGAGAGAGAGAGAGAATTGTTTTTCATCTATAAACTTTGACAGTTTAAGTTGAAAATAAGTGATACACAAAATAACCTGCTGACGAATCAAGACTACCTGATGAATAAATTTGCCTTGCTACATCTATATAGGTATACATACATATATAAAAATAAGTTGCATTGTGTTGGTAATTGATGTTCTCTGGAATGCGTTCATATAAAAGGTGACATCAATACCAAGGTTTTTATGTATGTATAAACGATCTCTGTATGTGTATTGGTTCGTGACTCTTAGCCATTTTAGTGAACACTGCATTCATTTCGAATATTTGTTTACCACAGAGCATTAAATCAAAAGCAATTTATCACTGATTTAAATGAATTCGAATTGATTATTTTATTTTCTTTTTAGCACTACGAAGTGTGCAGGGTGTTCGCTAGTACCATATAATAAAATAACTAATCAACATTAAACTGAGACATAATATTCGAAATTAACTTTATCCAAAACAAAAGCAGTTTATGTCACAATATTTCCTCATTCATTTAAAATTTATATTTATTTATTTAAAATTTGCCACAACTGTTCAGCATTTTAAGTACCATTTCTAATGTTGGCCATAATGCTATTGGTATAGAGAATGTGCTGATGTATCAGCAACAATTAAAACAGCTCTAAACATTTATTACACAACAATGAGAAAAAAGGTATTTTTTTAATACAAAAAATACAAAAAAAAGTCGCATTAAATTTTTATATTTTCATTATAAACAGTTGAATGAAGTACTGAACTACACTGGTCAACAAGAAGTTGAAAGAGAGAAAATTTTTTTCTTTATTAAAAATTTAGGAATGTAATTCCAATTTATTAAAAATAAATAACAAATCCTTAAACGAAAAATTACAATCCAAGGCAAGGCGAATTCATACAGGTAAAGTTATCAGCCCAGCTGTTTGGGAAGCATAGTATCCAAGGCGAATTCATTATCAGGTGCTGTTGACAACGCAGCTGATCTACTTTTTTTATTTGCATAAATGATGGTTGCGTTGTCAAATATTATTTATGTTTACATAGATTACTCTTTCCCGCGCAAAAAAAAACACAAACAAAAACCATGTAGATTTTGACACATTGACAGTCGAAAGCAACAATAAAAACCCGTGTTGTTTTTTTAATATTGTATTTGTTGTAGAATTACCACCACCTGATAATTAAATTCGCCTTGATAGTATCGAAACTCTATAAATTCCACCTGATTTCATTTATTAATGCAGGGATGGAAAATAATATTTCGATTTTGGTATTAAAAGTGTAATTTTTTGTAAATAAATGTACCAATTTTATGTATTTTTCTTGCTCTTGCAGCATTTATAATGGGTTTGACAAAAATATATTCTTTTAATTTAATTCAATTTAACAAATCAAAACAACTTTTCCATCTCTGATATACGAATTGGCCTTGACATCACATACAAAGTTGCTTTGAGCCCTTTTACATTTGCGAAACTGACGGGCAGTCAAACGAAATTTGTATTAGTGGGGAAAAAAAGGAATAATGTGCAATACGCGACTGTCTGTACTGGACATTTTTTTGTTTCTCTTTTACTTTTTTCTATTTTTGCTCTCGTTTCACATAAATTTTATCATCTCAGTGTTTGTTAGGTAGTTTGTTATTTAAATTAAGCACAATGCGATAACGAAAATAAGAATAATTAAGGAGAAGTAAATTTCTGTCTGTCTATTAATTTGTCAAATGTAAAAGCCTTAGGCAAGATCAAAAGAGAGTTGCTAAAATGTCTGTCCTTTACTTTCGCAAATGTAAAGGGCGACTTTGTTGTATCAATTCGCCGTTGTCTGGGATCAAGGCATATTTATTCATCAGGTAGTCTTGATTCGTCAGCTGATTATTTTTTCCTTCACTTATTTTAAATTTCAGCTGTCAAAGTCCATAAATAAAAAACAATTTTCTCTCTTCTCTCATCTATTTCAAATGCCAAACTTCATATTAAAAAAATTTTAACAAAAATTTTATTTTTAAACTGCGATTACCTGATGAATAAATATGCTTTGACAGGGAACCTTGTCTTTTATTTATGCAGGGATGGAAAATTAGATTTTCATATTTTGCTATTAACCACATAACTTAAGTGCACTTTTTCGATAACAAATGTACTTCATTTATTTTTAGTTATTGTTTTTACACTCTCTTTCATAAATATCCTCTATCTAATCAATCTAACCAAAATACCGTTTTGCAATTTCTTGAGAAAAACAAATTTTATTTTGTTATTTATTTTTAGAAACTTTGGAATAACTAAGTACACTGTACATATTTATATATTGTTTAGAATTTAATTTGATATTTTAAATATCGTAAAATACAAATTAGCCCACACAGTCATGCCTTTATCCGCCAATAAATATACTTAACAAAATGTTTTCTGCAGGCAACATAAAAACCACTAATTTTTCGCCATTAAAACTGCATTACAGTCGACAAAACAAAACTTAGATTAACTTATTTTATTCAACTTATTTAAATTGTATCTTAAACTCAAAAACTAGATAAAACAAAGCATCTTTTAATTTAATTTTTATTGCACTATGTTGACCAGTGTAGTTTAAAATCGTTCATACACAAAGTGTCATATATCCAACATATTTTAAGAAATAAATACAATTTAAAAAAATGTTATTCAAGCCACATTTTTTTATATTTAAGTATAAAGTTAGAAAAATGCAACAAAAAAAATTATAAATTAATTAAATATATGTTTGTGTAGTTATAAACATGTTAAAACAAATAACATTTATTTAAATAAAAGTCACATACAATGGAAAGCTAAAGAAAGCAAGCAAATTTAAGATTTCCATTGTTAGCATTAAACTAAATACAATTAAAATATACATAAATATTTTTTTATATTTTATTTAAACAAAAACAAAATTTTCTTTAAAAGAAACCCATTAATTTATAGTTGTTAAAAACTCGAAAGAAAACAATTAAAAAAAATTTAAAAAAAACAATTTTTAAGAAAACTCTGTAAATATAGATCTTAGAAAAACAAGTTTAAAATAAGTAAAATTAAAATAAAATACGTAAATGTAAACCAACAAACAAATATAGTCATCACCTAAAAACCATATTGAAAACCAAGTGACATTACTATATTAACATAAAAACTCTTAAAATAAAAAATATAAAAAGAAAATAAATAATAATAATAATAGAAATTGTACCATAATCACACAGATTAAAGCATTAAAACCTTTGAGGCCCCATTATATCCATGTCTGGTCATAATAAAGATTTTGTTGCGTTAAAATAAAAAATAACCAGACACCAAGAAAATGGCTGCCAGAGTTATAAATAAATTAAACAATTTAACTATAGAAAACATCTTTAAAAATATACATACATAATTTAGAAGAAGAAAAAGAAAAAAAGTAGTAAAAAATTTGTGCAATTTTTTAAAAGGCAATAATTTAGATTTTATGTTTTTATTCTAATTACTTTAATGAAAACAATCGTTTTACTCAATTAAATTTTGCAATTTTAAGTAAATTTTTTTATACATAATTAACATACATCTACACTTTAATTATATCTTAAGTTAACATTATTTTTTTTTTTTTTAAATATTACATTGCTCTAAAGTCATTAGTTTTAGTACATATAAATATATTTTGTTTTTACACTCAACAACGCCTTGTAAACTTTTTATAATAATTTCAAATTATTATAATTTTTTTAATAACTTTGGGTGAAAAATCAAGTGTCAAAAATTAATATACAATATAAAAAATATACTATTTTTATTTGTTAATTTCCTTAATTATTTTAGTTTTTAGTTTTTTAATTTTAGTTTAAAAAAAAATTATGATTTTTTTAATAAATGATTTTTATTAGAAAAAGAAAAGGATTTTTATTTCATTTTTCTTATTTTTTTATTTAAAAAAAAAATTTTTTTTTTGCTTTTAAGTACATACGTTTACGTTTGTATATATGAATAAGTAAATGTTTATTCCTATATAAAAAACGTACTTATTACGTAAGTTTTTAAGCCATTATTATAACCTTCACACAGTAAAAAGGGTATACATACATATAAAGGTTTGTCATTCCGTGTGAAATTTCTACAATTTTCATTTCTGACCCCATAAAGTATATATTTTCTGAAAGCTTATGAATAGGGGAGTCGATTAAGCTCTGTCAGCCTGTCCGTGTGTATGTTGAAATCAACTTTTTGAAGCCCCCCGACATCGCTTAAACCCGGGTGAGGTATTAAAATATCAGAAATATTCGGGAGTAGATCGGTATTGAAAATCAGTACATAAGCAACTGAGATATGAGCAAAAACCCACGACCACCTCGATTTTTTTTCACAAAAACAATATACATACATACAAACGTGTATACTGGTTAGAGTAAACGTGGCATCAAATTCCAGCTGATCCAAAAAAAAATTTTTTATTTTTTTTTTATTTAATATATTATTTATATTTTTTTATTTTTATTTTTTTTCAAATTTTTTTTTTTTTTTTTATATTTATTATTTATATTTTAGTTATTTTTTTTTAAATTTTTTTTTTATATTTTTTTTTTTAATTTTTTTTAAATTTTTTTTAAATTTTTTTAACATACATACGTGGGTCAATTTCAAAAGAAACGCAAATTTTGTGTCCCCGCACTTTGCACTACTATTTTAGGTAAAAAAAACAACAACAAAAAATAAAAAATTTGAGAGTGATCAGCGAGGAATATGTAACAAAAAACGTAATTCTTAAATTTGTATGTTTGTTTTTTTGTTTATTCAGAATGGTGTTTTGTTTCTCCCTCGGACTCCTTCCATACAAAAGCGTGTGTCCCCCGTTAGAATTTTTAGTAAACAAAATTAAATGAAATCCAGAAAAATGTAAATATGCAACATTTAATAACAGTTTTCGAATTATTGAGTTTCTTTCTTGTGTTTTCATTTGTTATAGTCGTCAAAACTAAATTAGTGCGAATTTGGTGTTGCAAAGAAAGGTTGTCCGCACAATTTGCATTGAGCGTCACTTTTTTTATAATTCAAGTAATATTACTAGTTTTCAATTTGCATTTAAATAAAGTAAATAACGTAAGGAAAGTACAAACCTTAATTATTACAAAAGTGAGAAAGCGAAAAAAAATCTTTGTAAAAAAGTGTGCATTTGCGTAGTTTTTGTGAACACCATGGTAAGGGCGCGCCGCGGCGTTGTCTCACTGTGGGGCGCGATAAATTAAATTATTATACATTAAATACAATTATTATTATTAAATTATTAAATGTAAAAAATTGAAGTTGACAATCATTGTTTACATGGTTTCAACTCATTTTTTTATAATTTGTGAGTTTGAGAAAAAAATTGCATACGAAAAAAAACCAGAATAGGCAAATATTTCATGAGCATCACTTTTGATATGTATGTATTTGCTTCATAGCTTAAAATGCTTAATTATGATTTTATTTTTTTTTTAAGAGTAAAACAACAAAATTAATGGCGGCTGAATGAGCACAAAGATATCGAGAGAAAATTAAGCTCGATAGTGCGCTTAATGACGAATATAAAAGAAAGAAGAAAGAAAGGTATAATCGTGGTATATTTGAGTTTAATCTTGCTTTTGCAACATAAACCTCGGGGGGACCGGAAATTTATGCAACTGCCACAAACTTAATTCGAAAGTGGTAAAAATTAATAAGAATAAAAAAAAACAAAGCCGCTTGTCATTTCATGAAGTTTATACAGATTCAGAATAAGAATTCGAATGAAAATAAAAAAAATTAATTAAGTTAAGTTATTGTTTTGCGTCAAATATTATAATATGTGTCTAAGTTTCTTCAAGAATTACTTCCTTTTTTCCATTTTTGTTAAAGACATCAAAGAATATGTATATGTTTAGTTTTGTATGAAATTTTTTTTTTTTTTTTAAAGATTTTTTTTTTTTAAAGATTTTTTGTTTTTTTTTTACTTACTTTTTTGTAAAAGAATAAACTTTTTTCGTTAAACTTTAAATTTGGCATTATTTCTTGTTTACGTGCAACAAAATCTCTTGAGCGTCACAAAATATCTTGAGCGTCACACTTAGTTTTTTTTTCCTTAAAACGCTTATAATTAATTTTTTTTTAAATAAATTGTTACAAGCCTATTACTTGCAAGTAACCTCTAAGTTCAAGTCTTTTTTTTTACCAAAAATTCACATATTTTCATCTTAAAATTTTAAAATAACTAGTCACTTTAAAAAAAAATTACAAATCAAGGTGAATCGTGATTTTGTGTTTATAATCGAAAAGTTGATTTTCGCAAAAGTCAATCTTTAGAAACAAAAGAACATCGTAGTAAGCTTGAATTTCAAAAATTTTTGCATTTCTAGCGATTATTTATACATATTTGGTGTGTGACGCTCAAGATAGAAATCATAGAAAACCTAAAAAAATTCAAAAAATATTGATCTTTTTGAGAGCCTAAAAGTACCACCGGAATCTTCATCAATTTCTACATAATTTGGCCACTCCTACCGGCGAATTGAAAAAACTTTAAAAAGAAGCAAAAAAAAACTCGATGTGTACGTTTTTTTTGAAATTGACCCACGTACATTTTTAATTTTACAATGGGATGTTTTTACATATGTATGTTTTTTATATATGTATGTACGTATTTTTTATGAGATGAATGGTGATACAAACAATTGTTATTGCATGACTACACGTTGTGAAGGGTATATAAAATTCGGCACGGCCGAATATAGCACTCTTACTTGTTTTTATTGCGTTGAGTTTCTAGTTATCTAAACAATTTCATTATTTGAAACAAATTCATGATCATGAGTTTTTTTTAATTAATATCAATTTTTGCACACTTTAACAATGACATTCACTTCACAACATATACTTATCGCATGAGTTTTTCTTAACACTTATAATTAGTCGATAATCATCATTGTACATATATTTCATTCATGATCCATCGATTATGAAACACACACATGGTTTCTTGTAAATGACTGCACATTTTATGTTCATTCAATTATATGTAAAATATTTTTTTCAACGTTTAATTAAAACCGGAAACAAAAAGAAAATTTAAACACGATTTTAAGTTAGCCTTCTAAAAGTTTTAGTATAATTTGCATTAAACAAAAAACTTTTCATAAAATTTCCATACAATCCTGTTAGTCCATTCAGTTTAAAATAATTGCTTAATTGTAAAAACTTACACTGATAAAAACTTAAAAATTATTACGAAACAAGCTTGAGGAAAATCAATTTGATTATTATTTGTCAAATTAAAAAATATACATAAATATTTTTTTAAATTTTTTAAATGCAAAACTAGTATAAATATTGAACCTTATTGGGAGTGGCGTTAAAGTCGTGTCGAAAACGACAGAAATGCAATGTCTTATTAAATTTACATTGTCGTTAATCTTACACGGTACCCAATAAGGCTGAATATATTACTAGGAACAATATACATACATATTTACCAAATACATTTACTTACGTATGTATACATATTGTAACCTAAAACACAAACAGCCCTAACAACCAAAAAAATAAAACGGATTTTTTATATCCAATCCGCTAAGAAAAATATATATTTAAATTTTATTGAAGAAATTCGTATTGAAAATCGATCCAATCCGCTAATAAAAATATAAATATAAATTTTATTGAAGAAATTCGTATTGAAAATCTTAAAACTTTAGTTTAGTATTTTATTTCAGTTAACTTGTATTGAAAATCCTAAAACTTTTCCTTTTAGTTTTTTTTTTATTTCAGCTGTGACGATTTATGTTTTAGGTAACGATATGTTTTACAATTCTTTTACAATTAAGTGCTGTTACCCATTTTGTTTTATATTTTGTAAATACATACAAATTTTATTCCTTAAGTTTTCTTTGTTTTTCACAAAAACAAACTCCATTTTGTAGATGCCTTAAAAACAGTGCCTCTTTTTATATATGTACATATAAACAAACATTGTAATCAATGAAAATAAAAATATTCCTAAACAAAAACAAAACAAAAAAAGAAACACAACAAACAAACGTATGTATGTATGTAACAAAAAATAAAAAAGAATTATTTTAAATTGGTCAAAAAAATAAACAGAAACAAAATACCTATAAACCGAAAAAACCAATAAACAGGAAATATGACGGGCTTTAAAAATCCAAAGTACACAAAACAAATTTGGTATGTACAAACTAACAAATAATTAAGATGCTGTGGAAAATAAAAAAAAATTGTGAAAAAATATATAAAATAATATTTGAATAACATAATGAATTTGACAAAACAGGCTGTAATGAATAAAATGGAAACTTTAAGAAAACATTTAAAAAATTTAGTGAATAAATAACATTTTAATAAAATTAAATAAATAACATTGAGAGGAATAATAAAATTAAAACAAAAAAGTTGCACAAATTTACTTGCAAATTAAAAAATTTGAACCAATTATAACATTTTAAATTGCGTTGAGCCAAACTTTTGTTAAAAATAGTTAAAGATGATTGTATAATGTCCGAAACACTGTTACGTAAACGTACATATTGCAAATACTCTGAAATAAATTTTTATGTGTGGGTGTTTTTACAGTATGTCTTCTTTAAAACCCGCATGCAGTTCTGCCTAACAGACCAGCCTAAACAAGACCATCAACTTTGTGTAATGAATAGTAATGTTCACTTATGTTAAAAAAAAAAAACTCATAATAGATTTAAAAAAAACCGCTAGATTGACCATAAAATAGCTTAATTGACATTTCTTTTCAACAATTAGACCTCTTTCAGATTATTGTTTTTTTTATTATTTAAAATTGGTTGGCTGCATAAGCATATTGCCAGGTTATCCCTCCAAAAGTGTTTGTGTGTTGATTCCGGCTCCGCAAGTCGACCTATACCTTTGCATAGGAAGTCGGAGACACTCGAACAATAAGTAAAAATTGAGTTTAATGGTTCTCCTCCAGTTATAAAACTTTAGTTCAGGAACCGCAGGTCGACCTATACCATTGTATAGGAAGTCGGAGACGTCTGAACAATAATTAATGCTGAGTTTTATGGAACTCCTCCAGTCTCATGTTGATTGAGTTTATATGGTACTCCTCCAGTCACAAGTATTATGAGTTTATTTGGTACTCCTCCAATTAAAACGAAAACACGCGGTTAACTGTAGAATAGTCTGGAAACTGTATCCAAAGCACAGTTACGCGACGCCACACAGTTAACCTCGTGAAAGTGAGACGCAAAACTCTCAAAGTCAGATAAAAAGGGACAACCTGATTACTATTAAGTGATAATGGCAAAAACGCGCGAGCTCTTAACCCGACCAGAGCTGAATCACGACTGCCCTTTCAGATTAGGCAAGTCACTTGCGCAAGAGACTTGCGCCAATCATGTGTTTATTGATAAGAGGAGTAAGGTCGGGTTAAGAGGAAAAAAATTGCTCATATTTGAGTACACACTTGCCTGTACTCGGCTAGTACAAGCAAGTTTTTATTGAGAAATCAAAAACAAATAAGAAATGTCAAAAAACTAATAAAAAAAAAATAAGCAAAAAAAAAAAAGTTCAAAAGAAAATAAAAAACTAACTTGCGCAAGAGACTTGCCTAATCAGAAAGGGGACTAACAGTAGGTTTACATGATGAATTTTATGACGTCCAATTTTGGACGTCATTTTTTGTTTGGAGCAAGCGGTGTAGAGAAGAAAGGGGGGTAGAAAAATAGACATGGTTTCTGTTTTCATGGTTTTTTTTTTGACATTTTGCTTTACACTTTTTTCTGTTCTTTCTGTTACGTTTTATTTTTATATTCTCATCAACTGGATTGTGCTTTTTGACTGATAAAATAAAATATTAAATAGTAATTAGTCTTTTCGATATTCAAAATTTAGAAAATAAAAAATATTAAAAATATAAATTTAATAGTCTACAATTCAAATTAGAAATTAGACGTCCAAAAAAAACCATCGTATAAATTTGAATAGTTTTTGGTAACAACTTCAAAAGGGAATTAAGAAAATTGGACGTCATAAAATTCATCATGTAAATTCATACTTAACGCCTTGTAAAAATTGGATTTTCGTTGTCGCCGCAGTATTTCGGTTTGTTTCATACAAATTGTATGAACATGAGAATTTTGAAGAGCCAAAAAACGCTTGAGAGAGACTCTTGTTTAGGTTTGGGTGTAAATTTTAGGTTGTTGTAAATCAGATGTAAAAAAAAAACAACTTCAAATTCAGGTTTAAAAATTTGGCAGGCAACTTTCTGTTTGCCCGTAGGCATTTGAAACAAGTAAGATTGCTATATTCGGCCGTGCCGAATCTTATATACGCTTCACAACGTGCAATAGCAATTTTTTGTATCATCATTCATATCATTAATTTGAAATACGTACATACATACATATATAAAATTAACACATTAAAAATTATAAATTAAGTTTACGTACATATGTATGTTTCAATAAAAAAAAAAATAAATAAATAATAATAATAATAAAAAAAATATATAAAAAATATTAAAAAATAAAAAAAAAAAAAACAATAAATAATATACATAAAAAAATATAAAAAAAAAATTTTATTTGGCTCAGCTGGGATTCGATGCCACGTTCACTCTAACCAGTATACAACGTTTATATGTATGTTCTTATGCGTTGTATGTTGTTGTGAAAAACGAGGTGGTCGTGGTTTTTTCCTCATATCTCAGGTGTTCATGTACCGATTTTTCTGATTTTCAATACCAATCTGCTCCCGAATATTTCTGATATTTTAATATCTTAGCGGGTCCAGGCGATGTCGGGGGGCTTCAAAAACTCGATTTCAACATACACACAGACAGACTGTTAGAGCTTAATCGATCCCCTATTCATAAGCTTTCAGAAAATATATACTTTATGGGGTCGGAAATGAAAATTGTAAGAATTTTACACGGAATGACAAACCTATAATTTTTACTGAAACATACATACATACAAACTTAATTATAATTTTAAATGGGATGTTTTTATAAATGTATGTTTTTATATGTATGTATGTACGTATTTCATATTAATGAGATGAATGGATATATAAACAATTGCTATTGCATGACTACACGTTGTGAAGGGTATATAAGATTCGGCACGGCCGAATATAGCATTTTTACATTTTACTTTTTTTTTTTTTTTTTGTTAATTTTAATAATTTTAAAAAAACTTCAAAGTAAACACCTTATTTTCGTTTTGAAAATTTTTAAAACGTTGTAAATTTTGACGGATGCAGACACGTTATTACACTACTTATGAATGCTTTAAAAACAATCAGCTGATTGGATACGAGTACCTTATTAATATACCTTGTTGAGTTGCTTGCGTTGATTGTCTTGTTGCTAGCTCAGTATGCAGTATGCGTTAGTTTATTACAGTAGAGTAGTAAGTAAACTAACTCTCCTGAAAATTTAGTAAAAAACAATTAACTGAATTTGTTAGAACAACGACGAAGTTTTTGTTTGCGTTGTTTAAAATATTTATAGAGAAATCATCAGCAAAATGTGTACATAATGCTGTAGAATCCAAAGACATACAACTATTGCGATAGATTGTGAATTGGGCAAATATGTAATTGTTGTTCAAGTAATAAAAATAATTGTGTCCGAATACATGTTAATAAATGTTGCCAACCCACAATGGAAAAAACTCTAATGCTCCTCCAAAACAATTACAAAAATAAATGTTAAATGTTTGTTATAAAATAACCTTTAATATTAAGTATTATATCTTAAATAATAGTTGTAATAAATGTGCTTAAGTTTGATTAATTGAAGAAAAACAAAAATATAATTTCCTTTAATATCCAAAAGTAAGTCTAATCTTAAAAAGAAAAGATTTGCCATAAACCGGTCACGGGGACCAGTATGAACAAAAAAAAATCAAGTAAAATAACTGTATTTTAACTCAAAACAAACAAACAAATACTTACATACGGTTATACTGTACATTTTAAATAAATTTTAAAATAAAAACAAAAAAGTATTTTAAAATATCTAGTATCTAATCTACACCCAACTCATAGATAGTTCTAAAATATACAACATTAAAAAAAACCTAATAGACCTTTATATTTATAAAAGTATAAATAATTAAATATATTTCTATTCTATGTATACAAAATTAGAAAAACAAAATAATATATTTATTAAGACAATTTTAAAATAAATAAAATATATATTTACATTTAGGGAGATAAGAACAAATACATATAAAAAGATTTTCACATTTTGCACAAAGTCATGGCAAAGAATTAAAAATATATACAAAAACTAAATTATATAAATGGAATTATTTGTCCATGTTGTTAAAGACTCATTTGTAAAAAGTTAAACTGCTCGGTAAATTGTTAGTTTAAAGTGCTTTTATGTTATATTAATATTAATTTTTATATTAAAAGTGATTTTTGCAATATAAAACTATTTGCAAAAACTTTTCGACCGAAAAAAAAATTAAATTACCAAAAACCTATTCCTGAATCACTTCTCTCTAAGAGCTCCTGTAGAAGGCTCGATGTTTATATGCGAGCTCTTATAGAAGGCTCAATGTTTATATGCGATGTAGGTCTCGATTTTACACGTTGTTTGGTTGCTGACATGGTGTTTTGCATGTGATACAGGGCTGGCTTATATTTCTGAAAATGTTTGTCAGTATTATCGAAATTTTCGCAGTAAAAAAATTAAATTCTTCCTTAAAACAGTAGTACTAGAGAAATAAGAAACTGTTTTTTACTCAATACCTCTTGCAAGAAGTTTTTAGAGAATATGATCAAGTTATCTAAAATGCACTTTTATTATGCTTTGGAACTTTTGTATTTTAATACATAAATTCTAAATCGGGTAAACACCTAAAAGTTGTCGTATTTCTATGGTGACCATAACCTTTTAACCAAAATACAGAACAAAAAAATTAAACCCAAAGCGAATTCACATGCAAATTTACATGTAACTACGCCTAGGTGTTTGTATATTTTTATACCCATCACCTGTGGTGCACAAGGGTATATATAGCTTTGTCATTCCGTTTGTAATATCTACAATATTCATTTCCGGCCCCATAAAGTAAATATTTTCTGAAAGCTTTTGAAGTCTACTAAGGCATGTCCGTCTGTCCATGTGTTGGTTGAAATCAACTTTTAAAAGCAACCATTTCATATACCATATCAATCTTTTAGAAATAACCGGGAATGAATTGCTATTGAAATTCAGTACAATCGCCCCATAACTTTGTGGGATATGAACAAATAAACTCGACTGCCTCTCTTTTTTCCCATATTTCTACCACTAAAATTAACACAGTACATTTGCTACTATTTGTAGATATAATATGCCTTTTGAGATATTCGTGAAAAATTTTGGATAAAGCGTGCTGTAATCGGTAAATTTATAAGCAAAAGTTTTTCTGAAAAATATATATTCCAAAAATTTACAAGCTAAAATCAAATTTTTTAGCTTCTACACAACCGAGAGAGTCAATATTGGTATCATCTGAAAAGACTTGACTAGCGCAATATAAGCACTATAAAAAAAATTAAAATTCATGTTGACAGCCATTACAAAATGGCGGACAATAAATTTGTATATGGGTCAATTCTGGTATTTTAAAATGTAACTCCTTAAGCCCTTCCAATATTTATATCAAATGAAAGGGCTTGACCAGTAGAATACAGTCAATTATTAATAAATGTAAAATCCAAGGTGGCGTTTAAAACAAAATGGCGGAACAAATTTTCTTAACCCTATCAAGTGGCTTGACTAGTAGAACACAGTTAACTAAGTAAAATAATAATATAAACTTTTTTTAATATTAAAAGAAACGAAACTGTTTTAGATGGAAAGTTCAATAGTATGGAAGTTTGTTTGAAAAGAAGGCTGATGACACTGCTGTATGCTCTTTAAGGCCATGACTGACTATCCTACAAAGTCGTGCGATTATGTCAAATAAAAATCTGATAGTTTTCTGTCCTACATGAAAAAATCGCAACAAAATGTGTTATTGGATGCCACACTGTCATACTTGCTTAGAAAAAGCAACTCTGATCGCACAGAAACTATTATTTTATGAAAATTTTCAAAAGATTATCAAATCGGACACACTTGTCAAAAAATCTGTCACACATGTGCACTTTGTGTCCACACTATCACACTTTCTGAACACACATACAATTTTTGACATATCGAACGACTAAATCTGATAGTCAGTCATGGCCTTTATGTGCAAAGATAATTTCATGTAAAGGCCGAAGCACCAGCGGATTAATGCGTCATTTGAGATCATTGCATAAAGCAATCTGGGAGAAAAAGTTAGCTGATATAAAAGATCAGAAAACTGCCGTCAAGAATTCAAAAAACTCAGCCGACGTTACCAATACTTCAAAATTTCTAAAGAAACAGTAAAAATTTTTTGAGGGCAGTGGTCAAAAAACTCAAATTATTGTATATTTATTAAATGCACTTGTAACTATTCGTCTAACATCGGTAAAAAGTGAAAGAGTGTTTTCTGTAACAGGGCAATTTGTTAATAAAATCAGAAATAGACTTTCTAACCAGTCAATAAACGCTTTGAGCGTTTAAAAAGATTATTTTCTAAGTCGTTAAAAATTGTTACGTTATATTTTTTTAATTATACATTGTATTTACATGTTTTTGAAATTGAATTCTAATTTATTTTTGATCTCATAGCTGAAGTACCTGTATTTTTGTTTTTTTTGTTCTTTGATCTCTAGAGAATAATATTGTTTTCAATAAAAAATATTTTTACTCAATTTAAATTTTAAATTCAAGTTTCTTTATTAATTTTTATATTTCTGAAGTGTTTCTTTTACATTATAAACTATTTTATGCTTTTTAATAAAAAGCTTTTTATTAATTAAAAACAAATTTACTTCTTATTTATTTTGCTGCGGAATCCCGGGAAATTAAAAAATAAATCTCGCATTCCCGGGAAACGAAAAATTCCGGGGAAAAAAACCCTAGTAAAAATTCAAAATCAGAGATGGCGTCGGAAATAACAAAGAAAAATGGCGTATAACATGAAATATAGGTTAAGCTAAGGATATGGGGTTATACCTATGTACATGATGGTGAAGGGTATTATCAGAATCGGCACGGCCGAATATACAACTCTTACTTGTTTTTGTTAATAATGTAAATAGAATTGGCTTAAACCTTCGTTTTAATTTTTCTTAAGAAGCAAAATTGCGATTTAATTTCGTTTCTACATATGTATGTATGTATGTACTTATATGACATTCTTGTTATTTCAGAATTAAAAAAAGAAAAACATGTAGTTTATTGAAAGATATTATTGCGAAAATAATAAAAGCAAGCATTTATATTAATGTCTTGAACTTTCTTCTTCTTTAGTTTTATATTGTTAAGCACTTTAAACATTTGTCGTTATTTGTATATATATATTTTTTTAATTTAAAAACAAATAATGTTTCAATATTTATATTATCTAAGATAATAATTGTAAATTTTCTATAATTGTTTTATGTGTTGATTGGATGCAAATGAATTTATATGTGTTAAAAGAAAAATACAAAAAATATATATTTAAAACATTAAATATAATTTAAAACAAAAATACAAAATATGCACAAGTTTTTGTTGTCTCGAATGGAAACATTTAAAATAGGATAATTTAACAATAAAAATATTTAAGATTTTATGTAAAAAAATACTTTTAATTGTTGAAAGCACTGAATATTAAAACAGATAAAATTATATTCAATTTTAGTTATAAGTTTTATGTTTTAAAACAACAAGCATGAAGTAAAAAAACAAACAAACAAACAAAAAATAATAAAAACAGGAACAGTAAAATAATTGTATTAAATAAAAAAACAAATCATTTCAGAAAGTATGGGTTGTTTCTTAAAAAAAAATAATGGGTAAGGTGTTTCGTTATTTATTTATAGTTATTACAAATAATATGTGTATGTATGTAAATAAACAAATTTTCAAAATTTCTGATTCAATAAAAAATTTTTTTTACTTAAATGAATTGGCTCAAATAAAACAATTTGAAAATACATACATAAGTATGTACATATTTTTTCCCCTTAATTATAAAGAACATATACAAGGTGGCGCAAAAATAACCTTCCGATGTTTTTTTGGCTGTAATTTAAAAAAAATGAAAAACTTTAATTCTTCTTGTGGAGTATTTTTATTTGGTCTTTTAATTTTTTTTACATCAAGTCGAGAATATGATGTCATGTAAATGGCCGCCGCCACAGTTGATTGTCATTTGAGCCCTTTTTATGGCATTTTCCATCACTTTGGCCAAAACTTCCGGCGATAGGTCCTCACATTCTTGACGGATATTGTCTTTAAGAGCTGCAAGAGTCTGAGGCTTGTTGACATAAACCCGCGACTTCAAAAAGCCCCACAAAAAGAAGTCTGGAGCGGTCAAATCAGGCGATCTTGCTGGCCAGTTCAAATCGCCAAAACGGGAGATTAGGCGCCCTGGAAATGCATCCTTCAGCATATCGGTTGTGGCACGTGCAGTGTGTGCTGTTGCACCGTCCTGTTGGAACCACGTGTTTTCCAATCCCAATTCATCAAGTTGCGACAAAAAGAACTCGTTGATCATTGCTCTGTAGCGCTCACCATTCACAGTAACCGTTTGGCCCGCGACGTCTTCGAAGAAAAAAGGTCCGATGACTCCTCCAGCGAAAACAGCACACCATACAGTAACTTTGAGCGGGTGTAATGGCTCTTCGTGGGTTACACGCGGATTTTCAGTGCCCCAGAAGCGTAAATTTTGCTTATTTACGTACCCGCTAAGATGGAAATGGCCTCATCACTCATGATTTATTTTGATGAAAAATCATCTTCCTCTTGGTGGTGATTCAGGATGGCTTGAGCGTATGTTAGATGCGATTGGCGGTCAGCAGCTAACAGCTGATGCACCGTCTGGACTTTGTACGGAAACATCTTCAAATCTTGTACCAAAATTCGCTGTAAAGACCGTCGACTGATACATCAAATTATTTATGGAAATAAAAAGTTAATTTAAGTAAAATCAAAACAATTCACAAAGATACAATAACCTGCAGTCATAACAGAAATTTTTTAAGAATTTTAGCTTTAAAATATTATAGGAACATATTTATACATACACACTTTTTTAATCAAATAATATAGGTATATGCAGTTAACAATTTAACATAATGGGCCAATTCAAAGTGGTTGCATATCAGTCATATTTGTACTATTTCATATTATTTTATGCATGCATAAAATTTTTGTTAGTAATTTCCATACAAAAAAAATAATATGACTTTACACAATTGTTTCCTATGTATAAGAAATTGTTTATGTTATACTTTTAACCATACTGTCTCTCAGAGAGAATTTCTTCGCTTCTCACCTCTCAGAGAGAATATTTTCTATTTTCTTCTTTCCTGTATACATACAATTTTTAACAGCGTCATCTCTTTGTCTTCTTTCTTGTATTAAATACATAATTTGTTAACAAAAGGTGTTCAAAGTCACTAGTCATATTAATATGAATTATATGATATAGTACAATATGAGAGTCAACTTTGAATTGGCCCAATATGTTTAACATATTATGTGATACCACATTATTCAATTAAAATAATAATATTAAAAAATTATGTCTTCTTAGTTGCTTCTTTTAAAATAATCTCTTGGTAACAAAACACAGTTTAAATGTTTTAAAGTATTTTTAGCTATTTTTTTCCTTTCGTTTTTATGAAACTTGATATTAAAAATTACCTTTCACTTAGTCAATTTAAAAAAAAAACGTACACATCGAGTTTTTTTTCTTGTTTTTAAAGTTTTTCCAATTCGCCGGTAAGAATGGCCAATTTATGTAGAAATTGATGAAGATTCCGGTGGTACTTTTAGGCTCTCAAAAAATTCAATATTTTTTGAATTTTTTTTAGGTTTTCTAAGATTTCTATCTTAAGCGTCACACGCCAAATATGTATAAAAAATCGCTACAAATGCAAAAATATTTGAAATTCAAGCTTGCTACGATGTTCTTTTGTTTCTCAAGATTGACTTTTGCGAAAATCACCTTTCCGATTATAAACACAAAATCACGATTCACCTTGATTTGTAATTTTTTTTTAAAGTGACTAGTTATTTTAAAATTTTAAGATGAAAAATATGTGAATTTTTGGTAAAAAAAAGACTTGAACTTAGAGGTTACTTGCAAGTAATAGGCTTGTAACAATTTATTTAAAAAAAAATTAATTATAAGCGTTTTAAGGAAAAAAAACTAAGTGTGACGCTCAAGATATTTTGTGACGCTCAAGAGATTTTGTTGCACGTAAACAAGAAATAATGCCAAATTTAAAGTTTAACGAAAAAAGTTTATTCTTTTACAAAATAGTAAGTAAAAAAAAACAAAAAATCTTAAAAAAAAAAAATTCATACAAAACTAAACATATACATATTCTTTGATGTCTTTAACAACAAGTAACAGTGCTATATTCGGCCGTGCCGAATCTTATATACCCTTCACAACGTGTAGTCATGCAATAACAATTGTTTGTATCACCATTCATCCCATATAAAATACGTGCATACGTACACGTTAGAATAAATGTGGCATCGAATCCCAGCTGAGCCAAAAAAATTTTATTTTATTTTATTTAATATATTATTTATATTTTATTATTTTTTTTATATTTTTTTTAAATTTTTTTTAAATTTTTTTAAAGAATTTTTTTAGAAAAATTTTTAAAAAATTTTTTAAAATTTTTTTTTAAATTTTTTTAAAATTTTTTTTTTGTAGTTTTTTTTATTATTTTTTTCTTATTTTTAATATTTTTTTTTTTGTAATTTTTTTTTGTTTGGTATGTTTTTTACATGTATGTATGTATGTATGTTGTTGTTGTAATTGTGAAAAAAAACGAGGTGGTCGTGGTTTTTTGCTCATATCTCAGAAAGTTATTGGGCGATTGTGCTGAATTTCAATAGCGATTCATTCCTGGATATTTCCAAGAGATTGATACCATATACAGATCTGAGGAACATATAGTTGCTTCTAAAAGTTGATTTCAACCAACACACGGACAGACGGGCAGACGGACAGACGGATAGACGGACAGACGGTCAGGGCTTAATCGACTCCTCTATTCATAAGCTTTCAGAAAATATATACTTTATGGGGTCGGAAATGAAAATTGTAGAAATTACAAACGGAATGACAAAGCTATATATACCCTTGTGCACCACAGGTGAAGGGTATAAAAATGGAAAAAAGGAAGTAATTCTTGAAGAAACTTAGACACATATGTAAATATTTGACGCAAAACAATAACTTAACTTCATTTAATTTATAAATTTTCATTCGAATTCTTATTCTGAATCTGTATAAACTTCATGAAATGACAAGCGGCTTTGTTTTTTTTTATTCTTATTAATTTTTACCACTTTCGAATTAAGTTTGTGGCAGTTGCATAAATTTCCGTTCCCCCCGAGGTTTATGTTGCAAAAGCACGATTAAACTCAAATATACCACGATTACACCTTTCTTTCTTCTTTCTTTTATATTCGTCATTAAGCGCACTATCGAGCTTAATTTTCTCTCGATATCTTTGTGCTCATTCAGCCGCCATTAATTTTGTTGTTTTACTCTTAAAAAAAAATAAAATCATAATTAAGCATTTTAAGCTATGAAGCAAATACATACATATCAAAAGTGATGCTCATGAAATATTTGTCTATTCTGGTTTTTTTTCGTAGGAAATTTATTTCTCAAAATCACAAATTATAAAAAAATGAGTTGAAACCATGTAAACAATGATTGTCAACTTCAATTTTTTACATTTAATATATTCACTTTTAAAAAAATTAGCGTGACGCTCATGAAATTTTATCGCGCCCTTACCATGGTGTTCACAAAAACTGCGCAAATCCACACTTTTGTACAAAGATTTTTTTTTCGCTTTTTCACTTTTGTAATAATTAAGGTTTGTACTTTCCTTACGTTATTTACTTTATTTAAATGCAAATTGAAAACTAGTAATATTACTTGAATTATAAAAAAGTGACGCTCAATGCAAATTGTAGGGACAACCTTTCTTTGCAACACCAAATTCGCACTAATTTAGTTTTGACGACTATAACAAATGAAAACAGAAGAAAGAAACTCAATAATTCGAAAACTGTTATTAAATGTTGCATATTTACATTTTTCTGGATTTTATTTAATTTTGTTTACTAAAAATTCTAACGGGGGACACACGCTTTTGTATGGAAGGAGTCCGAGGGAGAAACAAAACACCATTCTGAGTAAACAAAAAAACAAACATACAAATTTAAGAATTACGTTTTTTGTTACATATTCCTCGCTGATCACTCTCAAATTTTTTATTTTTTTTTGTTGTTTTTTTTTACCTAAAATAGTAGTGTAAAGTGCGGGGACACAAAAATTGCGTTTGTTTTGAAATTGACCCATACATGTTGGACTTATCTATCTATCTATCTATCTATCTATATATATAAAAGTGAAACTCTGTGTGTGTGTGTGTGTGTGTGTGTTAGCTATAGACTCTGAAACTGTAAAACCGATCAAGCTCAAACTTTGGTAAGTTGTTGTACACATACCAGGGAGTGTTTATGGGTGAAAAAAGTGGGCGGAGCCACGCCCATAAAAAATTAGTTATCAGTTTTAGCTACTTGCACTTGACCGATTTTTCTGAAACTTTGCACACATATCGAGCTGTCATGACTAAATAATTTCGTGATAAGAAAAGTGGGCGGGGCCACGCCCCTAAAAAAGTTTTAATTTTGAGGTACTTGCCCTGGACCGATTTTTCTCAAACTTTGCACACATATTGAGCTGTCATGACTTTATAATTTCGTGATTGAAAAAGTGGGCGGGGCCACGCCCATAAAAAATTAGTTATCAGTTTTAGCTACTTGCACTGGACCGAATTTTCTGATACTTTGCAAACATACTGAGCTATCATGACTTTACACTTTCGTCATTAGAAAAGTGGGCAGTGCCACGCCCATTAAAAAAAACGTATCATTTTGAGGTACTTGCACTGGATCGATTTTTTTGAAACTTTGCACACATATTGAGTTGTCATGACAATACAGTTTCGTATTTAGAAAAGTGGGCAGTGCCGCGCCCATAAAAAAAGCTATCATTTTGAGGTACTTACACTGGACCGATTTTTCTGAAACTTTGCACACTTATTGAGCTGTCATGACTATACAGTTTCGTAATTAGAAAAGTGGGCAGTGCCACGCTCATAAAGAAAAAGTTATAGTTTTTAGCCTTGCACTTGATATTCGATTAAAATTTAGAATGCGATTAAAATTCATGAAGGGGCGTAGCAACGCGCGCCGGGATTGGCTAGTATAATATAAAGCACAAAGTAATTTTTTAGCCTTTCAGATCACGTGTGACTAGGGTTTGGGAACCGGGAATTCCCGCCCGGGACTTTTGTAGGGCTTTTCGGTGTGTCCATATATTTATTAGTTCTGTTTAACTTTTAAAAATAACCGGTTTGTATGTACCAAAACAACCGGTTTATTCGATATTCGTAAAATTGGCATTTTATAATATTCGGAATCGACAAAACTGAAAAAACCGGTTAAAACCCGTTCGATAACCCTAGTGAAAACACACTTAGAGCCAAACATTAATCATATCAAGCCAAAAAAGTATCAAACCTTAAGATCCGATTTTAAAAACCAAAGATATAAGAAAAAAAAATGTAAATAGCGTTCGGAAGAAATTCAAAAAAATATTGAAAATTGCTTTCAAAAAATACTTAATATGTGAAGCTGTACTATGCATTGTTTTCGGTACGGTTTTATATATGTACATTGTATACTTGTATACACTTTTCTTATAATAATCACTAATTGCTTTAAAATACCTCTTAAAATTGCATAAACTTTATCTTAACGTTCAAACAAAAAGTGCACAATTTAACTCTTAATAATTCGATGTTTATTTTAAAATACAAATTTTACTTATTCAAACTATTTTCATCAAGTTTACAATAATTTCTCTTTTAATCTCAGAAAAAATTTTAATAGTTAAACTTTCGAAATGCAACATGGGTAGTTAGTTCTTCTTTCATATAAAAAATAAAAGCTTTTATAAAAGCTATTATATTATAACAAAAAATTTACATGCCATTGTAAGCTGGGCCGCCACCACCTTCGGGTACAACCCAGTTAATGTTTTGTTTAGGATCTTTAATATCACAGGTCTTGCAGTGAATACAATTTTGGGCATTTATTTGTAATTTCATATTGCCAGCCTCTTCGTTGGCCACATACTCATAAACTCCGGCGGGACAGAAACGTTGTTCGGGGCCCTCATATAAAGCTAAATTGTGATCAACGGGTATGCGATCATTTTTTAAGGTTAAATGGGCAGGCTGGTCACCCTCATGATTTGTGCCGGTCAGCGCAACCGATGACAGTAAATCGAACGAGATTTTGTTATCAGGTTTGGGATAGACAATTTGTTTACACTGATTGGCAGGTTTAAGCGTTTCATTATCAGGAGAACCATGTTTAAGAGTCCAGGGTTCACGTCCACCCATGAAAATGGAAAAACCACTTAACACAAGTCCACCATACAATCCCAAAGGATTATGAAAACTAGGACGGACATTGCGCACACTGTATAAATCTTTATATATAAAAGAGTTTTTGATTCTAAAAAAAGAGAAACGTAAAATTAAATAAACAAATTATTAGTATGTATGTGTTACAAGCATGTTGAAATTTTGAATACCTACTTGTCTGGGTAAGATTTTGGTGTAAAACCAGCAGTTTCTTGAGCTTCACCCATTATAGATTCGAAGGTACTCTCGGCAGCCAACATACCTTAAACAGCATTTATGTTAAATTATAAATTAATAATAGCGAAGTTCACATTGTATTTGATGGTTGTTACTCAGTTTATTGTCCATACATTTAGGTGTAAATTAAAAACCAACTAAACAATTTTCCAAGTAACGACCACCAAAGTTTTAAAAATAATAAAGAATGAAGTGTTAAATAATTTTGAACTTTTTCCTGATATTTTGCTGTATTTACGAAATTTAATAAAAACCTCGAAAGGGCGTTCACAACAACAAATGTTAATCAAGTAACAATTTAAGAACAATGTATTTAGTATGACCTCATCCAATATACTTCGTGTTTGTTATTTTTCTTTGTACTTACCACTCTTCATAGCATAATGAGAACCCTTAATTCTGGGCACATTTAAGAAACCAGCACTGCATCCTATTAAACAGCCCCCAGGAAAAGTCAGTTTACTGGGCAAACTTTGTAAGCCACCTTCGTTAATGGCACGAGCACCATAGGCAATACGTGTAGCTCCTTCGAATATGTCTCTTACTTTAGGATGTGTTTTGAAGCGTTGAAACTCTTGAAAAGGACTTATCCAAGGATTTTGATAATCCAAACCAATTACAAAACCTACGGCTATTGTAGGCGTAGGTTCGTTTAAGTGGTACAAAAACGAACCACCATAAGTAAATTTATCTAAAGGCCAACCAATAGTATGCTCAACCAAACCTGGTCTGAAAGAAAACAACATAATTTATTGTTAGTTTTCTAAAAAAAAAAAAAAAAAGAAGAAGAAGAACTTACTGATGTTTCTCTGGTTGAATTTCCCAAATTTCCTTTAAACCAATACCATAAGTCTGTGGTGAACTGCCCTCATTCAAATTGAATTGTCGCATAATCTGTTTGCTCAAATGACCTCGACAGCCTTCGGCAAAAATAGTAGTTTTAGCATGCAATTCCATGCCACGGGCAAAAGTGTCCTTGGGTGAGCCATCTTTAGCAATGCCTACATCATTGGTAGCAATACCTTTAACGCTGCCATCTTCATGGAATAGAACTTCAGATGCGGCACAGCCTGGATAGATTTCAACACCCAATGCCTCAGCCTGTTCTCCTAGCCACTTGACCAAATGCCCCAAACGTACAACATAGTTGCCATGATTATCCATTGGCCATCCCTTAAAAATTGGTATAGGAATACGGCCAGTTTCTGTTAGCATTGCAAAGGCATCCTTAGTTACTGGGGTGTTGAGCGGAGCGCCCAATTCTTTCCAATCGGGAAAAAGCTCATTCAAAGATATGGGATCGACAACGGCACCAGATAATATATGACCACCAACTTCGGCTGACTTTTCCACAACACAAACTCGAACTTCCTTTTCCTGTTCAGCAGCCAGTTGTTTAGCTCTGATGGCAGCCGACATGCCAGCAGGACCACCACCCACAATAACAATATCCACTTCATCGACAAACCGTTCCATATCGACTTCTGCAAAATTTTTTATTTAAAATATGCATGTATGTGAACAGTAAAATTAAATAAAACAAACAATAATCACCTTTCCATCTTTCGTCTTTTTCCCGAGGAAACAAAGTGTAATGAGTGGTAATTTTTGGATATTTAGCAGCATCGGATACGCAGCGGAAAGCTAATGGCCTTATAAGTTTATTAACTAAAACAAATAAATCAATACTAATTAATTACATTAATAACTTATTATACAGATAACGTCAACAATCAAAGTATTGCAAAGATTCACAAATTTATTTTTTTGGACCTTTGCTCTTTACAAGGCACAAATAGGTGACGTAAATAACGTTAATGTAGATACAAACAGTATCATTTTAATACACATTTCAATAACACCATTTTCTTTTTTTTTATATACATAGAAGTGATATATATTTTAGTGATAAACATTTAACACTTACACTAAACATTCAGGACTTAAAGTAAAGAAAATTAAATAATCATTTAGTTTGAAGCACTAACGATATTGTCCAATCTCAGCCACTTATTACCCACATCAAAAAAATAAATCGTAATCGAAAATTGTTAAATTAAAAAAAAAAAAAAAACAGTTATATAGATATTTTATTTTAATACACAAAATAATTTGAAATTTTTATTAAAATATCTACCTCTTTTCTAAATTAAAAACTTCTTAAAAATCATAAATTCTTTCAACTTCGTTTAATGAAAAAAAAATGTAAACAATTTCTTTCTGGACCTTTATGAATAGATATTTTATATGAACGTACGCTATCCAGTAACACAAAACAAAAACTTATTAGTAATTGAACAAACCTATTAAATTGCCACCCAGCCAAAACACAATACGAGATTTATGCTACGATTAAAATACACACATACACAAACCTATAAGTCAACAATAAAAAACAAATAGTATAGAAAAAAAAGATCTTAAAACTATCAATAAAAAAACATTATCTTCCCTTAAGCTGAATCAATCGTTTTAAATATTAAATAATAAGTAGGCACCTCTATATTCTAATGGACAGGCACAACATATATGAGTTTTTAATTATTTTATTTAAATAAGGCCATTGTGTTTACAAGAGATTTGACTTTCTACAGCCGTTAGCACAAAAATGATCAATTTTCTAATAGAAAAATAAATCAAAATTATGCAACAAAAAAAAAAAAAGATTCAATAACAATAATACAAAATATTGCAAAGTACCTATGTATAAAATATTTAATTAATTAAAACACTCATTAATAAATATCAGTGTACCTACAGCACTTACCTCTTGCGAATTTTAGTAAAGCCGACATACTTTACGGTATTTGATTACAATTTCCAATTGCAACTATTTTTTTGTCCTCCTTATTTTTTTTTTTAGTTTTTACATTAAATAAATTTTTAATAAAAAATTTCTAATGGTGGGTGATACTATAATTAAAACAAATATATATGAAACACAATTAAATTGAACTTTAGACTGTGTTTTGTTTTTACTTATGATTTCTTTTATTTTTAATTATTTTGCTTTATACGACAATTTCTTTTATATATCTCTGTAAAATATTTTTCTAATTTTTAACCACCTCTTAATTATTTCATTAACTATGCTAATAACACTCCATTAATTTACTTTGCCAACAGGCTATTTTCTAATATGTATGTATATTTGTTCTTATTTTATGCTTTGATCGATATCACCGAATATAATACAAATACGGCTGGTCACCTAACAGCTGTTGTAACAACAACACTTGTTAATATATATAATATTTTAGTTTGGCAATGCTGCTATGAAAATGTGTGTGAAATGCTACACACCACTAGATGGCATAAATGTTATAAATTATTATTATTTTTACGTTTAAAAATGTCGTTAAATATTTAAATAATACCTACAAAATTATTATAATAGAATATGTAAATATATGGTAATTTAGAAATTTATCAAAAATTTAATATAAATATGAAATATATTAAAATATTCTTTGAAAAAAAAACCATTTTGACTTACTTAAAAATTAATTTTGATCCTACTTCCTAACTCCAACTTATACCTACATATATGTATAACAAATAAATGTAAATGTTTGTATGTTTATTGTTACTCAATGTTACATGTATTCATTTCAGATTAAAAAAATTCTATTCCGATAAGCAAATGGTGTACTTTTTTTTAAAAAGTCCTCTATTATTCCACAATCTTACAACAATTATATGATTAACGCCAATACATGGGAGGTGGGCGTTAAAGTAGACATGTCACCTTAATTTTCTACCATTATAATTACATTGATCTGAAAGCTATTGTTGCAAAATTTTATCATCATAAATCTAATTCTGTCGATTTTATGAGCTTTTTAATTTAATTAACAGTAATGTGAGAAATGGGCATTAAAATAGTCGTGTGTGTCAAAGTAGTTTCTGTTAACAAATTCAACTCAGATATTTTAATATAGAGTTCTTTATTCTTTCAAAATCTTTATTCATAAAGAAAATTCATATAATTTAAGATAGTGATGGGCAAATAGAAAAAATTTTATAATTATAATTATAATATAATTTTATTTTTTTAAACTTGGAATATTTTAACAACATTGTGAAGTAAATACCTTTCGATACATCGAAATATCGATGTTTTTAAGATATATACATATCGATACTGTTGAAAAATGTCAATACGATATATACATATATATTTTAAAAACATCGCTATTTCGATGTATCGAAACGTATTTACTTAACAATGTTGTTAAAATATTCCAAGTTTACATAATACATACATATGTACAAACTTATTATACGATTTTAAGTATTTATTTCCGAAAACAATAAAATTATTAAAGCTGTAAAAAAATAAACGACAAAATTTTAAATGTCATCAAATAAGTTACGAAACCATAACCTTACGCTTACATTTTATTCAAACCAGTACTCATCGGAGATATTGACATCAGAAGTACGCTTTGCTTTATGTGATCCCCTGTCAATCCGCTTATTTTAGCAGACCTGAAAGTCGAAGAAACTTGTTCCCTCTGACTATGTTCTGAGCGAATAATATCGTTTATTTTTAATATAGCATTTGAGGCAGTTGTTATAGAAGTAAAAATAATACGCTTGAACCTTGGGTCCAATATGGTGGCTATTGAAAGAAAAATATTTTTTTCTATTTTTTCTTCAACCTTTTTTAGAAAAGCGTCTCTTACAAGAAGCTCTAAAATGGACGAAGGAGATGATTGATGCGTCATTTGCAAACTAAATTTATATAAGGAATGGCTAAGCTAGACGTCATAAAATATCGGTGATATATATCGATATATTTTTTCTTAAATATCGATATTTTGATATATCGATATTTTTTGCCCATCCCTAATAGGATAAGCGTTAAGTAAACGTGTCACGTGTCTATCAAAGTTGTTTTTGCTAATGATTTCAAATTAGATATTTCATCATGCCGTCCTTTATTCTTCTAAAATCTTTGTCTTTAAAGAAATTATATTAATATAAAATAAAATGTTATATAGTAGGTGGGCGCGTGTGTAGCCCTAATTTTCCGTTATTATAAATCTATTGGCCAAAAAGCAATGTCTGTAAAATTTTGGAATCGTACAGCATCTAATTTGGTCAGTTTTATTAGGTTTTAAATTTTAAGTAGAACGAAGAAGATACTGTGCGGTAGAAATTTTCGTACATTATGATCTATAACTTCTTTTTCTTTTCTTTAATGTATAGATTTCAGCAACTTTCAAGGAAATATATCTTTAGTCAAGAAATATACTTACGAAATTTTATCGCTCTACATCAGTGCTATTCAATCTTTTTGGCTCGTGTACCACTAAATTCACGACAAACTTTTCGCGTACCACCAAAAAAATATAATGTAAACAATTTTAAAATTTTTAATCTATTTTATTTATTAATAATAAAAAACAATAAAATTAAAAAAAATAATAAAAATTACAAAAAACATAAGAACATGTACATTAAAGGTATACTTTTAGGATGATTTTTCTTTTTGTTTCCAATTGCAAAATAGAAATCGTTAAAATTTTAAAAGAATTCGCGTACCAACTGGAAATTTTTCGCGTACCACCAAGTGGTACGCGTACCATAGGTTGAATAGCACTGCTCTACATCAATGCGCTTATACGCAATTGCATTTTATTTGATGTCAGAAAGACGTGTCTTTTTGGTCTACTCTTGCATTACAAGCTATTACTTCTTTCTTTTCTTTATGTATTAGAAATATTCTGGCAAAATTTGAACCCCTCCGTTTTAGCTTTATCGTGCTTTCAACAGACGCACAGAGGAGTTTTTGGCCTGAAGAGCTGGCCAAAATTATTAAATGTGTTTTTTGAATTAAAAGTTCTAGTTTTTTGATAGTTTTAGGTGGAGTATGATATAAGAAATCTAGTAGCAGATTTTGAAAAAATTACACTGCGCAACAAAAAAAATTTTTGTCTACCCTAGAAATCAAAGTATGTGGACTATATGGATTTTAATGCCCTTAATTCAAATCTGTTTTCCGTTTTTCTCTAGTTCATAAGGATTTTCCTTTAAAGGCGTGGCATATTTCACCCCCTAAATCGTTGGGTTGCCAAATTTTTTTTAACATAACTTGAAAACAGGTTCTCCGATTTTAATAGCAGGAGGATCAGAAGATACACAGGAAAATTCTGCTTAAACCAACCAAACACATTTCTTTTCTATCTATTATTGTTTCGGAGTTATTAAAAATTTAATGGCGAAAAAAAACAAATTTTTCTGCAAAATTCGTAAAATTTTTTGTTTTCAAAATGCAATAAAAAAAATTAAAGAACCAAAAAGCTTAAATTTTTAAGATTGTTTCAAAAGCCACATTCCTAAGGAATAAAAGACGGTATAAATAGTAAAACTCAATTAATAAATGTTGATTTTAAAAGTTTAAACTGCTGCAAAACCTCTTCAAGGTATATATGTATGTATATAAACGTGTTGCTGTGTGGTCGAGAGAGCTTGGAGCTTCACTTCCGATAATGTTTCAGTAACGGTTATGGCATCTTCATTGGGATAACATTTTTTTTTGCATTTTTTAGTAATGAATAACATGGATACACATTTTTATTGGCATTGTATAAAATTTCATATTGCTTTTTCGTGAACTCTGCATTTACAAAGAGTGCTAAAGCTCCTTCCGCTGAAAGTTTATTCACAGGATTGACTTTAGAAGTTGTTAATGATCACTTGCAAATTCTTGCTTTCTTGGGGATCTCGTTATATCCATTATTAATTTAGCCGCATCATTTTGGCCCGCTGCTCTTTGGCTCATGGATGCAGCAAATATGATCTCCTCTGTTGTTAATTGGTGACGAACTTCTTCCGTTTTTCTTCGCTTTGTTCTTTCACTAGCTTCACTAAATTCTTTTCGTGGTCGCCCTGAAGCAGAACTGCCAAGTATTGTTACAGTTCCTTCCAGCCATTTAGCGTTTGTGCTTAAAAAGCGGTCCCCTTTTCGTTGTGCCAAAAGCCAATATCTTTAAAACAATTTTTGAAATTTTTTAAACACTGCTTCAGTGCTAATATGTCCCCACCCCTTGACATTTTGAAATTTCGCTCAATTTTCTGCTCAAAAAATCCAATTTCTCGTCAATGCTTTCAGCATGCATTAGATTTTATCACTATTTGGAATAGCTGCAATCTTGTGTTAACTTGTTCCATGTTGACTCTCGAAGTTACAAAACGGTTTTGATAAAGATTGTGTGCAATAACCCTTTATAAGTTATGCGTTAATTGGATGGTAGCCTGATACCTGGGTGCCCATGTATTTTTTATGTACCTGTATTTATTTTTTGTAAACTTATTTTTGCGATTAATGCTTTTAATAATTATTCTTAGTAGGTACGTATCTTTATTTTTTTAACAAATAATCTTTTGTAGAGCAGGTATATAAAAATATCCTTTATGGGGATGCGTGGGACATTCCCTTATAACTATTATCGATAATAAAGAATTTTTCAAATTTATAATTATAGGCAGGTATTAAGATTGTGAAGTGTTAAAAGTGATGTGAATAACAGTTGAGATCAATAATTCGAAATACATAAAAGTTTATATCGATATAAATGTATAAGAAAAAGTGCCTGATGAGCAAAAATTAAAGAAATGTGAAAATTTAAAAAAATCGTTAAAAATAATGGCGCAAACTTGCGCACACTTTTTTTCTTGTTTCTAAAATTATAGACTCCAAATTTTATTTTGGCATCAAACATAATTCGTAGAGATGCTAACCTCACTTTTAAAAACCTCTTCTTTTTAATTTTTTGCAAAAAAAGTGTATTTTTTTTTTTTTTTTTTTTTGTTTTAGCTTTCGAACGAATTGTTTCAACATGAATATTCAACATATTTTAGAATTTTTTTCTTTATTAAATAACTTTTGATCAAGCCTTTCAGCGAAAAAAAAAATCATTGTTAAACCTTTATTGGTTTAGCCGCAAAAAAAATATCATATAAACATCCAGAAACCGAAAAAAACATTTAAATCTCATATAATTTTCTTAACTTTCCTGACTTTAGCAGGGTCTCAGAGCTACAAATCGCAACTAAAAGTCTTCAAAATTTACAATATAATGTAGAGTATTGTTGTATGTCGAGCTGCGTAATTAGTTTTTAAGATTTCTTAAAATTCAGTTTTGCCTTTTTGGCCAGCTTTTCAGGCCAAATACTCCTCTGTGAGTAATCGTAATGTGAATGGAGCAAAGTCGGAATTTGTTAAGTTATGCGCAGAAGTTTTAAAAACGAATGTAAACATTATTTCAACTCGTATGATCTCATCAGGGAAAGCGGTATGTTTCACGTTAGAGTCGAGTACGCAGGCATATAACGTTACTTCTGCTAAAAATGAATTAAAGGGTCGATCTGTATATATTCAAAAAGATTACACAGAAGAAGAGCAAAATGTTCGCTATAATCTACGGCAAATAAGTAAAAATATTTCGAGAAGTAATTCAAATGTCAAAGTAAGGCTTGGTGAATTTTGTATATATTTAAATAACATAAAATATATATGGTCAAAAGGCAAAGTTTTGGCAAATTCCGAGATGGATGCACAGTTTTTAAATGGTTTATTGGCCCAATGTAATTACACAATGGATGTATGTGTTAGAGAAGCGCATAACAATAGAACTACTACAACGGAAACATCACCACAATAGCAATTTAACTTATTTAAATTATTATCCTATAATGTAGCTAATTTATCAAAAGCAATAAACTTTGGCGCGTTCATATCATATGTTAATAAATTTGATGTATTTTTCTTATTTGAAACTCACGTAATAGCTAGCAAACAATATCTTTTTGCATCATACTTTCAAAAATTTACTTTACACTGGATTGAAGCGAAGAGAATTCAAGCAGTTGGTCGTGCAAGCGGTGGTTGTTTATTTGGTTTTCGGAAAACTCTACAGAAAATATATGATTTCAAATATGTAAATATATACAATAACACTGTTATGGTTGCTAAATTGGATGGAACTCTTTTCTACTTCATACCCAAATACTTGAATTGTACCAATTGGAATTCTGATATGGAAAGCTTTGAAGAATTTTTACAGGATTTTAATCCTACAAACTTCTGTATAGTTGGTGATCTGAATGCTAGAATTGCAAATGAGCAGGTCTTGGATACAAATTTACTAGAGGGTTTGCCACATATCCGTGAATTTAGATGCTCAAAGGATAATATTTACAATACTCAAGGTAGAAAACTATTAGAAGTCGTTGAAAATGTTGGTGGTATTGTGCTTAATGGAAGAACGGTGAATGATGCATTAGGTGAATTGACTTTTTGTGGTGTGATGGGTAATTCTTTAATTGATTATTGTATTTGTTCTCACAGCTTTTTACAATTTATTGATAATTTCTCTGTAGCATCTAAGCCTTACTCTGACCATATGCCACTGTGCCTTCAAATAAGATCCACAAACAATAACTATGATAGAAGTGATGAACGGCCCCTACAGAAACTACGTTGGCATAATAAACACTCACTAAAATATGCAGAAAACCTTAGGGCACTATCTACTCAGATTAACCTACATACTGATGTCACGGTAGACGAATTAGTTCTAGCAGTAACGAGAAAAATCAAATTGGCAAGCGTAAAACCTAGCAATATAAGTATATTCGAGCCTAAGCAAAAATGGTTTGATTGGGCGTGTTGGCGTTCTCGAAAATTTATGCTAGTGAAGCTGAAAATATATAGAATGACTTGCACCACTGTAAATAGATGTCGTTATGTTACAGCTAGACATAAATACTTGCGGCTCTGTAATACAAAGAAATTAGAATTATACAGCAAGAACCTTGAGCTACTAAATACAGTTAGATGTTCTAGCGAATGGTGGAAGCTGTCTAAATCATTGATACCATCTAGATACATTGTTAAAGGAATTTTGAATTCAAATGACTTTTATTCTCACTTCAGTACTTTACTACAAAATAATGAAACTTTATATGCAATGAGCTGGTCCATGCCGTATTTTACCGATGCTCTGCTAGACTCGCCCATTGAATTCTGTGAATTGTATACAGTAATTAAATCCCTTAAACAAAACAAAGCTCCAGGACAAGATGGTGTTAGCTATGAATTCTACAAATATGCCCCCGCATGCTTCTTAGCTGAATTATTAACAATTTTCAACAAAATATTTTTACAAGAAGCAATACCATCTAGCTTCAGAAGTTCAATCATGGTTCCACTCTTTAAAAAAGGCGATCCAAACTTGCCAACGAATTATCGTGGTTTATCCTTGATCAACACTCTGTGCAAGATTTTTAATACAATTTTGCTAAATAGAATTACAGAATGGATAGAAAGCAACAATGTATTGAGCGAATATCAAGCCGGGTTTAGAAAACATTATTCAACAGTTGATAATATTTTTAATTTGATAAGCATAGTAAACTTAAATAAATTGAATGGTAAAAGAACGTATGCTTTCTTTGTCGATTTCTCGTGTGCCTTCGATACGATACCCAGAAATAGCCTGTTTTATAAATTATCATGTCTTGGTATGTCATCTAAGATAATAAGAATATTGCAAAAATCGTATGAGAACACTAAAAGCCAAATATGGGACGGCAATTCACTTTCGAATTCATTTACTGTGGAACTTGGTGTAAAACAAGGTTGTATTTTAAGCCCACTATTGTTTTCATTATATATTAATGACCTTGCTGATGTGTTGCCAGGTGGTGTTAATGTTGCAGACAATAATATTAAACTATTGCTTTATGCGGATGATATAGTTATTTTATCGGAATCACCTACTGAATTGCAAAACATGATTAATGCCCTGCATTCATATTGTACTAAGTGGTGTTTAAAAGTTAATTTAGAAAAGTCTAAAATATTAGTATTTCGCTCAGGAACACGTATTTCTGCGAACTTGAACTGGCAATATGGTACAGAAGATATAGAAATAGTGAACAGCTACAAATATCTTGGGATAACCATCACATGTAACCTGTCTTTTAAAAAACATTTAAATAACAAATTAACGGCATCAAAGCTAGCAATAAATTCTACTTGGTCAAAATATATAACAAACCCACAAATATCAATCAAAAATAAGCTAAAAATATTTAACGCAGCCTGTAGATCAATTTTGTTATACGCGGCTCAAATATGGGGATATGAAAAACACGATGTTGTTGAGAAGCTGTTTCGATTTTTTATTAAAAAAATGTTGTACCTTCCCCCCACAACACCCAATTACATGCTACATTTGGAAACTAACCTTGATTCACTTTATATCTCGACTTTGAAACTGCACTTTGATTATATAAATAAAGTTTTAAATTTAAGTCAACGACGACTTCCACGTATTTTAGCAGAGTGTATTATATCTCGAAATGTGTGTTGGGCAAGAGAATGGTTTAATCTTTGTCAAAATCTACAATTTACCCCACCTAATTCTAACAGACCTTTATGTACGTATTGGAAACCTATTTTAAAATTACTACAAACTAAAGAACGTGAAGATAACTTAACAAATGCAGTCAACTCCCAGCATCACGATCTATACTCGCAACTAAGTTTTGATTTCGCGCCAGCATTCATGGCAAATTTATCGCCCTATAACATTAGTTTGATAATTAAAGCAAGAGGTGGATTGCTCAATTTAAATGCCAGAAGCTTCCGAAATAACACTGCTATCACATGTACAATATGCAACCTTGATGAACCTGAGAATACTTTTCACTTTGTTGGAGTTTGTCCAATTTTTAATGTATATAGGAGAAATTTCTTTGGAAAAATACAACTTAATATAAGCGAAGTACTTAATATTTTGAATGGTCACAATAATGTTGCTCTATACAAATACATCCAAGTATGTTTAAAATATAGAAAACTGCTAACAAATGAATTTGATTTTTGATTTTTAAATATAAATATAAGCTTGTAAATACCAATGAATTATATAAATACAATATTATAATGCCAATCGGGCTTACAACGAAATCGTTCAGCCCAATATAGATAAATATCTTAAATGAATTTTTTAAAATATGTAAATACAATTTATTTAATCTATTAATAAATAATAATAATATAATAATAATAATACTCCTCTGTGAGACGCACAGATCGTCAGACTTATATAGATCGTCCTAAAATGATACCAGAACTCAAAAAATATATACTTTTCGGGATCTAAAATGGATATTTCGATGTGTTACAAACGGAATGTCATATTGAATATACCTCCACACCATTTTTTTTGGTGGTGGGCATAAAAGTCGACTTGCCTATTAATGTATAAGATTAAACAATTTTCTTTTGCAAAAATTTAAAAACGTATTTGTGGGTTTTGCATTGTATTTCTTTTATATATTTTATTATTAATTTTTTATGTATATATTTGTATAGTTTTTTTTAAACTTCATCAAGTTTTATTACTTTAGTTGTTTTTATTTTTTTATAATACTGTTTTAAACAAATAAATACATTAATTATTTATCTCAAATTGATACGAAGGAATTTGTTTTTAGACATTCATATGTACGTACATACTTAGATGTATGTGTCCACATTATTTTAATTTTTGTAGTTAAAGTGAATTCTATATCCAGCCCTGTTAAAAAATTCACTATCATTGCATTAACTTAAACATTAAAAAATAGATTCTTTTTTGAGCATTATTTTAATTATTTTACAATACATACACAAAAAAAAACAAAACATATTTTTTTTATTTTCATTTTGGCTTATGTTCAAAGTTTTTAGTATTTACAGAGAAAATTGAATGTGACCTTCGATGTCGTTATTTAATTTGTCTTGACGTTTTCGAAAGCATACTCTAATTCAGAATCAGGGTCATTGTTGTCATTATAACGACTTGACGACTCCTCATTAAGTTCATCATTATGGGTGTCAACGTTTTGATCTTGTTGTTGGTGTTTATCGTAGAGAACTTTAATCGCTTTATCTACTGGATTTTCATTATCGGCATTTTTATCGACTGCGTGAATAAGTTTGACAGCTTCTTTAAGTTCTTTTTTGCCCATTAGTGCTTGCGAAGTATTTTGCTCATTTGATTTTTCGACACTCTTACCAAAACGCATAAAATTGTTCGAGGATTGTGGAAGAGTACGTCCGAAACGCATAAAGTTTTCAGGTCTGCTGTAGCGTATTAAATTTGTATTCACTGGTATTTTAGGGAAAGAACTATGCAATCTAATTTGCATGAAATCTTGCTGAGGTTGACGACCAAAACGCATAAAACCATCTTGGCCGGCACGACCGAAACGCATAAAATCTTGTCCTGGGTCGCGACCAAATCTCATAAAATCCTGACCAGGATCTCGGCCAAATCTCATAAAATTTTTTTCATCCGCTCTGCCAAACCGCATGAAATTGTCTTTACTGCTCGAACGACCAAAACGCATAAAGTCCTGTGCAGGTGAACGACCAAAGCGCATAAAATCGTTTGGTCCTCTGCCAAAACGCATAAAATCATTTTTCGTATTCACTGATCGGCCGAAACGCATAAAATTATCGCCGCGTGAATCTCGAATATTTGAATTACTACGTTCAAAACGCATTATCGAATTTTGATCAAAGCTATTGGCTAAGGGGAATTCCTCATACGATCTCTTGCCAAAACGTATGAAATTATCCTGTACCGTTTTCTTCTTCCCATTGTCCATTGTATTAAATTTCATCATTGAATTGGTATTGTCTTTATGAAACTCCAATAAAATAGAATTTCGTGCATAGTCAATGTTCATCGATTCAATGGGTTCACGAAATCTTAATTCAGTTTTATCGTCTACAGTGCGCACTACAGGCAATACATCATCATCGTTTACATCGGCTAAGGACAAATTATCTTCGTTAACATAAGTTTCATCGTTTTCGTTTAAAAATTTCGTTGGTAGTAGTAGAGAATAGTCGGTTAATTTATTGTTAATCGAATTGACAGCATACTGAGGAACATTTAAGACTTTGCTCAAGACGGTTGTATAGAACAGTTGCAGGGCCAAAAGAATTATCAAAATTGGGCCCATGGCAATGTTGCTAATGTGGTGTTTCTAAAATGAAAAGTTTAATAATAAAACTGAATTAGAAAAATTAGTAGTTAAGACTTTAAATTAAAGCATATGTATGTATTCATCAGTTAACCGCAGTTCGAAAAGAAAATTTTTATTTATATTTTTTTAATATAAAGTTTGACATTAAAAAAATGAGAGAAGAGAGAAATTTTTTTCATCTATAAACCTTGACAGCTGAATTTTAAAATAACTGAAGAAAACAATAATGAAGTGATGCATCTAGACTACGTGCTGAATAAATATGCCTTGACTTTATATATAATATTTATGAAAAATATTAGTAGAGTTCACACCGCATTCGGTAGTTGTTACCCGATAAACTTCGCATCACAAATTTGTTGTGTTTTTCCTAAAAGTGAAAAAATATTTTTGATAAAGTTTTTGCTCAAATATTTATTGAAATTTTGACAGCCAATGTGTTAATACATTTTCAGTTTTATAAGAGTTAAGATTTCTGGCTTTAAAAAGTGAGTTAGAGGAAACTTATACACACTATTCCAGCGAAACTTATGCTTGATCCAAGGCATATTTATTCATCAGGTACTCTTGATTCGCCATATGATTATTTTTTCCAATACTTATTTTAAATTTCAGCTGTCAAAATGCATAAATAAAAAACAATTTTCTCTCTTTTCTAATTTATTTCAAATGTCAAACTTCATATATAAAAAATATAAACAAAAAATTCTCTCCGAACTGCAATTACCTGATGAATAAATATGCCTTGGCCTGATCCAACAAATTATTATTTGTAATCACGTTAGCTTTAAAATATGTGTCAAATATTGTCTTGTCATTGTTTTTTTTTTATTTAAATCATTTAATTTTCGGTTGGTGAAAAATTCTGTAACCGTAAATAAGTTGAAAACAGACCTGAGAAATGGTTTCAGCACAATGTTCGACACACAATTGCACTTTTAAGTCAAAATTTTGGAGAGCGAATACTTTCCAGAAATACGAAAATTAATTGGCGATTTTCTTTGGGGATATTTTAAGGAGCGAGTATGTGAATTTAAGGCATAGATAGATTAATGTACAGTGCTATGAAAAAGTAAGCGTACAGATTTTTATTGAAATTTAGTTTTAAAAAAATTGTCTTGGTTTCGAAAAATGTGTAATGTATAATAATGCAGTTTACACTGAATTTGCTGTTTTTTAAGTTGAATGAAAAAAAAAATAAGCTTAAAGACTTCCATTTAAATTTAATACAAGAAATTGTTTTGGCCGTAAAAACTAATAAGAATACATAAAAGACTGAATTCATTATATTTTGCCTTGGTGAATTGAAAAATTTCAATAAATTTTGGTGTTTTATATTTGATTTTTTAAAAATAAAAAATTTTTCTAATTCAATCATTATTTTTTAAGCGCTGAATATAAAAATTTTCAACGCAACCGCTAAGCATGGATACAACTTTTTTTTACAATTTTTGAAAATATCAAAATGGCCCTATCCATACCATGTGCATGAAAAAACAATAAGAACTGCATCTTCAGATTTTCGATATCGTTAAAAAAGGTTCCGCTTCAAATGAAATTAAGTTTGGGATCAGTAAGTTCTAAAACTATAAAAAAATTTTCTTTATAAATTCATTAAATGATAAATAAATTATATAAATTATGTATAATTACATTAAGAAATGTAAATAGTTAAATAATTATAAAATAAAAAATTTTTAGAAAATAAAAATTAAAGGGCTTTCAGAAATCGGCTTCGACGCGGAAGGTTTTTGTTCCGAAATGACCTGAGGAAAGATTTCACGGTTTCAGCACAACATTGGCTACAGCGTGGTGATAGGGCCTTACTTTGGTTGTACCCCTAATGTGCACTCGTCGCTGTCTCATCGACGACTTAATTTAAGATTATAAAAATAAATAAACAATTCTTTGATGAAATGGGCATGGTACAGCCAGCCACAAGTATTGAAAGATGTTATAGAAAATGCTGTAAAACTACCTAGTCATTGGGAAACTGAAAAAAAGGGTTGATATTATTTTCCATACTAGGTTAGGTTGGAAAAGAGGGGCACTAAAGTCCAAACCCATTACAGATATACACGTATGCCCAATAAGCATGTTGTGCGCTCTAAAAAACATCCTCATCTACTTTTAAAAACTTTATTCACCCCGAAACCGCGTTCAGCGTTCAGGGTGGTTACTTGATGACTGTGACAGCCTCATACTCAGTTGTCTTCCCGCCTTTTGAGCCATTTTTAAACTTATTATTATCAGAGTTATGAGAATAACCAAATATGAGTTATGAGAATAATATGTTGTATTACAACAATTAACATCTGATTAATTAAATAAAGATTAGTAATATCACAGTTTTCAGGAAAAGTTGTTCATAAAAAACCTTGTGTCAACAAAAAAAAAATTTTAAAATTACATTTAAAAAATTTTTACAGCGCATGGGCCAGTGGTTTTTTATTAGCCAGTGTTAATAAATATTACAACGCATATTCACAAAAGAAAAAAAAAATAATATTTAACGCAAGACATACAAAATAAACATTTACTCTATTGTACGAGTATGTAAATAAATGTACTTATATTTGAGTATAAAATTGTAGGTAAAGATGACAATCGTAGTCTGTTGACAGTTTGTAAAATTTTGTAAAAAGTAAACAACATAAAATAATTTATGCAACATATGAAAAAGAGAGATTTAATAAAGATATAAATAACTATACACACTTTAACAAGAAGAAGAAAAAAACTATAAATTAACGAAAAGCACACACTTGTGTACATATATAAACAAAACAATTATTCAAATAAGTGATCATAAAAAGGGAATAAATTACACAATCAAGCGATGAAAGACAAAGAGTTGGCACTACTTGTCGGTATTCAAAAAATTATTACCACAATACAGCTTTTGAACAAATAAATTTATAATTTTAGCAAAGTGTGAGCAATTAAAAATTTTTGATTTTTCTTCTGTTTTTTTTTTGTGATAACATATCGATAGCTTAATATAAAAAGGGCGTATCTGGCTTTTTTTTTATTAATTTCCAGGAGAAGAAATAAACTGAATGAAATTTATGAGAATGTAATAACTTAGAGCTTCTTTTGTGTGGCTATAATTCCGTTATTTGCAACTTTAGCTCACTAAATGTGATGTGTTTGCATGTAGACTACCAGAAAATGCCAAAATCGTGATTTAATAAAAATCGAGATACGCCCTTTTTAAATTAAGTCATCGATATGTATGTCTTTAAAATGATATTTGCATGATTATTTGAATAATTTATTTAACATTATTTTTAAAAAGTGTGTATACGTTGCTGTTTATTTTGGACATTGAGCGTTAAAAAAGTTAATTTGTAAATTTTATGAAATTCAAATAGGCGAATAAATACGCGTTAAGTTTTAAAGCAAACTTTAGGAAGTATTAGATATGACTTTAGTAAAAAATTGTTAACATACAAGATTTTCTTTGCGAATATCGGAAGCCTTTATGTAAAATAAAGGGTTTATGCCAAACTTTAAACAAACATTTGTAATGTAATATAAAGGGTGGTTAAGGGCCTATGTTGATTTTGAATAAAACACAAATTATTTAGGAAATTATTGTCAATTATTTTTATTATGATAATATTGGTAATGGTTCAATTATGTATGGAACAAAATATCGGCTAAATGGTTCAAATTGAGTTGGTCTGAAATTAAGAATTGTCAAATGAAATGCAGAAAAAAAACTTGACGTTTAGGTGTGGTTTACGTTCAATGTCGGCCGTTTAAGTTTAACCACCCTTTATTAAACTCGCCTTGTTTGCAGTAATTGGGGATTTCCTATGTATCGGTTGATTTTTTTAACCGTTTCAGTAATCAGTGCACGTAGCGTTGCGATTTTATCTGATCTTCTAAATCACGGTCCATTGATGCCGCCGGCCTACAAACTGCATTTAACAGTACCTCTTCGCATAATGGTCATATAATGTAAAACTAGTGCGAAATTTTGTTACAGCAGCTTGAATAGCCTATTCGGTAGGTTGATTGTAATAGCCATAATATGAACGTAACTTACGAAACACATTTCTCACACAGCATGCATTTTAATAACAACTTTGATATGCAAGCGTGGATCTTTTTATGGTGAAATGAAAAACCTCACTAAGCATTTTTTTAAATCATATATCAAATAAATCACCTTTTATAATACTTTAAAAAATATCACGTAAAAAAGAGAAACAATTATATTAATTATCTTTTAACTCTTGTTATTTGGTGCTTTTCTGAATACACTGACAAAAAATTTAATATTTTAACATTTTTTGTTAACGGTCCAAAGTGCAAAAAATCTAATTATTTATCGCCGCCTTGCTTTGACTTATAAAGTGTGCCTCAAAAATTGTTTTTTGTTTATTCGCATACGCACACGAGATTTCACAAAACCCTAAATAAAATATTTCACGGCGTTAAATCGCACGTTCTTGATGCCCTGTTGACATTAGAATAATTTGAGATATTTTGTTCTAGAAATCATTGCTGTAATAAATGGATTGTTTCATGCGCAGTGTGGCAGGTGGGAGCCGTCTTGCTGAAACAACATGTCGTCCAATTTAGGCTGTTATCATGTTTCTGTAACAGATATCTTTCAGTAACAGTACGGCCGAATCTTAAAAAAGTAAGGCAAAATCAGGACGTCTAACCAAAATTCGTAACAGGGAAGTTGCTTATGGTGGGTTCATTTACCTCTCATGAATTAAATAAGGATTTTCTAAGCCCAATACGACATACAGGCTTATACGACATAAGCCGAAATAGAGGCAAATACTTCCGTCTACCAGATCACAACACTATTTTTCAGGCTGAGATCATGGCGATTACGGAAGGAATTAAATGGATAAAGGAAACGAATAGCGAAACTCCGATTCGTATCTTTACGGATAGCCAATCAGTGATTAAGACATTGAGAAAGGAGAAAGTTGAATCCCGGAACGTTTTGCAATGCAAGAGTGAGATAAACTCATATGCAAATTGTGAACATCTGGAGATAATATGGATACCAAGCCATCACGGGCTGATCGGAAACGAGAAAGCCGACAAATTATCCAAAATGGGAGCTCTTTTGAGTACTATAACTTTGGAGAACGCCAAACCCCTTAAACGATTTAAGGATGAACTTAAACGTTGGGCAATGGAAGAACATGTCAGAAAATGGCAAAGCACTGATGTCGGTAAGGTGACAAGAACACTCTGGGGTGACCCAAATCTTGGGAAGTCAAAGGAGATTCTGAGACTAAGTAGACCTACACTTAGGAAATTAACCGGTGTAATTACAGGTCATACGGAGTTGAGAACTCATTTAGCACGCATGGGATTATCTGAGGAGACGACATGTAGAGCTTGTGAGGAAGAGGATGAGACCCTGGTACACTACCTCTGTCATTGTCCTGCGTTTGGGCATATTAGGCGCGAAAATTTTACAGTAGATAATATGCCGAACTTGGAATACCTGGGGAACTCGAACTGGAGATCCATAAGGCGTTACATTGAGGGGACTGGTTTCTTGGACTAGTCCGTTATTTATGGGAAATTATGTTTATGGTTTTTTGTTTGGGAATTCCGTTTTCCACATGGAGCGCACAACATGCCAACTGGGCATAGGTGTATACCTGTCATGGGTTTGGGCTTTTATACCCCTCCTTTTCAACCTAACCTAACCTAACCTTGGATATTTTGAGGCCATTCAGATGGAAATGGGCTTCATCAGGGAAGATGATTTTTTGAAAATTAGCATTGTCTTCACTTTGCTCCATTACTCACTAAGCGAATTGTTTCAAGCTCCTAATTAAGTTAAATTTTGGGCGCATGCAGGCAGAGGTCTCTTGTCAAAATTCGCTGCGTAGTACATTGCAAAATTGGAAGTTGTTAAAAACGATGCAGAATTAATGTTTAAAGGTTTTTAGCAACACTCTTAAGTTTAATATGTCTCAAGGACTATTCATTAAATTTGTATCTGCACAATACTAGGAAACTCTAAAGTGGAGGCCTGGACGCGGGACATATAAAGAGGCTAAACTAACGGCTATAAGTGGAATCCACTCTGAAGTCATGCAAACAGCGGACCCATGGTGGAAACTAAACTAAATTTCCGGAAGAAAGGACAAGGGGGTTTTTTAGTCAATATACCAAGAGAGGAATGGTGACGACCTTCGCAAATGCAGCAATGAATTTTTTACCTCCTTTCCCGCAAAAAAAAAAACCGTAAATATTGGTATTAAGCGAAAGGACTTGGCCAGTAGGATCTAAATGGACCATTCAACCCCCACAATTTCGGTATCAAGTGTTAGGACTTGTTAGAAGGCAGTAAGCTATTAAAAAGTAATAATCCAAGATGACATCCTAAACAAAATAGCTGTTTATTTTTTCTTAACCCAACCAATATGGGTATCAAATGAGCCCTTTCATTTGACTAGTCAAATACAACTTGCTATGTATGTAAAAATCTAAAACCAACAAGTAAGAGTGCTATATTCGGCCGTGCAGAATCTGATTATACCCTTCACCATTATGTAATATTTCATGTTATACGCAATTTTTCTTTATTATTTCCGACGCTATCATCGATTTTAAATTTTTACGTAGTTATCTGTATGCTACTAGTCAAGTCCTTTCATTTGATACCCATATTGATGGAGTTAAAAAATTTGTTTCTGCCATTTTGTTTTAGACGCCATCTTGTATTTTACATTTTTCAATAATTTTCTGTATTCTACTGGTCAAGCCCTTTCATTTGATACCAATATTGAGGCGGTTTAAGGAGTTACATTTTAAAATACCAGATTTTACCCATATATGAATTTATTGTCCGCCATTTTGTAATGGCGGCCAACATGAATTTTAATTTTTTATAGTGCTTATATTTCAGACGGTCAGGGCTTAATCAACTCCTCTATTCATACGCTTTCAGAAAATATATACCTACTTTATGGGTATTACAGGTGAAGGGTATACAAATATTATCGGAAATAATAAAGCAAAATGGCGTGTAACATTAAATTAGAAATCTAGGCTAAGCTACAATGTGAGTAATATACCTACATATGGACATGATGGTAAAGGTTATTATCAGATTCGGCACGGCCAAACATGGTATTCTTACTTAAATATTCATTGGAAACTAATAACTTATTATAAGTACCAGTATTTATATTGTTTTTGTGCGGTTTAAAAATAAAGGGGTTTTAAAACAATTGCTCAAATACGAACATTAGGACTATAATTAAAAGACAAATAAACTCTTCTGCTAAATAAATGGAAAAACATGATGAAAAACTTTTAAATTCAATAACATTTCTAAAGGATATCAAATTAAAATGACAAAATTTGTAATTCATAAAAAAAGAAAAAGAAAAAAAATATTCAAATTGGATCCCACGCCTACTTAACATTAGCTTATGGGTATGTGCTTCTGTATATCTGCATGCGTTTTTTAAATAGTGTAATGTGACAATGTTAAAATTATATTTTTATGTATGAGTATCAAATCATTCCATTGAAGTTGTCTAAAGTCTCAAACAAATATTAAAAACATTTCTAAATATTAACAAGTAACAATTTGATAACTGTATAACGAACAACCTTTGATTTATACAAAACAAACATTAACAACATATCGAATTTCATAATTATATTTTAATACAAACTCATATACTTTGATTACCTTCCACTTTAAATCAAACACCTTCAAACATTCAGATAACAAGAGTTATTATTTATTATTTATATAATTTTCTCAAATGTAAATTTATAAATATATCAATTACGTATTGTAAGTTAAGGCACACATTAACTTTTATAAAAATATTACTTTTAAAACACGACTGTCTGGAGTGCACAGTGGCAATAAATATGTTACTTCTTAAGTGCTGTTATTTTTTTTTTAATTTTTATTTTATGAAAGGAGTTCGGTTTTAGATTTTATAAGTTTTAATTCTAATAATACGATTATTTCGCGCACAGGGGTCGATATGTGTATCATTATCTGTATTATAATTTTATCCGCCTAAAAACATGCCATTGTTAAATTATAAATTGAGGTTATGTATCAAAAAATAAAAAATTTATTGTCTCAACTGGGATTTGAACATAAGTACGTTCACCCAGTTTATATTAATGTGTTGTGAGAAAACAAGCTGTTCTAGAATTTGTCATCATATCTTTGTTGTTTATGGACCAATTTTTCAATACCGATCTGCTCTTCTTACACGGGTATAAGCGATGTCGGGGGGCTTCAAAAAGTGGATTTTAACATACACACGAAAAGACGGACAGAAAGTATATACTTTATGGGGTTGAAAATGAAAACTTTCATACGGAATGACCAAGCTATATACATTTACCCTTTTGCACTGTCGTGTAAAGGGTATAATAACAGCCTTCCATATTAAGCCTGAACCACACCTTAAGAAACTCTGTCTTATAGTAGAGTTAATAGTACGATTATGTAGAGTAAATATAGTATTAATATTATTCTCATCTTTTACTTGAGTTTATGTGGTTTTATTTTAATAATAATGGTTTTTGTATGATAAATTGTTGTATCCTGTGCAACAATTAGTTTGCCAAAGTTTTAACATGTCGTAGGTACATTCACATACACACGTATTCCATTGTTGTAAGTTTATTTACTTACGTTCATATGTAAGCTAGTGTTCGCAACATAATCTGCCTAAAATCATATGAACGTCTCAAAACATTTATGGTATTCATATCACCAATCAAAGTCTAGGTTAGGTATAACGGACAGCTGTTTTGTGCAGCTCACTTGGGTCCATTATATTGATCCCTTTGTGATACCTGAATAGAAAAGTAAGAATAGAATAGAAAAGAGAGAAGAAAAAAGAGAAGCAGACAAGTCCAGAGTCTCTGGTGGGAATCGAACCCGCAACCCCCAAACTAGCAGACCAGCTCACTATTGACTAGTCCACCGAGGCACCCAAAAAAATTCTAATTTTACTCTGTTTGATATCAGCACAATTTTGAACATAACGAGACGTCTGTTATTTTTTAATATGTTAAATATTTCAAAAATTTTTTAAACTATAAATCTTGTAGTTATTTTAATTTTTATTAAATTTGTTTTTTAATTTAGTTTTTATTGGCCTCTTCGTGCACTTTTCAGAAATAATTGTGATAAAAGTTGTGTATATTTTTGTAAGTGTAAACGAAGCGTTTACAAGAGAAGAGAATTATGATTGCACTTGATAACCAGTGGTTAATAAAACGTGTGCACTGGATTGATGTGAACTACTTGAAAAGAGGGGACCTACGACAACATTCTGTGCACTACATAGAACTGAGAATTTCCCTAAGTGATGGGTTGGCGCCGTCAACAATCTTTCAATGGGTAAACTCTATAAATTTGCGAAGGAGGATGGAGGAAATTACTTGTAGGCAGGCTTGTATGGTGCTGGAATGGCCCCTTGGCGGGGGTACAGTAAAGACACTCGGATTCAAGTGGAGTAAAATAAGCCGGATAACTGCGTTGATTACAGAACATGGAAACTTCAAATATCACCTTTAAAAGATGCGAATTGAGGATGATAATAATTATAGAATGTGTCTGGAAGATGTTAAGACAGCAGCGTTTGAAATATGCAAGTATTTAGTGATTAACCGGCATTGTTTTCTAGTCTAGAGCAAATGCCGGTTAAAGAGTGGGACTTATAAAAGAAAGGAATACCAATTAGTAACCTTGAAATCCTGAAAAGAAGGGGATTGAAAAGGGATCCGTAACAATAGTGGTTAGTTTCGATTTTCCCCCTACACACATACATATATAAATAAGGTATTTTGTCAAATATTCACAGATCTGTACATACAAACATATTGACAAAACTACTTAAGTCGAGAAAACGAAAATATTTTTTTCAATATTTACTTATAATAAGATTGTAGGAAAAAAAATATATCTGCACATGAAATATTACTTGAAAATTTTGATGGCAATGTATAAACACCGATTGAAATAAAATACAAAACAAAACTTTTTAGAATTTTTTTCTGTTTGTCTATCTTTCTGAACTCAATGGGCTCAACTACTAGGCGAATTATAAAAGAAATTGGGTATGGAGGTTCCCAATTCCAGGGTTAACTTTTCTGTTACTTTTTGTCGAAAAAAATATATAATTTTTTACTGAAAATAGAAAAATAGCAAATAAAATGGTATATGGAACTAGAAGGTTGATAAGTAATTCATGCATTTACGCACACGACAGAAGGAGGAATATAAAATAAATTGTACTAAAAACAACAAATAAATTCTGAATTTGCACAACGCAACAATATCAGAATTTCTCTTAAAATTAATTTAACGCAAAAATATTATTGGAACAAGCAATGAGGACCGGGTTCAACTGGTCATAAAAGAAAAATTTTTAAGACTTTTTGTTTTCACTAATCAGCGTCTTTGCATGTTAAATGCTTTAGGAGATATCACTTTGTAAAAATAAATAATTATAAACATTATTTTTTAACTATTATATTATATGTTTTTTTTTTCTAATTTAGAATTTATTAAAAAATATTTTGTTTAAATTTCACAGTACACAAAATCCCGACTCGTTTACATAAATCCGCGTTTTGCTACAAATTAGGTAAAAGAGCAATCACATTATAAATATGTAATCAACTGATTTAAAATTTTTAAGATTTAGTTTTTATTTTTTTCTCTCCTTAAATATTTGAAATAAGTTGTTTTGCAAAAACACCACAGATATGTGCATATTTACGTATGTATGTACAAATGTACGAGCACATGGTACTATTTTTCTTTTCGTATAAATTTTAAATATCGTTTTGTTGAATGCTGAATGAATTTTGATGGTCATTTACCGACATGTTTATTCTTATCCTGTAAACGTATATAAGGATGTTGGATTATTGTGGTTGTAGCTGTTTTTAGACTTCACCTAAATACTGTCGTCTGTCATCAATCTTTTTGTTCTTTTTTTTTTCATTTGTTTTCTATTTCGTGAAATATTAACATGTAACTGCCACAATTCAAATGCAACAGTATCAACATCATCAACAATAACATTGTCGCCATCATCACCTTTATCGTTTTGAAATGTGTATGTTGTGTCACTTCATTTTAGATTTTATATCACATGAGACACAAACACACATATGACAATTTGAATGAAATCATAAATGAAAAATTATGGTGCACGTTTCACTTCGCCCACAATGGAGTATGTAAATTGTATGGTGCTGTTTTATGTTTGTTGTTTGTTGTTTTTTTTTTTTTTTTTTTTTTGCACAGATTTTTACCTTTTGTTCATGAACTTGTAAGTTGACACGAATGCAAGGCATATTAATAGTTTACAAAACAAATGAATGTGTTCGTATATGTTTTTTTTAAGAGCGTGCCTATAAATTTGCCATTACATGTGTTACACCGAAAACTGTTTATTTAACCACCAATATAGTTAATACTATATTTGTAGCTTTTTAGCATATCGAGGCTGTATGTAGAAAATTTATCATTAAATAATTTTTGGCGGCATATTTTTTTTCGCCACCAAAAAGTCGTGGATCATTTTTTTTCTCTTTCTTTAGTCCTATTTTCATCCATACATGATCTAGAAACTAAATCTGCTATCATATTATAGTTACCACAAAATTGCATTTATATATATATTCCAGAGCACCGTGTAAATTTCATCTAATTTGCGAAAAATCTAAATTATGTACATGCAAAGATGATGCATGTACTTGGCAAAAGAAAAAGTTTGATACCCATATTGCCCTATTTAAAAAGAAGGTTTACCACCCCATAGCATTTTTGTCAAAACGCGAACTAGCACGAATTTAAAAAAAAACTGAGACCCGTATTTAATTAAATCGACTAAAGATTCAAATGTGTTAATTTGGGTTTTTTATTATAAACAACCCCGAACGAAAAATTCAAAAACTGTTCTTTTTACTGAATATCATTAAAAAAAGGACATGGATGTATATACTGTTGGACGCGACTTTCTTATGATACCCATATTGTATATGTTGGTAAGGAAACCGATTCTCAAATTAACAGAATATGCAAAAATATACCCTTTTTCAAAATCACGAGAGAACAAACCTGGAGCCGAAATATTTTAGATGTCATCATAAAAAATACCAATGTTCATTTTAAGGGGGTTCGGTCAATAACCAACAAGGTCCCTGGGGACCTCATATTATTAATATGACAAATATGTACGTTATTTTTATATATTTTTTTAAATATAGTTATTTTATTGCACACATATTTTTGTGATTTGCCTAATGACCTATACGACCGCGGAATATCTTTGTAAATTTATTTCTAACAAACCAGTAAGTTTAGCAAATGGATATTAGGTAAAATAAGGCAATATATAAATATATAATAAAAAAAAAAAGTTTAAAATTCAAAAATCGATGTGCGCTAATTATTTTGCTACCAATATTTTGCATCTACACATCTGCCGGAATATTGCATAATAACTTTCCACTTTTCTTATATTTTTTTACTAAGTCCAAATCAACTCGTTGTCCTTGATTGACTTCACGCTCTACATTAGATGACTTACACTGTAAATTATACCCTTTAGTGGATTATATAAATTCGAGTCGCAGATCCACCATATTTTTATCCAATATTTGGCTGGTTTAGAGGGAATATATCGGGTAAAACGTGTTCGTCCTCGATATGGAAACGATTGTTTGCCAATAGCTAAGTGATTCATGCGGCGTATGCAGTTTCTCTAAGTTTACCATCGTTATTGCCCAAACGTCATCAATATCAGATCTTTTGCTTTCTAATGACCTTTCTGCACGAATGGTATTCAAAACAAATGGTTTTGGTGATAGCAATAAAACGATTTTTGGACATTGCAGTTTTATAAATAGGTAAATGTGAATCATTCCACAACTTTTTACTTTTTTGACAATAATTTTTTTTTTAATTTATTTTTTATAACTATATCTGAAATCTTTTGACTAAGCAACTTATTTCGAGTTTTTAAATATTTCAGCCAGAAAAAAGAATAAATTATTTTTAGATGTAATTGCTCTTATCCTATTGTTCGTAAAAAAAAATTAATTAAATGTTTACATTAAAAAATATATAGCAGTTCAAAATAGAATTCATTAGATGTGTTTTTTACGTGATATCTATTAAAGTATTAATAAAATAAAACGTCATTAAGAATTTATCTTTAAGATTAAATTTTTTATCGCTACATAGAACGTTTTGTCAAAAGTCCTCAGATATAATTTATTATAATTTAGAATTTTTTTTATATTTTCATGAAATATTTTTATTTTGGGTTAAAATGATTTTTATAACTTTCTTAAAGTTTCCAAAAAAAATTCAATAAAATTAAAAATATTAAACACTACTGAAACATTAATCCGATACTAGTCAAGTGAAATACATTACAAAAAAATACAAAAAGTATAATTTAATTTATTTTATTTGAACAATTCCTTATAATTTATTTTTCAAATCGTGGATTCGCATTTTTTTAAGCTGTACAAATTCACCTTGCAATTAAAGATATTGGGCCGTATTCATAAAAAATATTTTAGGTTTATTAAAGGCTTATTTGACAGATGTTGTAGAGAAATTTGTCAAATAAGCCCTCAATAAACCTTAAATATTTTTTATGAATATGGCCCATTATATGTAAAATTTATTAAACTATTTTAGCGAATTATTTCAAATAAATGCATTAACAACTATTGCAAATTAGATTGTGAGTTTTTGCTTTTTCAAATACCAAAACCTAATTTAAAATAGTTTATGTAAAGATAAAAAATATTAATTAGAATCTCACTTATTTACTTTTGTAAAATGTTTTAATAATTAATCCGATTGCACTTAATTTTTATATCAATTTATATTTACTACCAAACACTTTGCCAACTCACCTTTAAACTTAAAACAACTTGATTAACTAAACTAATAACACCGTATAATACTATATATTTGAAAAACAAAATATCTTTTCTATAAATAAATCACAAAACGATTAACAATGATTATTGACAATAACCGATAGAAATTATAATTTTAGTCTTTATAAATGTACGTATGATTTTTGTTTGTTTTAAAATAAACCAAATCCGTTACTTATTATTTAAAATCCGGTTTATAATTTAATGACGACAGGAAACGACACACTTGTTGACTGTGTTCAAATGTCAGAACGTCTGCGGACAGGATTTGAGCAAACAAGTGTTTTTATATCAAAACATACATTATGCGTTTCTATATATGTGTGTATGTGTGCGAAAAAAACAAAACCAAGAACAAAAAAAAGGAAATGGACCACAAAATGTTAGAAAATAACACACAACCAAGTATGTATATGTATACATTAAAATGTATAGCATATCAACAGGCACAAGGCTTGCATATATACAATGTTTAGCTACATGTTGAAACTGTGTTGCTTTTTTCCTTCTAACAAATTAAGGAAACATATCTATTGTTAAAATCTTCTTGTTAAGCATCTTAAGTTACTTAGCTTTTTTTTTTGTTTCTACGGTGTTTGCTTAATTTACTTAAGCAATTGCAAGACACCGAAAACAACTTGTTTATAAAAGAAAGTATATTACAACAAAGACTTCTTATGTTATTGATATAAAATATCCTTTTATTGAAATAAATTTCTTCAATATCACGTTTGAAAAAACAGTTTTTTTTAAAAAATATTTTTTAAAAATGGAAAAATGAAGTAAGTTTTTAATAAGAAAAAGAAATAATTATTTGGTTATTGTTATTATTAAATTTAAAATAAATTTTCATCTTAAAAAACTTTTCGATACAAATACTGTCTAACCTCTGTAGTCCGGACAGTTAAGTTTTTCGGACTGTTTGAAAATATTACCTCTATAATCCATATAATCTATTTTTTTTGTGTTTGTTTGTTATTGTACGTTATTTTAAATATTGAGGATACCCAAGACTCCGACAATTCTCTAGAGGAAATTTAGGAAGTCCATGATAATGTCTAACATAAATAAGCTATTGTTCTGTTTGCAAGAGCAAATTTATGAACCCAGCAAACAAATGCGACTGATAAGAAAATATTATTTTTAAAGGAATTTAAAAACAATGAATCAATCCAAACAAATCGGGATTTAATTTTATGATGATCTAGCTATTTCCGTCCGTCTGTCCATCTGTTGAAAGCACCGAAAAAGCTAGGGGGCTCAAATTTTGGCCGAATATTTCTTATACACAGAGTTTGTTTGGTATTGAAAATATGCTAAATCGGAATATTAGGGAGAGAGTTATAGCTCGTAATGTAAGAGTAGGTGAAAAAAACCGTGTCCTTCCAACATCGAATAAAATGCAATTGTGTCCAAACGCGTTAACGTTGAGTCATAAAACTTCGAATGTATATTTTTTGAGTAAAAAAATGTTTTTCCCGAAAATTGCTTAAGTCTATGAGTTATAAAAGAAGTTATAGATCAAAATGTACGAAAATATACCGCGCAGTGTATATTTAAAATTTAAAACCGAAAAAACTGACAAAAATATATATACGATTCTGAAATTTTGCAAACGTTGCTTTTTGGTCAAAGACTTTGTTCTAACGGTAAATAAATGTGACATGCCCACTTTCACGATCACCTCCCATATAACGCTTTATCTCAAATTCATATACAGTGTTTTTTGGTTAATTGACCCTACGGTTAATTGGTTTCCACGCTTAATTGAACCACATGATCGGGCAAAAATATTGCATACGAAAACCATGTAAATTTCCTAGGATAATTAAACCCGGTTAATTGATTTTCCCGCTTAATTGGTTCAAAATTCATGTCATCAAAAATAAATTTCCTCTTACTTTCACCCGGTTAATTGCATTATTATTGAAAAATAATCTGGCATTTTTGCACATACATATTTGACATCATTTGTGAAAAACACTGGAGGGCATCTCTACTATGTATGTAATTAAAAAAACATATGTTTATTGCTAAGGAAAAACCATGAATTGTTTTTTAGTTTATAAATTTTTTTTTTTTTGTAAAACTATTGTGCACATAAATAGTACATTTAATATTACATACCTACAATAATAAATACCTGCGTATACACATATATGTACATTTTTTTCTGTTACTTGCATTTTTTTCGTTTAAGGTAAAAAAAAATTATGTTGAAAAACATATGCAATTTCTTTTAATTCATTAGTAGTTCAAATTATGCGTGATTTCTGTAATTGAACAAACTGTTCAATTAAACGGGATTCTTGTAATTGAACGAATTGTTCAATTAAACGAGATTCTTGTAATTGAACGAATTGTTCAATTAAGCGGATATCGGCTAATTGGTTCGCCAGTTAATGGAACAAAAAGGTGTGCAAATTTTGATGTGCAATTAACCGAAAATTACTGTAATTTCTCTATGAATAAAGATTTTGGAAGAATAAAGGACTATATTAAAATATCTAAGTTGTATTTATTAGCAGAAACTTTATTGACACGCCCACTTTCATTAAAATACTAAATTTACGAAAACATTTTACTAGCATATCGAAATTATACAAAGAAAGTGATACATATTTTAGTACAAAGAGATATTCCAAAGCGATTGCTGTTAATAACAAAATAATTAATTCTGTGCTATAAAAGTTTATCAAATTGGTGGTGGGTATCAAAAATTCGGCACAGACGAATATAGTTTTCTTGCTTGTTTTTCTGTAGTCCGGACGATGCATTAATCCGGACGAGGCGTCGAACTATATCTGTCCGGATTAGGGAGGTAATATTGTATATTATAATTTTAATTTTTTTATGTTTTATTAAACGAAGGCAGTTAAATAATTTTTTTTTGTTATAATTTCTTGAATTTTTGGTCGTACGTGGACAAAAATAAATAGTTACTCAGCTAATTTGTAACTAGTATATGCATAATATATAACTTTAATATTACGAGCGAGCCTACTAGATAAATGAAATTGACATACATAAACACTGCGTTGTAGTATTGTAGCTGCACGTTTATTTCAAGTATTTCATTTAGATATTAACAAAAATATTAGAAAATATCTGTTTATATCATCTGAAATAACAAAAATTGATAAGTAAAGCAATAAAAATCTTAATAGCCGCAGCCTTAAAAATCATGTGTTTTACTTGGCTAACGGCGTTTTCTCTCTTGTATCTTTTTAATTTATTTGTTTATTATCTGTACATTGCATATACATAAGTTTTGATATGCTAAGCTGTTGTTATTTGTTTGACATAGAAAAAGGCAAGATTTCAGTAGAAAGTTTTTAGTTATCGGCAAAAATTAAGCCGTTCAGATAAGGTAGTCCGTAATTTTTTAAAATACCTTACAGTGTAAGGCAAAACAGTTATCAAAGATAATCCGCACGTAGTAAATAGAAAATTGTGTCAATCGCAAACAACTTCACAAAAAATACTAAATAAATATATAATCATTGCGATTTAAATGTGTCATGTGGACTGTAAATCATGTGCAGTCAAAATTTATTCGCCGGCAAAAATTAAACATTCGTCACGATTAACTTTTTCGGCATAAAAAGCCGAGCTTAGAAGTTTTTCAAAAATAATATGAGTTCGAATTGGATTAAGGTAAGAACTGCTTCGCAATGTTCACTAAATTGTTTACAGATAGTTTTATCCGACGAGAAAAAGTTTTACTTAAACGGTCCGAATAGGTACAACTCCTACTGGAGGGATCACATTATTTTTTTCAAAATAAAATTCGGTGGTAATGAGCGCATTCTCTGCCCATGATGTAAAAAAGTTGGATTTAAGCAGAAAAAAAATGTATTCGAAATTACACAACTCTCTACAGATAAACTTTAAACTTTTTTGGAAAGAAACCGTAGAAAAAGATGATTTGATAACAGGTTAATGCCGCGATTCAAAAAAGTAAAAAAAAACACCGATTGCGGCTTCAGCATAATCAAGGCGAATTCATACAGGTGAAATTATCAGCCCAGCTGATGGGGAGACTTTATGTCAACATTGGTTGAATTTGCCTTATTAATGCAGGGAAGGGAAATGTGATTTTATAATCTGTATTAAACAGTTAACTTACGTGTACTTTTTTGACAATAAATGTGCTAAATTTATGTATATTTGTTGCTTTTGCGTCATTAATAATGTGTTTCAAACAATTATATCCTTTTTTTAATCAAATTTTATTGTATTTAATATTCAAAAACAACTTTTCCATCCCTGATATATGAATTGGCCTTGACATAAAACATCTCATGAAAAGTTGCTTTGTTGTATCAATTCGCCGTTGCATATACCTTATGCATATGCCTTGAGCATAATATAACGGAATATATAAAATATGACAGCTACCAAATCTTAGAGTTGCCACTTTCAAAGAAAAATTACTCCAATTTAAAAAGTGCTTTCTTACTGAGAAACCCTTTACATATGGGCATTTCCATGAATATGTCAACCACGACTGTAAAAATAAAAACTCTTGAAAGTTTTTCAATGTAAGTTTATTGATAAAAAAACGCTCAAATTTTACTATGCGCAGGCATTAAGAGGTTATTAAATTATTTTAAGAGCAATAATAAGAGTTTAATCTGATTATCTCTTTGACTTATTTTAAAGAATTGCAATCAACTATTTTTTTGGCGACTAAATTGTAAAAATAAATTGTAATTGTAAATATGCTTTAAAATTAAGGTAACAATAACAATTAACAAGATCCATAAGAAAAAAGAAAATATAGAGTCCAATTTGCGGTACTTTTTTTAATTTCCCTTGGATGTTATTTTAATGTCACGTACGTAGTGCACAAACATTTTTTGTGTCCGCCATTCGTATTTGAACAGTCGCAAGAGCACCTAATTTAGAATTTAACTTTTTTTCTTAACATAATATAAATTTTACTACCTAAGAATACTATTAGAGAAAAATCTGTCACGTACGATATTAAATTGAATTTATTATAAAATCATTTAAAGATTGTTTTCAATTAGGTATGATGGATTTTAAATAAAAAATATTTTGTTTAATGTATGCAATTAAAAAAATAAAAAAATACCTCCCAAGATTCACCGATTTTTTCATATACCTCAAAATCACCTTTGTTTTATGTCACGTACGATACGTTCTTATTTTTCTGGATTTTTTAGACAAAAATGATTCGAATATAATTAATTTTTTTTAAATAATGTACCCTTTGAATGGAACATAAAGATCTAATTTTGTTTCAGTTACTCTTACTTTTGCAAAATTTACTCCACTTTATAGGAGTACAAATGTCACGTACGATGACATGGAAATGCCCATATGTCATTGTTGTATTTCTTGGTTGCGTGTAATATTTACGAAAATTTAAAATGTATGCGACCTTGTCATATTCTGTCATTTCTTTGTTTAAATTTGAAATAATAAATGATGTAAGTAGCAATTACCGAAATAAACGGATTCCTTATTTTCATTATCAGCTAATAACTATTTTAATGCATACATACATATGTATGTACATATGTATGTATATATGTATCTATATGTTCGCTAAAAGTCAATATATAAATTTAACAGTTTGTTGTTAAAAAATAGTATGAGAAAGTAACAAAATCCTTAACGCCTTATTGTGTTAACGCCTTTTAAGTTTAATTTTAATGCTAAAACAAACGACAAACTGTAAATAGTCAATAAAGTGCGACTACCCCAATGCTACTCGAAATTAGCTGTTAAATCAACCGTCCACCTCTTAACATTCCACCCTCACACATCCTGCTTCATCATCATTCATTTCATGTATCAAGATGAGTATTTGGTGGCCTGGACCAATACTGCTGCTGCCTACGTGTTGATTATGGGTTGTAGTTAAACTTAAGTCTATTTGCATGTTTGTAAAAATGTGTGTCCATTTAATTTGTGCTTATGTTTGCTCTCGAATTATCAACTTGTTAAGAAAACACTATCATTATTATCATGTATATAGTTGCTGCTGTTGTTACTAGTATTTATCCATCCGTTTGTTGTTGCTTTTTTATGTTTTCATCATTTTTATAGTTTTTTTTTCGCAGTTTTTTAAATTTTTTTTTTATTTTCTTTGATAAAATACTGTTAACATTTATGGAGTTTCATAGTTAATGTTGTAACCAGATATACAATGACGCCGTTTAAATGGATTGTATGTGATAAAATACATTTTTTTATCATTTAGTTTTTCTTCTAACTGGTCGATGTCTGAGCAGGCGTTATTTTGGTCATGTATTTTTCTTTGCATTGAAAATGTAAATGAGAAGAAAAAGGATGTCATAGTTATTAATTAACTTAATAAGAATTGAGCATATGTAAGTATGTTTATGCGACTGATTTAAAGCTTAGACAAGGGATTAGGGGAGGGTGGTCTTTCCTTTTTAAATTATTAAAGTTCTAAAATTATTTTGGCGTATTTGAATACAAAATTCTGCATAAGATAAATAAGAAGAGAACATAAATATAAGAAACAATAAAAAAATTATTAAGTTAACTTTTTTTTTAATTTCATAATTAAGTATGTTTGCCTTTTGTATTAAGAAATTTTCCAATACAAGGCGAATTCATATCTGGTGAACTCTTTAGCCCAGCATGTGTGTTTTTATGCTTCTTTACATTTGTTTGCTGGAAAATTTTAATAAATTTTTAAAACGTGAAAAAATTAATTTCTATGGATAAAATCAGATTGATTTCAAAATAATACCCTGTTCAGTCAATTAAAAAAGGTGTTCAAACATACTCAATTTATCTTACTACATTAGCACTTGATAGCTGTAAAAATACGATGTATTTATACCAAATCAAATAATGCCTTCTCTTTAGTGTTTTTCCTGTTCATAAAATATATTTACAATTATATTTACATATGTATGTACTTATATGTATGTATGTATTTAAATTTATTTAAAAATTTTTTTTAAATTTTCATCAAACATTTTCCATTTTATTAAGTTTTATTTTTGTACATTTATTTGTTTGACATTAGAAATGCCACCTATAAAATTTTTTTCCTCACTGAACATACTTCTCAAGAGTTGTATTTGGAGTTTTAGATAATAAGTGAAACAATTAAGTATATATTGTTTAATTTAAAAATAATTTTTAGTATGGTAAATTGAGCTCAATAAGGCCTTTAATTGCTATAATATTATAAATTGACAATTAAGGCGCGTGTGTGAACATAGTATAAATATATGTATGTACATTTGTATTAATTGCTCAAAAATTAAAAAAAAACAAGTAACAGTGCTATATTCGGCCGTGCCGAATCTTATATACCCTTCACAATGTGTAGTCATGCAATAACAATTGTTTGTATCACCATTCATCCCATATAAAATACGTGCATACGTACACGTTAGAATAAATGTGGCATCGAATCCCAGCTGAGCCAAAAAAATATTATTTTATTTTATTTAATATATTATTTATATTTTATTATTTTTTTTATATTTTTTTTAAATTTTTTAAAAAAAATTTTTTAGAAAAATTTTTAAAAAATTTTTTTAAAATTTTTTTTTGTAGTTTTTTATTATTTTTTTCTTATTATTAATATTTTTTTTTTTTTAATTTTTTTTCTTTGGTATGTTTTTTACATGTATGTATGTATGTATGTTGTTGTTGTAATTGTGAAAAAAACGAGGTGGTCGTGGTTTTTTGCTCATATCTCAGAAAGTTATGGGGCGATTTCAATAGCGATTCATTCCTGGATATTTCCAAGAGATTGATACCATATACAGATCTGAGGAACATATAGTTGCTTCTAAAAGTTGATTTCAACCAACACACGGACAGACGGGCAGACGGACAGACGGACAGACGGACAGACGGTCAGGGCTTAATCGACTTCTCTATTCATAAGCTTTCAGAAAATATATACTTTATGGGGTCGGAAATGAAAATTGTAGAAATTACAAACGGAATGACAAAGCTATATATACCCTTGTGCACCACAGGTGAAGGGTATAAAAATTTGTGTTTTAGTTAAAAGACTAAAAATGTTAAACATTATCGTAAGAAATGCTTTCCTGCGCGATGTGTAGAAAAAATATTTTAAGGGTAGTGGAACTTTATTTCGTATACTTAATGATGAGCAAAAAATATGTATAAATACATATACATATGTACATATATAAAGTTGTGAAAAAAAACATTAAAATTCTTAAATTTTAGTGTGACTTGCATAATTTGCTTTTATATAAATGTAAACAAACGTGTGTTTGTTTGTGTTAAGACAGAACATTTTTGACAATTAGCTTCAAATATACAAAAACAAAATACATACATATGTATATGTACCGGGTGTTTTTTTACAGGTTTGTTTTTGTACATCTTCCGAAATAATGCTGGAGAGGCAGTTACCGTTAATGGAGACCGGAATAGAGCCATGATAACCGACTATTTTGTTCCCGAATTAGATGACATGAATGTGGATGAGTTGTGGTTCCAACAAGACGGCGCTACATGCCACACAGCGCACGCCACAATCGATTTATTGAAGGAAACATTCGATGAGCGCATAATTTCGCGGAATGGACCTATCAATTGGCCACCAAGATCGTGTGATTTGACACCATTGGATTATTTTCTTTGGGGATATGTGAAGTCGCTCGTCTACGCCAACAAACCAGAAACGTTTGGGGAATTGGAAGCCAACATTCGTGGCGTTATTGCCGACATACGGCCCCATATGCTCGAAAAAGTGGTTAAAAATTGGACCTGTAGAATTGGCTTTATTCGAGCCAGCCGCGGCGGCCACATGCCTGAAATCATATTTAAACATTAATGGCATAAAATTATCCTTCCAATAAAGCCAAATTGATGGTCATTAAAACGATTTTCTTGTGTTTTATTTCAATTCGAAGTTCTATACAACTGAAAAAAACACCCGGTATTCCCCTTTTCATTTTTGTGTGAAGGGTATAAAAAAAGAAATTGATATGCGAAAACTTTTCATTTTACAATTGAAGCAAAGCCGCGAATAACGTTGTAAAAGACAAATTTTGCAAAACCTGTTTTTTTGCAGATTACCGTTAAAATTGCTCTCTTACATCTGTTCAATTACCAAAACATCAAAATTATGCATTTTATCACCGTCAAAACGCAATTACAATGAGTCAGTCAGTGGAAGAACGTTGTAAGTTATAAACAAAAGTCTACGACACTGTTGGTAAAAGTGGCACAATCGTGCCATTTTTGGCACTTTTAGTTGTTGAATGGTACCATGGCACGTAAATTTTTGTTTAATCGACCTTTTTAATATATTATATTTTTCAATAAATTTCCTAAATTCGGGCTTTCAAGGTCATACGTTCCATATTTTAAAATAAAATAAAAGATTATTTATTTCATTTTATGGCACTCTTAATAAAATTTTGGCACTTTTTCAAACAGTCCGTTTGAACCACATCACCATTTTATGACGATCTAGCTGTGTCCGCCCGTCTGTCCGTTTGTTTCTCATTCACAAAAAACATTACATATTACATACATACTATGTATTTATGTATTTAATAAATAATAACATTTATATTAATTTATCTGTATAAATTTTTAAAATATTGAAGTCTGATTTTTTTTTTTGTATATAATAAACTCATCTTTATTAAATGTATTAATCTAGAAAAAACAGAATAAATGTATTTAAGTTTTTTAAATAGACATGTGTATATATTTTTTATGGCACTTTTTAATATATTTTGGCACTTTCGAGCTAAAATTTTGGCACAAGACTGAAATTCTCATAACTGGTCTACGAACGGAATTGTCGAAAGTGATTGATAAGTGTAACAGAGGTACAAAAGGAAAAGTATTTAAAAAAAAGAGAATACGTTTTTTCGCTCTCCTGAAAAATTATTATTTTGTCACTTGCAACGTTATTCGCGGCGATCCTTCAATTGTATAGAGCAACAGTTGACACCCTAATGAGGTAAACATTTACATTAATAGAAATTTTCGGATTGATAGCATCTTAATATTTGGTCAGATAATAATGGAATATCTATAGACTTATAAGTTGATTTTCGATAGCAATAGTACTTCGGTTTCGTCCCCAGTTGTAAAATAAGGTTATCTATTTAGAAGGCAACTTTCATCTAAAAGCTATAAATTAATCCGTTACATAGTGATTATATTGGCAACTGAAAAATGAAAGTTGCCACAGAGCTTAGAAATGATTTATTTCAAATGAAATTATTTTTAAATTTATCTGCTCCTAATACAGTAGTATAGTAGTGCAAAGCGAATTACATTTTAAAGAGTTCTAATTAATTGTGTTAAAGCAATAAATAAATTCTAAATGACTCCTTAAATGCGAAGCAATTTTTCCTAAATGATGTGCTTAAAAATAAATGCAACTTCATGCAAAATATCTTAAACAATTCATGTAAACAAACAAAATTAACTCATGTAACAGCATATGCTTTTCACCATATATGCATGAGTTCTGTGCACTTGGTAAAATAGAGTGTAAATCATTAATATATTCATGTAAACACTTGATCTCCAATGACACGCTATTTTTAAAATCACTAGTGTCTTCACCTAAATTTAATCACTTCGTCACCAGTTGAAGCAAGCTCTGCAAATTCACTTTTTTGTCATAGATTTTTTTGCTAGGTAATAATAAAGAAAAATATGGTTGTGGTAACCATAATCGAGGAGCAACATACTGTGATTGAATAGTATAACTGTGGTTAAAACATACAATAGTTGCCAATTATCATTATTATATTTAATTGAAGCATAATGCAATAAAAATATGTATGACTACAGTTGAATTCGACTATCTTTCCTTTTTACGACAAATTATTGTCTTGAGCTGTTAGTTGCATATAATGATTTACGTACCATTTTAATTGCAATTTTTTTTATCAATATTTTACTAAAATTTTCTTGTTTATTTTTAAGTTTCTTCAATTTGTTCACAATTGTTTTTTTCGACATCTCAAACTTTTAAAATAATAAAAATTTATTCAGCAAGAAAAAGAACGTTGAAATCAAATTATTATAAAAGAAAATAATAGCTTGATTGCTTTGCAATTATACTGTTGTCTCACCTATTATTTAATGATTGTTTTTAATATTGTGTAAATTTTTTCGATCTTTTTATATTGATATATTGTTTTTATTTCTTCGAGCTAAAGATCACTTTTTTTATAAAAATTATTATTTTATTCCGATATTTCGCTACCACATTGGGTAGCTTCTTCAGGGAAAGTTTTTACAATTTATAACAATTAACAATTAAAATATAAAAATTGTTCAAAAACAAATTTTTTTTTTTTTTTTTAAAAAAAGGCGGTAAAAATTTTTTTGTTTACATTTAAAATAACAAACGAAAATTCAAATACATACATATAAAATATTACAAATTACAAAAACTTTTTAAATATTATACAAACAAAAAATACAGATATTATACAATCAAAAAATACATATGCATATATTTAATATATTATATTAAAACTAACTGACTAAAAAACTAACATAGTTCTAGACCTTATTAACTAATAGCCTATAATTCTGTGCAACATTAGCTGTATCTGTTTTATAATTAATTCTTTGTGTATATGGTACTTTTATAATTTGTAACATTTCCAATATATATCTACGTCTATAGTTATTCTCTGTATTTAAAACTGTTGTGTTTTCAAAATCAGGATAATGATTGGAATTAGTGCAGTGTAATGATAATGCAGTTTTTTGTGCAGTTGTTGTATTCCTGTTCTTTTGGTCTGACTTATGTCCAGCTAACCTAGTTTTAAGTTTATTTTTCGTTGTACCTACATATACCTTATCACAATTTTCATTATTATTACCACTACATGGTATTTTATAAACTAAATTAGACCTATGTAATTTATCTATTCTATCTTTCGTTTTACTAAATAATCTACCTAATGTGTTATACATTCTATGGGCCATTGTATATTGTACATTGTACTGTCATAAATTTGAGATTTCTCCAATCTTTCAGATAAAAGAGGAACATAAGTTACTGATTTATGAATTTTAGGTTCAATTGTTTTTAATACTTTTGATAATATAATATAATGTTATTTTTTGTCGGATTAGTTTTACCATTTTTAAACGACAACCATATCGAAATTTTTAGGAAAATAATCAAAAAATCATTAAATGATACAATGCAAACAAATGCTTGGTTATCGTGACAAAATATATGATGAAATAAAAAAATAACTATTACTTGTTTTCGACAACCAAATATTGTTAGAGCGAATATAATATGACCATCGTGATCATGTCGTAACCATGGTTTTTCTTTGCGTGTACATATGAGGAGCCGCAGAACAAAAGGTGCTTTTTCGCATTTCGCGAAAAAATGTTTTTTTGGTATTTTTATAATATTTAGGTTGCGATCTTGTAGAAACAATCAAGTTAGCATTATTATTATTTTTGTTTATACAAAGTAAATGAGTTCTTAAAAATTGATGCTTGACAAAAGGTGCTTTTTTGTTTATTTTTTAACAAAAGGTGCTTTTTTTGTTTATTATTAGAGGAAATATAAATAGACGAAAATGTTGGATGTTCTTACCTAGAAAAAGATGTTGGAACAAGAGTTTAACTATTTATTTAACAAATTTCACATGTATTTAATTTAAGGCTAAGAAAGAAATATTTAAGTTGCAATTTTATTTAATAAAACGACAAAAATAATATACTGAGCTTAAATTTTTTTAATATATTAGATCAGGTTTACCACATTCAGTCAAAATTTTATCGTCATATATGTATTTTCGCATTACACAATGTACTTTTTCCTTCTATTAACAAAACGAGCTTTTTACTGTTTTTCCTTGACAAAAGGTGCTTTTTTTGCTTTCTTTTTTGCAAAAGGTGCTTTTTCCGAAGTAAAAATGGAATTATATCAAACATTCTTAACATTTAATGGGGTGACTTATGACAGTTAGATGCATCTGTAGATAAATAAGAATCTTGTTAGCATTTCCAGGTTCTTGGAGTTTTTTAAAGGAGCGAAAAAAATAAATCTCGATTTCGCAAAAATTTGGAATGAGCGAAAAAGCACCTTTTGTTCTGCGGCTCCTCATATATAAGTATGTATATAGAGAAATCAACATATTATTTTTTGTAAATTGAGAATTTATAGAAAATATTCTATAACAAATCGAAAATATCTGTAGTGCACTTTTTAAAAGCCATTTATAAATAAAATACTACTTTTTTAGTACATCTGGTACTTATAATATAGTGATGGTGATAAATATGTTATTCATGGTCACAACTCATTTCATTTATAAATATTATTTCTGCTGTCCATTATAATCACACACAAAATTTTATGAGAGATATTTGTTTAAGAAATAATTTATCATGCCAGAATTTGTAAACTTAACTTAACTAAGTTTTTTTTTGTTTTTTTTTTTGCATAATTTAAGTTTAACAACTTACCGTGCATGTGAACAATAAAAAACTCCAGTAAGTCGGCGTCCACATTGTTTAGGACAATATTGTCGCTTACAAATTCATTTGCATACAAAAGTTTTCGAAAAGCCAACTTTAAGACGAACCAACTAAATTTGTTGCCTTTAATATTTTTTTTTTTTAATTTTAATACATATATTTTAATGTTTTTATGTACTATAAAAACATACATACATATAAACATTTATTGTTAAATAGGGGTTATTAACATAAGTTTGGCAATAAACACTTTTAAAGTTGTGTTTATGCAATTTTTTTTATTTTTTTTCAAAACAGTTCAAGTTCAAGGCAAAACCAAAAAGTCCAAGATTAACTTTAAATTTTTTTTCACCTCGCCATCCTCATTAATTTGTGAATATATTATAAATTTATGTGGTTTGCAAAAAACCACACTCAGTTCAAGAATGACAGCTAATGAGCAACTTAGAAACAATTTCTATAGAAACAAATTTCATCAATAGCGCATTTAACAAATTATTTAATTAAATAGATAATTTACTGTGTAATTAAATTTATTTTGAAAGAGTATAAATAGAAAATATTCTGAAATAAGATAATTATTTAAATTATATTTCAACACTGTGGAACAAAAATTAACCTTTTCGGCTAGACATGAAATTCTTACTATAGCCCTTAAACTTAAAACTGTTTAGTTTTTCATTTTTATACCCGCCACCAAAAAATGGTGGGGGTATATTCTTTTTTTCATTCCGTTTGTAACACATCGAAATATCCATTTAACACCCCATAAAGTATATATTTTCTGAATCGGGGTTTCATTTTATGACGATCTAGCTATTTTCGTCCGTCTGTCGGTCGTTTGAAAGCACGTAGAGGTCGGACCGAAAAAGCTAGGAGGCTCAAATTCGGCAGAATATTTTTTATACACAAGGTTTGTTAAGTAATGAAAATGGGCTAAATCGGAATATTAGGAAGAGAATTATAGCTCGTAAATTAAAATGCAATGGTGTCCAAACGCACTAATGAAGAGCCATGAAATTTCGAATTTATATATCCTAAATAAGAAAAAATATTTTTCCCTGAAAATTGCTTAAATCTATGCATTAAGAAAGGAGTTATAGATCAAAATGTACGAAAATTTATACCGCACAATTTATTTTTCAGTATATTCAAAACTTAAGACGTAATAAAACTGACAAAATTAGATGTATGATGCTGAAATTTTGCAATCATTGCTTTTTGGTCCACTTTTTTGCCTCCTACTATATAACGCTTTATCTCAAATTCATATAATTTCTTTATGGACAAAATTTTTGGAACAATAAAGGACTTTTTATTAAAATATTTGAGTTGTGTTCATTAGCAGAAACAACTTCGACACGCCTACTATAACGCCCACTTTTTACGTTATCTACTATTAATGAAATTAAAAAGTTCATAAAACCAACAAAATTAGAGGTATTATGTCGAAATTTTCTACAGATAGCTTTTTAGTCAATGTTATTGTTATGCCTGAAAGTAAAGGTGACACGCCCACTTTAACTTCTACCTGCCATATATAGCTTTATCTTAAATTCATATATTTTCTCTATGAACAAAATTTTTGGAAGAATAAAGGACTATATTGAAATATCTCAGTTTTATTTATTAGCAGAAACAATATTGACACGCCTACTTTAACGCCCACTTTCATTGAAAAAAATAAATTTACGAAAAACTATTTCTATCATATCGAAGTTATACAAAGAAAGTGATACATATTTTTTTTTAGTATAAAGAGATTATTACATAACGATTACTGTTAATAAAAAAATAATTAATTTTGTGCTATAAAAGTACCCAAAATTTGTGGTGGGTAAACACAATTTCTGTTGTATCGGCTGTATGTTGTATTGGTAAACGTCAGGTAAAGAAAAAATCAGGATAGGGAAATAAATATAATGCCATGGTTATAAGAAATCAAAATTCATTTAGTTTCTATGGTTGTGGCTACAGTCACCCCCTATAACCAAATACATTGTTGCCCATAAATTGGTCCAAACAGCTGTTTTGTATGGTTATGGGGTTGCCACATCTAATTTAACCATTACAAAGGAACATATCTTTGAAGCAAACAATGTTTCTTATCATTGAAGCTATAAACACAATCAAAGGCTACCGACCATCGACTACCGACTTCAAAAGTAGCTGGCTACAAAAAGTCGACAGCTACTTAATTATTTTAACGACTACCGACCACTAACTACAAAAAATAAACATCTGTTTTGACATAAGTATGTATTAAAGTTAACCAAAACAAAACAAACTTAATTAATGGTGCCACTATAATAGTTTTTCGCGTTTTTAACAGCGATATTTAATGTATTGCGTTTTTAAAACCACCATTCAATGCATTTATTGTATTGGCAGCACTAATCTGTTTTTTGTAGCCAAGAAAAATAGAAATTAGCCTAAGTTGGCTACGGGTTACAAAGTAGCCGTGTAGTCGGTAGTCGTGTAGCGGCTAAAAGAATTATTCTCATAAGCACGCATGTATTCTACTTTTGACATCTTGTAGTCGATGGTCGGTGGACTTGATTGTGTTTAAAGCATGACGCGGAGAAAATTTAAAAAGTCTGGATCAACAAATGGTTATTGTTATACCCTTCACACAGTGAAAAAGGGTATAGGTTTGTCATTCCGTGTGAAATTTCTACAATTTTCATTTCCGACCCCATAAAGTATATATTTTCTGAAAGCTTCTGAATAGGGGAGTCGATTAAGCTCTGTCAGTCTGTCCATCTGTCCGTGTGCGCTCTTACTTGTTTTTATCACGGTTAGTTTGCGATCGACGTTGTGGGCAATCAGTAAGAAATAAAGCCACTAAAGAATTATAAATATATAAAAGAATTTGTACTAACAACGTATTATAAGTATATAATACAAAAATATATTTAGATCCAGCCAAAGATCTTTTTTAAAAGAGAATTTATGGAAAAGGTTATTTAATTCCCCTGATTTTTTTAAATTTAAAAATTTTTGTAACTTTAAAAAATTATTAAAAAGTTATATATACTCACTATATTTTCAAGTGATGTTTTAAAATTAATAGAACAAAAATTTGTACTGCTTTACACATCATACTAAAACGTTATATAGCGCCTAGATTTGTACTGATACGACATAAGTTAAACTTAAATAACACCCCGTCCACAACAGACATGAAATGCTTAACATTAACACTAATATGATGTTAGTGTTAAGTGAAGACTGATCATGTTAGAGTTTTCTTCTTTCTTTAACAAGGCTGTTAAAACACAATTTTTCTTTTTATACCCTTCACCTGTGGTGCACAAGGGTATATATATGTAGCTTTGCCATTCCGTGTGAAATTTCTACAATTTTCATTTCCGACCCCATAAAGTATATATTTTCTGAAAGCTTATGAATAGGGGAGTCGATTAAGCTCTGTCAGTCTGTCCGTGTCAACTTTTTGAAGCCCCCAACATTGCATGGACCTGCATGAGGTATTAAAATATCAGAATTATTCGGGAGCAGATCGGCATTGCAAATCAGAAACATCGGTAGATAAACAACTGAGATATGAACAAAAAACCAAGACCACTTCGTTTTTTTCACAACAACAACATACATCACACACATACATACATACATAGAAACGTGGTATACTGGTTAGAGCGAACGTGGATTAATTCCCAGCTGAGCCAAAAAAAAAAATTTAAAAAAAAATTGTTATATTATTAATATTAGAGTAACTTCGGGTATTGTGGACTATGCGTTTAATGTGGACCAGTGTCTTTTTTCAGAAACTATTAAAGATATGGTAACACTGCATTGAAGTACGTTTAGAGTGAACACTAGTTTTGAATTTAGTTGGTAAGTATTTAAATATATTTAGAAATAATAGGTAAAAAAGATTTTTTACCATTGAAACCAAAGTTTGTCTAATGTGGACCGCTCAATGTATATTATTGTGGATTACTGGTCCAAATTACCCGACAAATAACTATGTACTTTCCTTTCTAGATTTTGTTAACAACAATGCCAAAAAAAGGGAAATTCGTAAATGGAAAGTAGATGACATGAGAAGGGCCATAGATGCTATTCAAATGACTATGTGGACTAGTATTCCACATTACCCGCACACACTAGTCCACATTACCCGCCAATTTTTTTATTGCTGGAATTTGGGTTTCGTACAATATTTTCTCATAACTTTTTTTTTCCTTTGACGTAAATAAAATGACAACTAGAGAATACATTTGGTAATTTATTGGTTCACAATTTATTTAATATCCATATATATTGTGGAAAAAATTTAAAAAAATCAAAACGGTAGTCCACATTACCCGAAGTTACTCTACATATTATTAATTAATTATTAATATTTTTATTAATTTAAAAAAAAAAAAAAAATTTTATTATTATTTTTATGTACTTCATATATAATTTATATTTTTATTATTTTTTTTATTTTATTTTTTTATATATTTTTTTTTTGAAGCATACATACGTAAACTCAATTTATAATTTTACAATAGGATGTTTTTACATACATATTTGTATATGTTTTTATATGTACGCATTTCATATGAGATGAATGGTGATACAAACAATTGTTTTTGCATAACTACACGTTGTGAAGGGTATATAAGATTCGGCACGGCCAAATATAGCACTCTTACTTGTTAAAAGTTAAAAGTTTGTAAAAAAAATTTTGTGAAAAAAATTGGAGTAAACTAAATAAAATATCAAATGGATATAAATAGATATGTATAGATTATATGCATTTGTTTCACCGACAACCAAAAAACAATTAAAAATCTTAACATTAACATAACTACGTGTACTCCACTATTATAAGAAGAAAAATTTAATATTTTGTAATAACATCATGTTTTAACAACAATTCATGTCTGTTGTAGACGGGATATAAGAGCGTCAAAGTTGTATAAAATTTTGCTTAAAAAAACCCACTAAATATAAGTAAAAAATTAATGTTCAACAAATTTTAATAATATTATAAATTGTTAATAGGAGGCGACAAACAGACGAATGGATGGGCATGGCTTATTTGACTATATAATAATTAGTAGAATGTATAATTCGATTGGTAAAATGTAAAATTACTTTTTTTTTGACATTTCATACTTACATATGTCTGAATTAAAAAAGTCATCACGATGGTGTAGGGTAAAAACCCTAATAACACACATGTGTACCTTAAAATTAACATACATATAAAATGTTATTAACATATTTTTAAATATTTAGTTTAATTTTAACTAGACACAACAGGCATACATACATCCATACATATGTATGAGCATTTTAAATATATTTGCATTCAAATACAAATTATACAAAATATTAAAAATCAGTTTAATGGGTGTGAATCAAAATATTGGAATAAAAAAATCACATTTAAAAATGTAATCTTTTCACAGTTCATACATAACCTACAATGATAAGTAATAACTAATTTTCTCCAACCAACTACTTTTAATTAGATTTTCAAATACAAAATAATATCTTATACTGGTTATTTAAACAGCACTTCGTTAAAACGTTCCACCTCATAAATTAACCTCGTTTTATTTGTTAAAGAAAACAATATAATTTTTAACTTAGACTTAGTGTTGTTTACTACAATTATGTAATTATATAAGAGGTGTGAAAATAAGAATTAGAATTAGGAAAATTCACTTTAAGTTTAATAATCACATTACTTGAAACAAAAAAGAAAGATGTGGGTAAAAATTAATTAAAAATTAATTACCCTACATGAATTTAGCGGTGTCTGTTCAGGGCCAAAGTTAAAGAATTTGAACTAACAATACTAACATACAAATATAGCGTAGTCCAACTATAATGCCCGATGTTAATTGTGAGTCATACCTTAATATCAAGTTTTTGGCCCAACTCAGTTTGACATTTGTGTTTGACAACTTTAAATATGAATATATAGAAGCCTTTTACGAAAATGGGCGCTTAAATCAAAAGGCAATTCGTGCGATTTTTTGGTTCGACCAAATATGTCCACAATCGGGAGCAAACCAGGTCTGAAGAATTTGCGAAAACAACTGTTCATGCTCGCGCAGTTCGTTCTGCGAATAACACTGCTGTTGTTTGTGATAGTATGGCAGTAGGTTTACGGCTCTAGGTCCACTCGTCGTCGAACATCACAGATACCAACTTTAAATAAAAATTGTAGTTTCCACGCTTACAAGCTTTAAATGGTTCAAGAGCTTCTAAAGCCTTCTGACTGAACAAACAGAAGTAAATGTTGACTTTACAAACGAAATCATCTTCAGTTGAAAGGCACACTTTCATCTCAGTGGATTCATTAACTAGCAGAATTGTCGCATTTAGGCAAATGACAATCAACAAATGATTGTTAAGAAGCCGATGCATCCACAAACAGTGACTGTTTGGTGCGGGTTATGGACTGGCGGCGTCATTTGGTCGTACTTCTTCAAAAATGAGGTCGGTCAAACAGTTACCGTAATTGGTGTTCGCTGTGGCGAAGGCCGTCTTGTGGCCAGAAATTAAGGACAACATGTGGTTCCTACACAATGGTGCTACTTTACACACAGCCAATGAAACAATGACTCTTTTGCGCGAGAAATTTAATGACCGTGTTATCTCACGTCGAATTACGTAATTAGCAACATCGTAGAAATATGCTTTTACTTCATTATTTTGAGTGGCATTAGCGGTGTGAGGACTAGTTAGCTGATTTTTAATGCTAGGGATGACAAATTGCTTCTTATTTTGAATGCTTTCGATAGTTACGTTTGTATAGTGTATCAGTTATCTATGAAATCTATGCAGAAAAGCGCATAATGCGTATAAAGTATAAAATGAGTAGAATGAACTGATGCGAGAAAGCATAGTGTGTACTTTCAGCTTAACGAAAGTTTTTCAGGCAAAAATTTATTTTAGATTGAGAGTATTCTGCAGCAAGTTTACACATTAACTTTGTAAAGAATGTTTAGATTTTTACTATGCAATCACAGAATGATATGGCAACTCCGTTAAATAAACACAAGTGGGACGAATTTTTCGATGCGAATAGTATGTCAACCAAAAAAGTGGTAAACATTGCACAGTACCTTGCTTCATTGACTGTAACACAAGAGCAATTGTTGACAACTCCGAAGAATTAACATGTCGCGATCTTCACTGGCCGATACAGCAGCTATACATACTCTCCTCAGTACGTACCAGAGAACGGCTTGATTGGTCTATTTTATGTCTTTGAATAGAATCTCAAAAAGAGAGCCTTTTGTTGACAATATAGATCAATACGAATAACCAATCATGCATTGCTTGTCTTCTACAAAAGTAAACTAACAGTCGCAAAAGCAACGAATACTGAGCGAATGGTATGAATGGTTTTAATGCTCACTGAAAAAACTTTCGTAAATGTAACTTGTAGCATGATACAACAATTGAACTAAACATATTTCTGGTGTTGAAAGAAAAAATTAAATGAAATTACCAAATCGTTTATCTTCTTACGTCGATTAGTACAGATATATAAATATTTTGAGAAATTGTTTAGATCGCCAAATATATTTGTGTTTCTTCGACTTTATGTTTTATATCACATATATTTAGATTATGAAAGTTTTCCGTTTGTATAATTAATATAAATACATTTTTTTATAAATTTCTAAGTTTATTGTTTTTAGCATTGTGCATATATGTACATAAGTAAAACTGGTTGTTTACAAACATTAAACACAAATGTTAACATATACTGAACGAATGTTTTCAGTTCTTTTATATGACATCATCATCAAAAGAGATGGTTGAGAGTGCAAGCAAAAAAAGAAATGAGTATGCAAATGTCAATACACATTTTTTTATTATCAAAGGCAATACAAAAGCAATGAATTTGTGAATAGGCAGCAAACGCGAATGGTTTTATTCTTTTCTCTGGTACGTACTATGTACTCTTCGCATACGGGTTGGTAATAAACTGATATTCTTACGAAATTTAAACACAACAGTTTGAATAGCCTGTTCGGTGGGTCGGTTATGACAATCATATAATGGACGTAATTTACGAAACACATATAGTATCAATTTTATTTGTTTATGATAATTAATAGCAACATTAATTACTTAGAATCCTTTAACAATATTTACAAATTTTAATACACCATTTAAACTCGCTTGCAATCAAATTTGTATTTAATTTTTTTATTTGTTCATATGCGGTCTATAAGTAATAAAAATTGTGCAACAAGTTATATCGCAACTCTCGATTGCGATTAGACTAAGAATTGAAAAAATGCAAAGAAAAACAATTAAATATTACATTGCCAGGTAAAGCCGGCCGTTATATACCTTACACCTAAGGTTTATTATTCTCGGAAAAACTGGAAATTAAAAATTTCCAGTATGATTCAAAATTTTATTTCTAACTATTTTTTAGTTTTTTTTGGTAAAATGTGAAAATTAATATGCAGATTAATATTTAATTTGAATACAGTGTGCAACAACTAGCATTAAAAAAAATGTAAATAAATAATCTAACAACCCAATTTTGTTATAAAGTTTACAAATATTAGCTGAAAATTTTATAAATCCCTAATTGAAAATTAGACCCACCAAAGTAGAAAGTAAATAAAGTTTTTCAAAAGCTAAACATCTCGCAACCGAATGTCAAGCGGTCAGAGATTTTTCGTTTTATATTTTGACCCACATTCAACTAAAACTAGGTTACTGTGAATTTCATTTATTAGAAAAATTGGAAGTAGTGCAAAATTAATTCCATTCTTACGACTTGCAAATCAATAGTGCAAAATAATTCATTTCATTCATTCATGGTGTCCTTAATGGGAAATAATTTGCAGAAGCAAAAAAAAATTTTTTTTTCAACAGAAATTTGACACGTTATGAAATTTTTGACAGCTCTGCTTGCCCATAATACGAATTTAAATCTTGTTATGGCCTACGTAGGGTAGGTAGGTAGAACAAGCAGCTGTTTTGTTCAGCTCACTTGGGTCCATTATATTGATCCCTTTGTGATATCTGAATAGAAAAGTAAAAATAGAAAAGAGAAGCAGATAGGTCCAGAGTCACTGGCGAGAATCGAACCCGCAACCCCTAAACTAGCAGACCAACACACTACTGACTAGTCCACCGGGCACCCTATAATAATAATAGCCTTTGTTTTCAATTCTTTTTTAATTTGATTTCAATTGAATAATTAATTTATTATTGATAAAATAATAAATTCTTAGCTACAACTAAGTAAAAATAATTAATTTAATAAGAAATATTCTTTAAAAATTTGTTTATTCCCTTTTTCCGGCATGTTAAAAAGTCCGGTATAACCCAAACACCCGTACACCTCAAATGTAAAATATAAAATTGTTTATGCTGAATAATTTTAAAGCTTAATATTTCATTTAGGATAATTCTTTTTATTATCGTGTCATATATAGGAGTTAGATTAAATTATAGACTGATTATATCTAAAACAGTGTTCGTGTTTGAATCTTAAAAGTTTAATGATGTGGACGTAGGGTATAAAAAGCTTTTTTTAAAAGCTTTTTTTAAAACAAATTCTTGACAGACGGTTGAGTATAAACTCAACATCAGAATAAACAGACATCTTATGAAACACAAACAACCTCAAAACTTTTTTGGAATTTTTAAGTATCAAACATTAAACGCTTTAGAAATCATCTCATTAACTTGTCCGGTTGACTGCCAAACAATTTAACTCAAATGGTAGGCAGCACTCAGGCAACCAGCTACATACATATGACTCCACTTAAGTATGTATGTATTTATCATGTTCTCTAAAGCGTTTAAAATGACCTGTCTTTTGGGGCAAAGAAAAAAAACCTTGTATGTATTTACATATGCCCATATATACATACAAATATTGGCCTGCAAATGATCGTGTCAAAATGGCACAGTGACAATCACATGGATACGTGGATGTGAGTATGGCTTGTAGGTGAATGTAAGAACTGATTTTTGAGAGACACATAGTCTGATCTCTCTGATCGCAGATATTTTAGCAAATTTATACACGTGTAGCTAAAAGATATAGATTTTTTTTACAGAAATGCAGGTTTTGACAATACGAAAAACGTAGTTTATAAAACGGGTAGTGCCAAAACTTTTAAAAACATTTAATTGTGGTAGTGTCAATGAAAGCAACAAAAACAATGCATAAAGTTCATTGCAGTATTAACAGTAGAGTTTAAAACTTAAGTAGTCTTAATAGACAGCAAATTATGTATTTGGAAAATTAACATCTAAGGGCCACTAAAGATAACTAGTTTTTCGTTATTACAACTTCACTTTAACCTAAAAGTGTCCGTCGAGGAAAGAAGTGAAAATTTTTTCAAAAATTAAAGTTTATAACAGAAATACTAATGTGTCGATTGACCGGCTTAAACGAGCTTACTTACTTAACGAATCACATCCAATGGATAGTAATGTGCCTTCGCAAACACCGACGGATACAAAAGATACTACGTCAGCGAATATAACACCATCTAGAAAATATTCTACAGCAACGGATACAGATAAGCAACAATTTACAACAAAGTCTCCACGTACTATCCCCAACTCAAATCCGACTTCAACCACTCGCTCCGGTCGACAAGTAAGACTTCCAACACCCTTGTTATGAGCGATTGAGTTTAGCCGGGGAGTACTGTGGCAACACGACAAAACCATGTAAAAAAAAAATAAAATAGCACCGCCAGCAACACTGTTACAAAAAACTTCTTCTCGTTTAACTTTCGGTTGGTACACACGTTTTTGGAGTTTTTTTATATTAATCCTTTCCTAAAGTAAATTTAATAAGAGTGTAAAGAATATTAATAACCCATTGAATTATTCAAATAAACGTTTTTATTAATTGGTTAGCGAATAGGTAAGAAGCAAATCGCTAAATAACGAAAAATATTTAATGGTCAGTTTATTGCTCACGTTAACAAACGTTACCTTTTATTAACGTTAACTTTGTCGGCAAGTTATAATAATGGCCCTACAGCACAGCTACGGAAAAAGGTACTTTGAGCAGCCTGGAGATTAAGGCTTTTGATAAAGCCCACTTTGATAGTCGGCAATCAATTTCAAATGCCCGTTGACGTTTTAAATCCACGCTAGTGAAAACGTAATCTTCTAGTGTTGACTGCTGGGTCATTGCAGAGAACATGCTTTGTGATCTAATCTTCAATATCGCAAAACCGACAGGTTAATAAATCCGACAGCCTTTAAACATTTAAACATTAACATTAGTTAGACTTTTGTATGTTAGAAACTGTGGTACAAATTAGCTGCTTTTCAAAATCCAATGTAAAACATTTGCTCTACACTGTTTGGCTTAAAATAACATAAGAAACTTGTCTCTCAAGAAGAAAAAAACACATACACATACAACTGAAAGCAAAAATCTTAACTACGTTTTTTTTTTGTTTTTTTTTTTTTTTTGTTAGCAGTTGAATTAAAATTTTGCTTAATAAATTTTATATTGATGTCGGCAAATCTAACTGTTTTTAGTTAGAGCTTAAATTAAAAATACAAAATTGAATATTTTTTTATAAATCAGTACGTGTTTAACTCTCAACGAGTACGGTTTAAATTTTGAAAATTTCAATTACCAAAACAAAAAACCCCACATTTAAGTGTGACAAAAAAAAATTAGAAAAAAAATTTTTTTAATTACCAACAAGGATTAAAAAAAAACAACAAAAAAAAAGAAGTATGTTTAACAATTTTATAAACAACATTTTAAAATATTGATTTTCTTACGATAATTACACCAGATTTTTAAATGCAATTAATTTGAATTTGAATGTAAAAAAAATTTTTGCTGGCAAAATGATTGCTGAATCATATCAGAGCATCTTGTAAAAGATGCTTGACCAGTTAAAATGTTTAAGTGTAAAATATTATGGAAAAATAGCTAAAAATGTATGATTAAAAAAAATTATGCCAAATCTTGTTTTAATTAAGTTCAAAAACTTTTTAAAATTACACGTTATGTTAGGCTGTATTCTTAGTAATTGACCGGTTTTATCGTCATAGTTGAATTATGGAAATCAAAAAGAATTTGTTTAACAAATATTTTAATTAATTTTTAATTTTTAGCACAACTTTTAAAAGTGTTAAATTCCTTTTTTTTAAATATTCCATATTTTTTTGACAAATTTCTTATTTCTAATAAAATTTCAATTATTTCTATATTTATGTAAAAGAATATTTAAGTCTGTAGTTCTGCAACAATTTCAGTTATTTATTAAAATAATAGGGCAAGTTATAACATGTGTTGTACCATTACCAATGTACGTCGTACAATATTTAATTATATTTGCTTTCGCTTTAAAAAAAATTTTGTCTTACAACATTACGTTTGAGGTTGTAAATTGGGCCAATATTGTTTAAAAAAAATATTTGTAAAATTTGCAAAAAAAAAATATTTTTTAAATTCTACATTTAAAAATAATATATAAAAAATTTTTGTTTTAATATTTTTTATTTTGGTAAGCTTACTATTATCAATGTTTGTAGATAATTTTCTATAAATAATATATATGTATATGGTATAAAATTTTTGTTTAAAATTTTTTTGAATATTTTGTTTCCTTAAACTCACTGTTCTAGAATAAGTTTTATAAATTCAATGTTCGTAGATAATTTTCTATATTTTTTTTATAAATTTTTCAAATCTAATACTATGTTCATACAAGCGCCTTAATTGTTAATTTATAATATTATCGCAATTAAAGGCCTTATTGAGCTCAATTTACCATACTAAAAATTATTTTTAAATTGAACAATATATACTTAATTGTTTCACTTATTGTCTAAAACTCGAAATACAACTCTTGAGAAGTATGTTCAGTGAGAAGAAAATTCTATAGGTGGCATTTCTAATGCCAAACAAATAAATATACAAAAAAATAAAAATTAAAAAAATGGAAAATGTTTGAAAAAAATTTAAAAAAAATGTTTAAATAAATTGAAATACATATATATAAGTATATATATAAAAATATAATTGTAAATATATTTTATAAACAGGAAAAACACTGAAGGGAAGGCATTATTTGATTTGGTATAAACACATCGTATTTTTACAGCTATCAAATACTAAAGGAGTAAGATAAATTGAGTATGTGTGAACACTCATTTTAATTGCTCAATCAACACTAAATTGAAACAATTAAAAATATGTGTCTGAACAGGGTATAAAATAATTTTAATGTTAATATTAGAAATAAATATTTATTCGAAGTTTTAATTTCAATTTATTGTAAATCATTTATTCTGGCTTAAGTAAATTTTCATAAATTATAAAACTATCTAAAAAAAAGTTTAATTAAATTGTAAAAATTTTAGAATACTAAAAAATTAATGAAATTAGAAAATGGGAAGAAGCGTTGTACTTATTTCTTAAGTTTTCCCTTCATTGTAATAAACATGAAAAAAATGACATTTGATAATAATATACAGAAAAAATATGGTTGTGGTAACCATAATCGAAGAGCAACATACTATGATTGAATAGTATGATTGTGGTTAAAACATACAATGGTTGTTAATTATCATTATTATGTTCAATTAAAGCATAATGCAATAACAATATGTATGACTATAGTTGAAATCGACAATCTTTGCTATTTTACGGCAAATTATTGTCTTGAGCTGTTAGTTGCATATAATGATTTACGTACCTTTTTAATTGCAATTTTTATACCAATATTTTTATTTTTATTTTTTTTCTTTATTTTCAAGTTTCTCCAATTTTTCAGAATTTTTGTGTATTTTTTTTTGACATCTCAAACTATTCAAATATTAAAAATTTATTCAGCAAGAAGAAGAACGGTTGAAATCAAATTATTATTAAAGAAAATCATACCTAGATTGCTTTGCAATCATACTGTTGTCTCATCTATTATTGAATGGTTATTTGCAATTTTTAATGCTTTTGAATATAATGTTATTTTTGTCGGATTAGTTTTTAGTTAAATCATACTATTTTCAAACGACATCCATATTGAAAAATAAATATTAAATAATACAATAAAATTTAATAATAAATACTTGGTTATCGTGACAAAATATATGATGAATTAAATTAAAAATAACTATGACAGTCAATTATTGTTAGAGCGAATATACTATGACCATCGTGATCATTTCGTAACCAATTAAGTTTTTGTTTTGAATCTCATATGAGTGTACCGATAAAGAGTGCGATGATGAAATTGTAGCTGGAATAACAATTCGTTCAGTATTCTTAAATGTTTACAATTAAATTGATAAATATAATAAAGTTCGACAATAAATAAAAAAAAGTTACAAAATAAAGTAATTTACAATAGAATTTTAATATATTATCGAAATATTAAAATTTTTTAAAATTCTAGTTTATTTTTAAGTTTCTAAAATCTTATAATTTTAGTATCGAAATAATCTGCCTGTTCAACGATGTCGAAAGAAAACCCAAGCGAAATTTCATTCGTACAAATACGTTGAAAACAAAAACAAATTTTTTGTTTTTGTTGTTGTTTTCAATATATTTGTACGAATGAAACTTCGCTTGGGTTTTCTTTCGACATCGTTGAACAGGCAGAATATTTCATAAATTCACCTTTTTAGCATTTTTTTTTAATTAATGCATTGCTTAAGAAGAAAAAATTCAATAATTTCAATTTATACGTTTTCATTTAAAGATAAATTCTTTATTCAGAGCAATAATGAATATAAAAATATTAATTTACTAATTGAACACGGTCAACATTGCTAACCCCAACAATATTTTTTGTTATTGCAATCATTTGAAGATAAACTATGGTCGTTTCTTCTTCTATTGTGTCCGTATTAAATGAGGCTTTTTTCCGTAATGAGGACATTACTTCTCCTGCTCCAATTGTATCGATTTTTTATTTAAAACTATCCAAGCCCGGCGAGCGTTGCAAGGCCCCTTAATGAATAAAAATGCATTCTGAATTTTGATTGAATATATTAAAAATAATGTTTTATTGATTTTTATTGTATTGCAAGTGGGTATACAACATTTTTGGTTTTTCCATTTGCTGTAAAAGAGAACAAATTTTTTGATGTTCCCACTCTGGAGCATGCGACTTATAGCAGGCCATGTGAAAAGCATGGATTTTACAAATTCAATCCTGCAACACGTAGAGATTGTCCTTGTGCTTTGTTGATGGTAATAGCGAAGGCAAGAAGAACTGGAAACTGTAGTCGTTTGAAGTTGAAAGTCAGATCGGTGGGCACCATGGGAATGCGTGGAAATAGCTGAAAATAAAATCTTATTTTTAATGTGGGTGGCACTGCCCACTTTTCTGATTCAGAAATTATTTAATCATGCAAGTTTAATATTTGTGCAAAGTTCCAAAAAAATCGGTCAAGTGCAAATAGCTAAAAATTATAACTTATTTTTTATGGGCGTAACACCGCCCACTTTTTATCACCCATGAACACTCCCTGGAATGTGTACAACAACTTGTATAGAAACATGGCGAAATCGGTGCAGCATTTCTTAAGTGATACGATTACCAAAGCATGATATATGATTTTTATTTACATATATAACTAGTTAAGTCAAATTTTATTACCCAAGATTTTTTTCTTCGAGCTTTATAATGTTTTCAACAGAAAAACATAACTATAATGTTTTAGAAGATTTCAAATAAATAATTATTCGATATGTTTCAAACGAAATAACATTTTTCTCTTTGAATTTGAAAAACTTAGAGTCCATTTTTTTTAAGAAACATCAATAGGTTAGGTAAAGAGGCTGGTACAAAGTTACCATCACACCCTCACTCCAAGTCCAATGTGATCCATTGTGACGCCTTACAAAATTTAAAAAAAAACAATTCTTTTATAATTCAAATCTTAATTAAGAAATCAAAAAACTCTGTTAAACTTAAACTTTATAAAGTTGAATCATATTTAAGATTTAAGACTAATTCGTCAATGTTACAAAATTGTTAAGAATTAAAATCCAGAGGCGAACATTTTACTGTCTGTCTGTGCTTGATGGGTCTACAATAAATTGCTTGAACGCATGCACTGCATAGTGCTTTTGCCTGCATTAAAATGTTTAACCTTAAACTTTTTCGAACATAAGAAGATTAATTTTATTTGAAATAAATTTTCTGGTTTTCTGATTATAGTACATACATACATATGTAGTTGTAAAGGTATTGTAACGATTTAAAGCAATAATTTTGCAAATGACGGCATTTAATCAAGTTTAGCAAAATAAGTACACAGTTTTCTAGCATCTTTAAAGTTGCAATACATACGCCTGTTGATTAACGTCGCAGTTTACTGCTACTTGACTGTTCAAGTAGATTCGAATAAAATCTTTTTTAAGCAGGGCATTCCATTTATGAACGAGAAGGTAATTTTCAAATATGTATGAAGGGGTTGAAGCCAATTGTAATTCGATCTGTAATAATGAACCGATTTTTGGATTCAGAAATAGCAATCAAAAAAAATCAGTCCAAATTCGTCTCAACTGTAAAGAGGGACCGTCTTTAAAATATATTTTTTTCATTTTAAAAAGGTCGGTCTCAGAGGTATAGTCTCCCGATTTATAGGTAAAACAAAAGTGGCATTTGACCTTTAGAAATCTAAAATCATGTCGGACATCAAATCAAAGACAAACTGGTAGCCTTTCAAATGCGACTCTGCTGAATTACGTATCTATAATAGTTTTCCGGAAAATGGCAATTAAGTAAGTACAATTTTGTACATTTTGATAGTTTTTTTGGATTGTCAAGATCCTGTTTTATCGGATCCATATGAATTAGTGACCTTTTCTTAATTTTAAGATATACTATATCTATACGAAAAATCGCAAAATTCGGTGGAGGTAAGGCACGCCCCTTAAATTAAATTACCCATAGACAAAATTTCATTTAAATGTATTTTAAATGGTGATTGCACTTTGATTACAGAAAGCAATTTTTAGGGCCATTATTGTAACTTACCGATAACTCAAGTTAGGATGTTATCGGACAGATAACTAGTTTTTCGTTATAACAACTTCACTTTAACCTAAAAGTGTCCGATATGTTAAAGGGAAGATCACTCTACCTTTAACTTTCAACGTGAGGTTTATAAATTAAAAGTGACCATATTTTCTACGGTATAAAAGAATTGTTTACTATTCGTTTGTCGTTGCCACTTTGTTTTTAAAGAATAATAAATTTGTTAAAAATAGTCAGTATTTGCTTTGGTGCTGCCATATTTATGTAAGAAAAAATACAATTTATTTTACAGGGAGGTTGTAATAACGAAAAATACTTAATGGTTAGTTTATTGCTCACCTTAACAAACGTTACCTTTTATTAACATTAACTTTTTCGGCAAGTTGTAATAATGGCTATTAATCTTTTATTTGCTAAAATGTATGTATGTACAAAACTACTGTAAAAATAATTAATACCATCATTCATCTACGAATGGTGCAGGGTATTCAAAGTAACTAAACTATTAATTACGTTGTAAACTATCTGCTTAGTAAATCTCAATAATATTTCAAGTAAAAATTATTACTTGTAAGTATAAGTATGTAACCCGTTTACCCGTTTGTTTTAATTATGCATTAATTTTAATTAAAACCCATTTTTAAGATTTAATTGCAAATAAAGAAATGAAATTAATTGTTAGATTTTTAATGGGTCGTTTTAAACTTTGTAATATTGTGCTTTTAAATAAAAATATACCAACATTAGTATACAACTTTAGAACAATTTTGTGGATCTAAACCAAATTAAAGTATTCATTTATGTTTGCAAGGATGTTTAGTTTTTATTTAAATTTTGTGAACACTATGTTTGGCTAGTTGGATGTTTCTAAAAGGATTAAAATAATTTTTGTACTAATTTAGTGAAAATAACTGAACATGTAAACGATATAAATAAATTACAGACATGAAAGGCTCTTAATTAAAGCGCTTTTTGTAAAAATTATGTCTTTTGTAAGCAGGTTTGTAAGGGGGAGTTAAGCTGCTCTCTCTCTCTCTCTCTCGCTTGTGTTGAAGTAAGCATTAATTTTTACTGGAAAGTTTTACGGTTGCGACGGCCAAAACGTAAATTGTATGTGAAGGCATATATTTAAATTGACACTACTGAAAAAAGTATTATGAAAATATGAAAAATTACACTTTTATACAAAGTTTTAATAATTGAATTTAAATCAAGAAGAAAAATATATACAAAAACCAAAAGCTTGTTTTTCCTGTGCAAATACTTACTGCCGACCATAAATAATTTGTCACGGTTAATGCATAAAAGTAAAATACAAAAGCAAAAATAAAAAATTTTATTAAAATGTAGTCCACTCACATGCCATCTTGGATTTGCAAAAAATATGTTTTCCATTATTTTATTCTAAACGCTATCTTAAATTTGCAATTTTTTGAACGTGTAATGTATTTTGCGAGTCAAGCCCTTTAATTCTAAACTCTTATGGCCGGGAAACATATACAGTAGTAACTCGATTCTTGCACATACTTGATACTTGCACACCTCGATTCTTGCAACATAGAAATATTTTTCATTACGCACTCAGTACTTGCGACATCCGAAAATTTTGATCTCAATACTTTTAACATTACTCTTGCGTGCTGCTTTGTTTGCGTTTTTTTCTTAGACTGAATACATTTCGGGAAATCCCCGTCGTTTTATGCTACTGACGAAATGTTGTACATAATTTGAATCAGTTTTAAGCTGACTATTGAGAGGTGCGGTGTCATAATGGCAAAAAAAATTTACGTTGCTGACAATTCAAGACGCGCAAGAATCGAGTTTCTACTGTATTTCCTTAATACTTAATTTTTCATAATTTTTAACTGATACTTAAGTTACTTCCTGTACGTCACTATAAATGCAAAGTTTTAAAATTTTGAAACTTTTAAAAAACGTTTATTGGGTTGACAGCTATCAGCTGACTATTTACTATGTTTTTATTCTATTTATAGAGTATTAACTGTGTAAAACTTTTACATGACACATCCATGCCAGTTAAAAACGACGATAGATCATGGTGTATGACAGATTCAATGTATCTCAGACTTTATTAAGTTTGTTAAAAAATGATTAAATCATTTAGTTTCGCAGGCAAGCTTCAATTTTAATTTTTCCCTTAGTTTACTTAATTTGAGTAGTCAAATCCTTTAGTCCTTCAGTTGCCTTAAAGCTTAAAGAAATAGACTTTCGTTTGTGAATTTAGGGAAAAGTACAGAGGCAGTTATATTTTGGTGTTTATATCTCAGTCAGGTTCAAACCAGTTTTGAAGTTTTTTCGAAACGAAGACAGGCAATTAATTGTTACTAACTACTATATCCAAAACTGTGTTTCAATTTTGCCTATAACTTTGTACATACTGTATAAATAAAAATAACAAATATTTTTATTAGATTCTAATACTAGCTTTTCAATTAATATAAATAATTTTTAAATTGTTTCATTTATAAGGCATGTGCGATAATAAATTGTGTGCTCAAAATTTCTGAAAGAACAATGTTTATCATGTTTTTTTGCTTATATCTCTGCAGATTGTGGTACGATTTCGTGGGTTTGCAATTTCTAAAACCTTGTTACAACATACAAGTAGCTACATTAAATGGGGGACTAAAAATGTTTATTGCAATAGACAAACGGAAAACGTATATTGCTCAGCCGACGTTCCTATTAATAAGTTCTTAGATACTTAAAACTTAATGGATACTTAACTTAATGGGGTCGCAAATAAATAATGTAGTTCAAAGCTATAAAGTGTAAAATATGAAAAAATAATTACCATCAAATCAGTGCTAAAATTCTGTCTAATACATGGCACAGGAAAACACATGCAATTGCATAATTGCGGAATCTGCGATAATAATGTTTAAGTAAAAAAATTATTTTGAAAAATACACAAGATAATAGAAAATAGTTCAAAAAGCTTAAAGTTCAACTCCAAACTTTAGACAATACAATAGTGATTTTACCATTAATTTAATGCTCCAAGTTCAGTCCGGATATTTTAAAATTTAATTTAACGTAATTATGAAATAACATAGCCTACATTGATACCCTGTAAATTCCCAATTAATGCAATTACAAAAATTAAAATTGTATTTAATAGATAAATATATCCAAGATTGCAAACTAAAAAAAAAAACTAAAAAGTCAACCATACAAATAAAAAACTATAGGGAAAAAAACTAATTGTAATAATTAAATAAAAAGTGTTATAAAAAACCTCCATTTAAAGTAAAGTTAACAATTAATAATTTTGAACTTAACCCATATTACCCAATATACTTGGGGTAGTAAATATACACACATACATACACACATACACAAGTCACTCATATTGGCATGTGAGCAAACAAGAGTTTTTTTTTATGAATGATTAAATACGACCTTTTCCGACATGTTGCAAAAACATAATAATTTATGATATTGAGCTGGTTTAAACGTTTTTATAAGTTTTATTTAACTTTGACATGATTTTTTGTAAAAAAAATAAATGTTTTTAGTGTTTTTTTTTAAGCCATTTCATGAAAATATGTCTTGTTAACAACTTTTATAGTTTTGTTAGTCGTGACTGCAGTTTTTTGTTTAGTTTTACTACCGTGTTGTTTGCAAAAAAAAGGAAAACTGTATAATATTTGACCAATTAACATTTTTCTGCATTTGTTTTATTATTAATTGTTTATGACTTCATTTAACATATTAACCGATTATAATTTCATTTGTATTTGTTTAACATTTTAACGGCCTTATAAAGGGTGTTTTTTATAGACTTATAGATTTTGGAAATTAAATAAAATAAAGATGAATTTATTAAATTATCATGAAATTTACTTTATTCGATAGATAATCTTTTGGAAGTCAAGTTTTTGATGACTTTTTCCAACATTTGTGGCCGTATATCGACAAAAACGCGGCGAATAGACTAGCGACTTTACATATACTCGCGAAAAATTGTTTAGCGGCGTTAAATAGCACGATCTTGGAGGCTAATTCACGGATCATCAAACTTTTTTTTTTATAAATGTTTATTATCACAAATTTCTTTTTTAAAATACTTAAACTATAATAAACACTAGTTAACAGTAACAAACGTTTCCTTCATTAAATCAATTTTGCCATGAGTTGTGTGATATGTTGCGACGTCTTGTTGAAACTACAACATCATGCACATCATGATTTTCAATTGATGTAGGAAAAAGTCAGTAATTAAGGCTCAAAATACGGCAGTTTTGTTTATTGCCGTATCCATTTAAACAAAAGTGAGCTGCATCGCTAAAGGAGCTAATACACGGCATGTTTTTACATCTGACTTGTCAAATTCTCCACTGCTAATACAAACATGTCGTGTGTTACCTTTAAAACATTACTTCTGTAAAAAAACATGTGTTGAGAAATCTAAAAAAAAATTTAATTAGAGTGCGCTCTATTTTCTTTTGTAAAAACATGTGACATCAATCGTTGGCAGAAATCTCTGCTACTGCAAAGCAGTCAGCGTAAAAGTTCAATTTTGACAGACATGTAGATTTACACATGTCTCACAAATTTTAACGTCAGATGTAAAAAAACATGCCGTGTATTATAGCATTAAGCAAAATTCACTTGTGAAAATCGGGAACAACTGCAATATTGTTTTGGGCCCATTCACAGAATCTATTCAAGCGTCAGTCTATTTATTTTGAAATGCCAAACTAAACATAATCGCATGACAGCTGACAAAAAGGTGTTGCCAATTTAGGTTCTACACCTCAATAAAAAACACTCGGTACTTACCTAAAAATTATTCAAGTGTACAAAATAAGTAAAAAGAGTAAAGAATAGTTTAATTACGTACTGTGCGTAAAAAGGTACATTTGAAGGAAAACAGTACGTATGGCACTCCTATTCCGTCTGCACTTTCTTCATTACACATTTTCGACTCCATTAAGCATATATTTTCAAATAATTTGTCTACACTTTAACTACTATTTATTTATATATACGGCATGACTGTAGGACTATTCGTCAAAATGTATTGCGAAAACGGTCACTTATCAGCAAAGTTATAGGCAAAAATTATATGGAAAAATATTTTTTATAATAAACAATATCTAGTTCTAAAGCTACTGACACTTAATTGCAAGCCGTAGCTTCGAAATTTATTTAGGAAAAATACAAACAAATAAGTTTGAAACAAACTGAGATATAAGCACCAAGAACACAGCTTATTCAGTGTTTTAAAAAAAAATATGAAAAATTTAAAATCTAAGATGGCAGTTTACCATGAAATTAAAAATCAATGATAGCTACGGAAATAATAAATCCAAGTTACGCTACGATGAGGTCATTATAACTATATAAAAGGTTTTATAATAGGAATGATATGATTTTGAAGTGACGTTTCGGCCATTTGTAATATGTAATGTTGTGTCAATTGATTTTCACTGTCTTCAGTAGTATTTACAATTTCATCATGGAGAGAAAAACGTTTACAAATGATTCAGTTTTATTATAAAAACAATTGTTCTCCAATTGCAACATTTCGTGCGCTCTTGCCATTTTATGGTCATAATAGCCCAAGCGTGCTCACCATTTATCGAATTGTTGAAAATTTTGAGCTTACATTTTCTTTACATAATGTTCAAGTTGCCAATAAGACAAAGAACCGCTCGAAGTAAATATTGCTGTCGTTAAGGTAAGTGTTGCGGAAGACCGATTACGCGAGGTTCTCAACAATTGGGAGTGCCTAAAACCACAACCTGCCTGAATTTGGGAAAGAATTTGGGTTTGCATTCGTATAAATTTTTTTTCAATCAAGAACTGGACCATTGAATCGTTGGACCAACGTCGTGAATTTGCTGATTTCACCATGGAACGAGGGAAAAGTTTGGAGATTCGATTATTTTAAGAAATTGTGATATTGAATGGCCTTTAAGAAGTTGCGATTTAACACTATTAGACTATTTCCTGTGGGTTATTTGAAGTCACTGGTCTTTCGAAATAAGCCAGACTCTCTTAAAGCTTTACAAGTCAATATTGAACGTGCCACTCATGATATACGACTTGGTTTAGTGAAAAAAGCTCTTGGAAATTGGGTTGAATGACGTTTTATTTAAAACTTAATTGTATCGATTGTACTTTACATTAAAAAGAAACTTTTGAATTTCCTTAGCAATAAGAGTGTTTTTGTTTTCTAAGAAATCATATCACTCTTATTGGAGAACCTTTTACATGATGGGGAAGGGTATTATCAGATTCGACACAGCTGAATATGGCACAGTTAATTGTTGTTTATTATATGTGTGTAAGATTAAATAAACTATTTATTTAATATCTACGTAGAAGATAAGGGTAAATAAGATTCGATATATGTAATTGAATACAGCATTCTAACATGTTTTTTTTTTTTGTAAATTAGGATAAAATCTATCGTTCTTACATGAATGTACTTAACAAAACTTGTTATTTCATATCTACGTAGAAGAGAAGGGTGTACAAAATTCGAACTAGTAAAGTACAGTATTTTAATTTATTATTTTTAGTAAACTTTATAAAAATTTTCCATTTATAAAAACACTTTGAAAAAATATAATTTTATTTAATAACAGATGCCAAAACTAATTTCACTCATTCATTAAAAATTTAAAAATATCATCATTCACAATTAAATTTAAGCCACAATTTGTTTGTTTTATTTCAAGTATTATAATATTAATTTATTATTCATAGTTTTTTTTTTTTTTTTTTGTTATCCAACTAAAGTGGCTTATTAACTGATTATCAACACTTAATTTTAGTTGTTCATAACAACTCAAGTTTAATTTAATAATAGATATAGGTACATTTGTATTTAATTGTGATCTTGGCCACCATTCCAATTTATCAAAGCTTCATGCATCTACATGTTGCATCATTATTCCTGCAATTATGGTTGCATATACAAAAAAGTTGAATTGAAAAACAAAATTGAAAAGAAAAACCTAGAAACACTTTAAATAAAATAAAAACAAAAGTGAGTTGGTATAAACCGCAACAACTACATACATTTGTATGTTTTTTAGTGTTTATGACCGACAGACCGATAATTGTAAACATGTTTTTAGGTAAATTCTTTAATACTACAAGTTTACAGCGATTCTTAAACGGTGGATGAGATATTTCAGTGAGTTTTAAAATCATAGCAGTGCAAAGAATAGATTTGTGCTGGATAGTTGAATTTACAGACCGCTACTTTTAATAAGATCCAGTTAAGTAAACTAGGTCGGTTTTCTAGTTTAATCGGTCTTTTAGTTTAATCGGGTTTTAATTCCATTTTTGAGTTGAACTGTATTTCTTAAAAAAAAATTATAAATGTGGAAAATTGAAACACACTTGTACATATGGGCATTTCCATGACATTTGTACTCCTATAAACAGGAGTAATTTTTGCAAAAGTAAGAGTAACTGAAACAAAATTTAGATCTTTATGTTCCTTTCCAAGGTTACTTTATTTAAAAAAAAAAATTTAATTATATTCAAATCATTGTTGTCTAAAATATCCAGAAAAAAAAGAATATATCGTACGTGACATAAAACAGAAGTGATTTTGAGGTATATATGGAAATAGGAAAAAATCGGCAAATCTTGGGAGGTATTTTTTCTTTTTTTAATTTCTTACACTAAACCACATATTTTTCTTTTAAAATCCATCATACTTAATTGAAAACAATCTTTAAATGATTTTATAATAAACTCAATTTAATATCGTTCGTGACATATCATACTGGACAGATTTTTCTCTAATAGTTTTTTTAGGTAATAAAATTTATATAATGTTAAGAAAAAAAGTTAAATTCTAAATTAGGTGCTCTTGCGACTGTTCAAATACGAATGGCGGACACAAATAATGTTTTTGCACTACGTACGTGACATTAAAATAACATCCAAGGGAATCCAAAAAAACCGCTAATTGGACTCTATATTTTCTTTTTTCTTATGGATCTTGTTAATTGTTGTTGTCACCTTAATTTTAAAGCATATTTACAATTACAATTTTTTTTTGCAATTTAGTCGCTAAAAAAAATAGTTGATTACAATTCTTTAAAATAATTCAAAGAGATAATCAGATTAAACTCTTATTATTGCTCTTAAAATAATTTAATAAGCTCTTAATGCCTGCGCATAGTAAAATTTGAGTGTTTTTTTTTATCAATAAACTTATATTGAAAAACTTTCAAGAGTTTTTATTTTTACAGTCGTGGTTGACATATTCATGGAAATGCCCATATGTATTTATGTACAAATGTATGCATGTATGTATTTTTATGTACTCAGTTGACCATGCCCAGTTAGTCTGGTGATCATAGACTACGTTTTTATCAATGATTTCTTGAAACAATTTGTAATTTGTAGTCTCTATCAAATGCAATTGAGAGAGTCGATTGAGCCATGTCAGTCTGTCCGTGTGTTGGTTGAAATTAACTTTTAGAAGCTAGTCAGATCTGTATGTGCTATCAATCAAATTTTAAATTCAACATGGCCGCAACTACAATAAATTTATATATGGATCAAACCTAGTAATTAAAAATAAACGCACTTCAAACAGAAGGGCTTAACCAACGAAATGAATAAATATATGGAAAACTTAAGATTCAAGATGAAGTTCAAAATTAAATGGTGGATATATGGGTAAAATAAAGTAATTACGGTTTTGCCCCCTTCAACCCAAACAAAATCGGTATAAAATAAGTGCTTGGATAACAGTAGAGTACAATAAACTATAAAAAAGTTTAAATAAAAGATGGCACCCTAAACAAAATGGCGGATTTTTTCTCAGCCCCATCAATATGGGTATCAATTAAATGGGATGAACTAGTAGAATAAAATAAATTTTGTATGTAAAAATTTAAAATAAATGGTGGTGTTGAAAATAACAAAGCAAAATAGCGTTTTACATTAAAACTGAAATCTAGGCTAAGCTACGATGTGGTCACTATACATACATATGTACATGATGGTAAAGGGTATTATCAAAATCGGCACCGCCGAACATAGCAAACTTGATATTGTATAGAGATAACTAATTAATTTTTTTTTAATTTTTAAAATATATAATTACCGAATCCTGATAGGTTAATTTTTTTTTAAACGACTTCTACAACATTTAAAAATAGTTAATTCGGACAAATTGGGAATCTTTTCGCAGACTTTTATGATTGTGCCATATACCTCAAATTATTCAAACAAAAAACTAACACTAAACTCCGCTAATTTTGAGGTCTTAAAAAAACACATTCACTTTAATGTTTAAACCTCGATTTGTTATTAAATAAGTTGCTTGTTGCCACTTCATGTGATGGTTATTGTATAGATTTAATTGTAGTCTTAGATTTTTCACGTTTAGATTTCCTAGCAAGTGAACAAGTGACCGTCAAGTTGGCTGGTTTTTCCATCAGACATTAAAAAAAACCACATTCAATCATTCGACCAAGTCATTGCTGCCACCGTGCAACTTACAGCCAAAAACCAAACAGCTAACCACCAACTATGAGTAAAAGTTGCAACACATTCGAATATTTAGTATAAAAACATATCCGAATGAGTTCATAAAGTTGTATTTTTGCTTCTTTTGGGATTTGGTTTTATTGTTATTTTTTTATAGTATTTTATATTTTGCTTTATGGTTAATATTAAGTTAGTTGTGCGATTTTTTTTTGTCTTCGCGTTTTCTTTGCGTAATATTTAACCTAGTTCCATGATAGTGAGCTTGTAAGTTAATTGAAGTAGAAATATTTACTACACATGTATGTATATATGTATGTAATATGTATGTAATATGTATGTATGTATAGCATACGTTTTCATCACATTACAATTGTGATTGTTACAAAGGCAGATTAAACATACGTGAACATGTATGTATGTTCATACATGTGTGTAAACAATTGTTTAATTCACAGCCCCGTATTGTATTCTGTATCGTCTATTAAAATACAGTTTTGGTTTATATACTTGTCAATACAATTTTTGTTGTATTTGCTTTATCGTTGTATTATTAAACGTCAGGTAAATAAATATCAGGAATCAAAGAGTTGATCCAATCTTACTTTTGCAGAGCTACAAAAAATATTTAAAAACAATTTTAGTTAAATATTAAATTTAAAAAACTTAACAATACATTTAAGTTAAAAATTTATTATATATGTATGTATATATTATTTTTGAACCAAAAAAATACTACAAAAACTATTTTTTGATTATGCAAAAAACTTTCATTTTCCATTCCTGTGTAATTGCAATACAACACTTTAAAAACATATGAAATGAAATTGTATTGTTATACAAAATTGGGGGATTCACAATAGTGTCATAAAATCATATGTCCTATAACAATAGCATGAAAAATCAAGAGTATTGTGAACAACCCTCATAATTAAGTGTGCTATTTTGAATTTAAATCAGCTGATGTAAAACAATTATAAAAATGAATTTTTTCTTTCATAATGCCAAAAACAAATGAAAAAAAACAAAATAATAGCCAGTTTGTGCGAAAAGTACATTTTAGATGTTGCAATGGTAGACTCAAGTAAATAAATCACAAAGAAATTAAATTTTGTTTGATAAACAAAAACAGCAGAGTCTTTAGCCGATCTCATTTGACGCCACCAGTGATTTGTTATCAAAACTTAGCAACTGCGCTGAAATTTGGATGTCGGCCCGATAAAATTATACAATGAACGGCGACAGCTTACAAAAACTGTTGCGGCTTGGCTTAGCCGTTTAGCACAGGTCTCTGCTTATTAAATACGACAGCACAATAAACATAGCGTACAAAGTTCTATTATTATAAGACACTTTTTGTTTGAAAAGCAACAACAACATTTTTAAACCATTGTAAAATTTTAGAACAATATGACAATATGACCTGATAAGACACCTTGTGAATCACCCAAATGTTTCAATGAAAATTACCAACAACAAACATACAATTAGTACCAATAGTACAATACAACTAGGGTTGTGAATTGAATTATTATACACTCATTCATACATGTTTAGTTTAGTGTTTATCCTCTATCATTTTTTAATTTATGGGCATTATTATTGTTGCGTTAATTTATTGTTACACGTTTGAGAGATCAAGCTCAAACGGTACATTTTTGTTCATATAAATCTTGTTTTTCTTTTTTAAACAAAAATTTAAAGTATGGGTGACTGCGAATGTCAAGATATATGCGAATATTCCCTACATCATTAAGGCACAAATCACTCAATACTAGCTAGCAACACAACTGAAGCAATCAGCGAATTTCGACGAATTCGTGGGCAAAAATTCGCTATGTAAATTCATCTTATAAAGCACAATAGCGGCGATAAGATAAACTGTTTATACAAAGAAAGAAAAAATTATTAATCAAAGCATTTTACATTTTAAATAAATTGTGGGAAAATCATTTATTCTGGCTTAAGTTAATTTTTCTAAATTATTAAACATCCTAAAATATTTTTAATTAAATTGTAATTATTTAGAAATACTGAAAAAATTTTTCAATATTAGCAGAGTGAAATGCATTTATGAAACCAGCTACGATTTTATCATCAGCACTCGGTATACTCATATTAGATTTAAAACTACAAATAATGTTTAATTGAATTGTAATGAAATTAGAAAAAATGCGTAGAGTTTATGCGAAAATCTAAAAGTCAAATAATCGGAAATTGTTTCGAAAATTTTGGTATTGAAAATCAGTTACATGGACATATTACGAACTGAGATAAAAACGAAACAACACTATTGCCTCTGTTTTTTACCCAAAGTTAAACTCTGCATCTCCTAATTAACCTCTAAAAATCTTTGTTACGAATGCATTTAATATTTACCTTTGGCAACATTTGCGGAAAATCTTGATTCAATTGAAATAAAAATGTCAATTTAAAGTTTAGATATTGATGTTCAGATTATTATTTACTAGCTTGTAACCGCAACTTCGTCTACGTAGTTATCGGGAGGAAAAGTAGCCTCTCATGTTGAGTCACAAACATATAAACACTACAAAAAATACGAGTTAAGGCATTTCTACTTGTGACCACTGATATGTGGGAATATGGACACAAAAAGAAAGAAATGTCAGAGTTTATTTTCCATTAATTTTGTATAATTGTTAAATAAAAAATTTACAAATTTTAAGGCAAAATTAATAAAAATAAATTTTACCTCTTAAGGCAAGTATGCAGTTATGCCTAAATTTCAGAAATGAAATTTTGTATATATCACCATACGGAAAAATAATCGTGTAGAGGATGTTTTATGTATTCAAAAAAAAATTATAAAAAATATATGTATGTATATGAATATCCAAAAAGTATGTGAATGTGTAAAAAAAAGTTACGAAAAAAAATTCCTTGACCAAATAATTATCAGAACAATAATTTTTGTTTTAGTTGACGATAAAAAGTGTCTGCTAAATTTAATAGCATCCTGTGCCTATGTTCTGTAACTCTAGCTGCAAGACACTTTTCTCTTGAAGCATGTAAATTGGTACCAAAATGCAAAAAATTTAAACAAACAGCTGTTTTTTCTCACCGTACTATTTCTGCAACTAATTATGTGAGAAATACCTGTCACGTAAGACGCACAGAAAAGAGTTTCGTAAAGATTTTAGGCTATCAAAATAACTCATTAATAAAACGACCGCGAGATAATAATACAATATTTAAAAACAACAAACATATATAGAAATGCATGTTTTTATTAATTTATTGCAATATTTAATGCATTCAAACATTCAAAATTCATAAACGAAGGGAAATTTAATCCATTAATACATAAGTTTACGGCACACATTCTTATAGGTTTTGGGATGAATGTATTTCTTACACCTTGACCCATAACAGTTGCCGATGTTCTGCTTAGTTTATACAACTTTCAAAATCTGAGCTCTGGAAATTCAAATGGGATAGTTGAATCTCGTAGAGCTTCTACGCTTAATCCACAAACTATCCCTTTAGTCTTCTTGTTTTGTTGCTATTAAATCTCTATTATATTTACTCTCTCTCTATAGTAAAATTGTTTGTTTCTGTTTGAGTAGTTATTTTTTATAAACACTTTCAAAATATTATTATTTTACACTTTTTACAACAAAATTTTTTGTTTGTTTTTGGTTCGCTATTTTTATTTGTTTTTATACCCGCCACCAAAAAAATGGTGGGGGGTATATTCATTTTGTCATTCCGTTTGTAACACATCGAAATATCCATTTTAGACCCCATAAAGTATATATATTCTGAATCAGGGTTTGATTTGATGACGATCTAGCTATGTCCATCCGTCTGTCCGTCTGCCCGTCTGTTGAAAGCACGATAGAGGTCGCACCGAAAAAGATAAGGGGCTCAAATTTTGCCAGAATCTTTCTTATAGACAAGGTTTGTTTGGTATTGAAAATGGGCTAAATCGGAATATTAGGAAGAGAGTTATAGCTCGAAAAGCAAGAGTAGGTCGAAAAACCGTGTCCTTCGAACATCGAATAAAATGGAATTGTGTCCAAACGCATTAACGTAGATTCATGAAACTCCGAATATATATTTTCTGAGTAAAAACAATATTTTTGCCCGAAAATTATTTAAATCTATGCATTAGGAGAGGAGTTATCGCTCAAAATGTACGAAAATTTATATCGCACAGTGTATTTTTCGGTATATTTAAAAACAAAAACGTCATAAAAGCAACAAAATTGGATGTACGACTCTGAAATTTTGCACACTTTGCTTTTTGGAGGAATGTTTTTTTTTAACGGAAAATCAATGTGCCACGCCCACTTTTACGCCCACCTCCCATATAACGTTTTACCTAAAATTCATATAATTTCTCCATTAATAAAGATTTTGGAATAATAAAGGGCTATATTGAAACACCTAAATTGTACTCATTCACAAAAATAACTTTGACATGCCTACTATAACGCCCACTTTTCACGTTATCTACCGTTAATGAAATTTAAAAGCTCATAAAACCACCAAAATTAGATGTATGATGAACAAATTTGCTACGTATATCCCCCTAGGCAGTGTCATTACTGTGCCAGAAAATTAAGGTGCCATGCCCACTTTTACGCCCACCTCCCATATAACGTTTTACCTAAAATTCATATAATTTCTCTATTAATAAATATTTTGGAATAATAAAAGGGCTATATTGAAACACCTAAGTTGTACTTATTCGCAAAAACAACTTTGACACGCCTACTATAACGCCCATCTTTCACGTTATCTACCGTTAATGAAATTTAAAAGCTCATAAAACCGCCAAAACTAGAGGTATGATGATCAAATTGGCTAGGTATATCCCCCTAGGCAATATCATTACTGTGCCAGAAAATTAAGGTGCCACGCCCATTTTTACGCCCACCTCCCATAAAACGTTTTACCTAAAATTCATATAATTTCTCTATTAATAAAGATTTTGGAATAACCAAGGACTATATTGAAATACATTAGTTGTACTCATTAGCAAAAACAACTTTGACACGCCTACTATAACGCCCACTTTTCACGTTATCTACCGTTAATGAAATTTAAAAGGTCATAAAACCGCCAAAATTAGAGGTATGATGATCAAATTGGCTAGGTATATCCCCCTAGGCAATATCATTACTGTGCCAGAAAATTGAGGTGCCACGCCCATTTTTACGCCCACCTCCCATATAACGTTTTACCTAAAATTCATATAATTTCTCTATTAATAAAGATTTTGGTATAATAAAGGACTATATTGAAACACCTAAGTTGTACTCATTAGCAAAAACAACTTTGACACGCCTACTATAACGCCCACTTTTCACGTTATCTACAGTTAATGAAATTTAAAAGGTCATAAAACCGCCAAAATTAGAGGTATGATGATCAAATTTGATACGTATATTCTTCTAATCAATGTAATTGTTTTACCAAAAAGTTTAGATGACACGCCCACTTTAACGCCTACCTCCCATATAACGGTTTATCTTAAATTCATGTAATTTCTCTATTGACAAAGTTTTTGGGAAAATAAAGGACTATATTGAAATATCTAAGTTGTTTTTAATAGTAAAAACTTTATTGACACGCCTTCTTTAACACCCACTTTCATTGAAAGACTACATTTACAAAAGCATTTTAGTAGCATATCGAAGTTATAAAGGGTGGTGAAATTTTAAGGACCGATGTTGAATTTAAATAAAACACAAATTATTTAGGATATTATTATTATTTCTTTTTGTAATTATAATATTTGTATGGTTCAATTATGTATTTAACAAAATATCGGCCAAATGGCCCCCCCATCCTTGGCGCCACTCCTCTATCTGATGGTCCAAATTTTCAATGACAATGTTGATGCATGTTGGGCATGATGATGAGGCGAGGTTGACTGCTCTTTTGCCACACTATAGCAAAAACCAGCAGTGGTTCCTATTCAACGAACTAAGAAGGCATTCACAGATTTTCTAACATTTTATACAGAACTGTTTTGCAGAAATTTAAATATTTTTTACAATTCCCTCGATTGTGGACGAATTTGAACGATTATATTGATGAAAAGAATTACGAAATGCACAAAATGCATTTTGATTTGAACGCCCATTTTTATAAAAAATCTGAATAACTTTAAAGCGTTGCTCATTTGCGTATCTTTCCACGGATCAAATTGAGTAAGTTTGAGATTGAGAAATGTCAAATGAAATGCAGAAAACTAATTTAAAGACTAGGTGTAGTTCACCTTCAACATAGGGCCTTAAAATTTAATCACCCTCTACAAAGAAAGTGATACATATTTTATTATAAAGAGATTATTCTATAGCGATTAACAAAATAATAAATAAAGTGCTTTAAATGTACACAAAATTGGTGGTGGGTATAAAAGATTCGGCACAGCCGAATATAGTGCTCTTACTTGTTCTTCCTCTTTTTCTCTTGCTTTTATTAACGTAATGTCGTAAACATTTTTTGATATCACTCGTCATGAATTCCAGATACGCTTTTTTATTCAACTTCGAGAAACGGGGAATACTTTGTTTAATGACTTTTCGATGCGCGATATTCTCACCAAAGTCACAGAACATAGGTGCTGTATGACATAATAAATGCCAAAAACTCCGTTCCACATTTCTTTTCATCTCCGTACTTCCAAAACCGAAAATTGCCTGAAAATATTAAATCTTAAATTCAGGTAGAACTTTATTCATGATAAGGATGAATTATCATTTTTTCTTCTTACGTATTTACATTTATATAATGATTTTATTATTAAAATAACACGATTATATTATTTTTTTTAATACGACTTTAGTTTTTCTCGGAATTTTGCCTTATTTTTTGCCTGGTTTTTTCCATAAACTTTTTTAATTAAATAATTAAAAGTATTGTAAGTTAAAAGCAAATAAATAAACAATATTTTACGTAGACAGCGATTTGTTTACAACTTAGAAAATGTTTGATTGCCCGTTTAAAAGAGTTTATTAACTCGTTAACCAGAGTTTAGCAAGTGTATAGGCATACAATTTATGCCTATAACTACTGTATGCTAATTTTACCAAATATATTTTATAAAAAATTGCAATATTTTTTTATATCTGCAAAAACAAAGCAATTATAATATAGTTTTTAACAAAATTATAATTTAAATTTAGAAATTCCAAAGAACCTTATAACGATTATGATTGAAATCTTATTCAAACCAGATGTTAAATAAGTATCAGTTTATATTTTTAGCTTTTATGAGAGATACATACATACATACGTACATACATACATATGTACATAATTAATGAAACTGTCGGTAAAACCCAAACAGGTTTGAATTCTAATGTTATTGCACTCATTAATTCGAATATAAGTCAAACGTCAAAGAATATACGTAAATGTATAATACGTACTATATGTAAATCATTTTTGCTTAATGTGTTAAAACGTCCAGTTTATGTAAAAATTCCAGAGTTTAATAAATACCCAAAAAAAAATAAATAAATAAATTTGTATGGTTTTAGAATTGAGAAAAAGCAAAATTCTATTGCAAGTGTTATATGTAAATACTACTTAGCAAAATAAACTCTACTTCGTTAGAGTAACTCTTAATATTTATTTAATATGCACGTTTTTTTTTTCTCAAATACAAAATCAACTACAGTAGACTCGAGGTAACGTGAACTATTAAAAACCTTGCGTGTTCACGTTTGCGAAGTTGTTCATGTTGACGAAGGTGTAACTCTTTAAAATTTCCAAAAAAATTAGACCCTTTTATGGATTATTTTTTAATTTTTTAAATTTTAACTGCTGAACACATTCTTTCTCTCCAAAAATCTAACGGAATATCCTCTTCAGAGTCTTCTTAATCTCCTAAATATTGTTTTCTTTTCAAGACGTTGCTATATTGAATTTAAATAGCCAATAGCGTCCATTAATAGTTAAACCAATTTTTAAAAATGGCAGCTGTCATCCATTACGATTTGGAACAATTGTAGTCCACAGGAGAATTTTTTTCCAATCACAAGAAGTTTAACTTTAGAATTTTGATAGTTTTTGTGAAATTTTTCACGAAAAACTTTAGATTATATCATGCTAAATCAGCAGCGCGCACTAAACTAAACCTGTGCAATCATTTACGGGTATACCCCTTTTTATGAAAACGATTTGGATAACCGACAAATTTTTTCACGCTATAAGGCTTATAGGCGTGAACACACTACAGAGTAGTCAGTGTAAAAAAAATTATGTTCATCTTATTCGGTGTTCACGTAAGGCAGTGTTTTTGTTACCGCGAGTCTACTGTATTTCTAGAATTTACGAATATGTTACTTATATCAATTTTGTTTATGATTTATTATTGCTTAAGCTTTATATTAATAATTTAATTAAGTATTTCTTAATCCACCTACACCTTCTTCTGTCTTAGCTAAGATCATTGCTTGTTAATGTCGAAAGATTTATAATGTCAAAAAATAATATTAAAATAAGAAAAGTACCAATTTGTCCTTGTTTATAATTTTTATAATAAGTCTGGTTAAATAGTTTCTAATTTTAGAATTGATTTCTTAAAAAAATCTAAATTCATAAATTAAAAAAATATAAAAAGTAGAAAACAATAGAAAGAAGCATCTTTGGGTCTTTCATATTATTTTTTATATCAATTTAGATCAATAGTTCCTAATTCAAAATTTCTAAATTCTAGAAGCACTTCCAACATGCACACTCTAAACCTCGGATTCATTGTGCGTCTCTTTATTAGAAGGAAAAAAAGATAATATAGAAGAGAAGCAAGTATTAAATATAGATAGAAATTGATCAAGAGTATCCTCCCTTCATCTCTTCAGATGATGAGATGATGAAAAGTCTGTCAGACCTCCTAATGATGACCCGATCCCGTACCTATATCCATCTGAAATCTATCAGTGAAAACTGCACACTCCTCAAACGAATCCCAGCAAACAATATCTTTCTGGGATTATTGTTGAAGATGTTCTATCAAAACTGATCTCTGGGACCATGTAGTCTATTACACTACTTTTACGTTGAGTATAATCCTAGAGGCCAGTTTTTCATAAGATCGCAGTTTAGCCAATATTAATTAGTATTTTCAATCCTGACTCACCTAGCCTTTTCAAGCTCCTTTCCGATGTTTCCTTCACTCAACACTCTATAGGTAAAGTATTGAGAATAGTGTCCAGCGGCCTTTAAGGTGTTACCCTTTTGCAATACCTCTCACTAAACAGTACATCCGTATGTCAAAGGTCTAACAGCCGTCGTATAAATTAAATTTAAGACCCAAACTCATTCAACTCTCCAGCGTATTTTTCTTCCATTACTATCCAAATTAAACTCTAGCTCATTAAGCAGATTTCAATTTTTTGCAGCATTACGTCGTCCGCATATGCAACGATATTTTTACCTTCTCATTTAAACTTTCTCAAAATAATATTAACTGTTCGTAACCACAATCCTGTCATGCAGAATTACCCTCAAGACAATCATTCCGAGTCCCACTGATGACGTGAATCTCCTAAATACATTCGTCTGACACCATATAAAGTTAAATATGGCACCAAATAAGTACTAAGTACATCTATCAGTTCTTTTAGAATATTACGATGCCTTTTCAAGTTGATCTTTTTATATCCGCCACCATTTTGTCATTCCGTTTGTAACACATTGAAATATCCATTTAGACCCTATATATATATTCATAATCGGGGTTTTATTTTATGACGATCTAGCTATGTCCGTCCGTCTGTTGAAAGCACGATAGAGGTCGGACCGAAAAAGCAAGGGGCCTCAAATTTTGCCAAAATATTTCTTATACACAAGGTTTGCTTGGTATTTAAAATCTGCTAAGTAGGAATATAAGGAAGAAAGTTAAAGCTCGTATTGCAAGAGTAGCTCAAAAAACCGGGTCCTTCCAATATCGAATAAAATGCAATTGTGTCCAAACTCACTAACGTTGAGCCATAAAATTTCAAATGTATATTTCCTGAGTAATACTAATATTTTTTCCTGAAAATTGCTTAAATCTGTGAATTAGGAAAGGAGTTATAGATCAAAATGTATGAAAATTTATATCGCGCAGTGTATTTTTCGGTATATTCAAAATTTAAAACGTAATAAAATTGACAAAATTACATGTATAATTCTTAAATTTTGCCAACATTGCGTTTTGGTCAAAAGCTTTGTTCTAACGGAAAATAAATGTGACACGCCCACTTTTACGCCAACCTCCTATATAACGCTTAATCACTAATTCATATAATTTCTTTATGAATAAAAATTTTGGAATAATAAAGAACTATGTTGAAATATCTAAGCTGTATTCCTTAGCAGAAAATTTTTCGGCACGCCTACTTTAACGCCCACTTTTCACGTTATCTACTGTTAGAGGTATGCTGATTAAATTTGCTACGTATATCCTTCTAATCAATGCTATTGTTATGCCAGAAAATTTAGGTGACACGCCCACTTTAACGCCTACCTCCCATACAACGTTTTACCTTAAGTTCATATAATTTCTTTATGGACAAAGTTGTGGAAGAATAAATGTCTCAGTTTTTTTATTAGCAGAAACTATATTGTTACGCCTACTTTAACGCCCATTTGCATTGAAAAACTAAATTTACGAAAACATTTTACTAGCATACCGAAGTTATACAAAGAAAGTGATATCTATTTAAGTATAAAGGGATTATTCCAAAGCAATTACTTTTTATAACAAAATAATAAATTTTGTGTACTTGTGGTGGTGGGTATAAAAGATTCGGCACAGCCGAATATAGTGCTCTTACTTGTTTTAGTTTATCAAATGTAACATTGGCAATTTTAAACGTTTTGACCCTATTTATGAAATAAAATTTCATAGAAAATCAGTGAAATAAATCCTCTATAAACCTTTTATAAGTTTTATGCATATCAACAGTTACATTAAATATTTTACACAAAGCTTTCAAAAAAATTTTATATTGTTGAAATGTATTAACGTTTAAACAATAACTGAAAATGTTGTTCATTATTAAATGTTTTTTTTCATTTCAGTTCAACATTTTATCAAATTAAGAGAAGATCAACAACCTAACAATTGACAAATATGACGGCAAAACCCAAATTTGAATTTGAAAAAGATCCTTTAGTTCACATAGACAATGTGGATGAAAATGAAGAAGATCGAATTGCTAAGAGTTTTGAAGGACGCTGTCTATTCATAACCGGCGGTACCGGTTTCTTAGGCAAAGTTTTGGTCGAAAAACTATTAAGGTATTTATATATGAATATATATCGTTGCTGCTCTGACGTAATCGGTTATGTGACAATTCTTGAAAAAATTGTATTGCTTCATTTTGATGCCTTATTGGTCAAATATCTATCCCCTAAACCGTTTAAGAATGTCTTGATTGATTCAAAAATACACTAAAGTCTAAGGGGCGTATTCATAAAAAATATTTTAGGTTTATTAAAGGCTTATTTGGCAGATATTGTAGAGAAATTTGTCAAATAAGCTTTCAATAAATCTAAAATATTTTTTATGAATACGGCCCTAAAATTGCAAAGTTACAAAATTAAATTCTTTTTTCGCCCTTCTGAAAACTTGGAATAAAAAAACACAGAACTCTATTTGTTACAGCAACAACGATATGTATATACTATGTATTTATAAAGAGGAAAATTTTTAATAATTATTCTATTGTCGCCTTCGTTTGTTTACTTTATTTTATTAAAAAAGGTAAAAACAATTTATGACAACAACTTAGTAAAACTAACGAACAAACGTAACGGACCTTTATACAATTATTAACACGACTAGTGAATTATAATTAATATTAATAAGTATTAACGTATTGTTATTTATCTGGACTTTTAACAAACTGATTCATAATATGTTTTAATTATTTTATTTTTATACGCTCTATATTTTTTGTGGTGTAAAGGTCGTGTGGTGATTTGAAAAAAATCTATTTGCTCGTACGTCCAAAGAAGGGTAAAGAGCCCGTCGAACGTATTAAGGATATGCTAAACAATGTGGTACGTATTTACTTAATATAAAATAATTACTTATTTAACATTCTATGAATTTTGTATTAGCATCTCATTTGATTTATACTTGTAATAACAGTGTTTCTCTAACTGTTTTTTTCAAAAACATTTCGCAGTATAACAAACTCGAAAATTTTATAAATATTGTAAAATTTAAAAAAAAAATGATACAAAAAGATTAATAAATGAACGAACATGTTTGTTAAAAATTCACAAAAATGTATGCTCACTTTACTCTATCTAAAGCATACTAGTTTCACTTGCTTAAGCTATAAACACAATCAAACGCTACCGACCATCGACTACCGACTACAAAAGTAGCTGGCTACAAAAATAGCCAAGTCGCCAGCTACTTAATTCTTTTAACGACTACCGACCACTAACTACAAAAAATAAACATTTGTTTTGACATATGTATTAAAGTTAACCAAAACAAAACAAAGTTTTTCGTGTTTTTAATTGCGATATTTAATGTATTGCGTTTTTAAAACAACCATTTCATGCATTTATTGTATTGGCAGCACTAATCTGTTTTTTGTAGCCAAGAAAAATAGAAATTAGCCTAAGTTGGCTACGGGCTACAAGAGTAGCCGTGTAGTCGGTAGTCGTGTAGCGGCTAAAAGAATTATTCTCATAAGCACGCATGTATTCTATTTTTGACATCTTGTAGTCGATGGTCGGTGGACTTGATTGTGTTAATGGCATTAACATTAGACTTTTGTTTAATGCTTATGAACAATTAGAAGAATTCGTATACCTACAGAGCGCTTCCAATAATCCGAACTAATTTTTACCAAGGCAGTTCTTGGTTTCACATTTGTTCATGTTTGTGAGCAGACCAACATGGTTAAGCAACAAATATGACAATTAAATAAATGTCAGATTTAAGAGTTTTTATAAAATTTATTTTTCAATTAAATTAAAAAAAAACATTTAATTCAAAAAACTTATCTATAAAAACCTTATTAAGTAAATGTTTTGTTCGATTATCTTGGGCGCATCTTTTTCTTTAAAATTTCTTAAAACTCTTATTTCACTTTGGTCAAATTTTTCCTTCTTAAAACTTTAAAAAATAGTTTTACGGACGCATTTGCTTTTATTTTAATTTCTGGCTTATCTATATAGTAATCTTCACTTCACTTCCATTCTTTTACAAGTGATATTTAAGATTTAAATTTTTTATTAAATAAACTTTTAGGCTTAACACCTGAAAAAGACAAACCATACTTTCCTCCATCTTTATACCCTTTACGGAGAGTGTAAGGGTATATATAGGTTTGCCATTCCGTGTGTGAAATTTCTACAGTTTTCATTTCTGACCCCATAAAGTATATATTTTCTGAAAGGGGAGTCAATTAAGCATGTCCGTCTGTAAGGTACCAACATAAACTCAATTTATAATTTTACAATGGGATGTTTTCAAGCGGATAAAGTCATTATAAAAATAATTAAACACATACTTATGTATGTATGTACGTATTTTATATTAATGAGATGAATGGTGATACAAACAATTATTATTGCATGTCTACACGTTGTGAAATTTTATAATTCTTAATAGAATCCTAGCGCACCAAGTGAATTTAAAATATTCGGAATTTCTATTGCAGTGTTTTATTTAATTTTTTTTTGTAAGTTATAATACCAGAAGCCCGTTACTCTTACAATTTATAAAATCGTATGCAACAAATCTAGGTAGGATCTAAATGCACAATATATTTCTGCCATATAGTTTATTTTAGTGACCGGTCATTATAGGTTAAAGTTCAAAAATGAACTAGGTCGTATTTAATTTTTAACTATTTGTTTTATTTACTTTTAAGGACAAGTAGTATGAAATGGCAAATATATAAAAGAAAAACATTAAAATAAACTACAAAGATGCCAAACACAATTAATTTTTAATCAAAACACACTTAACAAATTTTATGGCATCATTTTAGTCATGTGGGGTTTATGCTAATTTTCAACACCAATTTGCTCTTAAATATTTCTGATATTTTGATACCACACGCGGGTCTTGTGATGTCGGGGGGTTACAAAAATTGATTTCAACATACACACAGACAGACAGAAAATATTTTCTTTATGGATCGGAAGTAAATTTTATGGAAATTTCACACGAAATGACAAACCTTTATATACCCTTTCGTGTGAAGGGTAAAAAAAATCAATCGTTCGATTTAATATTACGATACCGTATGCTGGGTTATATCAGCATTGGATCAAAACTACTCTTTTTTATCACTGATTTATGGAGCACCTACATGACAATTATACAATTCTTGACAAGATTTAGTGTACTTGTTTCAACACGAACATGTCGTTCAACTACAAACTCTTGTTTGCAAATTATTTGGTCCATGATTGCAATATATAGAACCATGTGTTTCAGCTGCAATAGACCACGTAATCCAATTATATTATAAGGCAGCATATCGATGCTTTACTTCCTCAACCTCGTTACATAAAAAAATACGGTTTTGACTTTTTCATATCAAACGATTGCTATTTTTGTGTTCCATTACTGCAACAACTTATATTATTACTACTAATAAACATAAATGTAATCAATTCCTTAATAATTGCATTTAAACTTTTAACCAAACACCGAAGTTTTAAAAGATGAACCGTTTTTTTCTCTCCTGAAAAATTGTATTTTTTAGGATACGAGGTTGAGGAAGGTAGCCATCGATATGCAAAAAGAAATAAATTTAACCCATAAGGGATTAATAAATAAATGCAATATTCTCTGCCAAACCGAATTCCTCATTCATAGAAGCAAAAAATTGCCTTGCCAATTAATATATAAGATCTAATGGTAAGAGATAGATAGACTTTATAACCAAAACAAAAGCTGCTTTGCAAAAAGTTTGCGATTTACTGGTTACATGATTTTACTAAAAAAAAATATCACTATATCACAGTGAATGGAATTTAAGCACGTAAAAGTGATATGTATGCATGTGTATGTAGTACAATATTAAGTAGTCATAATTTTTATTAATAGCAGAACGTAGGACGATGACGGCGATGACCGATAAACCTGAAAAATTAATGGTTTACGTACGAACATTTGTATTTGAAAATTAAAACGTACAAATTACATAAGTTTAGCGGGTACGGTTGCGTTTAAAACCTGAACCTGAATGATATTAAAATTTAAATACACGTAGCTTACACATACTTACATACATACATACATACATACATACATACATACATACATACATACATACATACATACATACATACATACTTACACACATATATTCTGTTTGCTTAATACGTCGCTAAAAAAAACAAAATGCTAGATACAATAATAAAACGATAGATAAATGCTAAATCTAAAACCATATTGATAAGCACTGATTGAAATAATTCCGAAATGGACTCACTCAAAAATCACAAAGTGAAATGTATTTCTCAAACTATTTATCAGGTAGTTTTGACTCGTCAACTGGTTACTTTTTTTATCACTTATTATAAATTTAAGTTATCAAAATTTATAGATGAAAAACAATTCTTTCTATTCGTATACAAAAAATTCTCTCCGAACTGCGATTAATTGATGAATAAATATGCTTTGATTAAAACCTTTTCTTAAAACAAGTAAGAGTGCTATATTCGGCTGTGCCGATTCTGATAATACCCTTCACCATCATGTACATAGGTATAATCCCACATCGTAGCTTAACCTACATATTTTTCATGTTATACGCCATTTTTCTTTATTATTTCCGACGCCATCCTTGATTTTGAATTTCTACGTAGTTAACTGTATTCTACTTGTAAAGTCCTTTCATTTTATACCCATATTGATAGGGTTAAAAAAAATAGTTCCGCAATTTTGTGTTGATTTTACATTTTTTAATAATTTACTGTATTCTTCTGATTAAGCCCTTTCATATTTTACCAATGTTGAGGGGGTTCTAAAGTTACATTTTAAAATATCAAATTTGACCCATATTTAAAATTATTGTCCGCAATTTTGTAGTGGTGGCCAACATGAATTTTAGTTTTTTATGGTGCTTTTATTGTTCTAGTCAAGTCCTTTCAGATGATACCAATATTGACTCTCTCGGTTGTCTAAAAGCTGAAAAAAATTGACCTTCGTTTGTAAATTTTTGGAATATATATTTAAAATATTATAGCCCCCTTTATCCAAATTTCTGCACGAATATCTCTAGAGGCATATTATATCTACAAATAGTAGCAAAGGTAACTATAAATTATTCTATGGCTGAATAATTTAAATTTTGATGGTAAAAATATGGGGAAAAACAGAGGCAGTCGTGTTTATTTGCTTATATCTCAGAAAGTTATGGGGCGATTTTACTGAATTTTAATAGCGATTCATTTCCAGATATTTCCAAAAGATTCATTTTATACACAGATCTGAGGAACATATGGTTGCTTCTAAAAGTTGATTATAACCAACACACGGACAGACGGACAGTGCTTAATCGACTCCTCTATTCATAAGGTTTCAAAAAATATATACTTTATGTGGTCGGAAATGAAAATTGTAGAAATTACAAACGGAATGACAAAGCTATATATACCCTTGTGCACCACAGGTGAAGGGAATAAAAAAACAACTCGACAGCTGATAGTTTAGGGTTAGTAAAAATGGAACTTTAAACAATAAAACCATGTACAGCGAAGAAAGTTCGCTGAATGAATTAGAGAACTTCAACAAATGGATGCTGATTTTTCGATCAAGATCATCTTAAACAATGAAGCATATTTTCACCTTGATGGCTTTCTTATTCACCAAAATTGCGTCTTTTGGGAATCTGTGTACCTACATGAGATTACTGAAAAACAAATACATCCTTGACGTGTCACTGTTTGGTGTGGATTTTGGGCTGGAGGCATAATTGGACAGTTGACGAAGATAAAACAGTATTCCGATCATTTTATTATGAAATTTTCGAGCTGCGGCCGTCAATTTTTTTTTTTTTAATATTGTTCAATAATGAAGACACGTCTTTCTTTTGTTCTACAAACTCTCAACTAGGGTACACTTAATAAGGTAGTTTCAATTGATGAGCTGATCATCAGCTGTTCCTTTTTAAATATCAAAATTCGATACATTCATCCTCTTTTGTTATAATTTTAAATTCTCAAATTTCATGCAAAAAATTGTTAAAAAAATTTCCAAAATCCACTTACCATATAATGACACCATGCTCTCAATTTAATTTTATTTAATGCTAATTTTTGTCCAGACAAAATTTAAATGAGTTGCTATATCATATAATATTTGCAAAGTAAAAATTTAAAAATAGTTAATTTGTAAAATTCAAACGTCTTATAAATGTATTTATAATAGTAGCTTTGATTTTCTGCATGAATTTTCCAAAATGAAAATAAAGCAGAAAAGCCTGAGCAAAAAAATTTTGTTCCAAACGATTTAAAGATTAAAAATTAAGAATCCACATATGAAATATATTTGGGAAAATGCTTTGAAATATGAAAATGATTTGAAAATATTTTTTTTTTTCAATTGAAAAAATCATTGGTGTATAATGATAATCTCAAACCCAATTAATTTTATACTATGGATAAAACAACATCTGCATAATATATATAAAAAATTATATATTTTAGCTCTTTGACATGGTCAAAGAACAAAAAGGTGAAGATGTAGTCCTCAGTAAAATACAAGCTATTTATGGGGATGTTATGCTTCCCGGTCTGGGAATATCAGAAGAAAATTTGGCTATTTTATCAAGAGATGTCTCAATAGTCTATCACTGTGCCGCTACAGTCAGGTAAGCAATTACATTAATCTTATCTTTACTATCTGAGATCTCGTCTGAGTTTAACAACTGATTCACGTTCAGACATATAATATTTTTTTTTTATTTATTTAAGAATAGCTTCATACAAGTATATTTAAGTCATATCTAAAAAATTTTATTGTTTTTGGATACTAGAGGAGCTTTAAACGAATGTTTAATAGCTCAATTCAGATAAGAATTCAGATGGTGTAAAGGCAGCTTAAGGAACCAGTATCAGTTTTCAGTTCTAGAGTTGTTGCCAATCGTCAACATACATATGTATATGGTTCAGTTGTTAGAGTAGAATTTTATGGTTGTATCTACATAATTATGTTTTGGAATATCAATGAAGAGTTAGAACTAAGAAATTATGATTCTTGCCATAAAATATAACACCAAATCAAAAAGAATTCGATTGTAAGAACTGAAACATTTGATTGGCAAAGAATTTTACTGTCTTTTGTTCTGGGTTTAGAAACATTTTAATTTATTCTCATTTTTTAAAAAACTTTCTATACATTTTTTTGTACAAAACGCAGTAGTAACTAATAGTCTTTGTTCTCTTCTAGATTCGATGAACCTTTACGTCGTGCCGTTTTTATGAACACACGTGGTACAAAATACATGTTGGAAGTAGCTGCTAAACTTAAAAATCTATCCTTCTTTGCTTATGTCTCCACGGCCTATTGCCATTTGCATGTCAAGACTTTGTATGAGAAACCCTATGATCCACCAGCAGATCCTCACAAAGTAATGAATGCATGTGAATGGTTGTCAGACGATGAAGTGTCTTTAATAGAGAAAAAAATTTTAGGAGACATACCAAACACATATGCCTACACAAAATCCCTGGCTGAGGCCTTAGTTGTAGAGAAATTCGAAGAGCTACCAGCAGTTATTTTAAGACCCTCTATTGTTATACCCATATGGCGTGAGCCTATACCCGGTTGGACAGATAATATTAATGGACCTACGGGTCTTTTGATTGGTGCCGGTAAAGGTGTCATTCGTACGATGTATTGTAATTCATCGGGCTTTGGTGATTTCTTGCCGGTAGATGTGGCCGTGAATGCAATTTTAGTAGCCAGTTGGCGCTTTTTGACCCGTGGTTCAGAGGAGACAAATCGCGTTGCTCACATGACGAGTTCGAATGATATTAAAGTGTCTTGGGCTGAAATTATCGAATTGGGTCGTTGGGTAATTGAAAATCGTGTTCCCTTAAACGGTGTTGCCTGGTATCCTGGTGGTTCAATGAAATCAAATTATTATGTACATTGGATTTGTATGTTATTATTTCATTGGTTACCTGCCATATTTGCTGATATTTTGCTAAGAATATTTGGTTATCCACCAGTGTAAGTAATTAGCTTATGCATGTAAATATTTAAATAATTTTGTTTTTTTTTTCTAAATACGTATGTATTTAAATAATTAACATGTAGCATATCGACCCCTGTGCGCAAAATTATCGTATGTTACAAAAACAAAATTTTAAAGGAGACCGTTTTTATTACTTTTAAATAAATAAAAACGTAAGATAAAATGTAGACAGTGTTATATCCAAAACTAAAACAGTTATAGCTTTAATATATTATCAGCAGATGGATTAATGGATGTAGAACCAATTTGCATAAAAAAAGTCGATTTCTAAAAAAACGTAACATGCGATAATGTCGCGCACAGAGGTCGATATGTACGTATATGATGTACATATATTATTATTTATGTATATATTTTAGTTTGATGAGAGTTCAAGATCGTATATCCAAAGGTTTCGAGGTATTCGAATACTATGCGAATAATGTATGGAACTTCGATAATACGGAAGCGGTTAAACTGCGAAATCTTATGAATAAAAAAGAACGTCTAACGTATGTCATTGAAAAGATTGATGTCGATTTGGTTGAATATTTTACAAATTGTGTTCTATGTGCTAGACGTTACATACTTAAAGAATCGGATGAATCTATACCAGCCGCTAGAAAACATATGAAAATGTAAATATCTTTGCAAACATTGTTAGCAATTTAATATTTAAATAATAACTTTTTTTTTTTAAATTTCAGCATGTGGTGCGTTGACAAGCTATTTAAAGGCATGTGGTTATTCGGTATTTGTTATATGATTTACCGTTATTTTCTATTTGGTTTTTTTACCAACATAACGGTAACTAAGCCCCTAGAAGCATTTTAAATGTGAATAATTAAGTTGTTTAGTTAATTAAGTTTTAACCATAAGCCAAATATTGATTTAAAATCAATTCTAGTTTAATTGAGATTTTTACTTAAATATTTAAAATAGTGATACAAATATAAATATAACTTTACTTATAAGTTATGTATATTTGGGAACATTTAAAGTTTATTTTTGTAAGAAAAATTTGTTGGCATAATAAATGTAAAATATTAAGGAATGTGTATTAAAGAAATAACTATTGTGTTAAATTATTTGATTTATATCATTAGATTGCTATTAAGCAATATAAATATGTTATTAACAAAACATCTTGAACATTTTGATTAACTTTAGTTTTATCAGTCTAAAAATCAGTGAATTTAATATTTATACTGATAAGAAATTTTGCTTCACAATCACAGCTGATTATTAACGGTGTTTCGAAACTGCTTTAGGTACGTAAAGCTTTAGAGAAAATTCACTAAGAAAGAGTGCTTGTATTCGTCAGTTTAAAATCTTATCTACCCTTCACTAACTTGAGGTATATTAGTGATGCAAAATGTGGCACAATAGGCCATTTATGGCACTTTTGAATGATTAATATCCCTGTGTTACTTTATAATTTTTTTTTTTGCCCTTTCGAATCAAAATTGAACTACATACTTTAAACCGTTTAATTAAAACTTATATTAGGAATTGTCTTATTGTAAATACTTTATCATCTGGCAACAATACGTTTTTAAACAAAACCTTAACACATTTCGTTGGAATTATCTAATGCTAGTAAAATTTATATATGGACTTGAAATTATATGTACTTCGACATTTTTATTAAGTAGTTATTTATATTCTGTTGGGACAAAAACATAAAAAACTGATATCTTATAATTAAAAAGTTGTTGGACTTAAAACTTGTAAATTTTATAAAATAAAATTTAAATATTATTTATTATTAATTCTTTAAACTAGGTATAAAATATGTATTTACTATACTATACTATGTATGTCCTATTGTCATAATGTTGTAACTAGGGTTTGGGATTTCCCGATCTTTTTACTTTCCCGGGAAACGGGAATTAAAAAATCGTCTTCCCGGGAATTCCCGCGGAATTCGCGACGATGTTTGTTTTTCTTTTCCATATTCGTATTTGAGAAAAGTTGTAAATACTTAACAATTAGAAAACGCTAACAAATTAAAAACCTTACTTTTTATTCAAATATTCTTTAAATTTACCAAAACAGATAAGAAATTAAAAATAAAATTAAATACATTCCACAAGTTTTATATGTATGTTAAAAAAGTATTGTACTCTTTATTCTAAAATTGTTAAATAATTTCTTGATTTTAAAATATGACAATACGAAAAATTTAACACCTTGTAAATTGGCACTATCAAAGGTATTTTTGCCTTTTTAAATCGTCAATTTGACCCAAAACAAAAAGACTCAAAATGCATTAGAGAGGTGTACGAAAGTGTTATAACCCTCTAGCTAAATAATTAACTAGTAACTAGCAATGACTAAAAATAAACAAACTCACCATTGCAAAATTGAAAAGTACTTTGTTTTTCAAACATGAATCTTATTATATAATATTAATTATTTAATATTAATTAAATGTGATGCTTAAATTGCTGTGTGAAACTCATATTAAATTTTTTTACAGTATGTGTGAGGTGAATACACTCACTCACCACTATCTTACAAAAACTAGTAGGTATATAAACTGGTATAAAAAATATATAAATGAATTAGTTTGGGTCCAATGACAACCTAATGATAAAATTGATAGTTTGATAAATGCAAAAAGGATAGATACATAAGTAATTACTTAATCTGAAGTTAGAAAGAACTAGTATATTTCAAACTAGCTACTAGTTATTTTATATTCAGAAATCACCTTTTCACTGCAAGGCATTGATAAGAATAAAATTTAAAACAGTTTTTAGGTAAAAGAAAAATATTAAAATGAAATAATAAAAAAATACATGTGTCGCGTTCTCCACACAAGGAAAATAAACATACTTTAACAATAAAGTGCCTATATTCTGCCGAATAACGAAACTTTTCACTTTAATAATTACAAAATTTTTTGCACTTGCGTTTCTCAGTGTAGATTTTTTTGTTCGTTTGTTACAACACTTTAGCAAAGTCGCGAATTCAAATTTTTTATAAGTTTACCCTGGCCACAATGCATGTACTGAGCGTTTCAAATTGAATAAAGTTCGGAATAATTCCGTCAAAGAAATAAACAGATGACGAATAAAATTATGTTAATTTAGAGTTAAATTGTGCATAATTTACTTTAAATATGACAAAGGAAAATTTTATGAATGGAATTTTTTAACTTAAAAAACCTTACTTAGAGAAAGCATATCAGCAACGGAATGATAAGGAATGTTATGACGCTTCAGGTTCTTAAGTTGAAAGTCCATATCATGCGTTCTAGCGTCATCGCATTCTACGTATTATATACTTCTTACGCTTCTCTGGCATTATAACTGAGTTGAGTTGTTCTTTCGTCACTCATGAGGCCTTAAAAGTAGAAAGTAAACCTACTTTTTGCATTCTATGCGTCGGACCATTCTACGATTTCTGTTCTGTAACTTAAAATGTGCACTTTTTTGAGAGAGGCGTAAGGTGTGAAAATGCTTTTAATGCGTAGCTTTAAAGCGCAATACTAGGTTAGCAAATCTGAACAAAACAAACGGGATATAAAAATATTTTAACTCTACAAGAGTATTGAACGAAATCATTAAACAAAAGAATTTAATGCTGTTCTAAAAATACTTTTATAAACGCTACTGAAGTACGATACATGCAAAAACTTCAAAATTTGCACTGAAATCGGGTTTCATTGCGAGCACGAATCGATTATCTACTGTATATACTCTTACCACCTGAAAAATGGCTGTATATATATCGAAATATCTTCTTTTATTTATATGACATCTTCAAACAATCGCTACAAAATATGTATATATGTTTTGAATTCTGAATATTTTCTTAACGTTTTGTAATGAGTTAATAATATTTTTAATCAACATTTTTTTTAAAAAACATTTTGTAAAATACATATATTTTTTATCCAATGATCTAAATATGTTTTTATTTTGCTTAAGACATTTAATTTTTTTATTTAAAATTTAAGTATATATTAAACATTTCATTTAATGAGATATCAAATACTTATTAAATTATTGTATAAAACGTGTCACAAAATAAATATTAAATCATGAAAACTATTTAATTCAAAATAAACGGTTATTAAAAAACCCAAATAAATATATTTTCGATATTTAAAAAAATCGCTACACTTAAGGTTGAAAAATTTTATTTCAATATTTATAAATCGCTAAATGGAACAACTTTACTCCCATCACTGGTCAGCTGTCAAAGTTGCATTAAATTTTTCTGTTCGGTTCTAATAAAATTTGTTATTTTACTGTTTTCAATAATATAACTGAAACTAAATTAAATCGTAACATGTCTAAAGTTTAAAGAACAAAAATTTTAAATTATTAAACCAATAAAAAAATAAAAGTTATGAAAATAAATATCACTAAACTCTAAAAACAAGAAAAATTTGTCTCAACACAGAGGAACAATATAAGTGTCAATAACTTCTATTTGATAAAAAAAAATGACTAATTATGTATATAAATAAAGTTCTATAGATAAATAAAACTATTTTGATAAGTTTACACCAATAACTTAAGATTTCTTAACGTAAAAAAAGAAAACAAAATTTTCTAAAAATTCAAATAAAATATTTTAACAATTGCGTCACACAATCATCAGACAGAATTGCAATAAAATTGTTAGCAAAATTATATTATATATCTTAAAATAAAACGAAAATATTAAATTTTGAGTGTATTTAGGCTACTCTTGTAGCAACTGCAAGAAGTGCTAATAATTGCCATACTGAAGGGGGGAAACAGCAACAAAGGTCATGGCCACTTCCAATGCAAATACCGTTACTATAAGTGCCGGTACCATGGAAGGCACTTTGAGTAAATGGACAAATGTAATGAAGGGTTGGCAATATCGTTTCTTTGTGCTGGATGAGAATGCTGGACTGCTATCATACTATACGGTACGTGTTGTTTTGCTGTTTCTAAAAATGTATTCATTATGTCACATGTATCTGCATATGCCTTATTATACCCTTTAGCTTTATTATTCCGTTTGTAAAATCTACAATATATATTTTCGACCTTATAAAGTACCTACATACATATATATTTTCTGTAATCCTATGAATAGTCGAGCGGATCTGTCCTTGGTATTAATATTTTGAAAATATTCAGGAATGAATTCGTTATTGCAATCTGGTACGACTTTAATACATATATAGATATAATTAGTCCCTTGGGCTACCCTTAACTAATCAGCAAAGTTACTCTATACTAATCGGCAAAGTTATAGCCAATAAATAGTTTGGAATAGTGCATATACGTATCTTAATTATTTATTTTTAATTAATTAATTATTTTAAGACACGCTTAAGAATCGAAATTACAAGCCGTATTCATAAAAATTTTTGCTGAGAAAAATTAGTAAGCCGTTTTGAAACTAACTGAGATATAAGCACCAAAATACTGCTTCGCTGATTTTTTTACTTGATATGTTTATTAAGTGAAAGAACTTGGCTAAAAAAATATAATAAATAATTTAAAATCCACGATGACCGCAACTAAAAAAAAAGATAAAATCTATGATACCGTCATAAATACAATAAAAAAAAAATAATCACAATATTAGTATCAAATGAATGAGTGTGACTAGTAGATTACAGTTAACAATGTAAAAATTCGAATTTTTAAACGAATGTGTCAAGTAAGAATTTCCTAATTTAAGAAGTAGTTAAGCCGACAAAGTTTGATTTAAAGCCAGAAACCGTACTTGACGTAAACTTAGAAAAAGATTTATTCAAGTATAAATGAGACTGAATTAATCAAGAGATGCGCTTGTTTCGATAACGAATTTTTAAAGCTGGTGTCAGAAATAATAAAGCTAATTGCGTATAAAATATAGAAATATAGGCAACGCTACGATGTAATTATACATTTGTACATCACTGTAAAGGGTAGCGTTAGAATTGCTATAGCCGAATATTCATATGTATCACTCTAACTTGTTAGTGTATTCGTTATCTTTTGGCACCGTGTAAAATTTACTACAATGTAAATTTAATAGGATATATAAGTATTTATATTAAATAAATATTATATACAAACAAAAAATATTAGACATATTTTCTTATTTTATAATCTTTGTCGCTATTGTTGTAATTTTTAAAGGGTTTTCAGTACCTCGCATATTTTATTGCAACCTTAAATTATTGGACAGGGCCTTCCAGTTTACTAAAAAATTTTTATGTTTTTTTAATTTTATATCTTATCATTGATGCGTTTGCCAATAACACATGATCTATGATACAATCAAGCTGATATTTGCAGAAATTCTTGCTGGTGCATTTAGATTTTTTTTAATATGGATTTGTTAAGAACATTATAAACTGATTTTTCTTAAAGTTTAAAACCCTTATATTTATTTGCTATAATATTACCCGCGAAAGCAGAGTTCTTACTATTGAATATGTTTTCGTTAAATTAATGAAAACGTGTTTCTCTGATTCATATTACATAGAAAAAAAAAATTTTATTAAGGATATTTCGGAAATATACACTGCTCGTCATCAGGTTAGCGCTCCCCTTTTGCTTTTTTGTTGTTTTTTTTTTTTCTATTTTCCTATTGCACGCAAATTCGTAATTTTTGTTTTGTGTTTGCAATAATTATACGAGATCACTCTCACATGAAATTAAAGCGCAATAAAAAAACCGTTTTATATTATTTGCTGTTTTGCTTTTACTTATTCTACTAATTTTGCGCCATCAGATTAATGCCCTCCAAATGCATTTTTAGTTGTTTCGCTTGTTTTGACAATTGCTTTTTCCCCTTCTTTGTGTGGATTATAATAGTATCTTTGGAAAAAAAAGCAAAGATTAAGGCTTCCATAAAATTGCTGACAAAACTGGAAGGCGCAGAAAAACAGTTGCCAGTTTTCTTAAAAATAAAAAAAAACTATGTAAATATCCTCAAGGGCAGCAATAAATCGCACGAATCGACTTCAAAATACTAATTTAATTAAAATTATCGCAGATGGCGCTATCCTTTTGAACATTACTTAATAGGGTTTTCAATATTTATATTTTTTTTTAAAGAATTAAAATTTTATCCTGAATGTTATAGCAGTCATTTTTGTTTTGAAAATAATTAATAAGAGTCTAGTGGATTAAAACTTTAAGGCTGTGGCTAAAATGAAAGGAGTCGCTAACCTGATGACGCGCAATGTATCTTCTATCACAAGATCAAAATTCGGAAAATTCAAAAATACCTATAAAAATAACGAAAGTAACATTCTGTCATTCTCTATAATCTTTAAAGTTAACTTGGATTATTAGTATCTTTTTGGTCGTCCATAACATTTAGAGTTTGACTTCAGATCAATAATAACTTTTTTAAATAATCTATGTTCACAAACGTATATATACAAAAATTACCATAAAAATGCGAAAAAGTACCTTTTTGTTCGCCCATAACATTTTCAATCCCATCTCGTATCAAAAGTTTCTAATTTCAAAATTCTAGTTTCATAAACGTAGAAAATACAAAAAGTACCATAAAAATACGAAAAAGTACCTTTTTGGTCGCACGTAACATTTTTAATCTCACCTCGTATCAAAAGCTTCTAATTTCTAAATTCTAGTTTCATAAACGTAGAAAATACAAAAAGTACCTTTTTGGATTTTCCTTATCAATGTCAATTTTTGCAAAAAAATAATTGCATTTTAAGAGCCACCAAACTGTTTTCCAGAATTTCACCTTGTTATTCTGCTATTAATAGGTTTCAATGTTTTCAAATTATATATTTTTTATTTCTGCTGAAATCCCTTACCATAATTTATTTATTATTGGCTTTGTAATTGGGAATTATTCATATTTTCCCTTCTTTGTACTTTTTTCGTTCCCTAAAAGTTTCAAAAATTTTATCTAAATAATAATTGTCCATATTCTAATCGACTATAATAATTACAAATTATGTCTTATTGAATAATGTTGGAAATTTAAAAAAAAGTACCAAAAATTGAGACACTTTTTATCCCTTTTACATGCAATTTTGAAAAAAGTTCCGAAATCCTATTATTAAATTTTAGGGGATTTACTAATACAATTTTAATTTTTTTTCTAGCTTTATGTGTTTGAAAGTTGCATGGCGTACAAAAAACGTACCAAATTATAGTTTTTATCCAGTTTTCCCCCTAGTGGTTGAAAAATCAAAAAAGGCTAGACACCTGTCAGCTTATGTTTTGAGTAAATTGCAATTTCATTTCAAGTTAAACTGCATTATTTTTAGTTAAGCAGATATAAGGTTACTGATTTGACCCGTTTTTACCCCTTTTCATTTAACAGATTGATAAAAAATTAGGAATTTATAGTCCTTTGTTAAAAAAAAATAAAAAAATATTCGTGTGAAGAAAAAAATATTATAAATAAGTACATAATATTTACGTTTAGGATCGTTTTTTTTAAGGAAAAATTTCCAAAAATTTAAGGTTCAATTAGACCTGATTTTACCATAACCATACAAAACAGCTGATTGAATCATCCTTTTAGTCAAATCTGTCATTAAAACAATCTTTAACCTCGATACACCGTGTAAAAAGTCAGTTATTTTTTTGGATATAAAATGTTCGTTATGGACACTATTCTAGAGACCAAATTAAGTAAAACTGAGCGAGCTACGGAGATGAATGTAAAATATCTTAAAGGTTGCTACATATTCGATTTTATTTCAAATCCGTATAGTCGTTCGGAAATATCAGTAATAATATTTGTTTATATTATTATGTACACTCAAAAAACAAATCAAGTAATCCGTAATTAAATCAATCCATAGCGGTGTCAGAAGTACGGTAAGTACGGATTTTCTTAAACAAAGTACAAAACGCTTGATTTAAGAACGAATGTGTCAAGTATGAATATCCTAATTTAAGATGTAGTTAAGCTGACAAAGTTTGATTTAAAGCCCGAAACCGAACTTGACATAAACTTAGGCAAAGATTTATTCATGTATAAATGAGATTGCATTAATTAAAAGATCCGCTTGTTTCAAGAATTCGTAACTTGGTTTAATTGTTGCATAGTACAGTATCTTCACTACTTCCACTTTAACAATTTTTAGCGATATGTTTTATTAAAACTAAAGATATGTTTTGTTAAACAAAGCATAAAACAATAATAGTCTTGTACTTGATTTCGTAAAACAATTACCTTTTGTACTTTTTTTAAAAAACTTGAATTTTTAAGCACTATTTATTATATTAGTGAAATAGGATTTAATGCAGATATTTAAAAAAAAATATTTCTACAGACGACGTTGGATGACTAATTTTTTCCCCAGTACGTAGAAATTTTGGACACTCAAAACCCTTGAACAATCGGCTTTCAACATACAAGAAATATATTTATTGCATTTTTCCGCAAATTTTTTTTAATATTGTGATAAAGGTTAGCCTATATGTTAATCTAGCTTGTTGTCTATATACATATGTTCCAAATTTAATTAAGTTCCGTTCACCGTAACTAACATCCAAACATACAAACATTCACATTTATTGTTAAGTAGGATATAATGGGTGGTTAAATTTTAAGGGCCAATGATGATTTTGAATTTCTTTTTATTATGATTAATGCTGGTATGGTTCAATTATGTATGGAACAAAATATCGGCGATATCGGCAGCACACCTCCTTTCGATGGTCCAAATTTTCGATGACGCTGAGGCATAATTGAGGTTTTATGCCGTTAATGTGCCGAGTTATCTCATCCATTAGCTCTTGAATTGTTTCTGGCTTATCGACGTTCATCTTTCTTTCAAATAACCCCAAAGAAGGAAGTCCAACGGTGTCAAATCACATGATCTTGCCAATTTGCATCGCCACCATATGAGATAACACGGCCATTGAATTTGTCGCGCAAAAGATTTATTGTTTCGTTAGCTGTGTGCCAAGTGGCACCGTCCCACTGAAACTTAAAATTGTCGACATCCATATCTTTCAATTCGGGCCATTAAAAGTTCGTTATAATCTCACGATAGGGAACACCATTCACAGCAACTGCCTGAACGGCCTCATTTTGAAAAAAATACGGCCCGATGATGCCGCCAGCCCATAAACCGCAACAAATAGTCACTCTTTGTGGGTGCATTGGTTTTAGATTATTATTCGCCCAAAAGCGGCAATTCTGCTTATTGATGAATCCACTGAGGTGAAAATGTGACTCATTACACTAGGCAACAGCCATTTTGTTATTTGGTTCTAGCATACTTTTTCTCGTGGATTTGGACCTACTGAACACGAAAATGAATTTTAAAAATTTTTCTGTCGATTGGTTTGCGAGATACAAATTTTTAAATTTTTTTTTTTTAATTTTTGGAGGTACACTTACTATTTTGAGCATATCTTTAGTCTTCTTTGACCTATTTTATCCTACTACTACTCAAATTAAAGACAATTGAGCCGTCTACAACTTATTCTCAGAAAATTTTCAAATCGGGTTAGTAGTTTTGATGTTGGCGGCTTAAAAAGGTTAAAAAACTGGGTTTTTTTAGTAAAAATGTGGCTATAAAATTCATATAAAAATTCATATAAAATATAAAACGCGATGTTAACAGCGATTTTAATTTTTTTACGTATAGCTGACACTTTTCCAAAGAAAATAAGCCCTTACTTAACAAAATCTGATGACAAATGGCCGACTTATTATTTTTTTGGTAAACGACCGAAATTCCGCTATTTCACGATTTTTTGATTTTCATTATTTGCACAGCTTACCTACCCAACGCAAACGAATAAATACATTTGAACTTAATTTAAAATAAACAAATTAGTCTTCGTATATTATTTTTTAATTTATTTACAGCACTACATGCTCATACATATTTAAACATAAGGAGACACGGTTATCAATTGCATTTCAAAACTGTCTGTGAAAGTGTAAAGAAGTTTATATTTAGAAAACGCAAGGAAGACAATGAGTAAAAGACTTCGTGTGTTCGAGTGTTTGAACGATCCAGACAATTTCTGCAATGTTTGTGGCCAGTTTATAAAAAAAAATCACGCACACAAGTTTACTCCAGCAGTACAATTGCACTATTTGAATTATTTTGGTATTTCACCAAATATCACAGAACCATGGACACCTAAGTCGCTGTGTGATCTTTGCTATATAATCTTAACCAACTGGGCAGCTGGCGGAAGGTAAGAATTTTTATTTAAACACATTATACATAGCGAATATAGTAATTTATTTTAATTTTAGCCGCCATATGAAATTCGATACACCAATGATGTGGAAAAAGCCGCTATGCCATTCCACAGACTGTTATTTTTGCCTCACCACAAACAGTGGGGTAGGAAGATTTTTTAAATGGAACTACGCTCAAGTGGGATCGTTTTTTGAAAGATGAAAAATTCCCAAAGTTGTTATCACCCATCGAAGCCGCAGCATGGAATTCCTTCAGGCTTGTTGTGGAAAACTTTTTAGGAAACAACAAAAGCCCGAATTATAAGGACATAGTTGAGGATCTGGTAAAGAACTATGAAGCCATGGGAGTGCACATGTCACTTAAAATACACTTTCTGCATTCTCATTTGGATTTTTTCCCTGAGAATTTAGGAGACGTGAGCGACGAACACGGCGAGCGCTTTCATCAGGAATTGAAGGCTATGGAACGACGCTATCAGGGCATCTATGACACGGCTATGATGGGTGACTATATTTGGACCCTAATACGTGAGACCGATTGCAGCGAATACAAAAAACAAAGAAGAAGTCAGCAGTTTTTCCACATGGCATAAAATGTACACTTATATCTTTGTTTTTACTCATTTTTTTTGTGCGTTGATTTGCTTAATTTAATTAGTTAGTTTAATTTCGTTAGTTTAGCTAATTGTGCGATACATTGAGCATGTAGTGCTGTAAATAAATTAAAAAATAATATACGAAGACTAATTTGTTTATTTTAAATTAAGTTCAAATGTATTTATTCGTTTGCGTTGGGTAGGTAAGCTGTGCAAATAATGAAAATCAAAAAATCGTGAAATAGCGGAATTTCGGTCGTTTACCAAAAAAATAATAAGTCGGCCATTTGTCATCAGATTTTGTTAAGTAAGGGCTTATTTTCTTTGGAAAAGTGTCAGCTATACGTAAAAAAATTAAAATCGCTGTTAACATCGCGTTTTATATTTTATATGAATTTTTATATGAATTTTTCAGCCACATTTTTACTAAAAAAAACCCAGTTTTTTAACCTTTTTAAGCCGCCAACATCAAAACTACTAACCCGATTTGAAAATTTTCTGAGAATAAGTTGTAGACGGCTCAATTGTCTTTAATTTGAGTAGTAGTAGGATAAAATAGGTCAAAGAAGACTAAAGATATGCTCAAAATAGTAAGTGTACCTCCAAAAATTAAAAAAAATAAAATAAAAAATTTGTATCTCGCAAACCAATCGACAGAAAAATTTTTAAAATTCATTTTCGTGTTCAGTAGGTCCAAATCCATGAGAAAAAGTATGCTAGAAACAAATAACAGACAAAAGTTTGTTATTTGTGACCTAGTGTTACTGAAGGTGATTTTCTTCGAAATTTGATCATCCACGGTTGCCATTTCTGGCCACCATTCTGACCATTGACAACGTTTGGAATGGTCAAGAGGCTTTAGCTCTTGAGTCAATGTTGAATTTTTGAACGTTTTTTCCGATTGTACGCACATTTGGACGATTAAATTGACCGGAAATCGATATGCATTTTGATTTTAACGCCCATTTTCATAATAAGCCTGAATAACTTTAACGCGTTGCTCGATTGTGTATCTTTCCATGATTCAAATTGAGTAAGTCTGAAATTGAAAAATGTCAAAATGCAGAAAAAAACTCGACGTTAAGGTGTGGTTCACATTCAACATCGGCCCTTAAAGTTTAATCGTAAACCCTTTATGTTATTGTATTGTTTGTAATACAGGCTGGTCTCGATTTTCAATGATTCAACCGGAAATGTCGATTATCCGAAATTTTTTAAAATAATTTCCTTAAAATAAATTTTTTTTGCATCGATTGTCCGTCTTTACCACTATTATTCGGGATTCTAAGATTATTTTTTCAAAATTTTGATTTTTTTTTCTTATATTATTTAAACATTTTTAAAGCCAAATATATATAATTTTTTATTTTGAAAATGCTATGAAAAAAAGTGTAGCTTCGGCTGTGTGGCACGTAGCGCCGTCCTGTTGAAACCAAATGTTGCCAATATCCTCCTCTTCAATTTTTGTGTACAAAAATTCGTTCAACATGGCCCGATAACGATCGCCATTGACTACGGTTACTCCTTGCTCATGTTCAAAGAAAAATGGGTGTATCGGCTTTTCAATGTATGCGTGCGGGTTTTCTGTGTCCCAAATACGACAATTTTGGATAAAACTAATTATCTGTCAATTCAGACATGAGCTAAGTGTTACCATTCACCAAATAAGCACTAGTTGAAAAAAAACGTTAGATGGCGGACCCTTAATTTTGTCTGAATAAATGAAAATAAATAAAAAAAAAATTTAAAGTACAACTCAAATTTGTTACCGGGAAATTCTAAAATCCAGAATGCTTCTGGTCCCGACGATTATGGATAATCGAGGTCTCACTGTATTTTATTCTGATCTCAGACTTTTTTCCTATGTTATATTGTTTTTTTTTTCGGTCATGAAGACTTTATATTACGAAAACAGAAAAATAAATTAATATAATACTCGTATACATAAATCGGAAAAAGTTGTATATCATTTTATTAATTTCTCTTAATGCTAAGTGAAACAGTAGACAAACTGAAAATTAAACTGCAGTTTACTTAACCTTAACACTCGAATTGTTTGTTGAATAGGCTTTCTTGTAGAAATCGTAAAAACCATAAAATATAACGGACACAACTAAACAATAATATATTCTTAATATTAAAGGAATTTGACAGTACGTAAACATGATACCAGCATGTAACAATATCATACAAAACTGAATCATTTGTATAATTGTTATGGATTTTTTGAATAAAATAAATTTCTTCATAACCTCAGCACTGCAAATATTTGCAAAAAAGTAATAAGAGTACATAATGACATGAACCCAACTGTTCAAATAGATGGGATATAATGCTCCAATTCCTGAAATGAAAAAAGTGACAAGAAAATGTTTTAATTTCATGTTGAATATTTTTTATTTCATCTCACCTTTATAGTATTTTAAAAGCAAATGGATTAATGTTATTGTAGACGAATGATGGAATACATGTAAATATGTTATTTGGTTCGTTTTCTTTCTTAACACAAATATGACGGTATCAGTAAGTTCAACAACTTTCAACCAAAAGGTGAAAGACGTTATACTATCAAATGTTGCACGGTTCACGGTATTCGGGCTGTAGGAAATGCATTCGAAATGTTTAAATAAGTCCCAAGATGTCAGTGTCCAAATCTGATGATTAGTAAAACAAAAGAGTTAAATTAAAAGAACTTGATATTCAATATTTGCTTGTGCTTACTCTATTAATTAAATAAAAACAGGAAGCAACTTGTGTTATGTTATAAATGCTCATTAAGTGTTTTAACTGGAACGCTTCACGATTTTTCATTAATCTAAAAAGAAGATAAGAAATCAGTTAAAGAAAGTCCATTTGCGACCACATGATTAAATATAGCAGCGACCGACTATAAAGATAATAGTTTAAATTTTCAACCCACAAAATCAATATGATTCAGAAATATATTTTTTACGTACTTTAACAATGCGACATAAACCGTTAAACAAACTAAAACAAAAATTAAACGTTATTTAAAAAAAAATAAACAAAACAAAAAATTAAAAATCAAAAATAATCGAAAAATTAACAATTTCAATTTTAAACTGAACTAATATCTTAGATGCATTTCTATATAATAAAACAAGTAAGAGCACTATATTCGGCCGTGCCGAATCTTTTATACCCACCACCAATTTTCCGTACTTTTATAGCTAGGGTTTTTTCTCCGTAATTTTTTGTTTCCCGGAAATGCGAGATTTATTTTTTAATTTCCCGGGATCCCGCAGCAAAACAAATAAAAAGTAAATTCTTTTTAATTAATAAAAAACTTTTTATTAAAAAGTATAAAATAGTTTGTAATGTTAAAGAAACACTTCAAAACTATAAAAATTAATAAAGAAACTTGAATTTAAAATATAAATTGAGTAAAAATATTTTTTATTGAAAAAAATATTATTCTCTAGATACGAGATCAAATATGAGCACAAAAAACAAAAATACAGGTACTTCAGCTATGAGATCAAAAACAAAAGATCTAATTCACAAAATGAATTCGAATGTAAATACAATCTATCTATCTATCTATATAAAAGTGAAACTCTGTGTGTGTGTGTGTGTGTGTTAGCTATAGACTCCGAAACTGTAAAACCGATCGGGCTCAAACTTTGGTAAGTTGTTGTACACATCCAGGGAGTGTTTATGGGTGGAAAAAAGTGGGCGGTGCCACGCCCATAAAAATTAGTTATCATTTTTAGCTACTTGCACTTGACCGATTTTTCTGAAACTTTGCACACATATCGAGCTGTCATGACTAAATAATTTCGTGATAAGAAAAGTGGGCGGGGCCACGCCCCTAAAAAAGTTTTAATTTTGAGGTACTTGCACCAGACCGATTTTTCTGAAACTTTGCACACATATTGAGCTGTCATAGCTAAATAATTTCGTGATTAGAAAAGTGGGCAGTGCCACGCCCATAAAAAAAGGTATCATTTTGAGGTACTTGCACTGGACCGATTATTCTGAAACTATGCACACATATTGAGCTGTTATGACTTTACAATTTCGTGATTAGAAAAGTGGGCAGGGCCACGCCCATAAAAACAATAATAATTTTGAGGTACTTGCACTGGTCCGATTCTTCTGAAACTTTGCACACATATTGAGATGTTACGACTTTACAATTTCGTGATAAGAAAAGTGGGCACTTTGTATTCAATTAAAATTCATTTTGATTCATTAAGGGGCGTAGCAACGCGCGCCGGGTTTTTCTAGTACAATATATAAATAAAAAAATATAACGCACAAATTTTTAGCGACGTAGAAAAAAAATTTTTAATATGCTCAAAGCATTTATTGACTAGTCAGAAAGTCTATTTCTGATTTTATTAACAAATTGCCCTGTTACAGAAAACACTCGTTCACTTTATATCGATGTTGGACGAATAGCTAAAAGTGCATTTAAGAAATATACAATATTATGAGTTTTTTGACCAATTCCTTCAAACAATTTTAACTCTTTCTTTAGAAATTTTTAAGTATTGGTAACGTGGGCCGAGTTTTTTTTTTTTAATTTTTCAACACATTACCTCAAAAAGTATATCCAATTTATTATACCCTTCACACAGTGAAAAAGGGTATATATAGGTTTGTCATTCCGTGTGAAATTTCTACAATTTTCATTTCCGACCCCATAAAGTATATATTTTCTGAAAGCTTATGAATAGAGGAGTCGATTAAGCCCTGACCGTCTGTCCGTCTGACCGTCTGTCCGTGTGTATGTTGAAATCAACTTTTTGAAGCCCCGCGACATAGGTTGAACCCGGGTAAGGTATTAAAATATCAGAAATATTCGGGAGTAGATCGGTATTGAAAATCAGAAACATCGGGACATAAACAACTGAGATATGAGCAAAAACCCACGACCACCTCGATTTTCTTTTCATAAAAACAACATTACAACAACAACATACATACATACAAACGTGTATACTGGTTAGAGAAAACGTGGCATCGAATCCCAGCTGAGGCAAAAAATTTTTTTTTTAAATTTTTTTAAAATTTTTTTTTTTAATTTTTTTTTTATTTTTTTTTTATTTTTTATTTAATATATTATATATATTTTTATTATTATTTTTTTTTATTTTTTTTTTTTTAATTTTTTTTTTATTTTTTTTTGTTTTATATATATTATATATGTATATAATAATTTTTTTTTTAAATTTTTTTTTTTTAAATTTTTTTTTTATTTTTTATTTTTTTTTGTTTTTTTTAACATACATACGTGAATTTACTGTTATTGCATGACTACACGTTGTGAAGGGTATATAAGATTCGGCACGGCCGAATATAGCGCTTTTACTTGTTTTTTATTTAATATATTATTTATATTTTTATTATTTTTTTTTTAATTTTTTTTTTAATTTTTTTTTTATTTTTTTTGCTTTATATATAATAATTATAATTATATATAATAATTTTTTTTTTAAATTTTTAAAAAATTTTTTTTTTAAATTTTTTTAAAATTTTTTTTAAATTTTTTTTTTTTTTCGATTTTTTAACATACATACGTGAATTTATAATTTTACAATGTGATGTTTTTATGTATGTATGTACGTATTTCATATGGGATGAATGGTGACACAAACTACTGTTATTTAATGACTACACGTTGTGAAGGGTATATAAGATTCGGCACGGCCGAATATAGCGCTCTTACTTGTTTTAAACATATTTTTAGTTCTTAAGTAAAAAAAAAAACCTCGAAGAAAAAATTGTTATGAAAAAGAAATGTTACAATACAAAAACATGTGCTTTCGAATCATAGCCACCTTTTTCATTTCCCGGCATTAAATAACTCAAATTCCCAGGAAATAACCCTTTTTATAGCACAAAATGTATTATTTTGTTATTAACAATAATCGCTATAGAATAATCTCTTTTTATACTAAAATATGTATCACTTTCTTTGTATAAATTTGAAATACTAATAAAATGTTTTCGTAAATTTAGTTTTTTAATGAAAGTGGGCGTTAAAGAAGTCGTGTCAATATGCATAGTTTCTGATAATAAATAAAACTAAGATATTTCAATATAGTTCTTTAGTTTTCCAAAATCTTGTCCAAAGAGATATTATATGAATTAAGGATAAACCGTTATATGGGTGGTAGGCGTTAAAGTAGGTGTGTCACCTAAGTTTTCCGGCATAACAATGACATTGACTAGAAGGATATCTATAGTAAATTTCGTCATCATACCTCTAATTTTGTCAGTTTTATGAGCTTTTAAATTTCATTAACAGTAGATAACGTGAAAAGTGGGCATAATAGTAGGCGTGTCGAGGTTGTGTCTACTAATGTATGCAACATGCTTACATGTTTCAATGTAGTCCTGTATTATGCTAAAATCTTTATTCATAGCGAAATTATATGAATTTGAGGTAAAATGTTATATGGGAGGTGGGCGTAGAAGTGGGCGTGTTACATTTATTTTAAGTTAGAGCAAAGCCTTTGACCAAAAAGCAATGCTCGCAAAATTTCAGAATCATACATCTAATTTTGTTAGTTTTATTACGTTTAAAATTTTGAATAAATTTTCGTACATTTTGATCTATAACTCCTTTTCTAATGCATAGATTTAAGCAATTTTCGGTGAAAATATTGCTTTTACTCAGGAAATATACATTCGAAGTTTCATGACTCTACGTTAATGCGTTTGGACACAATTCCATTTTAGTCGATGTTGGAACGACACGTTTTTTTTCGACCTACTCTTGCTTAACGAGCTATAACTCTCTTCTTAATATTCCGATTTAGCCTATTTTCAATACCAAACAAACCTTGTCTATAAGAAAGATTCTGGCAAAATTTGAGCCTCCTAGCTTTTTCGGTCCGAACTCTATCGTGCTTTCTACAGACGGATGGACATATCTAGATCGTCCTAAAATGATACCAGGACTCAGAAATATATACTTTATGGGGTCTAAAATGGATATTTCGATGTGGTACAAACGGAATGACAAAATAAATATACCCCTACCATTTTTTTTGGTGGCGGGTATAAATCTGTGGCTTGGAGCTAAAAGGGCCAATGTCACTTTTTTGCTCTTTTGAGTTAATCATTGCATTAGATTTGTTTTCTTGCTCTATTTCATTATGGTAAAACAGCTAAAGTCATACTTTACCCAGAACAGCTTCATAAATAAAATGCTGGCCAATGTTACTATGAAAGCACCTATAAAAGTTAAAGTTCAATTCCAATTTTCTCAAAAGTAAATGCTTTAACATTGGCCCTTTTAGCTCCAAGCCACAGAAATATACTATAATTTAGTTGTGTAACTGAATATAATATTGTCAATTTTAGAGATTTTACATAATCACTTCTAGAATTTAAGTTTAACCATTGAACATGCCTTTAAAATATCTTTAATTCTATTAAATATGCGCATTTTAACCATCGACTTTTTAAAATGGGGCAGAAAACGGCATAAGATTTATGCATTTTATAATTCTACCCAAACTGTAGATTGTTATCCAATAGAATTTATTCATTATTAGCTAAAGTAATTGAACTTTTTTAAATTGATTGTTTTAAATATGTTAATTATTTACTCATGTTTTTCTTACACATGGTACTCTGTGTTGCGTTGTGATACTTTAAAACGATTTAATTATAGCTACACAGTTGAAAACCCCAAATTTCTAATTAAAACATTTGAAAAAGATAATTAAAAAAGGTTTATGTATACCCTTCACTATTTTGTAAATATGTAGTAGGTATGTCAAAATATCAATATTATCCTCATTGTCGCGTAGCCTAGATCTCAGACTTAATATAATTGCCATCCCAAACCCTTAGGTATGTTAACTAGGCACTTAAATAATTTTTAGGAAAAATATCCTTTTTTTGGTGATTTCGTTTCGAAAGCGATTCCGCTATGTTAGTTTTCGAATAACTTTTTATTTCTTTTTGGATTTTTTTAATGTTGACACAACATTTTCTAAAGAAAATTAGTTTTTAGGGTGAATGCGTTAACTCCCTTAGCTACATATAAAGGATTTTGGAACATAAGGAAGATTCGTTTTTAAGCAGTTTTGATAAAAAAAAATAAAGTAATTGCGTTTGGCGAGGAAACTTTTTTGCAATTTCGCAAAATAAAAAACATGTAATGGGGGTTCATACCTTTTTATGCTTTTTTCGATTATGCTATGCCATTTTTCCTTTTTGCCAAAAATTGTAAAAAATTATATTATTTACTGCTGTATTCATTCAAAATATTTTAAATTTATTGAAGGTTTATTTGACAAATTTCTGTACAACATCTGCCAAATAAACCTTTGAAATTTTAAAATACTTATTATGAATACGACAGTTAATGTTTACATTAATTTCTGCTTCAACACATAATTATTTTTGAATTTAAGTTTTCTAAATTTAAACCATATTAATATTATTTCAAGCCCTTCTATTAATACCTAAATTAAACGGTTATAAAACATCTTGCTGCCTTAAAGCTAAACAAATTGAATCTATTAGCAGCTTTAGCAATTCGATATATTAAAAAAAATTTTATTGTCTTTGCCCACAACTTTGTGGATTTGGAACCGACTTGCCCACTGTAGGCATATCCTACTAATATAATAAATGTGAATGTTTGCATGTTTGTATGTTTGGATATTTCTTACTCAATCACGCAAAACCGGCTAAATGGAACTAAATAAAATTCGGCACATACATAGATAGATAAAAATCTATATTAACACATAGAATACTTTTTATCACGATAACCAGGAGAAGTAGTTGGCAAACTCTCATTACACAGCCTAAACGGGTTGTTTGTGTTGTAAATATTTTTATTTTTGTTGTAAGTTTCGACTTTTCTTTCATATTTTTAAATCCAAACTTTCAAATTAATAATCCTACTAATATAATAAATGTGACAAACATATACATAAATAACAATCTAAGTTTATACTAAGTCTACCTTTTATCCCGATAAATACGCAGACGAAGACGCGGCATAATCTAGTCATTAATATAAATAAACACAAACATGTTCAAAAGTAGTAATTTGTGTTATATTGCTTACTAGCGTATGCCTTCCACTTCGTCGGCGTGCCTCGGTGGACTAGATAGTACTGTGCTGGTCTGCTAGTTTGGTGGTTGCGGGTTCGATTCCCGCCAGAGACTCTGGACTGTTCTGCTTCTCTTTCTATTATATTCTCTTTCTATTCTAACTATTCTATTCATATGGAGCGCACAACATGCCAATTGGGCATAAGTGTATACCTGTCGTGGGTTTGGGCTTTTAGTGCCCCGCCTTTCCAACCTAACCTATCCTATGCAATAATTTATCTATCTATGCAGTAAGTTTAATTTTCAACCTTTCAGCCATTTTTTGCGGGATTGAGTAAAAATATCAAAATATACAAACATTTATATCTTAGACACTCGAAACCCTTGAACAATACAATACTTAATGATAAAGGGTAGCCTATGTGTTAATATGTCTATGCGTTAGGTTGTTGTTTGTCTGTGTGTGTGCCAGATTTCAATTAGTTTCATTCAACCGTTTTTTCGTGATTAAGTAACAAAGATCCAAACATCTAAACATTTACAATCAATACAATAGGATATCTCACCAAGTTATGAAGGGATTGTACGGGTTTCCAATAGCGATTCATTACGGAGTACTTTTAAAAGATCGACACCACACGCGTCAGTGCAACATATGGGGTCTTAGAAAAGTTTTTTTCAACTGATAGACGGACAGGCGAACATTACTTAATCGACTGGCCCATTAATAAGGTTTTAGTTTTTTTTATGGGTTGGAAATGAATATTATGTAAATTTCACACGGAACGACAAACCTATATACATATATCCTCAGCAGCACAGGTGAAGGGTATAATAAATTGCACTTTAGCATTAAAAAAAAGTGTGGTCGTCAATGGCTTAAATAATACTAAGGACAATACTGAATTTTTCTTAATGATTTTTTCACAAATACATTATTAATTTAAATTCATATTTTATGTGAATTTAAATTAAATTGATTATTTTCTTATATTGAAAAACATACCTGGGTCCTATTTGGTATACAAATATTACATTTTGCTTAAATTGATTATTTTCTTATATTGAAAAACATACCTGGGTCCTATTTGGTATACAAATATTATGTATACTATAATGATACCAATTACAAATACATTTGAGGCTATATTACTATGGTCATCAACGTTCTCAGCTAAAAATAAAAAAGAATATATTTTTTTAAATTTAAATTTTTCCAATCAAATTTGTTACTGACATTTCAGATCTTTTAATAAATCCATTTTAAAAATGTTTCCTCTTCACTTCTGGAGTATTATATCCTTTTTTAATTTAGGAAGCGCTTTTTTCTAAATTAATTTTAATGTTATAATGTTTTCATTAATGTATTTTTAAATTAAATGTCTAAAGTTGATTATTTGTAAATTTAACACTGTTCTTTTACTTAAAGCACTTGCATTTAAACTAAAGTTCGTGATTAACATACAACCTGGTTTTTAATAAAGAATTTTCAAACATTTTAAAGAACTAGGGATGCCACACGAAACTGAATTTTTCTAATTCCGGAATTGGAAATATTGCGAGAAATTACTAGCTAGAAATTCCCAAAATAGATGTTAATCCAATATTATTTCTTTAGATCAAGTATATCGGTAACTATTAGTTTTTTTAATTATCGGGTGATGTATCGTTAAGTTTGATTTATAATGTAAAATAAAACAAATAAATTTAAAAGTGAACTTAAAGTTTGCATTATGGGTTCAAAGAACATTGTGTGGCATTTACTGTTTGAAAATGGTATCATGTAAATGTCTATGTCTGAGGTGGTCCATTTGGAAGGTCCGATTTTTGGCGACTCGTTCGAGCTAAACGACTGGTATCTCGCGAATAACACGAATAATATTGACTTACAAAGCGTCAATCGTAGCTGACTTATTTCTGAAGATCTGAGATGTTACATATACCCAGAGAAAATAGTCAAAAGGTGTAATATCGCACAAAACAGGTGGCCAATTTACCGTAGCAAAACGTTACTTTAAGTGCTCACCAAAATGATTTCTCAACAAAACCATTGTTTCACGTGCTGTATGGCTCCTAGAGCCGTCTTGTTAAAACCAGAGCTCATCGAGACCATGCGCTTAAATTTCACTTAGTAAAACAATTTCATATAATAAAGCACAAAGTCCATTAACGTGGTGCGATAACGGTTACCATTGACAGTTATATTCTGAGTTGCCTCATTTTTGAGTATGTGTTTCCACTAGCTTATAAACCATAGGCCCCTTTCGCATTAGGCAGCTTTAATTGCGCAAGTCTTGTGTTTGTGGGTGTGAAAGGAAAGGTCGGTGTGAAGGGGAAAGAATTGCCGAGATTTGAGTACAGACTTGCTTGTACTTGGCAATTCTGCTTCTGCTGTCATTCTTGTCTTGGAATATTTATTTGTTTTTGACATTGTCTTTTATTTCTTCTTCGGTGTGTTGTGTAATTTTGTGTGTGTGAAAATTTTATTTGTTTATAAGTGAATCAAATATTCAAATATTCGAGCATAAGCAAATTAAACATTGAGCAAGTTGCTCAATGTGAACATAAAAGCAAGTTCAAAAGAAAATAAATAAAAATTAAAATTATACTTGCGCAATTAAAGTTGCCTAATGCGAAAGGGGCCATACTATACCATTGTTTTTTATGTAAACAATGGTGCTCTTCAGAATGCTCATCATACCAAATACGCCAATTTTTTTTTTTGTACTAACGTACGGTCCACACCAGCCATCGATTTGTTCGTGCAATGAAAAATTTTTTGTGCTCACATGAATTTGCCTGGTGTGGACCGCTGTTGTCGATGTTTTGTTCTTGTTCAAACATCGTTGTCGCAACATTTGTTCGAACAACGATATCTGATGTTAAAAGCCATTTTGAATATAAAAGAAAGAGACGACACATAAAAATAGCAACAAAATACACTTTATACGTTTTCTCCATATCAAAGAACACGAACAAGTTTTTGACAGTTGCTTTGCCGACGTTTTGTTCTAGTCTGAACAAATCGATGGCTCGTCTAGACGTAAAGTAAGGTATCCATGGAGCCAGAAATATGTTTCATCACTTAACAAAATTTCACTTAAAACACCTGAAAAACATTTCTCACAGAACGCTGTTTTTTGTAATACAGCTGAACAATTTGAAGACGCTGTTGTGGTGTGAGTCATTCTATGATGACTTCCCAAACGACACTGAATAAAAATGAGACAGCAGTTTGATATAAGTCATGCATGATCTGTGCTAAAAAGTCGATTGAAAATCAAACCTCACGATAAATCACCCAAAACTTCTCTAATGACAAATTAGTCGTGCATACCTCATACATTTGTTCAGCAACGCAATCAACAATCGTCAAATTAGGATTCGTGGCAAACATTTACATTGACCATATATAACTAATGCTTTCGAAACAGCTATGGAATTCCATTGCAATGTGAAAGTAATATTTTTCCGAGTAAATTCATTTTGATCAAATCCAACAACAATATATCTGAAACTTGTTTAAATTTTAACTCAATAATTGATTCTTTACAACTATTTAAAAAGCTGATGAAAATCACATAAAGTTCTTGTTCAATTTAATTTCTAAAAGGCAGAATAAAGACTATAACAATTCGGGTTAACCTGGGATTTAAAAAAAAACGGATGCCGGTAATTTCGGGATCTGCCTTCGCACTGGCATTCCTACGTATGTACGTATTTATTTCAATTGAAATTACAAATGGCAAAATAAAAAATAAAAATAATTTTACATATGTACCGTATGCCGCATAAGTAATTCTTACATACGCACGCATGTTGAAAACATTTAATTCTCGATCGAATTATTAAATATTAAAATAATCAAAATGCAAATTTGCCAAAAGACCGTCATAACAAGAAATTGGTAAATATTTTGCAATTAAAACATGGGTGCATAGGTAAAATACTTTTTAACTAAATTATTTATTTTAATTTTGATTTTTTTTATACGCTTCTATTTATTAGCTTGAATTTGTAAATACATACAGTAGTGAGCAAAACCGAGTGCATGTTTACCTCCCTTGGAGTTTTTATTCAATAGAAAGAACGCTTATTTTAAAACTAAACTTTTTTAAACTTTTGGGATAGATACTTTATTTTATTAAAAATAAAATGCCATATTTGAAAAAAAAACACTTAAAAATAATTCAATTATTATAAAAAGTCGAACACCGAACCGAATGCACTCAGTTTTGCACTTAATATTAAAAAATAAAAAAAATAAATACATACTTTGTCCACAGACCTTTGTTTTTGATGGCACTTTTAATACGTTTGGGCATACTTTCTACAGAATTTTCAATGATTTCTCGCAGAGTTATATCCTACTAACATTGCACCCGCATTAGGGATGCAAATCCCGGGATTCAGAATTTTAAAGTTTAAAACGTAATTTTTGGAATCCCGAAATTTTTCGGAAATAAATTTAAATAATTTTAAATTTATTTTTTTTACAAAATAACAAATTTAATTAAATTTTAAACGCCGCTGTTGATTTTGAATAAGCACAAATTATTTCGGAAATTATTGTCATTTAAGTTTTTTATTATGATGATATGTATTGGTAATGGTTCAATTATGTTTGGAACAAAATATTGGACAAATGGCCGCCGCGACATCGGCGGCACACCTTCATCCGATGGTCCGAATTTTCAATAACAATGTTGATGTTCAACTGTTGGACACGCTGATGAGTCGAGGTTGACGGCTCTTTCGCCACGCTATCGCGAAAACCAACAATGTTTTGAACGATTATGTTGACCAAAAGAATCACAAAGTGCATTTTGATTTGAACGTCCATTTTCATAATAAGGCTAAATAACTTTAACGCGTTGCTCGATTGTGTACCTTTCCATGGTTCAAATTGAGTTAGTTTGAAATTGAGAAATGTCAAATAAAATGCAGGAAAAAAAACGTGTAGGTGTGGTTCACATTCAACATCGGCCCGTAAAACTTAACCACCCTTAAGAATTTACCCAGCATTTACACATGAAAGTAAATGCCTGAAATTCGCAATACACTTCTTCACTAACACACTCAATTTTTTTTTACTCTCCACTCAGATTTCAACGATATTTTTAAAAAAGTGAATTTTTGGCGTTTGCAAGAAATTAACGTGGCAAATAGGTTAACACTACTAATAAGACTTATGCAAATTTATAGGATTTTGTGGTAAAATAATAATTGTAAATACATACATATAACTTATTTTATATATATTAAAAGATTTATAGTATTTGTTCTTTAAATATAAATAAAGAATACAATTGACGTCTTTTTAAATCAACCTGCGGTGCACAAGGGTATATATATAGCTTTGTCATTCCGTTTGTAATTTCTACAATTTTCATTTCCGACCACATAAAGTATATATTTTTTGAAACCTTATGAATAGAGGAGTCGATTAAGCACTGTCCGTCTGTCCGTGTGTTGGTTATAATCAACTTTTAGAAGCACCTATATGTTCCTCAGATCTGTGTATGGTATCAATCTCTTGGAAATATCCATGAATGAATCGCTATTGAAATTCAACACAATCGCCCTATAACTTTCTGAGATATGAGCAAAAAACCACGACCACCTCGTTTTTTTCACAATTACAACAACAACATACATATATATATACTGGTTATAATAAACGTGGCATCGAATCCCAGCTTAGCCAAAAAATTTTTTTTTTCTTTTATTTTTTATTTTATATATTTTTTTTATTTATATTTTTTTTAATTTTTTTTTATATTTTTTTTAATTTTTTAAAAATTTTTTTTTGTATTTTTTTTTTTAGAAACATACTTAGTAAACTCAATTATAATTTTACAATGGTATGTTTTTTACATGTATGTACGTATTTTATATGAGATGAATGATGATACAAACAATTGTTATTGCATAACTACACGGCACGGCCGAATATAGCACTCTTACTTGTTTTATTTAAAACTAGCCAAGCCCGGCGTGCGTTGCTACGCCCCTTAATGAATAAAAATGCATTCTAAATTTTAATTGAATATCAAGTGCAAGAAGCTAAAAATAATAACTTGTTTTTATGGGCAAGGCACCACCCACTTTTCTAATCACGGAATTATATAGTCATGACAGCTCAATATGTGTGCAAAGTTTCAGAAAAATCTGTCCAGTGCAAATTGCTAAAAATTATAACTCATTTATTATGGACGTGGCACTGCCCACTTTTATAATCACGAAACTGACATAAGAGCTATCTCCTAATAATAACAAATACAACAAAAAAAGAATTAGTGAAATCGGTCCAGCCATTCACGCGTAATGCCGTGACCAAGGGAAAAAGGGATTCATTTTTATATATGCATATGTAGATTAACAAAAAAAAAATATATTTTCAAATATTGCTTTTTAAATTTGTGTATGAAATATTCTTGGTTACTCTAAAGGTAGTAAAAAATGGAGGATAATTTAGCTTATCAATGTTCAATATATAATAATAATTGCGACTCTACGCTTCGACGGCATTTTTAAAATGAAGTTTCCCTTTCCGGTGTAAACGAACAAGAAATTTTCATGAAAGTGGTCTATTTCATTCTAACTTTTATTTATAATACGTATACAGAAATTTCATGAAAACACTTTCATCTGTAAATGTAGGGTTTAGTAAAGTAATTCATATACACATCTTTATACATATAAAATTCAATTGCACGTGTGTATGTCACTGAACTCCTTCTAAACGGCTGGACCGATTTGAATGAATTTTTATACCTGTCACCAAAAAGATGGTGAGTGGAATATTCATTTTGTCATTCCGTTTGTAACACATCGCAATATCCATTTTAAACCCCAAAAAGTATATATTTTCTAAATCGGGGTTTCATTTTATGACGATCTAACTATGTCCGCCCATCTGTTGAACGCACGATAGAGGTCGGACGGAAAAAACTAGGGGCTCTAATTTTGCCAGAATATTTCTTATGCACAGAGTTTGTTTGGTCTTGAAAATGGGCTAAATCGGAATATCAGGAAGAGAGTTATAGCCGTAAAGCAAGAGTAGGTAAAAAAAACATGTCCTTCATACATTAAATAAAATGCAATTGCGTCCATATGCGTTAACGTAGAGCCATGAAATTTCGAATGTATATTTTATGAGTAAAAAAATGGTTTTCCCGAAAATTGCTTAAATCTATGAGTTATGAAAGAAGATATAGATCAAAATGTACGAACATTTATGCTGCACAGTGTATTATTCGGTATATTCAAAATTTAAAACAAAATTAGATGTATGATTCTGGAATTTTGTAAGCATTACTTTTTGGTCAAAGGCTTTGTACAATTGGGCAATAAATGTGACACGCCCACTTTTACGCCCATCTCCCATATAACGTTTTATCTCAAATTCATATCATTTCTCTATGAATAAAGATTTTGGAACAATAAAGGACTCTGTATTTAAATATATGAGTTAATTTTATTAGCAGAAACTGCTTTGACACGCCTACTATAACGCCCACTTTCATTAAAAGACTATATTAACGAAAACATTTTACTAGCATATCGACGTTATACAAAGAAAGTGATACATATTTTAGTATAAAGCGATTTTTCCATAGCGATTACAGTTAATAACAAAATTCGGCACAGCCGAATGTAGGGCTCTTACTTGTATTTTCTTTGTGTTATTTTCATTATCATAAATTAATTTTATTTCTTAATTTTTACGTACGTATGTGAAGTAATGTACTTAAATAACTAATTTCTTTTATAGTCCAAAGAAAAAATGATGAAAGGCGTTCGTCGTGGTTGTGTTCGGCTTAAAGATGCCGTCATTGGTATAGATGATCAGGAGGATAATACATTTACCATAACTGTGGATCACAAAACTTTTCACTTTCAAGTAAGTAACAAACAGCAAACTGTGAAAGAAAGTTTTAGTTTTTCGCTATAAATTGTAATAATTAAATATTAAAATAATAAAAATTAAAACAAATTAACAACAACAACAAGATTTATTAACCAAGTTTCTGTAGAAAATCAAGTAGTATATTTGTGGGCTTTCTGGGACACCAAATTCATCCTTATGGAGATTGCATGAGGATGAATTTTTGTTTTAAATTTTCATCCCAATGGTAATTTCCTATAAGGATGAATTTTTGTTAATAATTTAAAATATTCATCCCAATGGTAATTTCCATAAGGCTGATTTTTAATTTTTGGTTGATATGCATTTTGTTATTGGTTTGTTTGTCTCAAGTTTCAATTAAAATTTTTTTATTGTCTGCAATTTACTCATACGGATGATTTTTTTGTTGTTAAAATTTTTTTTAAAATTGTGTTGTTAAAATTTTTTTTTAAATTGTAATATGAGAAAATGCAAAGGTAAATTATTATTTGTAAATACATATATAAATACTTACATATATAAATATGTGCATACAAACTTACATGTTTTAGAAAATGTATGTGCAAAATTGTTTAAATAAGAATGTTAAGAGATGAATTTTCACAGATGAATAATTTAAGAGAAAATAATTTTTATTGAATGTAATTATAGTTTTCCATAAAGATGAATAATTAAAGAGAAAATGATCGTTTGAGTGATTTTTATTAAAACAGTAAAGAGGGATTGAATAAAAAAAATATATGGAAATAAACTCAAGATATACTTATATATAAAAGAACGATAATGATAATATTTTTCCTCATTAGTCTAATCAATACTTAAAAGTATGCTTAATAAAATGGTAAGAAATCGCATCATATTTAGAAGTTTTTTCTAATTTTATTTAAAATATTTTAGATGTATGATCAAATAATAAATATTGCCCAAGGTATAATACCTCAGTATACAAAAATTGATGATATCCCCCTACATCAACCATATAAAGTCCTAAGGTTTGAGTGGAAGGAATCACAATATGGATCAAAAGTCATAGCATATTTGGATAATAATAAATGGTTTTATCTTCCTCAAAGAATTACAAAATTTTTAAATAAAGAAGATCCATACTTATCTGAAATGAATGATAAAGTGTGGACAATTATTTACAAAGGTCGACAATCAGCAAATGGTTTAGCAGTATTTGAATTAAACTACATTTAAGAATTTAAATGTTAAAAACCTCTACCATAAAGTAAATAAATAAAAATACATTTTTTTAATTTAAAAATATTAAATCATTTTGTTTTATTTCTTTGTTTCTTAAAAATCTAAACTTAAGGCTAATAAGATTTGGTCACCATCCTCATCCATATATTGCTCATATGATGATGGTGCAGCTGATAATGTTGTTGAATCTAAACTTAAGGCTAATAAGATTTGGTCACCATCCTCATCCATATATTGCTCATATGATGATGACACTGCAGTTGATGATGTTGTTGATTGTTCTGCTGTTGATGTGGGTGATGTTGTTGGTAGCCATCCTGATATATCTGTTATATATGAGGATGGTTTTATTTTTTTGTAACTTTTAGCCTTTTTAAAGGCAAAATTATGAAAATTTAAAAAATGTCTTTTTTTGTTTGCGACATTTAAAAAAGAAACATAGCGACAAAACTCGCACTTTAACTTTGAGTCCATTTTCTAAATTAAAAATTATTTTCAAAATATTTATTGAGAAAGCCTCATAATTTTAAACAAAGCATATTTTGAAATATAATCCCAGGAAGTCGTCGAATTTAATTTTAAAATTGCCTTTGATTTTAGCATACATACATATATAATATTGTATAAGAATTTTATGTATATATATTAGAACACCTCATATTTTTCGAACAATTTGATTTGCGTTCAAAAATGATAAACCAAGCATATTTTGAAATAGAATCCGATAAAAACGCCACTTTAATTTCAGGTAAATTTAACTTTGAATTTAACATATATATATGTATATATATATATATATATATATATATATATACATATGTACATACATATATAGACATAAGAATTTTATAATTAGAGTCAACAAACTAAAAAGCATAATTATGTAATAATTTAAAGAACAACAGTACACATTTCAAAATGACCTTGAACAAAGCTAACCAAATATGAATTTAATATTTAAATAAGTAAAAGCAATAGCCAGTGCAATTCATAGTATTGTTCACTAAAGTAATCGGTCAATTTGTCTGTATAAAAATTAAAGATTTTGTGTGTAAATCTAAAACAAATAATATAAACTGTAATTTAAAATTAAGTTAACAAATTGTTAAACTTCTTTAAATAAAATAAGAAAAACTTAAAATAAAAATGGCTTTTGTGTGTTATGAATGTAAAACAATTTTTAGTGATATCGAAAGTCTTAAAAGGCATGAGAGGACTCATGCATCTTGTTCAAAAGGAGTGGTTTCTAAAAAATCTCCATTAGATGTGAAGATAATTAGAAGTGCCTTTAAATCTAGATTGCTAACTCTAACTTATGACAATAAAAAAGAAGAATGCCTCTTACCAGAGCTATTTATGAAAGAGGCTTGCGCACCAATTAAGCAGGAGGTTAATAAATTTTTAAAAATACATAATGCCCTGAAATTTAATATGGAGTTTTATGCCTTGTACGCCAAGCCTAACATGGATACCTTAGAAGACACTCCATTGGAAGTGAAAACCTTCCAAACAAAAATGAAGGAAATTTTCAACATGGAGGAGTTTGATGATCTATTTGAGAGAAAAACTCAAAATATTTTACAGAAAATGGAGGAATTTCAGGAAAAGGACAGTGGTTGGACTCTTATACAACTCATTAAAATTGAAGTCAACTTAAATAAACATCAACCATTAAGAGGAACATCATACATTCCGTTACCGAAAAAATTAACATTAAAAAAGGCCTGCATAAATGTACAAAATAATGATGAATTTTGTTTCAAATGGTGCATAATATCAGCCATTTCAGATTTAAAAACACATGCAGAGCGCACTTTTAAATATAAAGTAAATATCAGTTTTAATATTATAAATATAAATGGTTACAGTTTAAATTTCAACGGATTAAGCTTCCCGCTAAAAATTAAAGATATAAAAATATTTGAAAGCAACAATCATAATATTAGTATAAATGTTTTTGGCTATGATGAAAAAGCGGACTTAGTATTGGGTCCCTATTATAAAACAAAAGCGAAAAAAATTAAGCACATCAACATTCTATTTCTTCAAAAATGTATTGGAGAGGATGTTGTTTCACATTATGTGTGGATTAAAAATATTTCAAGGTTAGTAAAAGTGCATAAAATTACTTTAAATTGCTATTTTTATCTTGTACTACATTTCTTTCTATTTAGTTTATATGTTAAACTTATATATTTATATTCTAATTTTTGCAGACTTATTAAATCTCAACAAACAAGACATCATGAAAGTATTTTTGTATGTGATGATTGTTTACAGTATTTTCATCAAAAAGTAAAACTTCAGAAACACCAGAAGAATTGCACAAAAAGAATATCATACGTCCCAAGCCCAGATAAGTCTGTTTTAGAATTTAACAATTTTAGCAATAAGTTAGACTTACCGTTTGTTATATATGCAGATTCGGAGTGCATATTTGAAAATATTCAAACATGCATTCCGAAAGGGGATATTTCATCAACGACTTTAGTTGATAGACATATTCCATATGCATTTGCTTATTATATAAAATGTAGTTTTAGTAATAGTTTAAACAAATTTTGCAGTTTTAAGGGATTAGAGTCACCAAAATTATTTATAGAAAGTCTGGTGAATGATGTTAAATATTTATATTTAAATTTCATCTCAAAAAGTAAAACAATGACACCCTTAACTGAACTGGAAAAACTTGATTTCGATAGAAATGACATTTGTCATATTTGCTCTAAAATTATTGTAAATGAAGTTAAAGTAAGAGATCACTGTCATTTCAGTGGAAAATATAGGGGGCCAGCACATAACTCATGTAATATCAATTATAAAACTCCAAAGTTTTTCCCCGTTATTTTCCATAACTTTTCATCTTACGATTGTCATTTATTTGTTAAGGAGTTGAACAAAATTGACGATGGTTCAATTAATATTATCCCCTTAAATAAAGAACTCTATATATCGTTATCAAAAACAGTAAAAATTGAAGATAATAACATTGAAATAAGATTTCTTGACTCATATAGATTCATGCCATCCAGTTTAGACAATCTTGTGAAAAATTTAGAAAAAAGAGATTTAAAGACTGTTAAATCTATGTATAATGATGAAAGTAAATTAAATTTACTTATAAGAAAAGGCGTATTTCCTTATAATTATTTAAATTCTATTGAAAAGCTTTTGGAAAATAGTTTACCTAATATTGCAGATTTTTATAATAAGTTAACAGATACACAATGTTCTCTAGAAGATTACACACACGCGAAAGAAGTTTGGAAAACTTTCGATTGCAAAAACTTAGAAGATTATTTAATGTTGTACTTAAAGACGGATGTTTTATTATTAGCAGATGTTTTTGAGAATTTCAGAACAGTTTGTAAAAACATTTATCAATTAGATCCATGTCACTATTACACAGCTCCGGGACTTTCATGGGATGCCATGCTAAAAATAACGGATATTAAATTAGATTTACTTACTGATAAAGACATGATAACATTTATTCAAAGGGGGATTAGGGGAGGAATAGTACAATGTACAAAAAGACATTCAATTGCAAATAATAAATATTTATCAGACTATAATAATGAATTACCTTCTAAATACTTAATGTATTTAGATGCAAACAATTTATATGGTTGGGCAATGTCAGAAGCTCTGCCTGAGGGTAATTTTGAGTGGGTAGAAGATATTAATAATTTTTCTTTGAACTCAATTCCCACTGATTCAAGTGTTGGATATATATTAGAAGTTGATTTGATATATCCAGTTGAAATCCATGACATTCATAATAATCTACCATTCTGTTGTGAAAATAAAAAACCTCCCGAGTCAAAAGAAACAAAATTGATTGTTGATCTACATAATAAATATGAATATATAATTCATTATAAAAATTTGCAGCAATGTTTAAAACATGGTTTAAAGTTAGCCAAAATTCATAGAATATTAAAGTTTCGACAATCCAATTGGTTAAAGAAATATATTTCCTTGAATAACTTTCATAGAACTAATGCGAAAAACTCATTTGAAAAAAATTTTTTTAAATTATTAAACAATGCTGTTTACGGTAAAACAATGGAAAACGTTGATAAACGTAAAGATATTAAAATTGTGAATAAATGGGAAAGTATTGGTAAAAAACTTGGAGCACGTGCCCTCATTGCTAAGCCAGAATTTAATTCTTGTAATATATTTGAAGAAAATATGATCGCGGTTGAATTAAATAGAACTTACTCATACTATAATAAGCCAATTTATTTAGGTTTTACAATTTTAGAACTTTCAAAATGGAAGATGTATGATTTCCATTATGAATATATGATACCTAAATATAAAACTAAAGTTGAACTTAATTATATGGATACAGATTCATTTATATACACAATAGAAACGGATGACTTTTATGAAGACATTAAAAAAGATATTGAAGATAGGTTTGACACATCTGAATATGAGGCTAATAATCAATTTCATATTCCACAAAAAAACAAAAAGGTCTTAGGTATGATGAAAGATGAAAATTTTGGGAAGATAATGAAAGAGTTTGTTGGGTTGAGAGCGAAAATGTATTCGTTTAAAACAGAAAATATGGAAGAAGTTAAAAAAGCTAAGGGTGTCAAAGTGAACGTAACAAAAAAACTAAGTCTTTCTGACTACAAAAATTGCTTATATAATAAAAAAATTTACTATAGAAATATGTATATTTTTAAATCAAAACTACACACTGTATATACATCCCTTATTAACAAGATATCCTTAAGCTATTTAGATAATAAAAGATTTATATGTGTGAATAACATTAATACCCTAGCTTGGGGTCACTATAAAGAAAAATTTATTAATAATGATAGTGATGATTATTATTTAATGGATATAGAATATAATAATGATAAAGATATCTGTAAAATAAATGATAATGAAGTAGAATTTGTAGATCAAAATTATATTATAGAGAGCTTTAATAATGATGATAGTTTAGATAAATTTCTAATGGAAATAGAATATTAAAATATACAAAATTCCATAATAATTGTTGTATATTAATTCTAAATACATTAAACTTTTATGTAAACAAACTATAACTATTGCAATTATTTATTTTAAGAAATTATATTTTTTTTATCAATAATAAACAAACTTTATATTTTCAATTATTAAATGTGTTTTATTTTCTAAATATTTTGCCATTGTACATTTTCAGTTTCATAATCTAACTTTTTACGATTTCTAGTTACTCGTGGGGAATACTGATACGGTAAAGTTGATTGCTTCAATTTTGTATGATTTTCTTCCTTTGATAATATTCTAATTTTTGGTGTTCCACTATTTGAAAAATTTTTTAGTCGTTTGCCTACTGAAGATGCAGAAGAAGGATTTATTTTTTGTACTGTTGTATCCATATCAATTTGATCATCGTGATCGTAAGTATAAATATCCTCTGGCAAGTTTATATTACATTGTGTTCCAACACTACTTTGCTTTGATTGCATTGTTTGAGTTTCAATATGCTTTTTGTATGTTTTTCTTGTCTGAGTTTCATTATCACGTAAATTGTTATATTTAGAACTTATGATCTGATTTGATGATTTTTGTTTTTCAATTAAATATTTCGCTAATTCTTGCTTAATATAATACCATTTGTTAATATCTTTTAACGTGTGTGAAGCATATAGTGGTAAAAGCTTTCGATGCAAAAAGGTGGAATCAGAATTTTTGTTTATAAACTTCTCATAAACTGATGGCTGTATAACTATTAGTTTAGATAAATTATTTGACATTTTCCAAAATTTTTCCAATAACTCCACTTAATACTGAAGAAATAATAATTGGTAAGAATCCTCCCTTTTGAATAAGATGTTTCCTCTTTTGTTTCATAGAGGTTTGTGGTGAACAAACTTTTCTAATCGCATTTTTATATGGTTTTAATTTTTCAAAAACTGTTTTGTTTATTTTATGATTTTTTTTAATAACATTGAAAAGTATTTCATGTATAGCTTTAATAGCAACATCATCAACATATTTTAAAATTGCATTACGTAGTTTGGGCTTCGCTTTTTTAAGAACATAAAGAATATGTTTGTTCTCCCTCAACAATTTTAGATTGGAAGTCATTGTTTATATTTGCAAATATTGAATAGTGAGTATTATTGAATATATCAGATCTGAATCTTAATGCGTTGTGTATTTGTTGTGTAAGATCAATTAATAAATAACCATGAGCATGTTGAGTGCATTTATTATATACATCAACCAAAGCTTTTGAATTTTCGGGATATACTTGACGAGCCAAATGATGAAATTGTAACTTATCCCTTGGATTCTTAAACATTACTATATATTTAGAGTTTAAAGAAATATCTCTTGAATAAGCACCTTTATGGAAAATGTTTTGTGTTACTAAAATTACAGCTAAATTTCTATGATGTGACCCCTTAGTGAAGAGTTCACAAACTTTTTTATTTGACGATTCAAGCATTAAATCATCCAATATTATTAAAGTTGATTCTTTATCATTAGTACTAAAAGTTTCTGGAATTCCTTTAATAAACTGAACATTTTTTATTAATGGTAGTGAATTTTTTTCAGAAAAACACCATACAATTCGATCAATGCCTTTAGATATTAAGTGTTGATTTTCAATCAAATTTTTAATAAATGTAGATTTCCCACAACCTGAAGGACCACACACCATCATTGTAAATGGATATATAAACTGTTGAAACATGTTTACACATTCATACACAACACGTAAATGAATCGAAGCTTTACATTCCTTAAATAAATATGAGTAAACAAACTCTTGTTAATGAACTTCATCGTCAAGCAAGAAAAAACTTTAAACGTCGACGATTTATTCAGAAGGGGATTCTAGATACATGGCAAATAGATTTAGTGGAGATGATTCCATATTCAAAATTTAATAAAGGTTTCAAGTATATGCTTACTGTAATAGATGTATTCTCAAAGTATGCGTATGCTGCACCACTGAAATCTAAAACAGGAACAGAGATTTCAAAAGCATTTAAAAATATTATAAAGTTGAACGAACAAAAATCTCCCAAAAATCTTCATTCTGATCAAGGAACAGAATTTTATAATAAAGACTTTAAAAGTCTAATGAAAAAACTTAATATTAATCATTATCACACTTTTTCAAATATGAAGGCATCTGTAGTTGAGCGTTTTAACAGAACTTTAAAAACTAAAATGTGGAAACAATTCAGTATGCAAGGAAATTATAAGTGGATAAATATATTAGATAAATTATTGCAAGAGTATAATTCATCTTATCACCGTACTATTAAAATGAGACCCAACTCTGTTAACAAGAAAAATGAAAAAAGGCTTCTTAGAACTATATACAATAACTTAAAAATATTTAAAAGAGGAAAATATAAGACAAATGATTTTGTTCGCATAAGCAAATATAAAAATGTTTTTGAGAAAGGATATACACCAAATTGGTCTTCAGAAGTTTTTCAAATAAATAAAAGTTTTGTAACAAATCCAATAACATATCAACTTAAAGATCTTAAGGGAAATATAATAAAAGGTGGATTTTATGAAGAAGAATTATTAAAAACTAAAGTTCCCAACGTTTATTTAGTAGAAAAAGTGTTGAAACGTCGTGGAAAAAAGCTGTTTGTAAAATGGCTAGGTTTCGGAAAGGAACATAATTCATGGATTCATCAAACCGACATAGGCGAATAACCCAATTTTAATCATATATGTATAGCAAACAACGACTAACTTCAATTATTTCTTTTGAAGATGGCTTCAAGTATGGAAGAAAGTGATCTTTATGTTACTTTATTAAGTAATGATTCAACAGATATTTATAAAAACTCTTCAAGCACTTTTACAAATTTGCTAAAGCAATCTTTATACCTAAACGATAAATGGGTAGTTGGATTATCAGATATTTCTTTTTCATTAATGAATAAAACAAAAAAAGAAGATAATGAAAATGTTATAAAACGTAAAAAACGAAATGTGTTAAACCAACCTTTAGATTATGAAATATTAAAAACACCAAATCCGGATGTTAATATTAATCATGAAAGTATTAAATTGAAATTTAAAGAACTTATGAATAAAACAAACGAGCAAACAAAAACAAATTTAGAGAATGGTGATAAAATTTCAAAACGTTTAAATAATGTGGATGATAATATTCTAAAAACTATAACACCATTCGAAGAAAAGAAAGGTGACAATAAAAGAAATTCAAATATAAAAAGAAACGAAAATAAAGGTAGCTCAAATATCAAACAAAATGCTCAAACTATTGATCAAGAGTTTGAAGCTAATAGAAAAGATTCTATTTTATCGTCAAAAAAATATATTTTAGATAAATCTTTAAATGATTTGCCTACCAATATAAACAACTTTATTAATAAAAATGAATCCACTGGAATAGATGAAATCGTATTTATTTACACTGATATAATTAAACCTCGATACGTAGGAAGTAAAAAAACGAAATGTTTAAAAATATTTTCAATATCGACATTAAAAAATTATATTCATTTTAGCCGTATTGAATATTTTCCAATCGAAACTTTTAATATTAATAATATTTCAATAATGATTCGAAATGATGAAGGGAAAGTAATGGAGTTGTTAGAATATATTCCAGTTTATTGCACTTTACACTTTAAAAAGAAACGTATATAATGATTATGTAATAGAAAGATAAATCATTTTTATTACAACCATGGATGTGATGTATACAAATTATTATAATAATCAGTCTGGAAATAACTTACAAAATATTGGTGAAATATATCATACACCAAGAATTATACAGTATGGACGTGGTATTGGATCACTTTTTTCAGCATTATTCTCCCATCTAAAACCTTTATTGAAAACAGGTTTGCATATTTTAAAAAATAAATCATTAGATATTGGAAAAGATATGTTGGAGGAAATTGGAACAAAACCAGTAAAACAAATTTTATTAAATCAAGGAAGAAAAGTCATGAATGACATTACAGAGGCTGCTATCGACAAGATTAAAACAATGCAAAGAGGCAAAGGGAAGCGTATAAAACTAAAACGTTTAAAACAGAGACCGCAGAATAAATTAAAACGTTGCAGAGGAAAGAACTTTAAAGATATTTTTGGAAATTTGAAATGTCTGGATTTATAGAATGTATGAAAAGTGAATTAGATTTATTTGAAGCTCCTCCAATTCAAACCAGTGTCATTAAAACTGAAGAAATATCCTACAACCCAATAGCTTCTTTGGATAATTCTAGTACTATTGAGTTTGTATCATTAGGAAATGGAGAAACTTATAGAGATCTCAATAGTATTTATCTTAGACTAGTCGTTGAATTTAAAGGAAGCGGAAGTGTTGTTAATAACCTTTTACACTCATTATTTAGAAACTGTATAGTTCATCTAAATAATAAAAATGTATCCCAACCTGACAATAACTATCACTATAGAGCATATATGGAAACATTGTTAAATTATGGAAACGATGCAACATCAACACATCTTGAATCTTGTGGTTGGGCAGTTGATACAAATAAAATTAATTCATTAATTGAGAAAGAAAACCCCGGATTAGATAAAAGAAGAAAATTATTTAAAATTGGAAAAAAAGTAGAGCTTTTTGGAAAACTTCATGTAGATGTGTTTAATCAACAAAAATACTTGCTAAATAATGTTGATATTAAGGTAACGCTAAATTTGGAGAAACCCGAATTCTATATTTTAGAAGGTGGAGATAAAAATGAATGTAATTTAAAAATACACGAAGCTAATTTATACATAAATCATCTTGCTATCAATAATAATATTTTAATGGCACATCACAACGTGTTGCAATCAAAAAATGCAATATATCCATATAAGAGAGTGGAAATAAAAACATTTACTATACATCCTGGAAACCACTCGCTATCTTTAGATAATGTTATACTTGGACAGCTACCTAATTTTGTAATTTTTGGTATGGTATCTAATAAAGCTTATACAGGAGATAGAAAAGAAAATCCATTTAACTTTCAACATTTTAACCTACAAAGATTCAATTTGGTTGTTAATGGAGTGCAATTTCCCGCACAACCAATTGAATTTAACTATAATAATGGCACAATTATAAGCACCCGTGGTTATCAAACACTATTTAAAGGAACTGGAATTCATCATTTTGATAAAGGTCATCAAATAACTAAAGAACTTTTTGATAACGGATATTTTATGCTCGCTTTTGATTTAACACCTGATCATAATAACAACTCTAACTGTGGAAATTTAATAAATCAAGGGACAATTCGCATTGAAGGACGTTTTGGAAAACCAATTACTGAAGCGATTACCTGTTTAGTGTATTGTGAATTTGATAGCATAATAGAAATTGATAAGTCTCGCAGTATTTTTCAAACGCTATGAATGCAATTACAATAAAAAATACTTTGAATTCAAACAATATAACAAAGAGTAAATTTAAAGGTGTTTATGCATGCAATAAATTACCAACAAAATCAGTTAAAAAACCATGTTTTTATATTGCTAACACTGATCCATCACATAAACCTGGACAGCATTGGGTTGCATTTTACTTTCCTAAAAATAAAGCAGCTGAATTCTTCTGCTCTGCTGGCCAACCACCTATTAAACAATTCATTTCATTTTTAAGAAGAAATTCCAAAACTTTCATCTGCAATACAAGACGAATTCAAAGTGAAACATCTAATTTATGTGGTTTATACTGCTGTATTTTTATTTATTTAAGAAGTAAAAATGTATCTTTTAATCAAATATTAAGAATTTTTAATTATTTTAACTTATATAAAAATGATACAATAGTACTAAGGTTATTTAAGATTTTTTTTTTTAAACAATTATGAAAATAAAAATAAAAAAAGATATATAAACAAATAATACAATAAAATGATGTTGATTATTTTTTCGCTTCAAAATTTTCCGCTGCTTTTAAAATAATGTTGTCATTCCCATCATATAATGCCAGGAATAGTTGGAGGTCTATTGGCGGTAGGATGATCACTTCCTCTATATGTATCCTTTCCTTTTCTATTGTCCTTTCTCCGTTTTGGTTGTTTTTGCTTACAGCGTTTTCCTTAGGTTTTTTAAGAAAATCCATGTCGCTTCTTGCACAGTTTTTTTAAAAATGATTGATTGTTTAAATACGTTACGAAAAATTCTATCATATTCATAAAATTTACACTCATACAAAATTCTAAAATCTTGACCTATTCTAACAAAAGTGTAAATATTTTGTTTACTAATGTCAACAACCTTTCATATTTTGTCTCTTTAGTTAACTTACAATTTTTTAAATTATCATGACTATGTCTAACACAATTGAAAGAAAATACATTTTAAAGTCAATAAACTTTCAGGAAAACTTCCAAGAATACTTAAAAATATACTCAGCTTATTTTTCAACTAAAAGTGCAATTTAAGAAATAAAAAATATAATAAAACTTCAAATGTCTTATGTAAAAACTTTGTTATCATAAAATTAAAGCGTTAAATTTCATTTCAGCTATAGCACACGACAAAACAACAAATGTATTTCATATACACATCTACATACGTGAAAAAAGAAGATTTTGTTTTATGTTTTGAAAAATTTTGTTTATTAATAATGCTTACTTAAAATGTAGAATAAATAATTAATTAACTGATACACAAATTATGTTTAAATTATTGTATATATGTACAAAATGTTATTTTATACGTTTTTCCAATAAATAATATCTCCTTATTAGATTCTCTATAAAAATTTTTTTCTGCCCGTATATCATACATCTGCATGTGTCAGGACCCTCAGTTGTGGAATCCGTTGCCCAAATACAATTTTTGTAATGAACACCGTGTTTTCCATGCACAGGTATTTCCTCAGTGTCTTTACAACTCTGTGTTAATTTTAAAAAATTATTAATAAGACAAAGGTGTTCAATAAAAATATATCCGTTGAAGTCTTCCAAAAATTTAAGAATTATATTTCTCGACATGTTAACTTAGCAACTTTTTAACAATTAATAATTTAATTTTAAAGACATTTTAATACATTCTTGGAATTTTTAATGGTACCTAATTAAAAAATAGGTTGAGTATTAGGAATGTAAATACTCATGTAACTTTTTAATATATTTTTGTATCAATTAAGAATGTTGGTTTAGTATATCTTGAGTTTATTTCCATATATTTTTTTTATTCAATCCCTCTTTACTGTTTTAATAAAAATCACTCAAACGATCATTTTCTCTTTAATTATTCATCTTTATGGAAAACTATAATTACATTCAATAAAAATTATTTTCTCTTAAATTATTCATCTGTGAAAATTCATCTCTTAACATTCTTATTTAAACAATTTTGCACATACATTTTCTAAAACATGTAAGTTTGTATGCACATATTTATATATGTAAGTATTTATATATGTATTTACAAATAATAATTTACCTTTGCATTTTCTCATATTACAATTTAAAAAAAAATTTTAACAACACAATTTTAAAAAAAATTTTAACAACAAAAAAATCATCCGTATGAGTAAATTGCAGACAATAAAAAAATTTTAATTGAAACTTGAGACAAACAAACCAATAACAAAATGCATATCAACCAAAAATTAAAAATCAGCCTTATGGAAATTACCATTGGGATGAATATTTTAAATTATTAACAAAAATTCATCCTTATGGGAAATTACCATTGGGATGAAAATTTAAAACAAAAATTCATCCTCATGCAATCTCCATAAGGATGAATTTGGTGTCCCAGAAAGCCCACAAATATACTACTAAATCAGTTTCTTAAACCCTTTATAAAACTTCAGTAACTTTTATGAATAAGGGCCGTTAGCAATAAAAAAAATTAACCTTCAGTTAACACTAAACTCAAAATTAAAACCTTGGTTAGCCGAAAGCTATTAACACAAAGTTCAGTTATCTTATAACTTTTAGATTACTTTGCAAAATTTCAGTTAAACTGAGTGCTAACTGAGTGCTACTTGGCGTTTAAGTTCTTAACTGTAAGAAAATATTTGATGTTTGAATTTAAATATATTATATTTTTGCTATTTTTAAACAATTGAAAGATGCCTCTACGATTAAAAAGATTTACACATTTGTATAATTTATATAAAGTAAATATTTCTTATGGTATGAAAAGAAAATATAACCACAGAAGTCGAATAGATCATTTTAATTTACCTGATGCAGAGTTTTTCATGAGATGTTGTTTATCTAAGAGAATTGTAAAATTTATAGCAAAAAATATTTTAAAATACATTCAATTCTTAATAAATTTATTAGCAGGTGCACATTAAGAATTTATATTCATGTATACATTTCTTCTTCTTTTTGAAATTCATTCATAATAATTGATAACTACAAGTTAACTGGGATTTATATTTTCTTTAATCTTGGCTTTTCTCCATGAATAAGTAAATATAAAACCCCTTCAAGGAAGCACAGCTGAAGTGCTATGTGACGCCTCCACAGGTTGCGGACAGTGGACAACCCTACCATGCAGTGTGTAGGGTAACTGTGAATTGAATAAGCAGTGGCGGACAGTTCAGCGGAATGGAGAAGAGGGTCTCAGGTGGACACGCCTGGCAATGTGTGTATCTTTAAATCCTGAGTGCCGTAGAGGCTCCATTCGACATGGCGAAATATTGGCGCCATTTAATAACCAATGCCAAACTTTTTGTTTTTAAGGTCCCTAGCCTTCAAGTAGGTTGAGCTGCGGGCTAATAACCCTCTCTCGTAAAAAATATCTTATTACTGAAACGTCTACAAATAATTCAACACGATCCCCCACCATGATAACGAAATTTGACGCCCTATGTTCAACATGAACTTTTATATAATTTGAAGATATTTATAATGTCAATTAATTTATATAAATAAAAGGAAATATATATACAAGTTAACTAACTCTTGCCTATTGTTACCGAACATTTTTAATTTATAGTTAAAACTTCAGTTTAAGCTTACTGAAAATTAGTAAACTTTTACGTTAAATTTATTTAACTGAATATTATGTTAATAGGCCTAAGACAGTTTCTATTTATTGTATTGGACATTGTTTACGAGGCATTAAACTTTTTTTTTTAATAAAACACAATTAAATGAAATGATTAAGATAATAAAGCCAACTATTTCACAAATTTCATTGCATTTAATATTTATTCTTGTAAATGACATTCTGTCTGTCCAATTTAACATCGCTTTTTATACCCTTCACACAGTGAAAAAGGGTATATATAGGTTTGTCATTCCGTGTGAAATTTCTACAATTTTCATTTCCGACCCCATAAAGTATATATTTTCTGAAAGCTTATGAATAGAGGAGTCGATTAAGCCCTGACCGTCTGTCCGTCTGACCGTCTGTCCGTGTGTATGTTGAAATCAACTTTTTGAAGCCCCCCGACATAGGTTGGACCCGGGTAAGGTATTAAAATATCAGAAATATTCGGGAGTAGATCGGTATTGAAAATCAGAAACATCGGTACATAAACAACTGAGATATGAGCAAAAACCCACGACCACCTCGATTTTCTTTTCATAAAAACAACATTACAACAACAACATACATACATACAAACGTGTATACTGGTTAGAGAAAACGTGGCATCGAATCCCAGCTGAGGCAAAAAAATTTTTTTTTAAATTTTTTTAAAATTTTTTTTTTAATTTTTTTTTTATTTTTTTTTTATTTTTTATTTAATATATTATATATATTTTTATTATTATTTTTTTTTATTTTTTTTTTTTTAATTTTTTTTTTATTTTTTTTTTGTTTTATATATATTATATATGTATATAATAATTTTTTTTTTTTAATTTTTTTTTTAAATTTTTTTTTTTAAATTTTTTTTTTATTTTTTATTTTTTTTTGTTTTTTTTAACATACATACGTGAATTTACTGTTATTGCATGACTACACGTTGTGAAGGGTATATAAGATTCGGCACGGCCGAATATAGCGCTTTTACTTGTTTTTAACATTCTTGGTCTGATTGGATGCATTTCTCCTCTAAATTTGGTTTATAGGTTTGTCATTCCGTGTGAAATTTCTACAATTTTCATTTCCGACCCCATAAAGTATATATTTCTTGAAAGCTTATGAATAGGGGAGTTGATTAAGCTTTGTCAGTCTGTCCGTGTTTATGTTGAAATCAACTTTTTGAAGCACCCCTACATCGTCTGGACCCGGGTGAGGCATTAAAATATCGGAAATATTCGGGAGTAGATCGGCATTGAAAATCAGAAACATCGGTACATAAACAACTGAGATATAAGCAAATAACCACGACCACCTCGTTTTTTTTCCACAACAACAACATACAACACATACTTACAAACGTGGCATCGAATCCCAGCTGAGCCATTAAATTATTTTTTATTTAATATTTTTTTTTTTTTATTATTTTATGTTTATATTTTTTTTCTATTTTTATATATTTTTTTTAATTTTTTTTTTAACATACAAACGTAAACTCAATTTATAATTTTACAATGGAATGCTTTTTTAAATGTATGTTCGTATTTCATTTGAGGTGAATAGTGATACAAACAATTGTTATTGCATGACTACAAGTTGTGAAGGGTATATAAGATTCGGTACGGCCGAATATAGCACTCTCGCTTGTTTTTTAATGATATTAGAAATAAAAAAAATCACGAATCATTTGCTTGTTACATTCATCATTCACGGTAATGTTGGCACCGGTCTTGGACTTCAAAAGAAATACCCCAATAAAGACTTCCGCATATGAACCGCACAAAAAAAGTGTTTTGTTTTTATCAGGATGTAATGAAGTCTCCGAAAAAAAATTCTGCTTCTTTACATGCTCCTAAAGCCAGAAATCAGCCTTATTACTGAAGATTATTTGATTATTATTGATTATTATTTGATCAACCTCAGTTGATCATTAGCGCATTTGATACTCCGCTTTAATTGACACCAGTTGGATCTTGTATTGACATAGACGAAGATCTTTCTTAAAAATTTTCGAAGTTAAGACCGAGTTGCTGAAAATGGCGTAAGATAAATAAATTCGAGTCCATTGTACGCACGGTACAAGCTCGATTTAGATCAAGAGTATCGTAAGGAGTAAATGTGGTCATGAATCGATCCATAATATTGCGCATTACCTGATCTGATGGGTAAAAACTTGCTTACCGTAAACTTTACAAAGTGCTCTATAAGAGCGTAAATTTAAAAATTAAATTTTTACATTTTGTAAACGTTGTGTTGGTGTAAGTCTCTGCATGGTGATTTGCCATAGTATCTTGTTGTACAAGTATCCCTATTGGAAATTGTATACGGGCTTAAGGGCTTAATCGACTCCCCTATTCATAAGCTTTCAGAAAATATATACTTTATGGGGTCGGAAATCAAAATTGTAGAAATTTCACACGGAATGACAAACCTATATATACCCTTTTTATACCCTTCACCTGTGGTGCACAAGGGTATATATAGCTTTGTCATTCCGTGCCCGTCTGTCCGTGTGTTGGTTGAAATCAACTTTTAGAAGCAACTATATGTTCCTCAGATCTGTATATGGTATCAATCTCTTGGAAATATCCAGGAATGAATCGCTATTGAAATTCAGCACAATCGCCCCATAACTTTCTGAGATATGAGCAAAAAACCACGACCACCTCGTTTTTTTTCACAATTACAACAACAACATACATACATACATACATGTAAAAAACATACCAAACAAAAAAAATTAAAAAAAAAAAAAAAAATTAAAAATAAGAAAAAAATAATAAAAAAAAACTACATAAAAAAATTTAAAAAAATTTTTTTAAAAAAATTTTTTTTAAAAAAAATTTTTTTAAAAAATTAAAAAAAAGTATAAAAAAAAATAATAAAATATAAATAATATATTAAATAAAATAAAATTTTTTTGGCTCAGCTGGGATTCGATGCCACATTTATTCTAACGTGTACGTATGCGCGTATTTTATGTGGGATGAATGGTGATACAAACAATTGTTATTGCATGACTACACGTTGTGAAGGGTATATAAGATTCGGCACGGCCGAATATAGCACTGTTACTTGTTCACTGTGTGAAGGGTATAAAAAATATGCACCCAACCGGAAGTGACCAGAGAATACACTCCGGTTCACTGGTTTAAAGGCACTAAAAATTTCATATTCAGAAGCCTGTTTTTTTTTGCAATTTTAAATCGATTACAGAATTTTAAAATAAAAATGGAAGCTAGATATCTTGAGATATAAAAAAAAAATTATGCCAATAGTGGTTTTTTAACTAATGAACTTTTTTTAAGCAATTTATAAAAAAGTCCAAAAACTTAATGCAATATTTCACAAACCATCCGACATAAACAAGTATGTACCTAACATCATACTAATATATACATGATGCTAAAGTGCTTCATTAGATTCGTCACGGCCGACAATTTGCTGTAGCAATCGATAAATTTATTATATTTCCATTTATATTCTATGTATTTATTTATATTTTTTTTTTGGCTCGAAAAAAGCTCAAAAAAACAAATTTCTGCCACAACCATCTTTTAGAAGGTCAAAAAAATATCAAACTTGCTAGAAGTGCAGTTAAACCGAATTTAAAAAAAAAATACTTATTTTTTGGTTGTCTGCTTCACGTTAGACGACTTTAAAATAAAATTTATGTATATCATTGTGTTTGAGTTTCATCTTAGAATTTTCATGTTAGAAACCATATCACCCTTACAGTTTTAGTATTGGACATGTGCATCGTATACGATCATCAAAGGACTGAAATCCCATCAAGTCACAGCGATCGTTCATTGTATGTTAAAGTTTTAGTTTATACGCATCAAAAAAATTTGAAAGTAGTGTAAACAGAGTTACATTTGTAGGACTTCTAAACCAATAGTACAAAATGGTTCGTCTAAATGCCTCCATAAATGCGAAATAATTTGTCATAAATGATAATGCAAATTATTTTAAACGATTCATGTAAACAAATAACATTAATTCATGAAGCAGACCTTATATGCATGAGTTCTATCTATGCAACATACTTTTTGCCATTGTCCGGCTTAGGGCCTGTTATATAAATAAAAGTTTTTTTTTACGATTTAGCGAGTATATCTCGTATTAATGTTAAGAGGATATGCTCGTTTTTTTGTGCGTCATGTTGTTTTTAAGGTGCGTGAACCGTTATTCTCTGAATAGAAAAGGGGCGAGCTATACGTATCAGATATAACAAATGTATCAATTGTGATGGTCTTCAAATATTTTGCCTATTTTACCCAGCCTTACAATACATACTGGACCCCTGCTTTGTACGTAAAAGCAACACAAAAACTGTTTCGGTTATTATAGCCAAAAATGTTGCCAATCATTGTGATAGTTTTTTTAATGGTTGTAGCAACGGAACTTTATCCGAAAAGAACAGAATTCTTTAATTTGAAATAATTGTGGATGTCACAAAAAATCTGTTTTTTGCTTGCAAATATAATCAGTGTTATTTACAACCGCAACTATGTGCTAACTTACTAGCTGTTGACTTCTTTATGCGTAAGTCATAATCCGCGAAACATAACAGTTTGTTAATTATCACACAGTTTCTTGTTATAACAAGAATGACGTCAAATGTATTTAAGTAAATTTTTCACCTGAACAATACAGGGGGCCAATTACGGCATTTGAACGTGATCAAAATTTGAAAGTTCTTATTAGAATCTCTATACCTAAAGCACAGCGAACTCGATTGTTCATGTAAAATTTCCATTGTAATCGAATGCCGTAGTTTGGCCCCTGATATTTTTTTAAAAAGTGATTATAATTTTTATGCGTTCAGATTTTGTGCAGGCCATTCTTTAATGTATAAGTTAAGAAAATACCTGTTAATTTGTATGAGCATTTGGACAGTTGTCATTTTCCACCCTAAACTAAAAAACTTTTAATTTACATACATACATGTGTAAAATATGTATGTATGTACGTACATACATGTTAAAATACCACCCCATATGCCAATCTTTTTGGTTGTGTGTATATAAATTCAAATTCTATTAATTTATTCTCTTGTTGCAGGCTCAACACAGTGAGGAGCGCGAAAAGTGGGTGCGTCGCTTAGAGGATACGATAAGACGTCATGCAAATCGTTCTCGCATGTGGGAAAGTCAGAGTGCATTCTACCTTGGTGGCTACAACAAAGATTTGGCAAGTAAGCGAGCAAATTATTTAGAAATTTTAGAACGTCGCGTTTCAGAAGCCGATGCCTATTTACAATTAATGATTGAGCAAACAGATGTAAGTTTTCATATACACACATAAACTAATTTTTACAATTTAAATACATATTCTATTAACATGTTTTGTTTCTTCTTCTTTTTCTTGTTTGTTTTTAGACCCTTGAAAAACGCATTAATGACATAACAGATCCAAATGAAAAAGCTAAATGTAAAAGTATACAAGATAATGCCAGTGTAAGTAATCAACATAAATATTGAACAATTAGAATTTGTTTTTATAATAGACCACAATGTACTGCATAAGTAAAATTTAATCTGAGCACTAAACAATAACTGACATAAATACAAATTATACAAATACAAATAATGTTATTCCTTTATATTTCTAACGTTTATAATTGTTTTAATACACACATGTGTCAATTGCGTTCGTTACTTGAAGATTTATTTAAATAAATACAAAAAAATTAGTTTGAAGTGTAGAACATTTATGACTTTGTATTATTGTTTTATTTGTTTTTACTTTTCGTTCTTGATAGACTTGCATGCATACATTTTTAAAGAACAAAATTTAACTTTATTATTGTCCAATTTATATACTAATAGAGAGTTTTAAACATTTTAATTAAATAAATTACAACAATACTTTTAAATTGTATGCTTATGTACACGACAGTTTTTGTTTTTGTGTTTTTATTTTTTTATTATTAATTGTGTGTTTAATATGAAACATTTGTAACAAATATTAATTAGTTGAACCTTATACAATTGCATAAGTAACTTATGTAAATAGAATTCATTGAACTATTAATAAAAAATATTAAAAAGTATTAAATACGTTACCTTTGTGCAAAAGAAAAAACAAATTCCTTTTATTGGAATTTACCTTAATTCAGACTTAATGGGGTGCATTAAAAAAAAAAAATAATAATAAATGTTGGTTCAACCATAACGCATAATGTAAATTGTGAGTCACGCTTTAACGTCCAGTTTTTGGCTCAACCTAGTTTGACATTTTTTTTTATTTGATTTTTGTGATCTTTTTGGTCAGCATAATCGACCAAATGTGTCCACAATCAGGAGAATTGTGTTCAAATTTCAGCAAACCAGGTCTGTAGGAAATGTGATAACACCTGTACATGCAGGCCCAGTTCATTCTGCGAAAAACATTGCTGTTGCTTGCTTGCGATAGGGAGGCAGAGGAGCCGTCAACCTCGATTCGTCGTTGTGAACATCTCACGAACATTACACAGAAAAACAAAATAACACTTTTTTGTTGCATAAAGCTTTTCTACTGTTGTTTGTTAATTTGGGTGCGCTGATTTTAAATCTACCCTTAGATTTTTTGTAGCAGCTCTTGATAGTGAGATACAGGTACCGTCTTAAATTTACATAAGTAGTCGATAGTTTATATCAATAGCGGTGTAACTTAACTAGTTCCTTTATTAATTTCAGTATGTCTTCCTCAAGAAGGACGTGTTTAAATAATCCACATTCTTTTTGTGTTATTTGTGGAGAATATGTGTTCTAAAAATTTCGTTTAAATGTGTCGGACTTTGTGAAAAAGGCATACTTGGACTACTTTGGTTTTCCGTTGCCGTCAAACGCTAAGCCTTGGACACCAAGTTTGGTATGTAAAACATGTGTTGAATCTTTGCGACTGTGGGCAAACAAAAAAAGACCCACTTTTAAGTACAAAGCTTCTATGATTTTGCGTGAACCATCCAACTATCATGACGACTGTTATTTCTGTGTAACGAAAATTGCTCTAAGTGGATATATCCAAACTTAAAATCTGCCATAAGACCAGTCTTGAGTATTAGTGACATGTCAACACCACAGCACCCATATACATCTTCGCAAAATTCAGACCAGTGCAGCAGACAAACCGAAAACGACGACAGTGGTAGCGACAGTGATTTCGATTACTACGGTAGTCCCCGATCACTAAATCAAGATGATCTAAATGACTGGATCAGGGACCTTGGACTTTCTAAAACGGCATCAGAAATTTTAGCTTCCCGATTGAAAGAAAGAAATTTGTCGACCAGAGGAACGAAGCTATCATACTACCGTAACAGGGAAAAGGATTTACTTCCTTTCTTGACTCAAAAAGATAACTTTGTATTTTGTACTGATAATCCGGGCCTAATAAATGCAATGGGATTAAAAGAGTATAATCCAAATCAGTGACGGTTGTTCATTGATTCGTCGAAACGAAGTTTGAAATGTGTTCTTTTACATAATGGTAACAAACTTGGTTCCTTACCTATTGCTCATTCTTCAAAGGTTAAAGAAGAATATCCTACAATATCTTTAGTTCTCGACAAAATCAAGTGTTGTGTGTGTTGATTTTAAAATGGTAAATTTTCTCCTGGGCCAACAAAGTGGCTACACAAAATATCCCTGTTTCCTATGCTTATGGGACTGAGACTGACCTTCTAGGGAGGCTTTGATTCCCGGCAAGCAAAATGTAATTAATGTTCCACTAGTATCCAGAGCCTGAATTATATTGCCGCCTTTGCAAATAAAACTGGGGTTGATAAAACAATTCGTAAAAGCTCTTAACAAAGATGGCGAATCTTTCAAATACATTGTAAAAGTGTTTCCAAAATTGAGTAGTGAGAAAATCAAAGGTGGTATTTTCGATCGCCCACAAATCAGGAAGTTGATAGATGATAAAATTTTCAGCAACCATATGACAGCTGTCAAGAAATGTGCATGGGAAGAGTTTGTTTGGCTAGTGAGGAATTTTTTGGGCCATAGGAAATGTGACGACTACATTCAGCACGTTAAACAGTTGCTGATACACATCCAGCGGCTTGGATGCAACATGAGTATTAAGCTTCACTACCTTCACAGCCATCTAGGCTATTTTCCTTAAAATCTCGGTGACCTAAGCGAGGAACAAGGAAAGCGCTTTGGCCAGGATATTCGCACTATGGAGGAGAGGTATCAGGGGCACTGGAATGAACATATGATGGCTGATTATTGTTGGAGCATTCAAAATAGTACTCATATAACATCTCACTCTAGAAAATCCAAAAAAAGGAAATTTTATTCAGGATAAATATCTTTAATAAATTTTTTAAACTTAAACTATGTGCACTTTCAATAAAAAATCCTGTCACTTCATAACTCCATAACTAGAGCTGCTACATGAAAACCACATTTATTTTTGAAATCAGCGTCGACATTCTGTTTTCCAGTGGATTATAATCCAAGAACAATTCAAGGGCTTAAAAATTAGATAAATCGGCACATTAAAAACATTTAACCTCAATTATGACGTGAGTGTCATTGAAAATATGGACCATCGGATAGAAGTATACATGGGCGTAACTAGACCATTCTCTTTGCAATGCATGAAGTGTTTTTCTCCAGAATTAAAAGAAACTACATTATTTATATATGTACATATAAAATTAACTCAGTTTTTTTAGTTCTTATGCTTTTGTCATTCCAGAAAACTTTGTAGCTACGCCAATGAAAGTTTGCGAATCCGAGGCGAGCATTTGCGCGATATTTTTTTTTATTTATAACTGTCATAAATCCTTCTGTCATAATGAAAAACTTTAAGATTATGTTCTGAAAACTTTTTGTTTTATTTGCAATTTAAATCGTGCGTTTGGGTTGGACCACTCGTTATTACCAAAGATCATATAAAAATAACCTTACAAAATTAAGTGCAAATATTAAATTTTTAACATAAACCCTAAATAATTTGTATATAAGTACCCAGCAAAAACTTCTTCTTGGTAGTAAGCAAGTTTGTAAGAGAATGTCAAGATGCTTTGTTTTACAATCCTGCATATTTGTTTGCAACGTCCCAGTGAGCATCATAGCAATTCGTTGCGTGGTAGAGATTAAAAGATTAAGAAATTCTTCATAGAACTTTTATATTCTTAAACAATATTTTTTGTTAAAAAAATAAACAATTTTTGCATTATTGTCCCTCGACTTACGTTTTTTAATTTGTTACGTAGTTAACTATTGAATATTTGTATTTATTTATTTATTTACGTACGTCATTACGTACGAGTGTAAATAAGTTTCCTTCCTTTCATTGTCTGTGAGATTTAAAACACCAACAAACAGCTGACACCTGTTAATTAACGGTATACATATTGTATATGTATTTCTTTCTTTTTTTTTAATCAATTTCCCAACAAAATAGAACACAGTAAGTGAATAAAAAATAAAAGAAAAATTGGAAAGGTGAAGAAAATAATGTGTGTACTTCATAATGAACATTGATTGGATGGCCTTGTCGAGGGTCATGAGAATTAATGAGGTCTACTACACATGGAATTAAGTTGTGTTGCTTCTTAAAGTTATTTTATGAATTCCTTTAAATATCCACTTGAAATCTCTTTTTAAATTTTTTTGTTTTGTTTTCTTTTTAAGGCCATGTTAGATCATATAAAACATTCAATTGTCAGCTTACAAATTGCTAAAAATATGGCTCATCCTATAAATGGCATTTATAATGGACCTACCAATATTGCTCTGGATACACCGGCTACCGCTACTCCCACTTCGATGATACTACCAAATATATTATTAAAACCGGACATTTCGGGTGATGATGATTCGACAGCAGATAATGGTAAGTGTCTTACAATGATTTTAATACCTTTTGACCTGTTTAATTTATTCATTCATGGTCTCAATGAATTTTTAAAGAAAACAAATTTTTGCATTAATAAAGGGTTTTTCTCAATAAAAGTTGTTAAATATCCGCGAAAATATTAAGCAAATTAAACAAATGATGTAGATTTATGCTGAAAACATAACGGTGGCAATAAGGAAAAACTGCTTATGTCTGCTGTTGTAGTTTTTCAGGAAAGCACTTTTAACTTATTGAACTGATTTTTGAAAATTGATTCCCTATAAAGCAAAGCAAATATATGAATAATTTGCTATATAAATTAAAGAGCATAATGATTTTTGTATATTTTATAACTTAAAATAAGTTATTATTGTTGTAGATTTGAATATCTCACTTTTAGCTTATGTCGATTTAAGCAGTTTTTCCTTTATGCCACAGATATCTGGTAGAACCACTCACATTCTTTATAAAACGCAATTCTCGAAAACCGAAACTTACTTAAACAAAATTCTTTATAGTCTGAAAATCTCATTAAACATGAATATCGGAATTGACTTACAAATTCCATATAACAAAAAAAGAGGCCAAATTGCGACGTAATCGAAATTTTGAATTTCTTATTGGAATCTCTAATCAAAAGCACAATAAACTCGTTTGTTCGAGTAAAATTTCGATAGAGTTCAAAAGCTGTAATTTACCGCAGTGTTTGCCAATAATTGATTAGTTTATATATATTTTCTGAAAGCTTATGAATAGAGGAGTCGATTAAGCCCTGACCGTCTGCCCGTGTGTTGGTTGAAATCAACTTTTAGAAGCAACTATATGTTCCTCAGATCTGTTTATGGTATCAATCTCTTGGAAATATCCAGGAATGAATCGCTATTGAAATTCAGCACAATCGCCCCATAACTTTCTGAGATATGAGCAAAAAACCACGACCACCTCTTTTTTTTCACAATTACAACAACAACCTACATACATATTGGTTAAAGTAAACGTGGCGTCAGATTCCAGCTGAGCCAAAAAAATTTTATTTTATTTTATTTAATATATTATTTATATTTTATTATTATTTTTTTTTTTTAATTTTTTTAAAAAAATTTTTAAACATTTTTTTTATTTTTTTTATTTTTTTTTTGTAATTTTTTTTATTATTATTTTTTTTAATATATTTTTTTTTGTATTTTTTTTTTATGTTTTTTACATGTACATACATACGTATTTTATATGAGATGAATGGTGATACAAACAATTGTTATTGCATGACTACACGTTGTGAAGGGTATATAAGATTCGGCACGGCCGAATATAGCACTGTTACTTGTTAATTTTTTTTTTTATTTTTATTTTATTCCCTGGTGTCTTAAAATATTTAATAAATTAAATGTACAGAGTTAACTGTTTATTGAGTCACCGAAATATATTTCAGTAAAACACTTTTAATAAAAATATATGTAGAATAGTTTATTTATACAAAATTAAGATTTTTTTTATTAAAAATTACAAAACGTTACAAAAATAATGAGATTAATAAATGTGGCAATAAGGAAAAACTGTTTATGTCTGTTTTTATAGTTTTTCAGGAGAGTACTTTTAAATTTTTCAGTTGATTTCTAAAAATTTATTTCCTTTAAAATAAAAACTTTTATATGCATTCTGCGCTATAAAAATTAAAAAAAAACATATTAATTTTTTTATATTTGACTAAATTATTTCCTCACCCAAAAAATATCGAGATCAACAAAAAAAACGATTAGTAGAGCCAAACATTAGCATTTTTGTTTTAGATGCATTAACTTTTAAATAGTTAGCAACAGTCCATCGCATAACACGTTCCAAACAGGAATTAATATTGTGTTCAAAAACGTCAATAAATCTCATATTTCCTTTAAACAGCAAAAAAACATTATCAGCAAATAAATAAGGTGTACCTTATGTCGACTTAAGCAGTTTTTACTTTTTGGCACAGATTTAGAGAGAATAACTGAATGAACAAAAGCTCTTTGAACGAACAACCAAATATCGTACAGACACATCAAGTTAGACAAAAAGGACTTAAGTCAGAAACTACAGTTTTTGTTTAATACCAAATAATGTATAAATTGCATTTGTTAGACTTAAGTTATTAATACCTTACGAGAAATGGAGTAAAACCCAATCAAAGACTCAAACTGTAATTTTTAAACTAAAGTCCTGTTTTGCGTGTCATAGGCAGATTTTACCACACTACTTAGTTTGCTAAAATAGTAGTTTTTGAATAGAGCGGCATAATGGCGATGAATAAGAAATTGTAATTAATTTTGAAACAGCCTGTATACTGCTGTTTAATATAAAGTTTAAGAAATATTTACAACTGGACTACGCACAGTGCAATGTTGTTTAATTTTTAGAATTAGCAAACTGGCATTTAGGATTTTTTAGGTCGTATGTGATAAAGAGGAAAACAATGTGACATCTTGTCATTGTCCAAAATTACAGCATCACAGGTTTAATCTACGTAACGTATATGTATATTAATTTTTTTTTTAAATATATTAGCTAAATTTCCAACCTGTCGTAGGTTGTAAAAAATTCGCTTTTACATATTAAAGAGCTGCGTAATATGTTTTGGAGGTTATATGTTCTATTTCACTCTATATTTCAATATAGTTAAACATAAATAATAAATCATTACTCTTACAAAAATTTATAAAATATAAATAAAATAGTGTCAGTTAGTTAGAGTTTGTGCTTTCAAACAAAGTAGAATAACAAAACAAAAAGCGACAATCAAATAAAGAAACGATAAATCATAACAAAAACATGAAGTACAATAGAACACATACAAGAAAAAATTACTAAATAATTACATTTAGAACAGTTTAAAGAGAAAACATTGGGCCAATTCAAAGTGGTTGCATATCAGTCATATTTGTGCTATTTCATATTATTTTATGCATGCATAAAATTTTTGTTAGTAATTTCCATACAAAAAAAATAATATGACTTTACACATTTGTTTCCTATGTATAAGAAATTGTTTATGTTATACTTTTAACCATACTGTCTCTCAGAGAGAATTTCTTCGCTTCTCACCTCTCAGAGAGAATATTTTCTATTTTCTTCTTTCCTGTATACATACAATTTTTAACAGCGTCATCTCTTTGTCTTCTTTCTTGTATTAAATACATAATTTGTTAACAAAAGGTGTTCAAAGTCACTAGTCATATTAATATGAATTATATGGCATAGTACAATATGAGAGTCTACTTTGAATTGGCCCATTGTCTTAATGTTTTTAATACATGTGAACTCATCTCATTACAGAACAGTGAAAGCTAAAGTCTCTATGCATCTTTTTTTGTCTAGATCTTTTAAAACATTGATATATGTTTTGAATGTTCTATTTCAGTGCTAATGTTCTATTTCATCTTTTTTCTGATTCGACTTTATTTCATTCAACTTCGTTCAATATTTTTATCGTAAAGCAAATCACATGTTTTTGCAAGCATATTTTTTATAATGAGAGAGTACACACACTTTTTCAAATATAATGAGATTGCTTGTAAGACATTTTTCTTATTCTTGCACAGCTCTTTAGTATTTATATGACATTTTATAATTTCTATAATATATTTTCCCATAATCTCCTTTAAGAGATAGAGCCTCAACAAAGATATTTTATCCGTATTTGTCGTTAGCCTCGACTGCTTCCATTTAAACTAATATATGTCAGGTTTTAGCCAGGATCATTAACGTCATGTTGTTTTCATATTTTGTTCCCACAGTTCATATTTGTAGTGATTTTTAGCCAGGATATTAACAATATTCGATTTACAAAAGCTTACATTATTTGCAAGGTAGGTTCCATGTTTTAGAGGGGAGGAGGAGAATTCACGTTGGTATTAAAGATGTTTATTTTTGTGTCGCTGGACAAGGTTGTGAATTGCCAAACCGTAGAGAGCTCATTAGATGACGGTTATGTATTTAACTTAAAAATCTAATGCCAAAACCTAAATTAAAAGTCTAAAGGATTGGGCCTGAGCGGTACCATAAAGAGAATGCGCGCCAACTTAAAGTAAGCATAGACGAGGATAGTGGATAGTTAAACTTTTATACAAAATTTATTTACAATTTATATTAGACTCAACTTACTCCTTTTCTTATAATATACTAGTAAAGCCCGGCGCGCGTTGCTACGCCCCTTAATGAAAGTGCAAGTACTTTAAAATTATAACTTTTTTATGGGCCCGCCCACTTTTCTAATCACGAAATTAAATAGTCATGACAGCTCAATATGTGTGTGCAAAGTTTCAGAAAAATCGGTCAAGTCCAAGAAGTTAAAAATTATAACTTTTTTTATGAGCGTGGCACTGCCCACTTTTCTAACAACGAAATTGTAAAGTCATGACAGCTCAATATGTGTGCAAAGTTTCAGAAAAATCGGTCCAGTGCAAGTACCTCAAAATTATAACATTTTTTGATGGGCGTGGCCCTGCCCACTTTTCAAATCACGGAATTATATAGTCATGACAGCTTAATATGTGTGAAAAGCTTAAGAAAAATCGGTCCAGTGCAAGTACCTCAAAATTATAACTTTTATTGATGGGCGTGGCCCTGCCCACTTTTCAAATCACGAAATTATATAGTCATGACAGCTCAATATGTGTGCAAAGCTTCAGAAAAATTAGTCCAGTGCAAGTACCTCAAAATTATAATTTTTTTTTATGGGCGTAACCCCGCCCAGTAATCACGAAATTACGTAGTCATGACAGCTCAATATGTGTGCAAAGTTTTCAGAGAATCGGTCAAGTGCAAGTAGCTAAAACTGATAACTAATTTTTTATGGGCGTGACCCCGCCCACTTTTTATCACCCATAAACACTCCCTGGAATGTGTGCAACAACTTGCCAAAGTTTGAGTCCGATCGGTTTTACAGTTTCGAAGTCTATAGCTAACACACACACACAGAGTTTCACTTTTATATATATAGATTTGTGATTCAAATACTTTAATTACTCTCATTATTTTTGGCATAAATATAAGTTTAAAACACTTTATTTTCGGCTTCTCTTTAAGTATAGCCAAAACAATACTGAAATATCGTATAAAAAAAAAACTTACTTATATGTATGTGTATGCGTGTTGGTTAAAAATTGCACTCTTTGGTATAAAACATGCGCTTGTCCGGCATATTTTTTATATATGCATAGTATTTGTATGCACTTTAAATGTGCACACACACACACATACGCACACACTATCTTTCACAAACTCAAAAGAAAATAGAAGTTGCAAATATTTTGTTTTCACAAACCATACACTATTTAGTATTATTAGGTTGGTGGTATTGTTGAGTTTCTCGTTTATTCCTATCAGTTGTCATAAACAATATACAAACAATTTATTTCTATATCATATAAAATAAACCCTCTTTTGTGTAAAAGTAGAATAAGAAAACATATTTTAAAATAACAAAAAAGTAAGTTTAAAAAATACTATATATGTATGTATGTATGTATGACATAAATACGGGCAACATTTTCTTACTTTAAAAACGTGCTAACATATCTATTGAATATGGTCGTGTGTATAAAATGTTTTATTTTTTTTATTTTTTATTTTTCTATCCCGTTGTTTTGTATTAAGACATAATTAAACGTCACGCGACTTAATATGATGTAACAGCAGACCTAAGGTCATCATCATTAGCGTCGTCATTATGATGAAAAATACGTATTTTATGTCTACTAATATCACATCCTTAACGATGACACAAATATGAATAGAATGAGAAAAGTGTCTAGAGGATAAAACATGAACTAAAAATAAATTGCGGGCGCACTTTGGTAAGCTCGAAATATGTTGAATAGATGTGTCTTTTAAATAAACAGCTCTTATTTAGAAATCTGTCATCTGAATGATTTTAAAAATATCTTTTGTTTGCTTTTAAAGAAAACTTAAAATATTCGAAATTTATCATTTGTTAAAACAAATAACTAAAGAGTGAGTTAGAAAAACGTATACACACTATTCCAGCTAAAACTTATCGCAAGTCCAACAAATTATTATAATTACTGTTGTTTCGCTTAAAAAAAACAATAGACAGTGAAAAAAATACGTGTGAAAATAATAAAAAAAATCAAAAGCCGTGCCGAATCTTATATACCCTTCACAATGTGTAGTCATGCATCACCATTCATCTCATATAAAATACGCACATATGTACATGTAAAAAACATACATATAAAAAATATACCATTGTAAAACTATAAATTGAGTTTACGTATGTATGTTTAAAAAAAATAAATAAATTAAAAAAATAAAAACAAGTAAGAGCACTATATTCGGCTGTGCCGAATATTTTATACCCACCACCAATTTGATGTATTTTTAAAACACAATATTTATTATTTTGTTAATCGCTATGGAATAATATCTTTATAATAAAATATGTATCACTTTCTTTGTATAACTTCGATATGATAGTAAAATATTTTTTGTTAATTTAGTCTTTCAATGAAAGTGTGCGTTAAAGTAGGAGTGCCAATAAAATTTCTGGTAATAAATACAACTTAGATATTTCAATAAAGTCCATTATTATTGAAAAAAAATTTGTTCATAGAAAAATTATATGAATTTAAGATAAACCGTTATATTGGAGATAGGCGTTAAAGTGGGCGTGTCACCTAAATTTTCTGGCATAACAATGACATTGACTAGAAGGATATCTGAATAAATTTCATCATACCTTTAATTTTGTCGGTTTTATGAGCTTTAAATTTTTATTAAAAGTAGATAACGTAATAAGTGGGCGTTATAGTAGGCGTGTCAAAGTTATTTCTGCTAATAAATTCAACTCAGATATTTCAATATAGTCCTTTATTATTCCAAAATCTTTATTCATAAAGAAATTATACGAATTTGAGATAAAACGATGTATGGAAGGTGGGGGTAAAAGTGGGCGTATCACCTAAATTTTCTGGCATAACAAAGACATTGACTAGAAGGATATCTGAAGTAAATTTCATCATCATACCTCTAATTTTGTCGGTTTTATGAGCTTTGAAATTTCATTAACAGTAGATAACGTAATAAGTGGGCGTTAAAGTAGGCGTGTCGAAGTTATTTCTGCTAATGAATACAACTAAGATATTTCAATATAGTCCTTTATTATTCCAAAATCTTTATTCATAGAGAAATAAATAAATTTGAGATAAAACGTTATATGGGAGGTGGGTGTAAAAGTGGGCGTGTCACATTTATTTTCCCTTTGAACAAATTCTTTGACCAAAAAGTAAAATTTTGAAAATTTCAGAATCGTACATCTAACTTTGTCAGTTTTATTAGGTTTTAAATTTTAAATATACCGAAAAATACACTGTGTGGTATAAATTTTCGTACATTTTGATCTATAACTCCTTTCCTAATGCATGGATTGAAGCAATTTTCAGGCAAAAATATTGTTTTTACTCGGGAAATATATATTCATGGCTCTACGCTAATGCGTTTGGACACAATTCCATTTTATTCGATGTTGGAAGGACACGGTTTTTTTGACCTACTCTTGTATTACGAGCTATAACTCTCTTCCTAATATTACGATTTAGCCTATTTTTAATACCAAACAGAAATATTCTGGCAAAATTTGAGCCCCCTAGCTTTTTCTGTCCGACCTCTATCGTGCTTTCAACAGACGGGCAGACGGACATAGCTAGATCATCATAAAATCAAACCCCGATTCATAATATACAGGGTGGACCAAAAGTCGCGTCTGCGTGTAAAAATTGAATAACTTTTTTGTTTATTATTATTTTTTATTAATTTTTTTTTTTTAATTATAATATTATCTTTGTATGACCTAAATTTTAATTATGAAAAATAATGTCAGAGAGATGACCACCATTTTCATCGATGCACAATTGGGCTCTTAAACAGGCGTTTTGCATAACTGCACGCAAGGTTTCAGGCTCTATTGCCCTGATCTCAGCATCAATGTTGTTCTTTAGCTGCTCTATAGTTTGAGGCTTGTTTACATACACTCGTTCTTTGAGATAACCCCATAGAAAATAATCAGGGGCAGTTAAATCCGGTGAACGTGCTGGCCAATTAAATTCTGAATTTTTCGAGATAATTCGGTCGTCAAAAATTTCATTTAAAAGTGGCACGGGCCGTGTGTGCTGTTGCTCCATCCTGCTGAAACCACTTGTTGGCTGCCTCAGGGCGTACAAAATTATTAAGCATAGCGCGATATCTCTCCCCATTCACCGTTACTGTATTACCAACTTCATCCTCGAAGAACGATTAAAAGTAAAATTCTACCACTTTCGTTCGTTGCTCAGTCGTTAAATTTTGAATGGTGGTGTAACACGAATCGATGAATAAAATCTGAAAAAAAAATAAAAAATATTAATAAACAAAAAAGTTATTCAATTTTTACACGCAGGCGTGACTTTTGGTCCACCCTGTATATACTTTATGGGGTCTCAAATGGATATTTCGATTGTTACAAACGGAATATGATGAATATACCCCCATCATTTTTTGGTGGTGGTTATAAAAAATAAAAAAAATAATACAAATATAAATATAGAAAATAAAAAATAAAACAATTTTTTTTTGGCTCAGCTGGGATTCGATGCCACGTGAAAGAAACCCTGGATCAGGCGAAAAAAATGTCTAACAGATACTAGTAGGGCGTAAAAGTCGAACAACTATTTCGAAGAGCACCTAACACTTTTATCCGATAAGCAGCCCGTTAAGTTATAAAGCGACACGGATAATTGTGCTCAAAGTTACAGATCTATATATATAAAAGTCAAACTTTGGCAAGTTGTTGTACACATTCCAGGGAGTGTTTATGGGTGACAAAAAGTGGGCGGTGTCACGCCCATACAAAATTAGTTATCAGTTTTAGCTACTTGCACTTGACCGATTTTTCTGAAACTTTGCACACATATCGAGCTGTCATGATTTAATTACTTCGTGATAAGAAAAGTGGGCGGGGCCACGCACCTAAAAAAGTTTTAATTTTGAGGTACTTGCACTGGACCGATTTTTCTGAAACTTTGCACACATATTGAGCTGTCATGACTTTATAATTTCGTGATTAAAAAAGTGGGCAGGGCCACGCCCATACAAAAAGTTATAATTTTGAGGTTCTTGCACTGGACCGATTTTTCTGAAACTTTGCACACATATCGAGCTGTCATGACTAAATAATTACGTGATTAGAAAAGTGGGCAGTGCCACGCCCATAAAAAATAAGTTGTCATTTTTAGCTACTTGCACTAGATCGATTTTTCTGAAACTTTGCACACACATATTAAACTGTCATGACTATATAATTTCGTGATTAGAAAAGTGGGCAGGGCCACGCCCATAAAAAAAAGTTATAATTTGAGGTTCTTGCACTGGACCGATTTTTTCTGAAACTTTGCACACATATTGAGCTGTCATTACTTTACAATTTCGCAATTATAAAAGTAGGCAGTGCCACGCCCATAAAAAAAGTTATCTTAAACTTCACCGATTTTTCTAAAACTTTGCACACATATTAAGTTGTCATGACTATACAATTTCTTGATTAGAAAAGTTGGCAGTACCACGCCCATTAAAAAAAAAATTTTAATTTTTAGCTTTTTAAACTTGATATTCAGTTTAAATTCAGAATGCATTTTTATTCATTAAGGGGCGTAGCAACGCGCGCCGGGCTTTTCTAATACATAATAAGCAAAATAATAAAGAATTAGTACAATATTAAATGTAAATGTAAATACTGTAGGTTGTTTAATTATTTTTGATTATTGTTACTCGTGTAAGTTTGTGTGTGATATTTATCATTTTGTGATTCAGTGGTGTGACTAAAATAATTTTTGTTTAATATTTATGAATACATTACAGATTGCTGAAGATGCTACCCAGTGGATAGGGAAAAATTTTATTCAAAAATAAAAAAAAAAATTAAAAACAATTTCGAGCTTGTCTGTTCATATTTAACGTTTTACAAAAAAGATGGACAAAACTACTTAATAATTATTAATTTGAAGAAAACAATTTCATTATTTGCACTTGTTGTTAAATGCCTTATCGGTCCATAGTAATTCTGTAAAATAGCCTGAATGACACCTTTATCGACAAATATGGCTACTTTATACTGTCGAATGTGCGAAAGTCGCTATTGAAAACACCATTATTTTTGTTTATTTTCCATTTCATTAAGTTGTCGTCACGTTTTACTTACAACTAAATACATACGGACATTCATACACACACACTGCTGCAATGTGTATGCAGTGACCCATATTCCTAATGTTTTTTTGTTACAATTAAAAGATGAAACTAATTTTTATTATTTATTCCGTTGCAATGTTCATATATCTTGTTTTAATGTTATGCATTTTTACTATTCTTCTAAATAACAATTTTTTTTTTCTAAATATTACAGTGACAACGGCACCCTTAACAATGATTGTACCGGAAACATCATATTCAAGCAGCGAAGGCGAAGAAGATTTTTATGATGCGAACGATGATCCGTTTACAAATACTGGAAATTTATCTATAACATGGTAAGTTTTTGTTTTTAAATGCTTAATTTCTATTATATTAATTAATTTTATCGGAGAATCAAAATGATATCAAAAATTTCATCTATTATCTATTAACACTTAACACAGAAAAAAATAAATATGAACTTCAATTACGAAATTAATATTAATAATTAAAAAATTGTTTAATTTTGCTCTAATCATCAAAATGATACTATTAATTAAATGAAAATTAATAGTTTTAATTGAACAAATATTGAGAAAAATATCAATTAAAACAGTATTAAAAAATTAATTAAAATTTCCATTTTTTCCAAAATGATTTTAATTAATTTAATCATGTCTATAATTGAAATTTCGTAATTATATAATAAAATTATTTATTATATCAATAACAAAAATTATTACACCTGTTTAGAAAAACAATTAAAAAAAAATAAATATTTGTTTTTTGATATTTATATATTCTTAATATTCATATATGGTACATATGAATCTACATATGTTTTTAATTACATTTCGTTATTTATATAAAAATAATTTAGCATAAGAAGTAGGGTTCCATAAGTAGACATACTATACCATTACAAAAGCAGAATTTCCAAAAATAATTTTTAGCATCAACGACCTAGATGTAAAGAATATTAACCGGTAAAAAGGCTTGATCAGACAGAGTGAAGAAATTCAACAAACTTACCTACTAAAATGAGAATTCTGAGGAATATAAGGGGATACAATAATTATTGGATTTGGGCACATCTACAATGAAACTGAAACAATTAATTATATTTAAAACTGAACATATTTTTATATATTTTCACTTACCAGAACTTTTTCTTGCATATTGTCTACTATTTTTTTATTATTCTGCTCATTGAATAATAATTATAATTAATTAATTCTAAAAAATTCAATTTTTCAAAAAATTTCATTTAAAATAACATTTTTTATTTTTTATTTATTTAATTCAACTGACAGAAATCTCTTTGTTTTTTAAAAAATATTTAATATCAATTAAAAAAATTAATTCAGTTAATGAAAAATATAATTAGAATTTTAAAACAAATCAAAAAGTCAATTAATTAAACAAATTTAAGGGATATTTTTTTCTGTGTAAGGAATTGCTCATTTATAAATAAATTGCATTTTATGCTCAGGCACGTAGTAATCTGAAAGAAGTTTAGCTTGGTAATTTTAAAATTTGCTACCAACTCATACATAAAACACATATAGTGAGCGTCAAAGGAAAGTGTACAACACTCTGTGGTTTACCTTTTTACATACCTAAAAGTAGACATTGAAGTCCACTATATTAACTTGACCGACTTCTACATATTTACATATATTATACAACATTGCCATTGAACAACAAGTAAGAGTGCTATATTCGGCCGTGCCGAATCTGATAATACCCTTCACCATTATGTGCAAAGGTATAATCCCACATCGTAGCTTAACCTATATTTCATGTGATACGCCATTTTTCGTTATTATTTTTGACGCCATCCTTGATTTTGAATATTTACGTAGTTAAATGTATTTTACTAGTTAAGCCCTTTAATTTGATACCCATATTGATTGGGTTAAAAAAATTTGTTCTGCCATTTTGTTTTAGACGCCATCTTGGGTTTAACATTTTCTTAATAATTTACTGTATTTTTCTGGTCAAGCCCTTTTATTTGATACCAATATGAAGAGAGTTCAAGAAGTTACATTTTAAAATACCAGACTTGGACCATTTATAAATTATTGTCCGCCATTTTGTAGTGGTAGCCAACATGAGTTCAAATTTTTTTTTTTATAGTGTTTATATTGCGCTAGTCAAGTCCTTTCAGATGATACCAATATTGAATCTCTCGGTTGTCTAGAAGATGAAAAAAATGGATTTTCGTTTGTAAATTTTTGGAATATAAATTTAAAAAAATTTTTTTGCCTATAACTTTACCGATTAAGCACGCTTTCTCCAAAAATTTTCACGAATATCTCTAAGTATTATTAATCTATGGCTGAAAAATTTTAATTTTGGTGGTAAAAATATGTGAAAAAACAGAGGCAGTCGTGGTTTTTTGCTCATATCTCAGAAAGTTATGAGGCGATTGTGCTGAATTTTAATAGCGATTCATTCTCCAAAAGGTTGATACCATACACAGATCTGAGGAACATATAGTTGCTTCTAAAAGTTGATTTCAACATACACACGGACAGACGGTCAGACTGACAGAACTCCCCTATTCATAAGCTTTCGGAAAATATATTCTTTACGGAGTCGGAAATGAAAATTGTAGAAATTTCACACGGAATGACAAACCTATATATACCCTTTTTCACTGTGTGAAGGGTATAAAAATACGTTGGCGTTAAACTTAAAAAAAATTGTGTACTTATTTGCTTCCCATATTGTTTCTGTCGTCAATCGCAACCAAATATATTCATGTATGTATGTATGTGTGTGGGTTATCCTTAAATATATTAGCCTTAATTAAATTAAAGCAATTACCTAATTTAATCTCGTTACACTAAGTAAACAAACGCAACTGCAAATGCTTTTGAGTAGGACTACCTTAACATGTTTAACAATTACCGGCTTAACTTTAGTTTTTGGTTTATTTTTAATTTTTAACTCTCTCCCTATATATTCAAACTTTTCTCCGCCACAGTATATATGTACCTTTACACGGCATGATAAAGATATTTGAAAATTACTTTATAACTTATTTTTGTTAAAAAAAAAACAAAAAAAATATTATGCGGTTTTTGAGTAAACCTTTATTTTGACAACAATTACTCTCTTTGGGCATGCGTTTTGTTAAAACACTTCTTTAGTCAATTTTAAAGGAAAACAGGACTCTTTAAACTCTTTTGAAATAAAATTCTCTTTTAGTGGAAGAAAATGATGCATTAAATAATAGAAAAAAATAAATAATCATGTAAAATCCATATAATTTGAGTACGTAAGATTCAGTACCACCAAAATACTTACATTGTATCAAAATAGTCATACTCGTGTAAAGTCCATTTAAATTTTCTTAAGGACTAAAATTTAATATAAATAAAAACTGTAGTGTAATTGTTATTATTTTTGTAATATATCGTTATTAATATATATATCAGCTTTAATTATTGCGTAAAGAAAATAAATTAAACAGAATAGTGTAGTGTAATAAAAGTTTTACTTTAATAAAAAAAATATATATAAATTTAGTAACAAATATTACAACTAACTTTTAAAGACTTATAAATAACTTGCCAAAAAAAACCCCCATACTCATGACGCACTTCGTTTTTAGTTTGCAAAGAAAAAGCTTTTGCAACTATACGTAATATTTGCCGTTTAAAATAAAACCAAAAAAAGTGTACAAAATAAAAATAGTAATAAAAATTCTTAAATGTGATATACTACTTACTACAGTCATAAATTGATTTTTAGCAAGAGACACCTTTTTTTTAAACAGCCTAATTTTATACATTTTTTAAACGTTATAATGTAATCCTAAAAGTATACTTTAAAATAAAATCAATTGCAAATCAACAAAACATAATATAACGCTGCTGTCCATATGTGCATACTCGTACAATTTCTGCCTCTAGTCATAAATACATAACATCTATTAACAAAAAAACGTTTCAGCTCACAAAAAAAAAGGAAAAAAAATAAAACAAAAACAAATATGTTTAAAAAGTGGGTTAAGCGTGTAAGCATAAGGTGAGAAAAACATGTATAGTATGTTACGATTTGCTTACTTTTCTTCGACTTTAAAGCTCAGAATAATTTTACTATTTTGTTTTTTTATAAAGTGCACTTTGATTTGTTATTTATTATTTTCTTAGACATTTGAACGCTTTGTTGTTTTTTTAAATAGAGCTTTGTGGTATGAAAACAATATAATAAATGTATGTATGTTATATTATTTTATTTCTTTACTTAACATTGCCCTAATATCTAAACAAATTAAGGGAATGATAAATTTAATGATTTTAGCAAATGTATTTCTATTTCCCAATTTCCCCCCCTATTTCTAACATTAGTTTTATTTCGTTTAACTAAAAGTTTTCATTAGAATGAGGGTGTTAAGATTGTCAAAATCTTTTTTTGCCTTAATCTTATGCAACAATATGACATTTTTATCAATCTACTTAATCCGGCATCAGCGTGGTGAAAAATATAACTCCGATAGCCAGATGGATTTAATGACTTCAACTACTGTTAAGTAATTGATGAATTCATAAGGTGTCATACAGGTGGCTGATGAATTTTGCTACATTAAGAGACTCAAATAACTTTTGGTTTATGTAATTTATTTTTTATTAATTCATTAAAAAAATAATAAATTTTTATTAAAGTAATTCATGAATTTTTAAAAATAATTGAATTCAAATTGCCTCCATCCTCGGTCGCACATGCGCTATATCTTATCAAAAATTTATTCAATACTGCCTGGAGGGAATCAATTAGGGTATTTACCGAAAATGTGGGTATAAATCGGAATAAAGAAAAATTTAAATAAATTAAAACAATTTAATTTTTTATTATGAATTAGATTTTTTAATAAAAAATTAAATAATTTTTAAATTTGATCGTATTCGCTGTCGCTGCCCGTATCCGATAAAAACTCATGTCGAGTAGCGAGTGCGTAATTCCTGTTGAAGTTGAAGGGATATCGTCTTGAGTACCTTCTAGTGAGAAATTGATGTCATTTTCAAATTGAATATGTAAAAAATTTGCTGCTTTTAGTTGCAGAGTAATGCCCATACTCATCTGGTTATAAATTTTATCCAAATATGTGGAGGAAGTTACTTTTTAGTTTGAGTCTTGAAATGTGGATTAAGGTCCTTAAAAAAGTACTTCCACAATGAATGCTTCACCATAGCCAAAGGAGCGCCTTAGCTAAGTTGTATTATGCTAAATTTGAAGGAAGATGTATATGTAAATCAGTTAAAGGCGGAGAATCATTTGCTGTCTGTATCTTGCCTATTGTCACATTGGTTGCAGGCATGTCTTGAACTCGTTGCTTTATTAATAATGGACACTTGGTGCACGTTATTAAATCTAGTACATAAGGGATTTTGAGCGAAATCTACCAGATTTCCCATACAAAATGAAATCTACTTCGCCACTAGATTTTGGCAAAATCTACTTAAAATCTAGTACTACTTTGTGATGCAACTGTGATTTTAATTAAATTGTACTAAAATTTACTACGCTGCACACAGAAAAATTCAATCATAATATATAAGGTGGTTGCAATTGCACAAGTACTTTATTATTTACATTTTTTTATATGGAGTTTGAATTTTGGAGAAGTAAAACATAGAGAGCCTCTCAGGCCACCTTGTAAATACGTATATTGTTTTGAAAACGAAATCTTGCAAAATGTCAAAAAACAGTGGTATAAACGTTTTAGATTTTAATAAAGATTTTAAATCAAATCTACTAGATTTCGCTTAGGTGTAAATGTAGTATTACATTTGCAAATTTGTACCGCTGTTCGCAATGTGAGCATGAAACTTCATTGCTACTTCCGCTTCTATGAAAATGTTTCCAAATAGTTTCATTTTTCGGTCTTTCCATCATTTAAAATATAATTATCAATACGCGCACTTTATTTCATTTACTAATCGCTGGGAACACATATTTAAGAATGAATGAACCAAATTCTTTTTATGCACCTGAGGCTCAAGCTTGGGTTTCAAAACTTTAATCTTTCTAGATACTTCAGCATTGTTGTTGCTATCGCTCCCACTTATTACATTGAATTCCCATAAGCACGCTGATTAGCGGTTCTTATTAAGAATTTTTGTTGTGTTTGATGCAGTCAAAACTGTCTTATCTGAGCTAAACGCATCAAGAAATACAAAATATGTTCAAAGGCAAAAACGTAATGGAAACTGCATACCATAATGTAATATCATTTAGTAAAATTGCTTGTAAAACTGCTATTCTTTATACTATTGCATTACATTTTTGTTTCGGGATATATTTGAATGAAATGTATTCGATTCAATGAAAAACTATAATTTTGTTAAAAAATACGAGTTAGGGCCTTTTTACTTGTGACCCTCAATATACTATTTTAAAATAAATTCACATCGAATATTATATACTAGCCTGTGCCCGCGACTTCGTCTGTGTAGTTATAAGAACGAAAAGTAGCCTCTTCATGTAATAATTCAGGTTGTTTTCTATCTGTGTGTGGAAAAACGCTTAGTAATTTTTAAGTGATTGAGTAAAAATATCAAAACATTTAAATACACAAACATGTATATTTATAGTTTTAGTGGGATAGGATTTAATGCAAATGTTTAAGACTAAATACTTATTTTGATTTAATTTTTTTCGCCAGTAAGTGCAAATATTGAACACTCAAAAACCTTGAACAACCGACTAACTGAATACAAAAAAAAATATATTTATTTTTCATATTTCCGCAAATTCGCTTGAATGTTGTAATAAATGGTATCCTAGGTTGTTGTCTATATGTGTGCCAAATTTTATTTAGTTCCGTTTAGCCATTTTTGCTTGATTGAGTAACACACATCCAAACCTACAAACATTCACATGTATTATATGTATTAGTAGGATTAATGTTTTCTTTAATTACTTCTAGTGCAACTCGTGGTTTTTCGATTGATACATCACCAACAAATGAAAAGCCACCTGAACAACAAGCTGAAACAAATCGTAACAAAACTGACATTACATCTCCACCCCCTGTGCCTGAAATTGACGATTATCAAACAGCCTCAAGTACGGCTAGTGACATTGCTGGTAACGCTGGCGCTAGTTCACAAGGAATTGGCGTTAGTGGTGGTGGTGGTGCTAAAATTATTACTAAACCACTTTCGCCTCAAGAGTCCATCGATTATGATGCCTTATACGAAGAGGAAGAAGATACCAGTATTAGCATGGAAGCCCATGGATCAATGATATCACATTTATTATCACAAGTTAAAATTGGTATGGACCTAACGAAAGTTGTACTGCCAACATTTATTTTAGAGAGGCGTTCCCTGTTGGAAATGTATGCTGACTACTTTGCCCATCCAGATTTATTTTTAAAGTAGGTGCAATCAAGATGCTATCCTTTTGTAAATATAAATGATAATTGTGTTTATTTTTCCAGAATTGCCGATTTAGAGAGTCCTCGCGAACGTATTATACAGGTTTGTCGTTGGTATTTGAGTGCTTATCATGCTGGACGTAAAAGTGCTGTTGCCAAGAAACCCTACAATCCTATATTAGGCGAAGTTTTTCAATGTTATTGGGATATTCCTGGTAAGTAGGTGTGTTTTATTGTTTTAAATATTTTTTTTAATAAAAATTCTTTTTGTTTATGTTTAAGGTGAAAATCCCGATGAGAATAATGTTCAAGATGGTCCTATACCCTGGTGCCGAAGAGATCAACTAACGTTTTTAGCCGAACAGGTTTCACATCATCCGCCAAGTATGTTTTATTTGAACATTTTCGCTAAAACTTTAATTAATATTATTTACAGTATCGGCTTTCTATGCCGAGCACTATAATAAGAAAATCGCCTTTTCCGCTCATGTCTGGACAAAGTCAAAATTCTTAGGTTTATCCGTGGGTGTTCATAATATCGGCGAAGGTGTTGTTACCCTAGTCGATCGTGGTGAAGAATATATAGTAACATTTCCCAATGGTTATGGACGGTAATTTTGCGCAACGTAACAAAAAAAATAAATATTTCATAACGATGTGTTTGTTGTTTACACAATTTTAGTTCTATTTTAACTGTGCCTTGGATTGAATTGGGTGGCTCGGTGGAAATTAAATGTCCCCAAACTGGTTATTATGCTCATGTTGAATTCCTTACGAAACCATTTTATGGAGGCAAACGTAATAAAGTTACTTGTGAGGTATGAATTTATATTTCTTACATACAGTGGCTCACAGCTTATTTTATGCAGTGCATTTTTTTATTTTTAAAGCTCTGTATAAACAAAACTAAAAGGAACTTTAAAAAGAACTTGGAATCATTTTAAAGACGAAACGCTATTATTTAACAAAAAAATATCATGTTCTGCAAAAGTTTACGTTTTAACCATTTAAAAGTAAAAAAACAAAAAATGTCCTTAATTTTATCTCACAGCTTGTTTTATGCAGTAATTTTCTACTGTACTTGAATGGAACTTTGTTGTTTTTTTTTAATCTAGTAATGTTTTGCGTTGAATTGTTAGTCTGATTTGATTATATAAAGTGTCAATAAAGAAAAATTGAGATGAGTCCGCGAACAACGATAGAGCAGCGAAAATTGGTTTTAAACCATTTTAAAAATGGCCACTCACAGCGAAAAATAGCAGAAATGGTTAATATTAATGCTTCCACAGTTCAAAAAATCATTAAGCGCTTCATCCGTGAAAATCGGGTTTATAACAAAGGCAGAAAAGCACCAAATAAATTTTTTACGGAACATGACGAGCGACATATTTTGCGAAAAATAAGGGCGAACTCAAAGCTCTCAGCTCCAAAATTGACGTTTGAAGTTAAAGCTGAACTGGGCAAACAATGCTGCGTGGAAACTGTTCGTCGCGTCCTGCGCCAACATGATTTTAATGGCCGAGTTGCACGCAAGAAACCGTTTATTAACCCGAAAAATAGGCTATGGAGGTTAAATTGCCCCAAGGAGCACGTCTCAAGAGAATCTGCATTTTGGAATTCGGTCATATTTGCAGATGAATCTAAGTTTAACCTATTTGGTTCCGATGGCATGTCGTATGTATGGCGGAAACCAAATACAGAACTCAACAAAGAAAACCTTAAAGCAACAGTAAAGCATGGTGGTGGCAGTGACATGGTTTGGGCCTGTATGTCGGCTGCTGGTACTGGAAAATTAACTTTTATTGAAACAACCATGGATAAATTTAAGTACCTCCAGATACTTAAAGACAACTTGTTGGTGAGCGCTGAGAACCTGGGTATAAAATCCGATTTTCGATTTTACCAGGATAACGATCCAAAGCACAAATCGGGTATTGTGCAAACTTGGCTGATATATAACTGCCCACATTTGATGACACCGCCAGCACAGTCGCCAGACCTTGATGTTATAGAGAATTTATGGTCGATATTATAAAATAACATAAGAAAACACAAAATTTCAAGCAAAAACTATTTGAAACAAGCTCTTTTGACGGAGTGGGCAAATATTTCGCCAGATGTTACACAAAAACTGGTCGATTCTATGCCAAATCGTCTTAAATCTGTAATAGATAACAGAGGCTATCACACAAAATATTAAATTGGTTAATTTCCAGTTTTATTTTGATTTTCTGAAAACCATACGTGCCTGCACACAAGAAGCTGTGAGATGAAATAAAGGAGTGTTTTCTGTTTTTTTTAGTTGTAATATATTAAAATGTACATTTTTGAAATAAATGAAATTTTTTTGTTAAATAATAAGGTTTCTCTTTTTAATGACATGAACTTCTGTTTTCAGTTCCTGTTAGTTTTTTTTTACAGAGCTTTAAAAAAAAAAAGTGCACTGCATAAAATAAGATGTGAGCCACTGTATATGACATTTATTTTCTACACCTTTGTTGTTATTGTGTTGTTAACTTTTTTTTTTTTTATAATCGTTTTATTTCCTTACAATACTATTAGATTTATTCTCCCAATGAAAAGAAACCATTTGTTTCAATTGCCGGCGAATGGAGTGGTTTGATGGAAGCCAAGTGGCATGATACACATGTAATGTATCCCCTTATCTTTTATTTAAATTTTATTTGTGTCATTTACTTGCATTCATTAATAATTTTTGTACTTGAAATGAACTTTTTACAGATTTTTTAACAAAAAAAACCTTCTGCCAACATTAAGCCAAATATTAAAATTTATTCTAATTTTAAAGATTGCAAAATTGTTGAATTTTTGAAATGTTCGTCCTTATTCTAGATGTCAGCGTCGTTGTCATTTTGTAGTCAACCTCACATTATTTCTGCATCGGAAATTAGTTTGACACCAATTAACACCAACAATTAACGACAAAAACATTGACAGCTAGAAGAAGGGCGACTGACTGTTTTCTATTTTATTAAACAGTTGTGGAGTAGAGAATTTCAAAATTTGTAAAAAGTTCAAATTCATTAAATTTACTGCTTGATAGCGTTTTATATTTTTAAATGTTGATTTATTTAAAACACAATTTTCTTAGTAAATTTTTTTTTCAACTTTGATTGAAATACCTAAACAATTTTCGACAGGCAAAAAAGAAGTCTTAAATGTTTCTTAAAAAGAAAATTAAATTAAAACTAGCTAAAATCAAATCTATAGATTGTTAGGATCGGTTCTCTTTTATAAAGAAAATTCATCATTTTATTTTTATTAATTTTTTTCTTCTTGTAAAAAATATTTTTTATTTCTACCAGTATTTCCCTACCGCAAAGGGTAGCTTCTTTAGGGTAAATATAGAAATTATATAAACAGAACAAATTCAACATAATTTGTATATCTGTCCAAAAGTAGCAAAATATTGGTAGAAATAAAAAAAATTCCACTCAGCTAGTGTCGGTAAAAATATAATTTTTCAGATTATTCTTTCATTTATCACAATTAAAAATTCTTTGTAACAATAAGAATGTTAATAAGAACTCAAGCCTGATTAAAATTTAAATATTAGTTTCAACAGAAAAGTTCGATAAAATAAAAATTCAAATTAAAAAATATTAATTTATAAACAAAAATCATTGATCTGCTCAAGCTCAACTATAAGAAACAAAATATTTAAGTAAAAGTTAAAAAAAGTGAGACAATGGGCCAATTCAAAGTGGTTGCATATCAGTCATATTTGTGCTATTTCATATTATTTTATGCATGCATAAAATTTTTGTTAGTAATTTCCATACAAAAAAAATAATATGACTTTACACATTTGTTTCCTATATATAAGAAATTATTTATGTTATACTTTTAACCATACTGTCTCTCAGAGAGAATTTCTTCGCTTCTCACCTCTCAGAGAGAATATTTTCTATTTTCTTCTTTCCTGTATACATACAATTTTTAACAGCGTCATCTCTTTGTCTTCTTTCTTGTATTAAATACATAATTTGTTAACAAAAGGTGTTCAAATTCACTAGCCATATTAATATGAATTATATGACAAAGTACAATATAAGAGTCTACTTTGAATTGGCCCAATGTATAGTATATTTCAAGATCTATAATAATTGATTGATTTCTATAATTCAAAATAAAATAGAAAAGGATTGAATAAAATAGTGTAGCACATCCTATACAAAGAATAACAGCTTAATATATACTAGCATATTTACAGGACTTTATCTATATGGACCAGTATAAGAACAGTTATGCCTCTACTCATAATAAATTTTTTAATTTATTGAAGGTTTATTGGACAAAGTTTTTATATACAAAATTATAAATCTTTGATAAATTTAAAAATTTATTATGTTGATAGGAATACTTACATATTTAGATTTTATGCGATTTACTACGATTTCAATTGTCTTCTTCAAAACAAAAATGAATTGGGTAGTAATAGGTGTGAATATGCTAAGATTATAAGAAAATATGAAATCGTAGCATTCCACTCGGCTAATATCGGATTATTTTAAAGTATTTTTAAATAATTACAATTCAATTCAAAAAGGTTTAAGGAATTATAATAATGACTGAAAATGAGCTTAAGCTGATTAATTGATTAACAGTAAAATAAATATAAAAAAAAAACAAATTCTACTTAAATTGATCCTTTTTTTTATTTGAAATGTATCCTCCGCTTTAGTCTAGATTTTTTCCCTGTCCTGTGTTTAAAATAAAATCAACATTTTTTTGTTACTATTTTCCTATATGTTTGTATCGGGTGTTGTTTAGAGGCATATAACTTTTTTTTAAATAAAACACAACAAATTGAATGGAATGACCAAACTTCATGGCATTTTATATTTTAAAATAATATCTGGCATATCGCCTCCGCAACTGCGCCATATGAACGCCATCCTTTCGATATAAATTTTCATCATTTTTTCAAACATACTCGGTCTTATTTCGTAATAGCGCGACGAATGTTGGCCTCCAAATGCTGGCTTATCTGCCTAGACCAGAGTAGTAGTCCAAAGGTGTCAAATCACACGAACGAGGTGGGCAGTAAATAAAATCACAAATCATTTGCGGTAATGTTGGCACCGGTCCAAATATACCTTCGGCATGTACTCCTAACCAAAAGTGATTTCTTGGGACTTAACAAAGTCTCATGAATCTCATGATGAGTATGGTATATTTAAAAAGCACAATTCTGCTTGTTTACATACCCTTTAAGGCAGAAATGGGCATTATCGCTTAAGATGACTTGAGGACAAAAATCTGATTCAATATACAGTTGGTTCTTAGTTCGTTCACCAAAAACACGGCTCAATTTATGGTACACTGGCTTTAATTGCTGCACTAGTTTGATCTTATATGGATTTAGGCCAAGATCTTTTTTCAAAATTTTCCCATGTAGTGAACTTACAGGAACCGAGCTGCTGAGAACGCCGTCAGATCGATAAACACGAAAACTCGGTCACACTCGCGGATTATTTTTTACGCACGATATGTTTCGATTTGGATGAATATTATTCAGAAAAGTAAATGTGAAAATAAATCGATCGATAGTATTGCGTATTACATGCTCAGATAAACGCTAATACGTACAGTAAATTTGGCGAAGTGCTCTATAAGTTTGGCGCGAATTTTGAAAATAAGTTTTCACGATTTGTAAACATTATTCTGGTGTAAGTCTTTGCATGGTGCTTTGCCAAAGTATACTGAAAAACAGTCAATTACACTTCATTTTTTTTTTTTTTAATCTAAAATTGATTGGCAGAGGTACGTAACCAAATAGCCAGGGTATTCCACGTTGGTTCCGGCTCCGTAAATCGACCTATACCTCTGTATAGGAAGTCGGAGACACTTGAAAAATAATTAATGCTTGAGTTTTATGGTTCTCCTCCAGTTAAAAAAAACGTTTGTTCAGTCACCGCAAGTCGACCTATACCATTGTATAGGAAGTCGAAGACATCTAAACAAAAAATTATACTGAGTTTTATGGAACTCCTCCAGTTAGCCTTGAGTTTAATTGGTACTCCTCCAGTTGTAAGTTTTGAGTTTAGTTGGTACTCCTCCAGTTAATCCTATTAAAACATTTGCACGTGGTTAATTGTAGAATAGTCTGGAAACTGTAACCAAAGCACAGTTACGTGACGCCACACAATTAACCACGCGAGAGTGAGACGTAAAACTCTCGAAGCCGGATGAAAAGGACGGCCTGATTGCCCTTAAGAGATAATGCAATGACGCGCGAGCTCTTTTCCCGACCAGGGCTGTATTACGACTGTCAATTACACTTCAATGAGTATAACAGCTGTTTTACATTTATCCCTATCGGAAGTTCTATACGTCTTAAAAACACCCTATACAAACTTATATTAATATTTAGAAGATTGCCATTTACTAAGTATTTTTTACAAATATATATTTATGTACATATAACCTTTCCATGTATTTTTTTATAAATTAATCCTTCTATCTTTTTGTTTTTTCTCTACTAACTAACACATTTTCTCATTTCCTTTTACCACATATTCTTTGCATTAATAACAAGTATTTCTGCTGATTTAAAATGTGAAATCATTTTAATATAAGTTGAAAAGTAATTTCCCCAACCCCCCTTTCCCACCTACACTACCGCAACTGTCGATTACTTGTACTTCTCTCTTAAATATTATGGTCTCAATTTCTGTGTTTATCTAGAAAATTAAATTTTTATATATTTAAACTACGTGTCTGTGTGCTTGTATTTTTTTTTTATATAAATAAACATACATATAATCACTATCCTAATTAACCGTATTCGTATGTATTCGTATTATTGTGTCAGTGTGTTTCAATGTGTTTGCATAAATAAATTTCAAAATTTTTGAAAAGAAAACAAAGAGAAAAATCATATCAAATTCAATGGGAGTTTTGTTTTGTCTTATTTGAAAATTTTTAATTTTCTAGACAACTGAAGTATTTGTCGATGTAAATCGTATACCAATATTTAAGAAACAAGTTCGACCAATCGTTGAACAGGAAGAATACGAATCAAGACGTGTTTGGAAGGAAGTAACCGCTGGACTCAAGTAATGATTTTTTATAACTATTTTATTATTATTATTATTTTATTATATTATTACATAAAGGGTTTTTCAATAAGAGCGCTACAGAAGTTTTTTTTAAATAAAACAAAAACGGTTTTGGATATCAATGAAATTATTTATTCCTGTGAAAGTACGTTCGATGAAATTATGTTAGGAACTCGATTTCTTTTGCATGGCCACCACGGGCACGCTTGCAGAAGTTCAGACGCTGAACCCAATTTTCGACAGTTTTCAAGCATAAATCGGGCGATACTGCTGCAATTTCACGTTCGATATTCGTAAGAAGTTCATCAATCGTCGCTGGCTTGTTGGCATAGACTTGACGTAGCCCCACAGGAAATAGTCTAACGGCGTGAAATCGCACGATTGTGGCAGCCAATCGACTGGACCATTTTGTGAAATAACACGTTCTCCAATCTTGGTTTCCAATAAATTGATTGTGACATTCGCTGTGTGGCTTGTGGCGCCGTCCTGTTGGAACCACATGTCCTCCAAGTCCATATCATCCAATTGGTGCCAAAAATATATTGTTATCATTAAACGATACCGATTCCCATTCACAGTAACGTGCCGGTCTTGTTAATCACGGAAGAAGTACGGCCCAATGACGCCGCCGGCCCATTAACCGCACCAAACCGTAATTTTTCGGGATGCAATGATGACTCATGGAGTATGTGTGGATTGCTGTCTGACCAATAACGCATATTTTGCTTATTGACGAAGCCATTCAGCCAGAAATGAGCCTCATCGCTGAAGATGATTTTTCGATGAAAACCCGAATCATTTTAAAGTTGTTGCTCAGCCCAATTTACGAACATACGACGCTTCTAGTGGTCAAGCGACTACAGTTCTTGCGTCAATTTGATCTTGTAAGGATGTAGGCCAAGATCTTTTCGCAAAATTCGCCACAACGACGTCACAGAGATGCCCAACGCTTGAGAACGACGTGTGAGAGACACATTTGGGCTTTCTTCAACTGAACCCTCAGCGGCAGCAATATTCTCGACACTACGGGCACTTCTTTGTCTCACTGGAACGGGAACATTTTGTACTGTGCCTGTGGATTCAAATTTTTCCACTAGACGCTCAATTGTTGATCTGGTAGGACGATTATGACGACCATAAATTGGACGTAGCGCTCTTAACGTTGAGGCCACTGACTCCGAATTTCGGTAGTAAATTTTAATAATTTCGACTCGTTGTTGGCTCGTATATCTTTCCATAATGAAATGGCAAAACTTACTGAAGAGAAATGTCAAAAGAGCGACAAAAAATATGCTGTCCCTATCGGTCTACTTTTGTAGCGTGCCTGTTGAAAAACCCTTTACATTGTTGTTTTTTTCGAAATATTCAATGATAAAAGTATTTTTAAAAGAGTTATTTATTGTTTGCAAAGTGAAGTTATTTAAAAGCTTTTAATGTTTAAAATTGAGAATAATTATGTATTTTTGGACAATCTTGTACTATTAAGATGTTTATAAAACTTTAAGTTTTAAAAAATTAGATCTAGAAAACCACAAAAGTATTATACAAATGTCACGTACGATGACATGGAAATGCCCATATGTGTGCACAATTTTTAACATATAATATTACAAATGACCAAGTTATTACCAAGTTAGTACCTATAGGACAGTTACGCACTAAAAAAAGAGAAAAATAAATCCTGAAAAATCAGGATAAAATTTTAATTTTGTTGCAAAGTGTAATTTAAACAAATATTAATTAATTTTTTTTGCTTAAACCAGTAAAAGAAAATATAGCTGTTGTATATACATTAAATAACATGTATATAATATTCATATGTATTAAGAAATTGTTATTTATTCATACTAATAAGTACTGCTGATAGGTTATTTGGTTTCAGATTTTTACAATTCCAAATAACCTAAGTGACATAACATAAGCTGTGCTAAGAGAAACAAAATTTTCTCAACTGAAATATATTTCTGGTTTCATTTTAATCAAAATATGTAATTTTCGTTTTAATATTGCAAATAGTTAGTTCCAATTTTCTAACGTTTTTTCCCTCTCCTGTAAACTTTTGAAAACTGCAGATACGTTATATCGTCTTTAAGATGAAGATATGTCGATGTTAATTTTGAATAACTTCACTTTGTTTTAAAATTTATAGAGTTTGAAATAGTTAATAGTATTATATTTATGCATTTTTATACCCTTCACCTGTGGTGCACAAGGGTATATATAGGTTTGTCGTTCCGTGTGAAATTTCTACAATTTTCATTTCCGATCCCATAAAGTATATATTTTCTGAAAGCTTATGAATAGGGAAGTCGATTAAGCTCTGTCAGTCTGTCCATCTGTCCGTGTGTATGTTGAAATCAACTTTTTGAAGCCCCCCGACATTGCTTGGACCCGGGTGAGGTATTAAAATATCAGAAATATTCGGGAGTAGATCGCTATTGAAAATCAGAAACATCGGTACATAAACAACTGAGATATGAGCAAAAACCCACGACCACCTCAATTTTTTTTTCACAAAAACAACATTACAACAACAACATAGATACATACAAACGTGTATACTGGTTAGAGAACACGTGGCATCGAATCCCAGCTGAGCCAAAAAAATTTTTTTTATTTTAAAAAAATTTTTTTTTTAATGTTTTTTTATTTTTTATTTAATTTATATATATATTTATTTATATTTTTATTATTTTTTTTTTTTTAATTTTAATTTTTAATTTTTTTAATTTTTTGTTTTATATTTATTATATATATTTTAATTATTTTTTTTAATTATTTTTTTTTAATTTTTTTTTTTAATTTTTTTTTTATTTTTTTTTTTTAACATAAATACATACGTAAATTTATAATTTTACAATGGGATGCTTTTTATATATGTATGTACGTATTTCATATGGAATGAATGGTAATACAAAGTACTGTTATTGCATGACTACACGTTGTGAAGGGTATATAAGATTCGGCACGGCCGAATATAGCACTCTTACTTGTTTTTTTTTTTTTTGAATTATGTTGTTTAAACTGTCGCTTTTTAAATAATAACAATTTATTATTTTATATTTCAAAATTGATTCTTTTTAATGAAAGATTTAATGACATCGAAAAGGCTACAAATGCTAAATACAAAGTAGAGCAAATACAAAGGGATGAAGCCAAGGCTAGAAAAGATACAGAAATGTTTTGGGAACATAAGGTTAGTATATAAACATTTGATACCCCGATTATGAAAAAAAAACATCAAACTATAACTCTGTAACTCTTTTTTTTAGTATTTTAAGCCGGTGGGTGAAAATTGGATTTATACCAAACCCTTAAGTCAACGTGTTTATTTGCAAGAAAAAGAGAGTAAAAGATAATAAAGTTAAATATTAGACTTATAAAATAAAATCCTCTAGCAGGCCACGTTAACTCCCTCTCATATCACTAAATAAAAATGAGCGTATACCGCCAAATGAAAAAAACAAAAGTAAAATAAAAATGTAAAAATATTTGTTTACAATAAAAAAAAAAGACAGACAGACAGACTATTTGCATAAACCATAATTCTTAAATACGCATGTAAAATATTAATAATATTAAAACATTAAACTAAAAAAAGGCAAAACAATAAAACCGAAACCCTTCTATTTTTATTAAGAGAAATTTAACAATGAAATAATTATTGAAAAAAAAAAATAATGAAAAAAAAAACAACATAAACAATCAACACAATATATATTTATAACGATATAGGATACACAAAAATGTAAATTGTTTACACACAAAATAATAATTCTAAATTAAACAAAAAAAAAAACGTAGTTTATATGCAATTACAAAAAAATAATAATGAAAGAATTTAAAGAAATTTATATTTTCTATTTAGAAAATCACAATAAATATTAATAACTTAGATAACACTCTGTAAACGACACATAGGAAATCTACGAGTAAAACACACTTCTACTGGAACTGTCCTGTTAAGTCTAAACAAAATAGGAAACGAAATATGTAAACTATAAATGGACAAGGATTAATTGCAAGTATGTAATTTACATTTCGTAAGGATTAAGCTAAAACTATATATCGGCGTTATGCATAATAACAAACCGTGTGCTAACTAATGAGCTGTTAACTTTTTTATGGGTAAATTTCCATAAGGGAAAGATAGCAGCCTGTTAGTTAGCACACAGTTTGTTATTAAGCATAACGCCGTATATACAATCTAAATATATTTTTCATAATGATAATGAAAGTATACAATTATACATATTAAAGGTATTTACGTAATCAATAACTACTACTAATCTTGTGAAATTCCTATTATCAGAAAACTTTAAAATGCACAATTTTTCGGTTGTCTTTTTTAATTGTGGTCTCATATTGTTCAAAATTTTCATATCATTTTGAGTTGAAAAAAAACTTTTGTTTAGCTTTACGATTAATAGTAATTTTTTAGAAGATATGAAACGCAATCAAGTGTAAGTTTTTTGGAAAATTTTGCACAAAAATAAAGCCAAATCAGTGGTAATTGTTATATATGAACTTAACCTTTTTTAAATTTTCAAGGCTAGAATTCTTGAGATAAATATCTTAAACGTCTCTCTGACACATTTTTTCGAAAAAAAAAAAATCAAAAATTGTAATTAGAGGGCCAAAAAAGTATTTAGTTTTAATCAAAAAGAAAACTAAAATATTAAGTACATCTCTCCGACATCGATGATGAACAAAGTTTTTTTACTACATCATTTGTTTACATTATCTTTAGCACTCTGAGATAACTTTTAGGCTATAAAACAAGTCGTAAGAATTTTAATTGGATATTTAAGAAGCAAGATATGAGGGAATTCGATCCGTATGTAAGATAAAGAGAGCAAAATATATTGCAGTTTGAAAAATTTCTTCATCATATTTTTTGCAACGACTTATTTGAAAATCTATTAAAAACTCTTAAGCAAAAATTTTGCTAGTAGACTTTTAAACCAACAGTTACAAATTATGTAATTTGTATTTGCATTACATTTACATCATTTATTTATTTTTTTTTTTTTTTTTTGTTAAAACTTATTCTTTTTAACAAAATGATTAACAGAGTTATAAGAATATACAAATAGCATTAAAACATTTAAAATATATGAACTACAAATCTTACAGTTTTAAGGAAAAGTTGTTCACAAAAAAACTCTTATTACCTTAGAAGTTATCAAGGCATATTAATTCATCAGGTAATTGCAGTTCGGAGAGTATTTGTTTTTTTTATATTTTTTATATATGAAGTTTGACTTTTGAAATAAATGAGAGAAGAGAAAATAGTTTTTTATCTATATACTTTGACAACTGAAATTTAAAATAAGTTAAGAAAAAAATAATCAGCTGACGAAACAAGACTACCTACTGAATAAATGTGCCTTGGAAGTTATAAAAATTTTTTAAATAGTCTTTTGTACAATAAACCGTCATTGGTTTGTTTAGCAAAAAAAATTTTTTTTTTTTTAATTTGAAGTTTGGCATTTTTCATCAAATGACAGAGTCTTATGAAGATTTGTCTACTAGAGACACTCAAAAAATGTAGAAATACGTTAAAAATTTGCTTGCTTTTGTGCACCAAACAAAACGAAATAAAGCATTTATTTCATATCAATAAAAACATATTCAAAAACAAAAGCAAAACAACTTTTCTTTAAATTTTAAAAGCCTATGATTTTGGTCAATGCAACTTTTTATCGTAGTAAGTGACAGATAAGAGTTTTTGTGACCATTTTTCTTCACGTTTTTCAGTCATGGGTCCGAATTTGCCTTTATCCCAATTTTCGAATTTTGGCACTTATGACTTTCTTACTTACAAGGGCCTACTTATAGTAAATGCTAATATAATACTTTTTAAATTAAAATTTGATTATCAAGTATTAATTTGGTCCTTCAATGAGATAATAATTCCCCTAGAGTTAAAAGCTTTTTAATTAAATTACCGGTTGTAAGTGTGAAGTAGAATGAATTGGGAAACAACTAAACAGCTAATTGACAAAACAAATTAAAACCGCAAAAACGTAAAAAATAATATTCACTTTAAAATTAAAGAATTCAATTCAAACTTTAGCTTTATTACTTTTGTATTTGAATGTGTTTGATGAATTAAATAATTTATGGTGTTTGCAGTTCCATTACAATTACAATATTAAAATATACATACATATTGTTTTTTCTTTTAATAGTTGTATAATTACTAGCTCACTTTAATCTGTTTGCCAATGATAAGATTAAAAAAAAACTCTGGTTTTAAAAAATGTTCAATTTTTAAATACAATTCATCAAATTTCCATCCATATTTTATCTCAGTTTTAACATGTTTTCTTCTACAGAATACAATTTGCTTTTACACTATCATACTTTTTTCAGCCTACACAAATTTCTGTCAGTTCTTACGTCTTGTATTATACTATAAACTAAACTTTAGCCCATAGCAGAATTGCCCAGCAGATCATCTTAGACTGACACACATCAAGCATTAGCTTTGTGAAAATATGTGTGTATTTGATACAACAACGGTGCTTGATCTAAAAGGAATAAAATTTTCAAATTTTTATGTAACACATACAAACAATATTTTTACAAAAACTACAAAAAGGCTTGATGAGTAATTTGGATTGTGTCCAGTCTCCTATAGACAATATCAGCTCTATTACAATATCCTGTGATTTGTGGCGTACGTTCCCTTACATACACCCCTACGTTGCACAATAAGAACCAATACTCTGGCAACCCTAGACGACTCGTACAGAGGCAAATAAAAAGAAGTCGTTATCAAGGCAAAACAATTTTCTCTCTTTTCTAATTAATTTCAAATGTCAAACTTCATATATAAAAAAAAAAAAAATTCTCTCCGAACTGCAATTACCTGATGAATAAATATGCCTTGGTCGTTATCAAATTCTTATTACCTAAAGGAAGTCAGCATTACGGCTATTGCATAGGAAGCTAAATAAAATAAATAAAGTTTATATAGTTCTTAGTTGTTCTAATAAAAACCGCGTTTTATTTATTAGGAAAGTATGCCACATATTTATCCTCTTAGGTAAAATATAAATATACACATAAGTTACGTAGCTTTTGTTTAAATTTAATTATTACAAAATCAGTATTGACGGAACAAGATCTTATTTGAAAGAAAAGCATGCAAGTTAGGCAACATTTTTTAAAAATGCTTCGAAAATTTTTATTTTTTTTTTAATCTGATTACTATTAGAATTGAATTTGATATTGCTATTTTAGTTGAACAGAATTTTAATATTGCTGTTTAATTTAGAATTCGGAATATCGAAATGCATGCCACAAATGTAATATTGTGTTGTTTTCCAGAACAATTTGAAAAGCAGCCTAAATTTTAAATTGTTTTTCATACATATTCTTTAGAAACTTAAAAATAATAAATCTGTAAAAAAAAAAACTCCCATCCTTTAAAATTCCATACACCTCGTAATAAGTATTCTTGTGATACCAAAATTGTATATTTATAGTTAATCAGGCCTTTTAAATACCATCAGTTGGCATCACCTAATTTGCTGGCAACTAAAATATTCGGTTGCTTAATTTCAAAACCCTGGTTACTGGCATGAAAAAATTTACAAAAATTACTTAATAGATTTTTATACATCAATATCTAAATATATTAGGGAAAAGGTTTATTTTTAGTTTATATATCGAATTTTATTTAGGATATTTTACCGAAACAAAGAGAAACTCTAAAAATTGTTCAGCCTTATTTTTCTGGAATAAAAATTCAATTACAGTAGATAACGGATATAAGATTCTGTAATTAATTTTTTTTTTTTATGTAAATTATTTTAAGGTTAAGTGAATCAAATATTTACGTGTTATTTTTTAACTTCTAATTTTGCAAATCTCTTTACATTGCTTTAATATTGCTTTCAATCTTTTCAAAATTAAAAATAATTTTTATGATAATTTTGCTAAAACCAAGGAGAGTTGATATACAAATTGCGAGAGAAATTTTCGAAAAAATTTGTTAGTTGGTAATATTCAAAGTTATTTTAAAATGAAGAATTCATATGCATAATTTCTTTAAAGAGAAATATTTTAATTAATTATTTACCTATACATTTTTTTCCCTAAATAAATATACGTATAATTTGTGTTTTATAAAAAAGTCAGAATTAAGTCGCTTTTTCCTTCTTAAAGTAATTGTGTAAAAGTATTATAAAAAAAAACATATTTGTGGCTTTAATTTTTCTTAAAAAACCATTACTTTCTAAATTAGTCATCATGTATTATAAATCAAGAGAACAAAAAACTATTTTAATTAAAAAGTAAAACTCTTTAATTAATTGCCTTTGTATTAAAAAAAAACTGTGTCTCTTTTTCTCTTTGAGTATGTAACTTTGTTAAAAAAATGTTTAATTAAAATTGTGTTGAATCAATAATTATGCTTACATAACGACAACAGTATACAAAACAAAACTATAAAAGTGCTTTAAAAAATTTATTTTAAATACAACACGTTTTTATTAAAGATTAACTGCCGTATTCATAAAAAATATTTTAGGCTTATTTGACAGATGTTGTACAGAAATTTGTCAAATTAGCCTTTAAAAGACCTAAAATATTTTGTATCAATATGGCAGTAATTGTATAACAAAAAACAATAACACAGATAATATAAATTCTTTTTTCATTTTAAAACAAATACACTTATTTAAACCTCTGCAGAAAATAAATCTAATTATGGGCCTGTTCGTAAACGCATCACTGCGCTGCACAATATGATTACTTTGCGCTGCCACTGCAAATCATATGTTGCTGATGCTTTTTTTTTGCTTATTTTATTGCTGCATTTACGAACGAGCGAACACTGCGGAAAAAATGATTATAAATTTAATTTGTGAATTTGATAATACAATATCTGACATATAGGGCCTGTTCGTAAATGCATCACAGCTGTGCATATAATGCGCACAATGTTCGTAAATGCAAACGTTGGCAACACTGCAGCTGTCATCTGTTCGTAAATGCAACATTAAAGTATATTATGCGCAAATAAATACAAAAAACTAATCACAAAAATGGCTGATGCATTAGATGTGTGAGTATAAAGAATGCGGTTTTTTATGATTTATTTTTGATTATTTTACTTTTTAAACATTTTTAGCCTCGAATTTGAAATATATGTCAGATATTGTATTATCAAATTCACAAATTAAATTTAAAATAATTTTTTCCATTTTTCCGCAGTGTTCGCTCGTTCGTAAATACAGCAATAAAATAAGCAAAAAGAAGCATCATATGATTTGCAGTGGCAGCGCAAAGTAATCATATTGTGCATCGCAGTGATGCGTTTACGAACAGGCCCTATGTACACCGTGCTATTTAAGAAACATATTTTGCCACCTTACAATACTGCTAATAAAAATGATAAATACTAAATAATAATAATGAAAAATATTGTTAATAATTAATTATATATTAAGATGAATAATAAAATAAAAACTAAAATAACATAAAAAGTGAATTTTCATTGTATATAAATTAAAATGTAAAAAAAAAGCAACAAGTAAAACTGCTATATTCGGCCGTGCCGAATCTTTTAAACTTTGCAACAACATGTACATACATATGTGATTAATTTAAATATGCCCACAGCTTTATAGGACGCTAACCTGAGTAAATTTTTGCGAAAAGTTCTACACATTACCCTTAGTGTAAATATATGTATATATTTTTTTAGGTTCTAAAACATTAATGGCAAAGGAACAAAGGAACCAAAAAGTCAAGGTATTCCACGTTGGTTCAGGATACGTAATTCAGCCTACATGGAGTCAGAAACATCTATGTAATAAATAAAAATGTTTTGTAATATATATGTATATGTATGTACGTATATATAAGTATACCCCTGCTATGAAAATACATACAAGGGCCAAATATTTGAATCCAAACAAATTCGAAACTTACTCAAACATCCGAGTTTTTTTTACCGTACCGTACAAGGCCATCCGAATTTTCCTTCTCTTCGTTGTAGAAACTTACTCGTATTTTTACCGTAGCCGACTATAAGACCTACCGTATTTTCCTTATATTCATCATAATACTAACTAGTAATCTGTTGCTACCGAATACAAGGCCTACCGTACTTTCCTTATATTCGTCGTAATACTAACTCGTAATCCCTCGTATCCGAATATAAAGCATTCCGCATTTTGCTTATATTCGTCTAAATACAAATTCATACTTCGAACATTCCCTGGTAATCACTGGCATCTTAAACGAAGGTTTCCTTACTACAGAACTGTGATTTTTGTTCAAACCAACCAACCAACAACTTAGTGTTTTATTCTCAAAGGAAGCAGACATTTGAAACCACCCATGGACAGACTAAGCCCTACACCGGCTGGGAAATAAAACTGCATAACAAAATGGCGCCCGAGCAGGGAATTTCCTATTTACTTACATATGTATATATATATATATATTTATGTATGTATGTATATATAATATGTCTATACAAGGCTGTTTATTCATCAGGTAACCGCAGTTCGGAGAGAAATTTTCTTTTATGTTTTTTATACATGAAGTTTGACATTTGAATTATATAACAGAAGAATTGTTTTTTATCTATGGGCTTTGACAGCTGAAGTTTAAAATAAGTGAAGAAAAAATAATCGGCTACCGAACAGATTTTTTAATTCTTTTTTTATGTTCATATAACCCAGTTCCTGGTAATTATAAATACACCAAAAGATGAAACAGTGAAATCCACCCAAGATAATCTAGGTAGCCATATGTCAAAATTTCATATATTCTCTCTCTTCTATAATTTATAATTGTCAAACTTCATATGAAAAAATTCTATTGAAAAGTCTTCAACGATTTGCTTTTACCTTATATAATTACACCATGATACCATTCATACAATCAATACGATCTTTAAATTTTTCTTATATTTAAAAATTTGTTTCTATATCAACGTTATCCTCGTAATTGCAAATACAACAAGCAAAATCCATCAAACCCATCTAGATTGATGCTTTTACAGATATGCGGTCACGCCCACTTTTATAAATAAAAAATAAATTGACACAAAAAAATATGGTAACAATTAAATAGCTTAAGGAGCTATTACACGGCATGTTTTTACGTTTGACTTGTCAAATTCTCCACTGCTAATACAAACATGTCGTGTGTTACCTTTAAAACATTACTTCTGTAAAAAAACATGTGTTAAGACATCTGACAAAATTTTAATTAGAGTGCACTCTATTTTCTTCTGTCAAAACATGTGACATCAGCCGTTGGCAGAAAACTCTGCTGCTGCAAAGCAGTCAGCGTAAAAGTAAAATTTTGACAGACATGTAGATTTACATATGTCCCACAAATTTTAAAGTCAGATGTAGAAAAAATGCCGTGTATTATAGCCTTTAACTGTGTATTTAGATATCAGTTTTAAAAAAAATTATTACGGTAACCAATAAAAAACTAGCCTATTAATTTAGTAATGCTATAAATAAAGACATCTTCCTAATTGTATTTTGATTAAATAATTTTTATTTTTTAGATAAAGACTAACCTGGAAAGCTCGTAAAATTTTTTTAATATTTAGATACTTTTAATTTTTTACCAATTCTGTTAATTTGAAATATTATTAAATTTTAAGGTGTTACTATAATTTTATAGACCGATATTTATTTCTAGATTTATTGTCTAGAAAGCTAACATTTTTTTCAGAATTACTTAAACAATAATCTTATTTTATAAATTAATAATTTTTAGATATAAGTTCAAAATAAAAATGTTTGGAACTCGCATTATACAAAAAAATCATTTAACATCCCTGCAAATATGAACTAGAAAAGAAGTTGGCAATTCAACGTCACGCAAAAGAAAAAATGCTATAAATAATATTAATGCTGTAAATAAAATTAAAAATAATTGTATACAAATAGTTTATGAAAGTGAATTAATAACATAAATGGTTAAATAATTTATTTAAATTACATATTTTAAATATGTAATGAAGGCAGATTACTTATGTATGTAAATTATAAAACAACTACTTAAGTGCGACAGCAGGTAGAAGTATTAGACAAAAACAAAATCAATGAAAAATAAAAAATCAAAACAAAGAAGAAATATATAAAAGAAAACAAAACCAGACTGAGACGTAGGCTTTGCACACAGCGCTGGCTGCATAACTTTAGTAATATTTATTTGTTACAAAACGTGAATCAATTCGTAATAAATCACAACTATAAAGTTAGTTGGCTAATAAAATTAGTTAAGCGTTTGACTGGTTTTTGAAACAATTGGTAATACAACACAGAGTTAGAAAGGTAAAAATAATTTAAAAAACTAAAGTCCAAAAACTAAAAACTAAAAGTACATCAAGAGAGAACTCACAACAAATTTAACAACAGAAAAACTTTAATGGATCACCATAGAGTCAAGGATGAAGCCAAGGCCATTGTGTCAAAAACTTACAAGTACGAGTTGCTGCATAATTTTTTGGAGCAAATACCTCATCCCTCTTATGCTTTTAACATGAGTAGTGCTAAAGGCCAAACCTTTTTAACACGTGGTGACTTCTATTACTATCATTATGGTTGTGACGGCCATCCCGATCAAGGTTGGGGTTGTGCATATCGCACTTTACAGAGTATGATATCATGGGTGTTGAATAAATGCCCCAGTTACACTGATTTGAACGTTCCTAGTATAACAGAAATTCAAGAGACTTTGGTACGTATTGAAGATAAGCCTAAACGATTTGTTGGCTCTCATGATTGGATTGGTGCTTTAGAAGTATTTTATGTTGTTGATTCTCTCTACAATGTGCCATGCAAAATAGTCCATATTCCACGTAATGAGGAATTATTCGACTATGTGGACACTTTAATTTCATATTTCAAAGATTATGGTGGTTTTGTAATGATGGGTGGTGATATGGATGCGGCGTCAAAGGGTATAGCTGGTGTACACACTAATGACAAAGAAACGTTTCTATTAGTTGTGGTAAGTTTTTTCTTTCTGTAAATGTAAATTTTTATAATCAATTAAGTTATAAAATTATTTATTTGAAAATTGCGCTGATAAATATATGTATGTACTCGTCGAAAAATTTTACATTAGCTCAATTTAACAGGAAAATGCATTGTTCATGACTTCTACAATCCAACATAGTTAGTCATAAATGATATGCTTTAAACTAAATGCAAAGGCATGAAAAATTTCTTTACCAATTCAAGAAACAAATAGAATAATTGTTCCATTTGTTCCATGCACTTATTGGAATTGAGTTTATAAATATATTTTTATAAACACACGTTAATACTAAAATCATGCAGGTCTTGAACCACTTAATCATTGGATGAACGATTTGTCATGTCTTTTTGCTGTGTATATATAAGTAAATACACAGCGAATAAATATATCCTTAATTTGCAGATACTTTATTAGTAAAAAATATTTGTCAGTTTCTATTTTTTTTTTTTTGTAAATTTTTAGATAAATTCCGATAATTTTATTGTTAATAAAAAGATGGGATACCTCGAAATTGGCGCAAGATTAATTTTTGTCATCTTTTGTGCATTAAAGTGTTGGTTACCCAAAAAAAAAAACCGTTCTACACCTGACAGCTCTGGTTTCTGTCGTCATTTCCATTATATATTAAGGGCAATAAGACCGCCCCTTTTTTATTTCGAGAGTATTACGTCTCTCTCTTTATGCAATTATCCGCTTTGTTTTAATAAGTAGCATCGACACTTACTTATTTATAACTGAAGGAGTGCCATTCAAACTCATTTACCTGTAACTGGAGCACTACCATAAAATTATTATTTTTTATTTAATGATTTTATATACTTTTTATATACTTAAATTTGTTAAAAATTATACTTTACAAAAAATGAGATTTGTTTTTTAACTAGATTTTTATTACTTTAATTTTGGTAATGTATTGTAAAGTTGTAAGCCTTTGTAAAAAAGATTTCGTTGCATTTCCGTTGAATGTACTCTTTGAATTCTAAAGTTTTTCATATTTCTTAACTCAGTTTTTGTTTATTGTTTAAGGGTTTCCCACTTCCTATACAGAGGTATATGTCGACTTATGAAGCCTGAATCAACGTGGGATACCATGGTGCTTTGGTTATGTACCACTGCTATTTAATTCAGATTAAAAAAACAATACTGTGATGTCATGTCACGATATCGTGCACCAATAACGGTCACTGCTTGACCAGCATCATTTTCAAAAAAGTATGCCTCCAGCCCAAAATGCACATCAAAACTGTGAAACGGGAATTTCAGCGATTAATAAAGCCATCCATATTTTGTATAAAAACTTTCGACTTGTGTAACGCTTCATTTTTACTTACCCTAAACTGACAGCTGTCGAATTATTATTTCATTGTTGCCAACACTTTACAGCACAAATGGCTTCAAATTCAAATCTTTCGTTAATTTTGGTACACCATTTACATACATGTACTATATGTATGTATTTACAAAGTATTTAGCATTTATCTTTTAAAGTTGACTACAAAACTACGCCTTTAATAAATAAAAACATTTTATATCTTTTTAGGATCCCCACTACTCTGGTGTGCCCGCTTCCATTAATGGTCTAATGAAAGATGGTTTTATACGATGGCAGAACGTTAAAGAATTTGTGGATAGCTCCTTTTATAATCTCTGTTTACCATACCTTAAATAAGATATAATACTGTCCATATGCAAAATATTTAAAATATCAAAAAACATAATTTAATTAAAGATACAATTCGATATGCATACAATGTGTACAGGAACTGATAACAAATTCTTATAAATACTTACAATAAACTCTAATTGTTTAAACAAAAACCTTATAAAATTTCTTTCTTTTCTCTTTTAGATTTACAAAACCGTGCAGCTTTTATCAAATTAATTTTAATCAGCCAATCAAAAACGACAAGTGCTTAAAAAATCGATAAGCATTAAATTTTTTTTCAACATTCTTTAAAGGAAAACCCTCAAAAAATAAAATGTGCAATGCAACAAATACAATAATAAAACCGGACCAGTAAATGTGATAAGAATGCAAGAATACGATAATTAGTACAAAATATTTTATAAAAAAGAATATTAGTTTTAATAAAGTCCCTAAAGGGCATGTACATCCACAGGGATCAAGTTAAGGTTTTAAAGGGAAAGGTATAATTATTTTGCAATATATAAAAGCCTTACAAGTTATATTGAATGTTAGCTATACCGATTGGGATTCACACACTTCCTTATCACAATGGAAATACTACAACGTTTGTTCTACACTTTTGTTGGCACTGCATCTTTTTTGTACTTTATCGTTAAAGTAACTTTGGGGTATTGGAAACGGCGTGGTATTTTACATGAAAAGCCAAAAAAACCTTGGGGCCATCTAAAAGGTGTTGGTCGTAAACGACATATATCGGAGGTGTTGCAAACTCTTTACGAAAAGTACAAAGGTCAAGCACCTTTTATAGGTTTCTACGCTTGGCTAAAACCCATGTTACTTATACTAGATATAGATTCTATAAATTATATATTACAAAAGGATGCTAAATATTTCATGGATAGAGGCTTATATTACAATGCCATTGATGATCCCTTATCACAAAATCTACTACAATTGGATGGTGTTGAATGGCAGCATTTGAGTTTCAAAACAAACGCTTTACAGTGGCCAGAAAAACTCTCAAATATTACAAGAGCTCTTCTTAGGGTACAGCTAACATTCGATAACTCTTTACAAAAACAATTAAATGAAGCAGAATTTGTCTACAACATTACTGAACTGGTAGAAGGCTTCAATGTCGATGTCATATGTTCTTTAGCTTTTGGTCTAGAGAGCGATTCGTTGCGCTACAAAGAGACACAATTTTATAAAATGTGTAAAGAATATACACAACAAAATAACAACGTCTATAAGATGTATTTGGCCTTTTGTTTTCCTACTATTGCTCGGCTGTTACATTATCGTTTGTATTCTTTGGAAGCCACCAACTACTTTCAAAAACTAATCAATAGCAAACTTTACGAACGTGAATATCAACATAGTCAACATTCGACCGTTGATTTTTTACAAATCTGGTGTGATTACCGTAAAATCAGTACAGAGAGTCAAGTATTAAAAAAACTAGACAATGCAGAGATTACAGCACTAGCATTTAATTTTATTCCAGCTGGTCTGGAATCCTGTACAACCACTGTAACCTGTTGTCTTTATGAATTGGCTTTACAGCCGGAAATACAAGAAAAAGCAAGATTGGAGATACGTCACGTATTGAAAAAATATCAAAATAAATTAACGGAGGAGGCCTTAAAGGAGATGGTGTATTTAAAGCAAACTTTGAATGGTGAGAGAAACTTAGACAAAATTAATTGTTTTAAAAAAATTTAAATCATTACAGAAAATGAACTTTTTTTTAAGAATATTTCAAATACATAGAAAATTTTCTATATATAAAAATTTCTATTCTATTATATAATTTTAATAATTATTGGTTTCTTTGACCTTTTTTAATAATATGTAATACAAAATTTTTTTATTATTGAAATGACCTTACTTAAGCTTAAAAAAAAAACTATTACATATAAAATTGTAATTCTTCAAAAATTTTCCATTAACCCTTTGACGACCAGAGGCAAACATACTTGCCCATCATATAATATTTTCCGTAGGAGATTGAGTAAATTTGTTCAATACTGGTTTTACAGCAGACGATAGTGGCAACACAAATGTGGCAGGTGGTAGGTTCTTATCTGCCCCCATTTGCCCGCTAGGTGGCCTCAAAGTTGGTCAAAAAGTCAACTTACTTTAGAGGGGAAGTGTGGAGAGAGCGTAGGATGCATCTGTCTAAATCTAAGGCATATTTTGGCGGCTCCTCTTACCTTTTGAAAAAAATATATTAGCGAGGTTTGTGTAAGTTTCGAGCTGCCCACAACTTTGCCAAACGTGTTTGGCAAGTATGTTTGCCTGTGGGCTGAAACGGAAAAAGGGAACCTAAAAATAATCTAATGTTGTTTATTTTCATCATGATATGTATGTCTGAGTATACAGTTTTAAATTTTTTGGTGCATGTCTGTTTTTAATTGTTAATGATGAAATTCAATTGAACAAAACGGCCAATTTTTTTTTACGTACCTATTATTGGTGCATATATTATGAAAATACAAAAAAACAAAAAATCGCTTCAGTAGAAAAAGTCCGGTCCTCAAAGGGTTAAAGGATAGCTTTAAAATTATGAATTGATAGAAGATATTTCTGATTTTTTTTTTTTAGTTGGAGAATTCGATAATTTCTATAATTTTCTATAAACAGAGAATCGGTAATTTTGAAAAAACAGGAAAATAGAAAAAAACAAGTAACAGTGCTATATTCGGCCGTGCCAAATCTTATATACCCTTCACAACGTGTAGTCATGCAATAACAATTGTTTGTATCACCATTCATCCCATATAAAATACGTGCATACGTACACGTTAGAATAAATGTGGCATCGAATCCCAGCTGAGCCAAAAAAATTTTATTTTATTTAATATATTATTTATATTTTATTATTTTTTTTTATATTTTTTTTAAATTTTTTTAAAAAATTTTTTTAGAAAAATTTTTAAAAAATTTTTTTTTAAATTTTTTTTAAATTTTTTTTTGTAGTTTTTTTTTATTATTTTTTTCTTACTTTTAATATTTTTTTTTTTTGTAATGTTTTTTGTTTGGTATGTTTTTTACATGTATGTATGTATGAATGTTGTTGTTGTAATTGTGAAAAAAAACGAGGTGGTCGTGGTTTTTTGCTCATATATCAGAAAGTTATGGGGCGATTGTGCTGAATTTTAATAGCGATTCATTCCTGGATATTTCCAAGAGATTGATACCATATACAGATCTGAGGAACATATAGTTGCTTCTAAAAGTTGATTTCAACCAACACACGGACAGACGGTCAGGGCTTAATCGACTCCTCTATTCATAAGCTTTCAGAAAATATATACTTTATGGGGTCGGAAATGATAATTCTAGAAATTACAAACGGAATGACAAAGCTATATATACCCTTGTGCACCACAGGTGAAGGGTATAAAAAATTTGAAATTTTAGAAAAACTAAAAAAAAAATATTTAAATATTGTATTAATTTATTTTTTTTTTTACATTCCTAGAAAAATTAGTAGAATTTATAAGAAAAATTTTATAAAAAAATTTTCAAACATTTAAAAAAAGTTGGATAATGTATAAATTGAAATGTTGAATTGAATAACGAATAAAAAACGTTTTAAAAGTTTTTTTAAACAGTTTTTTTTTTAATTTCTTTTTTTGAACAAACTTAAATTTTAAAGTATTTTCAGTCACATTTTTAATAAAAAATTCTTACATTATATTTTAAGTTATAATCATTGTAAAATTTTTTATTAACAGTTTGTGACTGACTGACTATGGTATAGGGGCTAGGTTACCAAAACTTAAACATAAATAAAATTTAAAAATTATGAAAAAAACCAATAATAATGAATATTTTTGTGTGAAAATATTTAATTTTTCAGAAACCCTGCGCAAGCACTCACCCTATCCTTTCCTTTTGCGACTTACAACCAGAAATTATGAATTACCCAATTCGATATTCATGCTTAACAAAGGTAATCACCTAATAATACCCACAGCAGCTATACATAATGATGCCGCCTTCTATGAACATCCAGACAATTTTGATCCAGATCATTTTCATATCACGAAGGTGCAAAATAGACCAGTATGTGCATTTTTACCATATGGAATCGGCCCACGTTCCTGCATTGTCCAACATTTCATGCAGCAACAAATGTTAGCTTGCTTAGTAGCGTTGCTTAATAAATTCGCTTTTGCGCCCTGCCAGGAGACACTTATACCTTTGGTCTATGATAACACAAAAATACTAAAAAAGCCAAAAAAAGATATCAAACTTATGCTTAAGAAACTATAAATACAAAAAAAAATTCTTCATAATTGTAAAGACTTTTAGTATACTACCGGCGTTGTACATAATAACAAACTGCGTGATAAATAACAACTTGCTTACGTTTTTATGAAAAAATTTCCATAAAATAAATATAACAGCTCGTTAGTAAGCACACATTTTGTTATTATGCATAACGGCGTCCATATTTAAGTATATGTATATACAAACATACATATACTTTTGATTCTGTTTTAGTTTTGTTATTTTATTGATATTATAATATGTTTGTTAAATTGCCGCTCATTTATTATTATTCTATTTTTTACAGTGTACATGTTTTATTAATTGGTTAAAAAGTATAATGTTTTTAGTTACATTTTTTTTTTTCATGTACTATCGGAGTTAAAGTTTGAAATCGGTGTTTGATTATATTGATGAAAATTATTATAAAATATTTCTTAAATATTTATTGCTTGTGATTAATTTATATATGTATGTATTTAATTTCAATTATACAATAAATCACATACATAATAAAATATAAAAGGCTTTACGAACAAACAAAATAAAATTATGTATAAGTTTTAAATATGTACATTAATTTTTATGAATAAAATCAGGTATCAAAAAAACATATTTTTTTATTTTTTATATAACATTCCAATTTCCTATTTATATTTTACTAGCTAATACCCGGTGTGCTTCGCCACCCCAAATTTTAGTATTTAATTCATATAGCAGGTGCCACACCCACTATTGTTAGTGCACCCATTTTTTCCATAAATGTTTATTTGAATATCAAAGTTGCTTTTGCAAAATTTTAGTACTCTAATCGATATCGTTTTCCAAATATACGAATTTTAGTATTTAATTCATGTGGCCACGCCAACTATTGCAAGTCCGCCCATTTTTTACCCAAATGTTCGTGTGTATGTCAAAGTTTACCGTACTTAATTTTAAGACTCTAGCTGCATTAACTTTCGTGATATATAATATTTAATACATATTCTTTTATAGGGCGTGGCACCCCGCCCACTTACAATTTCAAACCAAAGTATAGCCTATAGTTCCTACCAGACATACAGAAAGATTCTGTGAAAATTTCAAGGAAATCGGTCCAGCCGTTTAACCGTCTATAAAGCACAAACAAACGTACAAACACACATTGATTTATATATATATAGATATATAAGGCTATAAGTTCAATGTGATAATGACGGAATATCTAGGGACATTTAGTTATCCAATACTAGCTGAGTGGAACTCATTTTTAAAACCAGCTTTTTTTATCAGAACTTTAAGTGCTGTGTTTAAATATCACCTATTTAACTCAGTATTATATCGAAAATTTAAATATAGAATTATTTGTCCTAATAGATTTCATGTCTTTCAACATCTATTTTTCCTGCATTCTTTTTGCACGTAAAAAAAAACTATTAACATAGTAAGGATACACAGTTTAGAAAGTTCCACTCGCATGTTTATTCATTCATGAGGGTAATACTGAAAAGAGTTTGTCTTTAATCCTTGCGCATAACCTGTCGTTTAGCTACTGAATTTCCATTATGGCTCCTATGGCAGACTCTAGTTTGCATCTCGAGACATTCTTTAAATTGCTGTATAATTGCAACTAAACGTTTAAGTCTATGAAATAATTTGCTGACAGCCAAATATATTACAATATCACGAGAATGTCTTGCATAAAAAATAATTTTTTTGGTACCTAAACATAGAGCTATAGATCTACTGCAGTCAAGCTGTAGGAAATTTTTGATATTTCGATGGCATTTTTGGATCTATGTACCTATATGTATATATGCAGGTACATCATGCATACCTAAATACTTACTACTTTAAAAAATTATTTCACAAACTTAGGTTTATTAAACGTTTTGTTGCATTCTTGTATTGTGAAAATTTCTATTAAAATATACCAAAATTTTAACATGAGCATAACAAATTAAGTTTCTTACTTCATATGATTTTATTACAATTATTTCAAAAATGCATTTCTATGGAATATAGATTTAGTTTCTTTTTGTTGAAAACTTAAAAATTACGAACTTAAAATATATACCTATGTAAAGATAAAATAGCTTTAAAAAAGTAAACTTATGAAATTCAAGTGATTTCATGTCCCTTTGTCATCATCACTACATATTACTGCATTCACATTTACACATCAACCTCACTCTTTCTTTATATCTAAAAATACTTGGTAATTTATTTGATCTAGTTATAGCCACATATTAGGTGGCTTTTATGTTAAAGTTTCTCCAGTTGTTACACAGGCTTCCAAGTAGTCAATGCGCCTTTCTAAAGTGGTCAATTTTTCATTGAGAACAGCTAGGCGTGAACGACAAGACATGTCGAATGAATTGAGAAAGTCGGTAATACGTTTTATACTGGCCGTAATAACTTCAATATATTCACGATTGGCCCAGTCCTGATGAATTTGCTTCTGCACTGCTTCGCGATGTGCTCCACTCATTTTAAAGGAAAAAAATTAGCAAAACGTATAGTAATTATTACAAATTTCAGAATTTTTCTTTATGTGCTTTTTTTGGGAAGAGCTAATGTCAAAAATTTAATGTAATAGCCGATGTTCTCATCCTCACACAGTTGTATTATAAAGTATTATTATTATAGGGTAATAATAATATATATTTATATCTATATACACTTAAAATAAATTATATGTAGGAATTCACAAGATGTCTTTAATGTCGTATTGTCAACATGTTATAATTTTATTTTTAAATAGTTAAGTAAATTAAAAGTATTGTATTGTTAATTGCAAAATATTCAGACCTTTCTAAACTTTTTAAAAATTATAACCCTATGAAAATACGACACTTAGGACACCTTTTGAATTTACCAATTATATTTCAAAAAATGAAACTGCATTATAAGGGTAACAATCTCAATTACACATTTGCAATTATTTATAACTTATAATAAAAGAAAAATTTACCAAACTAAAAATATATATTTCAAAATTATGAACATACATAGACGTTTAGGCTTTTAGCCTCAAATTTTGCTTCTCCATGTCAAATTGAGGATTTAAAAAATCAAATTCCGAATATCCACATCAAATTGAGGAACTGTTGGAAATAAGAGGAAAAAAGTCTCAACTTAAAAAGTCTTCAATTAATAATATTAATGATAAAATTAATGAAAAACAATATAGCAATTAAATTTAATGCAAAGGTCTTATACATGATATAATTGCCAAAACAACAAGGAGTATAATAACCATAGTGTTGCTGAAGTTAATAAAAAATTATGCAAATTATACAAATATTAAGTGGGGTTTTATGTGCATGGGTTGTTATTAAATCCTAAATTTAATGTGAGAAATTAAGATTTATTTATTTATAAATATAGAAATCCAAGTTTGATTCTTTATATTCTGGAATTGATTTGAAAGTGTACGAATATGAAGTTAAAAGCCACTATGCATTAATTTTTGAAAATTTAAATAAAATGATAATATTTTATTAAATCAGAATATATATCAAAATTATGTTTATGACTAATGTTTTTTTTAATACTCTTGATTTATCTCTATGAGTTAATGAGAAATATTTTCTACCTCTTGTGTTTACAATATAATAATAATTTTAAAAATATTGAGATAATAAGAAATATTATATTTCTCTCGCACATACAAAATAATAATCTTAAAAATAATGTCATGGTAGGTTTTATGATCATAATTTTTGATCAGACTTGCATGTTTATATATTTGCTATTCAATTTCTGTTTTTTTTTTATATAAGAAATTATATTTTATTTTTAAGGTTCTTTATAAAAAAACTAAAACAAGCGACAGAATGAAATAATGATTATGTATGTATGTTGGACAGTTACTGCCGTATTCATAAAAAAATATGAGTTTATAAAAGGCTTATTTGATGTTGTACTGAAATTTGTCTAAAAACCTTTAATATACCTCAAAAATTTTTATGAATACGGCAGTATATATATATATTACAACTAAATAAAATATTTTTAAAACATTTTTATATATTATTGTTGACTTTTCTAAAATAAAAATATTTGCTGTTGTATTTTTAAGTTGATATATATACGAATTAGAATATTTTGAACGTATTTTTAATTTTTTTCCCCTTCAGTACTATTTTTTACAACAAAGCAATCCATCTGCAAACAAAACAACTCTTTCGTTCAGTTTGTTTTTGTTTTGCAGACATCTGTTTCGATCTGTTTCGATCTGTTTTTATGCAGTCGAAAAATGACAATTGTACGGGTTGGTTCGTTTGTATATTGATATTGTTTAGTGTTTTTTTTTTTTGCGAATTTTTGGTAATCGGTTCAATAATTAATGAAAAACGGAATTTATAAAGTTTTTAATTAAAAAAATATCAAATAAAAAATGTAAAATGTTTTATTGAAGTTAAGAAAAAAAGGTTAAATCGAAATGTCTGGAATCTTAATAGATATACATATACAGTTTTTTTTATACAAAAATAACTGTAAATATTTTATTTATGTACCTACCTACCAAAAAATAAAATGAAGGAATAAATATAAATTTTATTAAATTCTAAATTTAAATATATTTTTTGTAGAAAAGTTAATAAAGAATTCTAATAAGAAAAAAAAATAAAAAAATTGAAAATTGTATTTGTGCAAAATAACAAAAAAAGTGTTTGTTTTTTCTCATTCTCTTCTGTTTGAAATCCAGTCATTAAAATCCTGTTTTTGTGTACAACAGCCACAACAACAACTACTATACATAATAGCAACAACAATGACACAAAATAAAAACATAAACAAAAAATATATTTTTTCCTTTTTTATCCTGTGTTTGAAGTGTGCGAGCATTATTTAAATGTATTTTTTTGGTTAAAGCAAATTGTTTTAATTTTTAAGGAAAATTTTTAGAAAAGTAAAACATTAAAAAATGTGAAAATATTTAACTTTTGTAAATATTAATTTAACTATTGTTCTTATAAAAATTTTTCAATAAAAAAATACCCCTCAGGCTGTCTGCTATTTACTTTATAGGGTTGATTTTGTAACTAAACAAACTCTAAACAAAACTCAGCAACAAAATCAACAACTAACACATAAGTATTTATCATTTATTATCTGCACAGAAGAAGAAAAAAGCAAATTCAAGTGAACTGAAGCCTCCCCTTCTTAAAAGTTTATGTTGTCCATATCACACGCACGTACATTAAAAACAAGACATTTCCACAACCAGGATTATAGTTTCCTTTAGTAGTCGTTTGTTAAAAAAAATTGCCGCCTGTCTTTGTGAATCGCGCGTATTTAACTACTCCTCCTGCGACAAGGGAGGAAACGCCTAATTACTGTTTTATTTTACTAAAATATCACAGTTCGTTTGTACAAAATCTTGATGCTTCCGTCTCATCATCATAACTTTATTAACTTTTTTTTTTTAATATTAAAGATGAATTATTTTGTGGACTATTATTAATGGCTTGGAAGAAATATACATTTTATCTATATTTTCAAAAGTATTTGACAACTGTCAAAAAGTGCATGTAAGTATACTTCAGAATTATTTTTAAATTGCAATTAATTACAATATTCTTTAATTACACATAATTCATTTTATACACTGAATGCAATTTTGTTAGAAGGGTTTTTTGCATTAAAGGGTTGGTTGGAAGATTTTGAGTAAAGTAAGCTAATTATAACACCGTAAAATGCATTTTAAAGGATAATTGCATATAAGAGGACAAGTGAGGAGGAATATCAAAGTTGTTTTCCAACAACATTATAGGTACATACACATTTGTACCGACACAAAAATAAATTTTACCCCTTTTAAAGCACATTGCGCTCAAGGAGCAATGAAATATTTGGCATACACGTACATTACATATAAACATACGTACATGCATACATACATATGTTCATGCATACAAATATATGTACATACATATAATACCGTAATTTGCTCCCTGAATTTCAGGTTGTTTTTTCACGTACTTATAGAAAGCTGAAATTTTCAGGCCTTTAACAACCCATATTTATTTATCATTCAGCTTTTATGTATATGTTAGCTGATTATTTTTTTCTTCACCTAGGTATTTTGATCTTAATTTTTTCAAACTCCATACCAAGTCATATTTATTCATCAGGTAACCGCAGTGCAAAAATAATTTGTTTCGATTTTTTATACCAATATGAAATTTGACATTAGAATTAAATGAGAAAAAAAGGAAGTGTTTTTATGGATTTTGACAGCTAAATTTTATCAGTTGGCGAATCAAGACTACATGATGAATAAATTTGCCTTGATGTGGAGCCAAGGTAACCAGGGTACATTTATACAGTCGACTCACATATTCATTTGCTTTTAGAAAATATAAACTTTATTTGGTCGGTAATAAAAATTTTAGGAATTACAACTAAAATAACAGATACATATGTATATACATAAACCTTTGGACACCACTAGTTAAGGTTATAAAAATCTAAATTTAATACAAAAAGTCTGACTATTGATTTTCAAAATCCTGCGCTAGTTATGAAAAAGTCCGAATTTGTTTTTACTAAATTCAATTCGATATATGATTATGGCATATTTTTACTTAAAAGTTTATGTTATAGGTATAACAAAACTAAAAGTAGTAATAAATATGCCGAAACAATTTAGACCAAGGCATATCCTTGATGCCTTGACTTAGACTCAATATTTTTCAAAATTAAAAACTGAAAGACTAGATACTAAATGACAATTTCTATAAAATTAAAAAATTTATTATTGTCAATATATCAAAATTAATTGGAATACGTTGGTCACGCCATAACTAAAGAACAGCCAAACCGATTTGGATAATATTTTCTTACAATAATCCTTCAAGCTCAAATAAGTTCTACTAACGGTTTATTTTTACCAACAGGCGAGACCGATTTGGCTATTCTTTTTTCTTACAATAATGTTTCAAGCCTAATGTTATGTATCTTTACATTATCTGAGATCTCATTTTCGCATCTTACCAAATTAAAGTTTAAGATTAATACATATACAAAAATAGAATAGAATAGAATTTATTTGAAGCAAAAATAAAAATTGTAAATAAGTATTAGAATTCAGTAGTCTTTTCGGAGAACTTCCGAAAGGAATCAACATTAACATTGTACGTCTTTGATAATCTGTTATAAGTACGCGCCACTCTCACATAAAAAGATCTTTCCAAAATTAGGGTCAATCTTTCTCTAGTAGATCTACAAAACCTGAAAAAACTTAACTAAATAATTAGATGTCTGCAACTTGTATTCCTTATAAATGTGTTAAATGTTTCTAAAATATTTGAATTCCATACAAAAAAATCCCAAAAAATTTAAAATTAACGATATTATATGTATGCTGACCAAATTTACAGTACAAATTTAAAGCACTGGTACCTAACCAACCTATTTAATTCCAACCTTAGTCTCTTTATAACATTTTTAAAGGTACCTGGTATACTTCTAATCCATACAAAAATATTGACATTATGCTCTATAATAAATATAACAACTTGTTTCTTTATATTAAAAGGTAGAAACATATACAAACTGTATAACTTACGAAAAGTTAACTCTAGATACAATGAAATTATCATGACTCTCAAAATTCAATATAGAGTCAAGAATATTATCAAGGCGCTTCATTTTATCAAAAAATTGCAATGAACTACCATTCAAAGACATAGACAAAATGCGCGAAATTATCGTATGTTACAAAAGAAATATTTAATGAAGATCTTTTAAATAAATAAAAACCTAAATAACACTGCTAAATACGATAAAATGTACACAGTGTTACCTCCATAACTAAAACAGTTATCGTTATAATATTTTATCAGCAGATGGATCAATGGATGTAGTCGATTTCCAAAAAAACGTAACATACGATAATTTCGCGCACAGGGATCAATGATATACAAATATTTTTTAAATATTTTAGTTCATTAAAAAGAAAGATTTTTATTAAAAAAACACTTTAAATAATTCTTAAGTAGAGAAAAGTTTTATAATAACAAAAACTTACTACAGACAGGATTGTTATCAATACAAGTTTACCTACTAAATTCTGTTAAGCTCGAATAACATTAAACAATAACTTCGATAGAAGGCTCTTTTGCTTAAAAATGGAGGAAATTTTTGGCATCAAACGTTTTAACGGAATGAGTCGTTTAAGGCAGAGGCCGTATTGCCGCATTCGATATCGATCGAAACTTAAATCGAACGTGGAAGTTGTCCTTGCATTTTGTATTAGATTCTAATAAAAATTCTATCATTTTTGATTGATATCGAATGCCGTAATTCGGCCCCAGTTTTGGACGACTAATGTTGAAATCCCAATAAGAATTTAGCACAAATTATATTATATTTTTAAAGTATTTATTTTATTTATTTATTTTAATTTTGGCAACCAAGCCTCTAGGCCATAATTGGCTATAAACTTCTACTAAAAAAAAATTTAAATAAATAAATAAAATATTGTGGTGAATATATTATAATATGTGAGCTTCTCCGAGAAAAGGGACCTAGTGTGTGAAAATGAAGTTTTCAGAAAAACGCATTTAAAGTTTCATAACGAATTATCACTGTGAACCCAGCTTCAGTTGGGAGATGCGATTTGGTATGGTTTGTTATGATTGGGTGCCGGCTTTGGTGACGTCATGCCTATGTGGTGACGTATTTTTTTCGCTTTTAGTGTGACAATACCTTTGCTGTTGTTGCTGCTCTGTTTGTTATGATCTCGATACTTGATTCTTAAGCAGTAACCACTGTCCTCTTCTCAGGCGAGTCTTAATATAATTTAAGAGGAAATGATGGAAGGTCCAAGGGAAAGATACATGACCCAAAATATACATGTAAGACAGTCCAGTTTGGAGGTGGCAATATTATGGTCTGGGCAAGGAATGGGACCAATTCACGTCATAAAAGATACATTAACTGGTGTAGGCTATAACGCCATTTTAATCGATATAATGCAGAAGAGAACATGCCACTAATTTGGCGATTTCAGCAGGACAATGATCCAAAACATACCTCTAGATATGTAGCTGACTGGTTACAATCCAATGAGGTGGGTGTTTTGAAGTGGCCCGTCCAATCCGCAGATCTCAATCCCATAGAAAATTTATGGGAAATTGTAGATCGCCAAAAAAGATTCCGTAATTACACAACAAAAGGGGATTTATCTAATGGCAAAAAGTTTCAAACGACACAGTTGACAAATTGATTGGGTCAATGCATCGTCGATGTGATGCAGTTATCAAAAATAAAGGATATCCAACAGAATATTTAGTTTTGATTACTGGTCAACTATTTTTATTGAAGTAAAATTTTAGTTTCCATTTTGTTTTGTCAATACCCAAATATTGAATACTTTTACTTTCGCTTCATAATTTTCGATATCATGTTCTTTAATGATATTTTATCTTAGTAAATATGTATGTATATCAAAAACAATCTATAAAATAAAATACTGAAACATTTGTTAGTGTTTTTCACGAAATAATTTAGATTTGAGACCTCCAACAGTAAGGAAGTAAATTTTAAGAAAAGTTTCCATTGTTTTGCCAAACACTGTATGTCTAAACTTGACACACTATTACTTGTTAAAATTAAAGTTAAGTGATAGTTTGTCTTAATTTAAAACATTTTTAGTTCTCCTAAGGAATTTAATATTTTTTATGCATAATTTATTTTGAATTGAATTATCGAATGCTAACAACGAACAATTCATTTTCTACCATGCAATAAAGCTCATAATGAAAAAAATACAACAACAACAACTAACACTATTATAAAGGGTTTCCAAAATATAGCACAAACAGCTTCCTTGATGCAAAAATGTCTTTTTTATCGAAGCGGCATTAGATAGAGTTGCATTTTTCGGTACTTGCGCAGCTATAACAATCAGAAATTCCTGTCGAAAAATTCTTCACATACATAAAAAGAGTTTTTTTTTTAAAGTTTACTCTTGTTGTCTACACTTTTTATAACCAATTGAAAAACCCAAAATAAGAGTAGTCATTTGTAGATTGCAATTATGAGCGGATAAACTAAAATTTTTATTTATTTAAATATTCTTTTTTTCGCTTGCATACAATTTTCTTTTTTTAATTAAAAATATAATCTTAGTGCGCTGAAAAAAAATGTTAATGAAAAACAAAATCAAATAAATAAATAATTCTTATTTAATATAATAACGACCTTGTATCCTTTAATCACGTCCTAAATTTATTTGTGTTTTTTTAATTTTTTAATCGTTAAAAGAATTTTGCAAATACAATGAATATTAAACTTTTTATATGACCAGCAGCTATTTGATTGTTTTTAATACAGAGAAATGGGTAACATACGCACATAATAATTTACATATTCACATGCAAATGTACATATATACATATTATGCTTCTAGTTAAAAGCTTAAAGTGTTGTTGGATAAGTGTACAAGTGTAAAATAAAAAAAATAAAAAAAAAAAAAAAAAAATTGGAAAATCTGTTTTATAAGCAAACAGAATAAAATTAATTTTTTGCATTCAAAATAAAAAAGTCTCGTTTTTTTTTATTGTCGGTTCTTGTTTTGCTCGACCTCCTCTTACGTCTTGCATACTTGCAGAGATAGCGGCAATGTAATCCGACGTTAGATTTTCGTAGGATTGTTGACAGATTGTTAACCATAGAGATCGCCTTGAATTTATTATACAATCGTAAGAAAGTTAACTTTAAAGGACCAAGCTTACATGAACAATTATTCTGTAAAAAAATATTAAATAATATAAACATAAAGCTCATAGTGTAACTTGTCTGTCTAATTCGGCATCAGTGGTTAAATTCTAATATTAATTAGATTTAAAATACGCCACCAAAAAACTGCCCTTAAATAATCATATGTTTCCCACATACCGAATTTATCGTAAAATACGTGTCTATGAACAAAAAAAAAAAGGTATACATTTACGGCGTTATGCATAATAACAAACTGTGAACTAACTAACAAGCTGCTATCGCTACCTAATGGAAATTTTTCGATAAAAAAGTTAGCAGCTTGTTAGTTAGCATACGACTTGTTATTATGCATAACGCCGTTCAATGTTAACATTTGTAACTAAAAATACCAGAAAAAAAGAAAAGAATATCTCTAATAAGAATAACTCTCTTACAAATATATTTTAAGCAAAGTGTTTGCATTGTGTTCGTTATAAGACCGACAAAGTATTTTTCTACTTTAAGGAATAATTTTTACGTTTTTTTTTTCGAAATAGTGGATACCGCTTGTTTGAATTTTATATGCAATAATTATGTAATTAATATCAAAGCAATAATTTAATAATAATTTTCATTCGTATTGCGGTATCACTTCACCTTCTCCGCTCCTTATCATTTTTGGTTCTAAATAAGAAAATGTTATCAAAATAACTTGGACTATGTTTAAACCAAATATCGGTTATAGTTGTTCAGAAACGACATCAAATACTTTTTACGTATGTGGGGTACAAGGTTTTCTGCTCTGAACTCATTAATTTTTCTCCCGAAAAATGAAGTATAAAAGATGTCACGCCTGTACATTCGGACCCATCGAACTTTTTACATATATCTTCATATTAGGTTAGGTAGAACAGGCAGCTGTTGTGCCGCTCAATTGGGTCCATTATATTGATCCCTTTTGATACCTGAATAGAAAAGTAGGAATAGAAGAGAAAAGAGAGAAGAGAAGCAGACAAGTTCAGAGTCTCTGGCGGGAATCGAACCTGCAACCCCTTAACTAGCAGACCAGCACACTACTGACTAGTCCACCGGGGCACCCTAATCTTCATATTAATAAAGAATTAAAATGTGTAAACCATGTTTAACGGATACGAATGTTATATTCTGATAGTACCCTTCACCATTGTGTTAAGATTTAATATCATATGTCAATTTGCTTTATTAATTCGCTGTTTGGAAATTTTAGAAAATACACCAAGTATTTGTGTTTGTGCTTATATCTCAGTTAGTTTCTAACCGATTTGTAAGTATTTTTTCAGCAATAGTTTTTTAGACTGCAGTTTACATTTTGGTGTCTTTAGCGCGACCAAAAATTAATTAGATGCTTTAGTAATTGGACATATTTAAAAAATTTTGCCGGTTAGTTACCGATTTATCTAAAATTTTTTTGCGTATAACCCTAGAGGCATATCTGCAAATAGTAGTAAACATATCTATAAATTATCATTGGGTTCAAAAATGCTGAATTTTTTATTGAAAATATAAGGAAAAAAAAGAGGCAGTCGATTATGCTGTATTTTAATAGCGATTTCTTCCCGGATATTTGATATCACATATAAATCTGTGTAACATGTGGGAGCTTCTAATATTTGATTTCAACTAACACATGGACAGACGGACATTGTTCAATTGACTTCCCTACCCATAAGCTTTTAGAAAATTAATATTGTTGAAATTAAAGAGTGATTTTTTAGCTATTATCTTTTTGGCTACACTGGTTTAAACAGCTGACGCACGTTTCGTGTTTTGTTTCACTGTCAAACATCTTCAGTTTTGTCTGTAATTTAACCATGAATCGTCTTACAAACGAACAACGCCTGCAAATATTAAATTTTATTATCAAAATGTGTGCTCTGTTAAGAAAGTTCATCGCGCGCTTCTTATCAAAAATTGTGTTCAGCGACGAAGCTCATTATTGGCTCAAGGGGTACGTTAATAAGACGGTGCCACATGCCACACAGCACACTTAACAATGGACTTATTAAGAGGCGAGTTCGGTGAACATTTTATTTCACGTTCGGGACCGGTCAATTAGCCGCCTAGATCGTGCGATTTAACGCCTTTAGACTATTTTTTGTGGGGCTATCTTAAAGCTCATGTCTATACACACATGTCCGCTTCAATTGACGCATTGGAAAACAACATTGAAGCATTTATTTATGAGATACCGGCCGAAATGTTGGAAAGAGTATGCCAAAATTGGACTAAGCAAATGGACCATTTGAGGCGCAGTCGCGGTCAACATTTGCATGAAATAATCTTCAAACATTAAATTATATGGACCGTACTATCGATTCAAATAAAGATTTCAGGCATTTTTCTGAATCTTATGTGTTTTTTTTTAACTTTCCTATAGCTTTTAAAAAATCACGCTTTACAAACGGAATGAGAAGGTATAAAATGCCTATCATATATTGATTCTGAATATTCGCTTCCCCAGCTCAGATCGTAACGATTTTTTGTGAAATAATAGAAAATGAGAAAGAAGTAAGGCACATCATAAAGTTTAAAGTTTATAAATGTTAAAATTTTCTAAATATTTCATAAAATAATTTTTTAACTTAATATTGAAGGTGCCTCAATCCCTATTCTCATTTAAATCTTAGCTATGCAAGTTGTTATCATACTCAACACTAATTTTTTAGACTTTATTCTGAATTTGCTGCAAAAACTATGAACTTTGTATAAAAAATGCCACGCCCACTTAAAATTTTCTAAAGATCCATGAATATATGAGTTTTAATGGATAAGCCAAATCGATGCAGCTGTTCTTCAGTAATGCGCTTAGCAACGCACATAATTTAATTTCTTTTTCAAGGCATATTCATCGCGGCAACAAACACAATTAAAAAACACATGCATTTTGTTTTTGTACATACATATGTTTGCATATGTCACAATTTTCTTCCCCTTTTTTCTCTTCAATTTTAATAATTTTTTAAAAACTTCAAAGTAAAAACTTTTTTCGCGGTTTTGTATTTTTTGGAATGTTATAAACCAACTAAAACTGCGAATTATTTTTTTTTGTAGAATAAAAATAAAAAAATTAAGATTAATTAATTAAGACAGATGCAGACAAATTATAAAAAAAAAGTTGGTAATACTGATAAATTGTATTAAAAAAAAAAAAATCATTGGATTTGAGTACCTTATTAATCTACCTTAGTTTTCATTTAAGAGATTTATTATAAGTTTATTACAATTACTTTAAAATCATAATAAAATTCCATTACATTCCTCACTAATGGTTTTTTTTTTTAATAAAAACTTTTAAATCAACAAAAAACTAAATAGGGTACGGCTAAATATTTCTTCCTGAATAATAACCAATATTTTTATAAAACGACACATTTGTGTGTTATTTTTTTTTATTCAACATTGAAATGTTTTTTTAAGGTAAAAAAATAGGTTGAAAGAGGGTGTTCCCTCTTACACTTTTCATCCATTCATTTATACAATTTTTATTTTCAGTTGTACATGAAAATTTATGTCTTGTTGCCAGCAAAAAGAAACTATTTTATTTGTTGTATTCCTGGATGTCTCTCTTTTATGTTTTTTTTCTCAACAATTTTAATTTAATAATAATATGCATCATTTTGTGTAAGTTTTATAAAGGGTGTTTTTTTAAGCCCGATAGAACTTGAAATTGTAAAAAATAACACAAAAAATTAAATTGTAATCAAAATTTTTTTTTTATTCGAGAGATCAATACGTGACATTAACATTTGAAAATGATTTCGGGCATATGGGCACCGCGGCTGTTCTTGACGAAGCGCATTCTGGACGTCCAATTTTATCGCAAAATTGTGTTCAGCGATGAGGCGCATTTTTGGCTTAACGGGTTTGTTAATAAGCAAAATTGCCGCATATGGAGCGAGACCAATCCACAAGAGACTCTACAGACTCCATTACATCCAGAAAAATGCACCGTTTGGTGTGGTTTTCACGCTGGTGGCATCATCGGACCTTATTTCTTCAAAAATGAGGCCGGAGCTCGCGTTACGGTCAATGGAGATCGTTACCGCACCATGATCAATGATTTTTTGTTTAAAAATATGGATGACATTGATCCGGAGGAGATGTGGTTTCAACAGGATGTCGCTACGTGCCATATGGCGAACGCAACCATCGACTTATTGAAATCAAAATTTGGCGATAAGTTGATTTCGAGAAATGGACCTGTCAATTGGCCTCCAAGGTCGTGCGATTTGACACCTCTCGATTATTTCCTGTGGGGCTACGTGAAGTCACTGGTTTATGCTGATAAACCAGCAACAATTGACGCCTTGGAGGCCAGCATTGTTCGTGTTATTCGTGACATACGGCCAGCAGTGCTCGAAAAAGTGGCCGAAAATTGGACGTCCAGTATGCGCTTCGTCAAGAACAGCCGCGGTGCCCATATGCCCGAAATCATTTTCAAATGTTAATGTCACGTATTGATCTTTCGAATAAAAAAAAAATTTTGATTACAATTTAGTTTTTTGTGTTATTTTTTACAATTTCAAGTTCTATCGGGCTTAAAAAAACACCCTTTATTTAGTAAGTTTCTCTGTTTTTTTTTAATTTAATTTTCAATCATCTAAAGTTGTTTTACCTTTTTATTTAAAACACATGTTTCTTTTTATTCTTAAACGTAAATTTATCAGCATTTTATTTTGTTCTATTTATGGTTTCATTAAACCAACTTACTATGAATGCTGTTTTTTTTCCCTGATGCTTTAGTGAATCGAATACTACATAATCTTATCATTTTATTTGTATTTGAGGGTGTAAATATTTACTCTATTATTGATATGCTACTAAATATTGCTTTGCTCTTTTATTCTTATCTTTAAAATAACATTTTTTTACATAATTTATTGCATTATTTTTAATATATTTTATTATTGCTGTACTAATTGGCTGCAATAAATTGTAATTAATATAGTTTATTGATAAGTTATAATCAGCGACAGGAAGTGCATGCAAATGCATGTCTTTTTCTCTTTAAGCCTAAGAGCAAGGTAAACAACATATTTTTGTGATTCAAAGGATTTGGGTTAAATTGATATCGTTCAGTTTGTTTTATATTATATTTGAAATGCATGATTTTGCTTTGAACGCCTGTTTTAAAGGATTTTCGTTATTTTTTTTTGCTTAAAAAATTACTTTAAAAAAAATTTTTTTTTTAAATCCAAAAAAAAGGAATAAATTGAATACACAGCAAAATAATTAACTAATAATTAATTTAAAAATAAAGTTAACCGGTAATTTTCAATGTTTAAAAACTATTTGCCAACAGACAAATTAAAATTTACGTTTGGACATATACAAAACAGCTTTTTTTCTTTATATGCATACATATGTATGTATTTATATATCTGTGGACTTATGATAAAACAACTTAAGTCGCGAAAAAAAAATTTTCAGGTTTCCTAATCAAAAACGTATGATTTCAAGACGCTATCTAAAATACATATTATAACGAGTTTACGGGTGGTAAAATTTTAAGCGCCGATGTTGATTTTGAATAAAACACAAATTATTTAGGAAATTATTGTCATTTCTTTTTATTATACCCTTCACCTGTGGTGCACAAGGGTATATATATAGCTTTGTCATTCCGTTTGTAATTTCTACAATTTTCATTTCCGACCCTATAAAGTATATATTTTCTGAAAGCTTATGAATAGAGGAGTAGACTAAGGCCTGACCGCCTGTCCGTGTGTTGATTGAAATCAACTTTTAGAAGCAACTATATGTTCCTCAGATCTGTATATGGTATCAATCTCTTGGAAATATCCAGGAATGAATCGCTATTGAAATTCAGCACAATCGCCCCATAACTTTCTGAGATATGAGCAAAAACCACGACCACCTCGTTTTTTTTCACAATTACAACAACAACATACATACATACATACATGTAAAAAACATACCAAATAAAAAAATTACAAAAAAAAAATATTAAAAATAAGAAAAAAATAATAAAAAAAACTACAAAAAAAAAAAAAATTTAAAAAAAAATTAAAAAAAAATTTAAAAAAAAATATAAAAAAAATAATAAAATATAAATAATATATTAAATAAAATAAAATAAAATTTTTTTGGCTCAGCTGGGGTTCGATTCCACATTTATTCTAACGTATGCACGTATTTTATATGGGATGAATGGTGATACAAACAATTGTTATTGCATGACTACACGTTGTGAAGGGTATATAAGATTCGGCACGGCCGAATATAGCACTGTTACTTGTTGTGATTTATATGGTTAATGGTTCAATTATGTGTGGAACAAAATATCGGCCAAATGGCCACTGCGACTTCGGCGGCACACCTCCATCCGATGGTCCAAATTTTCAATGACAATGTTGATGTTCAATTGTTGGGCACGATAATTAGTCGAGGTTGACTCCCCTTTTGCCACACTATCGCGAAAAACAGCAATGTTTTCCGTTCAACGAACTAAGAAAGCATTCACAGATGTTTTCACAGTTCATACAGACCTGTTTTGCTGTGGACGAATTTGAACGATTATGTTGACCAAAAGAATCACGAAGTGCACAAAATGCATTTTGATTTGAACGCCCATTTTCGTCACAAGCCTGAATAATTTTAACGCGTTGCTCGATTGTGTTTTATTTCATGGTTCGAATTGAGTTGGTCTGAAATTGAGAAAAGTCAAATGAAATGCAGAAAAAAAAAGTTGACTTGACGTCGACATATTGTAGCAAAAAGAAGCAGCTTCAAAATTAATTTCGCACACATATTGAGCTGTAATGAGTATATAATTCTGTGACTGTAAAAGTCGGCAGCAATTCAGCAATTTCCACGCATTCCAATGGTTCCCACCGACTTGCCTTTTTACTTAAAGCGACTACAGTTTCAAGTTCGCCTTGCCTTCGCTATTACCATCAACAAAGCACAAGGACAATCACTGCGTGTTGCAGGATTTAATTTGTAAAATCCATGCTTTTCACATGGCCAGCTGTGCGTCGCATGCTTCAGAGTGGCAACACCAAAAAATTTGTTAATTTTTACACCAAATGGAAAAACCAAAAATATTGTTTACCCACTTGCATTACAATAAAAATCAATAAAATATTATTTTTAATACATTCAATTAAAATTCAGAATGCATTTTTATTCATTAAAGGGCAAAGCAATGCGCGCTGGGATTGGCTAGTTTTAAATAAAGCTTGAAACATTTTTAAAATTTTTCATAAATTTTGTGGTTTAAAGTTCTACTGATGATCTGGCAAAAACACCAGTGAAATGCATATAGTCCAGCTTAAATCCAACAACCAATAAAACAAAACAAATTATACCCATATTTAAAGCAAAATTTAAAGTAAAACAAAATTTCGAACGTTTTAAAATTAAAACAAACAATATGGGGGTTAGTTTTCAAGAAATTTATTACTTTAGCAATTACTATTTGTCTTACCTCACTTATTGTATATCTTAGATTTTAAATTAATTTTTAAAACTTTAAACCATAAAAAGCGAAAAGATAATAATAAATTTTTTATAAAGCATCCCATAATAAAACCATGACAAAATTGTTATAAAAGGTGTCAAAACTTTATCATTTGTTGTTATGCTTAAATTTAATATTGAAAAGTAATAACCATGATGTTTTTAAAAGGGAATAAACTACAAGAAATTAATGTCTGATAAATGTTTTTTAACCAGTTGACTGCTGACGACGTCTTTGTCTGAAAGATGTGCAAAGATTATAAATTAATGTTGAAGTTTGTTGAAAACAAAACCGAAAGTGTTATTACAAACATCAGATTAAAATCTCAATAAAACGAATAAAATGCAATCAGAAAAGTCTTAAACGCTCATACACAAACACATACAAACGAATCAAGTTTTTTATTTGTTTGTTCTGCGTTAATGCTGGAAACGACTGTTAACTGTTTCATAAAGCACATTAGACCTACATTAGACGCCTCCAATAGAAAACATTTTATGATTTCATTCATAATTTTATATACAAAAACCATATAGCCAGAAGACACGAAATATACAGACAAATGTGTATTTTTTTATGTAAAAAAAACTTACAAATTACTAGTGGGCGTCAAAACAAAAAGATCTACTACATTATACATATGCACTACTATATGAACTCGTAAACAACAAAATGCATACGTATTAGAGGACGGAAATACTAAAAAATTACGTTATACGCTCGCTGGTTGGTGTTACTTTGGTTTGTGGTTGCGTCGTGTATAGGCCAAGTTAATAAATGAACGACATAATTTTCTAACAACAGAAGAAGACTGACCGACTAACAACTGCAAGCAATTTATGACAGGCATGTTTGTAAACTGTATATGTTCATACATTAATGTATAATCTAAGTGACTTAGTGACTTTATGTACGTACAGCCAAGAACATACCATTTAATACCATCAAAACAGTCGACAGCTTTTAAAAAATTTTTAAACATCATATTTATATTCTATAGTTAGAATATACATATGATATCTCGGTTTCCTTTTCTATTCTCTTCGCTTCCTATTTATTTTGAGGCTACCGATGGGTATCCCTCCCTTCACTGAGTCTCGCGCAACAACCTGTGTTTGCTCTGGACTAGAAAACGATTTCACACTGCCTAATGGTGATTGTCGATAATCCTTATCGCAGTCATTAAAATCGCCAGCATTTCCTTCAGACTGAAATCGACCATATCATCCACACTTACTGTGTGCTTGCCTGTAATACTCAAACTTCCTTTTGCCAGTGCTGGACATTCTCATACTACATTCACTGTTGTCTCAGTAGTCTTTAGGCATATTCTACAATTATCATCATCCTCGATTTGCATCTTCTTAAGATGATATTTGAAGTTTCCATTTCCTGTCATCAACGCAGTTGTCGAGCTTATTGTATCCCGATTAAAACCAAATACCATTACCGCAGCTCTTCCAAACTTGAGCACCATACGTGCCTGTCTACAAGTGATTTCCTTCATCCACCGTCGCAAGTTTACCCATTAACAGATCTTTGTCCGCACTAACATATCCCCTCCCCCCAATAATTCTAGTTCACAGAATGTTGCTGCAAGTCACTTTTTTTATGAGTTTGTAAGCAGCTTCATTCCAGCTATGTCCAAGTGTCCCTTAACCCACATCAATATCATCTCATTTGTAGAGGCACACCTATTGTGTCTTAGAACATACTCAAGTGTCAAAATAAGAGTTCACATCTGCTTCAAGCGGTTTATAACCGGATGATTATTAAGTGCAATGAGTATTCAGTTTTCTTGCACTCGACATTCCAACAGGTGAGTCTGATATATGGACATGTACTTTCTCCAGCACTTAAGTGCAGGATAGGTTCAACTCAAGTAAGTATACACCTGCACCTGCCCTACCGTCTTAAAAAAAAACGATCAGTAAAGATACTGATATCATATTTCAGGTACATTTCGCATTCTACTCATGAGCTTAATCGAAATCGTAGACTGCTTAACCTCTTTATTCACGAGGTCCACGATTCTCCTATCCTATCCTAATCCGGCTTTAAGCGATACCATGTGCAATTGCTTTACATCCATATAGTTGATCTTGAAGCCGTTTCTCCAATAAATAAATCCATACGCCAGCTATCTTAGCATTGCCCCCATTGATTGCATTGGTGTGATACGTATCGCACCATTTATACCCATGCAAGCAATCCTCTAACCCAAACGTCGCATTGGGCCACTAGACACTAGATACGTAACTGATCGTCAGTCTCACTATCATCTTCCTGTACACGTTGATTTTGATTTCAAATATTATTAAGGATCCAATCCCTATATCCTTCATTTTTTACTTAAAGTGAGAACAATTTGGTGAAATATAGTTTAATGATCATGATAAGGTTACCAATTGAAAGACTTTTTTGTTCCCAAGAAATTTTCGGGGTATTTGTGTATTATGTTGAAGAATTACTTCTTGCTGAGTAGTATTAGTAAATTGACCCATAAGCACCACTACCAAAAATAGATATTTTGTGCAGCCATCAGTTTACCTATAGGTCAAGGCTTTTAATAAAGGTAAAGAATTCCAAATGCCCATTGGCGTAATAACTCCACGCTCAAGAAAACGTATTCTTTTTATGCACAGTGCTGGGCAATTGCAGAGGACGTGCTCTGCGGTCTCATCATCCATATCGCAAAACCCTGCACGTCACTACATTCGATCTGCCGGTTTTACTTAAATGGTATCTGACATTACAGTTTCCAATAAGAAAACCTGACAATAATCTCAGGTTCTTCCTGTCTAGGGAGAGAAGTTTCCTAGATTTGGATCTTGAGAGGTACACAAACCTCTTAGCCTGACATTGACCCTGAACTATTCGCCAGTGTAAAGCAAATTCAGCATTAAGGAGGGCGGAGGCCTTTATTTGATCATGAAGATCAGTGTCAACAGCTTTTTCCTCCACAGCCATTGGACCTAAATCCATTTGCTGTTTAACAGATTTTATCTCACCACTATTGGTGCCATTGGTACCTTTCGTCCCTTCAGCGGTAGAGGGGAGGTCTGCACCGACTTGTTCATGCTGTTTACGTTGGTTGTTAAAATCCTTCTGTAAATATATAAAAGAAAGAAGGGGATAAAAATAACACCTGGCTGCAGAGCCCTATACTTCCCGTGGACTAGATATAACCAGGAGTCGTCCTGGAGGTCTCCGCAGACGCATTGATGACGTGCCATTCGCCCTATGGGCATGGGTCGAATAACACCCAGTATTACTGGTTTTTATCGAGTGTCCGCTTTAGCTCCGCCATGTTTTGCTATAAACAGAGACACCTTTTGTAGAATGAAGCCATACGCTACGCGTGGATGGTAATTGGATACTGAAGAGGCTAGGCACAAGAGTTTGTTCTATTTTGCGCATTTAGTTCCCTGAAACATATGTTCCTTGTCTTGATGACGTTAAAGCAAATGGTTTATAAAATGTGGTTAATTAGATGGCTATTCGAAACAATTTTAAACTTAGAAGTACAATTCTGTGGGCTTTTGACAAAACAACTTAAGTCCAGGTAACAAATTTTTCACGTTTCATAATCATTAAGGTAAGATCTTCAATTCGCTTTGTTTCCAAATTGGAAAATTTAATTTGAATTTTTTTTAGCAAAAATCGACACTGCACAAAATTCTTAATCCGCACCTTGCTAAGAATAATGGAATAAGAGTTATCACAACAAAAATAATCCACTTCAATTTAATTATTTTTTGTTAATTTGTTGTCTGTGTTTTCGCACTCCTTGTGGTCAATTCCTGATTCTTAAAAAAAATTGAAACGAAAAGTTTTTGTACAGTAAAAGGTATGGTGGCATGACAAAAAGTTTTCATTTAAGAGATCGAGAGTTGAGCCCCTGAAATATTTAAAAATTTGAAAAAATAATGTATTACAATAAAATTTAAATCACGACTGTATTCTGCGTCGTATTTCAGATGTCATTTTGTATAAAATATGATTTAATTGGAACTTAATAACAAAGAATTAAGAAAAAAATCCGTTAAAAAATTTCATGCAACAGAAAAAAATGCGGGTTTGTTTACTAGTGTCATTTATTTATTAGAAAACTTCAAAAACTTGCGGTTAATCTTTTTTTAACATTATTGAAAATATATACAATATAGGTACATACATAAGTACATAAATAAACTTAATAATGTAAAAATTATTCAGTGTTTAAACTCATTTATATCACTGAATGTAGTCATGTTGTCTCTATAGGATTTTAATATCTGTCGGTGATTCTTCGACAGTCTTACAACATAGAGCAAATGGTTTTCTTTAAATTTTCCTGCTGTCAATAGTATGTACAGTACCATGCAATTCAATGCACATGCACATTTTTACTGATTTTTAAAAAAAAGACTACCAAAGATTTGTGAGCAATTCTGTTTTTTTTTTAATTTTTTAATAATTTGATTAAATATTTGTTGAATGTGTGGTGGTGGATCACTTTCACCTTCAAAGAGATCCTACTAGAAGATTATATTCCAATAGCAAACTACTTTTAGAAGATGACTGCTGGTTATTAAATTTTAATATCTTTAAATATGTAATTAGTTTTACAAATTCATTTTCCTGTAAAATGTATTAAGCACGATAAAAAAAAGGAAAACATTCAGTAAAACATGTTTATGTGATGCTATGAAATTTCACGATACTGTCTGTCTGTCTTACACCTAAAGACGTGGGTGAACTTCAGACGCCTGCAATGTAGCACAAACAACAATCCAAAACAAAACTTCTATATACATACTACTGCTTCAAAACATCCCAGCCAAAACAATAAAGAAAAAATCAGTTGTGTAAACAACAAAAAAAAGAAAACGATTATATGGTCTCCACCAACAATACCAATTCATTCATTTACCTATTTCAACACACAAACGCACACTGCATAAAATAACAATATAAATATAACAAATCTGTCAAAACTTTTAAATATTGGTTAAATAAATAAAAAGATTTTATAAACATGTGAGTATAAAGTATGTATATGTATGCTTAATATATACAGTGGCGGTCAAAATAATAGCATCAGTTACAATTATATTCTTATAAGAAGAACCAATTAAAATTAAAGACGATTTATTTTAATAAATGTCCAAAACAATTAAATTTTTTCTGTTCCCTGAGAGCGTAGTTAGTTTTTGTATAATTTAATAACTGTCTGCTAGTTGTTTTCGATTATTTGTCAACATATCAGCTTAGCTTAACTTAAATTTATTTCTTTTAAACTTTGCGTAAACCGAATTGCAGAATTAAAGAAATTAAATTTTCAATTTATCTTTGTAATATCCACTAAAGTTTTCAATTTAATTATGTAGAAATAAGATGCGAAGAATACTGTACTGTAAAAAAATGCGACCTAATTAAAAAACTGTTATTTTAGGGAAAGTTGTATTCCGAAATAAGAAAATAAATGAACTGTTCAAATAAAATTATCAAAAGCATTGATATATGAGACTAAAGTGGAATCGGATATCAAAAAACGAATTATGTTACTGCCAATGTTAAAGCGTTAAGTTAAATAAAAAAAAATTGTACTTTTATACTAGTTTTTAAACTCATGAAAAATTCGATATAACGGCAAAGCTTGCACTTGCTTATAACACTACGTTCATTCAAGCATATAACCAAACTATTGTCTTTTGCAGAAGCATATGTAATTTGAGGACGAAGGAACGTTCTATGGATATCTAAATACTAAATCGTACTTTTCAATGAAAAAGTTTCCAGATCTTTTGTTCGAACACCACCGAATAACAAATCCAAGCAGAATTTTACATCAAAAAGTATAAAACTTATTGATTGTAGGGTAATAATATTGGGGTGCTTTTCATATCTAGTTTCATATCTAGTTTAGGGCCCCATATATTTAATTCAATAAACTAGCCAAGCCCGGCGAGCGTTGCTACGCCCCTTAATGACTAAAAATGCATTCTGAATTTTAGTTCAATATATTACAAATAATATTTTATAGATTTTTATTGTAATGCAAGTGGGTAAACAATATTTTTGGTTTTTCCATTTGCTGTAAAATTGAACAAAATTTTTGGTGTTCCCACTCTGGAGCATGCAACGTACAGTTGGCCATGTGAAAAGCATGGATTTTCCAAATTCAATCCTGCAACATGCAAAGATTGTCCTTGTGCTTTGTTAATGGTAATAGCGAAGGCGAACTTGAAACTGTAGTCGCTTGAAGTTGATAGGCAAATCGTTGGGAACCATTGGAATGCGTGGAAATAGCTGAAAATAATAACTTATTTTTAATGGGTGTGGCACTGCCCACTTTTCTAATCACGAAATTATATAGTCATGACAGCTCAAAATGTGTGCAAGTTTCAGAAAAATCAGTCCAGTGCAAGTAGCTACAAATGATAATCACGAAATTATATAGTCATGATAGCTAAATATGTGACCAAAGTTTCAGAAAAATTGATCTAGTGCAAGTAGCTAAAAATGATAACTTTTTTTATGGGCGTGGCCTTGCCCACTTTTTTAATCACGAAATTATATAGTCATGACAGCTAAATATGTGTCCAAAGTGCAAGTAGCTTAAAATTTAACTTATTTTTTATGGGCGTGGCACTGCCCACTTTTAAAATTACGAAACTGTATAGTCATGACGGCTCAATATGTGTGTAAAGTTTCAGAAAAATCGGTCCAGTGCAAGTACCTCAAAATTATAACTTTTTTATGGGCGTGGCCCTGCCCACTTTTCTAATTACGAAATTATATAGTCATGACTGCTCAATATGTGTGCAAAGTTTCAGAAAAATCGGTCAAGTGCAAGTAGCTAAAAATGATAACTATTTTTTTAGGGGCGTAGCCCCGCCCACTTTTTACCACCCATAAATACTCCCTAGAATGTGTACAACAACTTGCCAATGTTTGAGTCCGATCGGTTTTACAGTTTCGGAGTCTATAGCTAACACACACACACAGATAGACAGAGTTTCACTTTTAAATATAGGCTATGGATGCAGTGGCAAGTGTTAGAATCCCTGAAGGGGTTAAGTATATACCATATGCTTCCGATAAAATGCCAATGATGTGGATCTTTCAACAAGACAATTACTCCCAATCATACTAGGGATGCGGCAAACAAGTGGTTATTTAATTGATTAATCAATTTGAAGGTGTAGCCTGCACAATCGCCGGAGTTAAAACGCATTCGTAAAGAAGGTAGCCTATGTGATGCAACCAACAAATACGAAAGGTTTTGGAAAGTTGTAAGTGAAATATGAAGTTCCATTCGAGCAGAAAGATTCAAAACTTTTAAAATTCGACAATAAAGCGATGTGCGGCAGTAATTGTAAATAAAAGACATGCAGCAAATTGCAAATTTAATTTTATATTGTTTACAAACCCAAAAATGAAATGTTTTAATTTTGGTATTTTTTTAAAAAACAACTAATGAAAAGGTTTTCCAATAAGAGTGATATGATTTCTTAAAAAAAAACACACACACACTTATTGTTAAGGAAATTCAAAAGTTTTTTATGTAATGTGAAGTACAATCGATACAATTAAGTTCTAAATAAAACGTCATTCGAATGGCCTCCACGACTTCTTCTGAAGGAACGCAATTTTCTAGCACTTTTTCCACTAAATCAAGTCGTATGTCATGAATGGCACGTTCAATATTGTCTTGTAAAGCTTGAAGAGAGTCTGATATATTTCGAAAGACCAATGACTTCAAATAACCCCACAAGAAATAGTCTAATGGTGTTAAATCACAACTTCTTGGAGGCCATTCAATATCACAATTTCTTAAAACAATCGAATCGAATCAATCTCGAAAGTTTTCTCGCAAAATTTCAATTTTTGCATATGCCGCGTGGCACGTAGCCCCGTCTTGTTGGCAAAAACAACTTCTTCCGACTTCGGCCACAAAAAGTTGGTTAAATCGATCTATACCGCTTTCCATTGACAGTTACGGTGTTATCAGTTTCATTTCGAAAGAAATACGGACCGATGATTCCACCAGAACACAAACCACACCAAACTGTCAATTTAGGTGAATGTAATGATTTTTCATGAATAATTTGAACATTATGCTAAGAATATGTAAGCTCAAAATGTTTAACAATTCGACGAATAGCGACGATTATAACGACCATAAAATGGCAAAAGCGCACAAAAAGTTGCAATTGAAAAACGATTATTTTGATAAACGTTGTTCTTGCGTATATCTCTCCATGATAAAACACTACTTAATACAATGAAAAACAAATGACAGATCATGACATCTTAGAAATGGCCGTCACGTTACTTCTAAATCATATCATCCCTTTTATTTCGTTAAAAAATTAGATAAAGTGCAAATATTTTGACCGATTAAGTTTTTCAACGGATTAATGGACTTTTTTAGGTTCCTGAAACAAAAGCAAAACAACATTTTTCAAGATGTAATTACTAAATATAGATACAAAAACTTTTGAAGTTGGCGCTATTTTCTTGACCGCATCTGTAGATATTTATATGTTGTGTGAATGTATACAGTTTTTTCTTTTAACCTGACCAAACTGATGTATTTGATGTTTATTGTTTTTCTTACGGTTGGCAAAAGAAGCACTAATACTTAATACATACCCTGTAGCGCATTTTTAACTAGTTACGGTTTGGAACAGTCATATAGCTTGTTGTAATGAGACTGTTGCAGAAGTGATATATCTTACACGCATTGACTGAAAATATCCACTCACCATTAGCCCATCGCAAAATTGAAGATAACTTACCAATACCCTTCACCATCATGTACATAGGTATAATCCCGCATCGTAGCTTAACCTATATTTCATGTTATACGCCATTTTTCTTTATTATTTCCGACGCCATCATCGATTTTGAATTTTAACGAAGTTATCTGTATTCTACTAGTCAAGCCCTTTAATTTGATACCCATATTGATGGGGTTAAAAAAAATATATCCGCCATTTTGTTTGAGACGCCATTTTTAATCTTACATTTTTTAACAATTTACTGTATTCTACTGGTAAAGCCCTTTCATTTGATACCAATATTGAGGGGGTTCAGAAGTTACATTTTAAAAACCAGACTTGACCCATATTTAAATTTATTGTTCGCCATTTTGTAGTGGCGGCCAACATGAACTTTAATTTTTTTATAGTGCTTATATTGCGCTAGTCAAGTCCTTTCAGATGATAACAAAATTGACTCTATCGGTTGTCTAAAAATTGATTTTAGTTTGTAAATTTTTGTAATTTATATTTTTCAAAAAGAAAATTTTCGTCTATAACTTTACCGATTAGAGCATGCTTTATCGAAAAATTTTCACGAATATCTCTAGAGGCATATTATATCTACAAATAGTAGCAAAGGTACCTAGAAATTATTCTATGGCTGAAAAACTTTAAGTTTTGATGGTAAAAATATTGGAAAATAACAGAGGCAGTCGTGTTTATTTGTTCATATCTCAGAAAGTTATAGGGCGATTGTGCTGAATTTCAATAGCGATTCATTCCCGGATATTTCCAAGAGATTAATACCATACACAGATCTGAGGAACATATAGATGCTTCTAAAAGTTGATTTCAACCAACACACGGACAGACGGGCAGACAGCCAGGGCTTAATCGACTCCTTTATTCATAAGCTTTCAGAAGATATATACTTTATGGGGTCCGAAATGAAAATTGTAAAAATTAAAAACGGAATGGCAAAGCTATATATACCCTTGTGCACCACAGCTGAAGGGTATAAAAAGTACAAAGATGTAACTAGTCTTAAGTTAAAAGCACGTTGTAAATTTATAACCACTCACTAGTTATTTTATCTGCAGGGTACTTTCATTTACACATACATGCAATTATATTTAAAGTTGAAAAAATATTACAAATACTTATTTATCTTGTCTGTCTGTCTGTCTGTATGTCTGTCTGTCGGCTTTTTGCTTTAAGTGTAGGGAAAGAAAGCAAGTGTAAATTACTAAGATAATGCTAAATTTAAAGGAAAACACGAATAGTGAAAATTTTAAACAGTAATTAAACATTTAGTAATGGCAGCTGTAGGTCTTGACGAGAAAAAGCGGGAAAAGAAAAACTTCTAAAGTATGCATGGGCATTTTATAACGGACTACTATACTTATTTAATAATTAATGTGTTTTAAAGTGTACGAAGAAATGAGATTAAACATAAAGTGGGCGAATATTTTAGCTTAAGAAATAACAATAAAATAATAAACCATTACAAACGGGTATTGGAATTTTGAAAAAAAAACGTAAAGACAACAATTTATAGCTAGTGAATGAATTTTTGGCTAACAGAATTTCAAATTAGTTTAAGTTAATAAAGTACACCTGTTGATTTAAATTTGAGCGTAACACATAAGAGTTAATGGCATAGCTGGCACACCCAGACTGATTAGCACAATATTCCATTGTCTCCCAAAAGAAATAAAGTTATTAAAAGTTAGGCCGTCTTTTTTATTGTTGGTTTAAGATACCTTTTTTCAAAAAAAAAAATTATCAATTTTCCACTAACTTTAGGTGTATGGTGCATGTTAAATTGCGCTATTAATCATTTTTAAAGCCTATTCTTTCATTATGCTAAAGAAATTTAAATGTGTTCATTATAACCTTTATAAATTAAGTTCCGTTCTATGACCTATTCGGCTTTATTATTGAAACGTTTAAGTTATTATATTTTCGTAACCTAAATACTTTTAATGGGTTCATTATAAATTCTATAATGCAAGATATATGTACGTAGGATATTAGATTTTAACAGCATGATAAATATATAAATTAAAGTTTTTTTTTAAATCTAACACACCACGCAGCAATGACTTTTATGGTAAATTAACGCTCTAAACGCGCAATCTCATAGAGCAGAGTGTGGGCATTTGCAGAGAGCATTCTGCGCATTCTTATCATCCATATTGCAACACCGATAGGTCACCATAACCTACCTGCCGATTTTATTAAAATGCTATCTGAGGTTGGCGTGTCTAGTTAGAAAACATAAAAAAACCTGAGATCGAGATAAAGAAGTCCAACTGTCATTAAAACTCTTTCTATAAAAAGCACAAACGTTTAGCACTAAGTCACAGTACTTTTCATGATAAATTATTTTACACACCCATTTAAAACGATAACCTTGATATCCCAGTGTACTGTACGTACTTGGTTCAAACCGAATAGCATCTGAGTGCCAGACTGTTTAAACTGATTAATAAAACCAACAGAACCTTGCATGCGTTTAGGCACAATCGCATTTTATTTGATGTAGGAAGGGCATTGTTTTTTTTTGCCTACTTTCGCATTACGAGCTTTAACTCTCTTCCTAATATTTCGATTTAGCCCATTTTTATTACCAAACAAACCTTGTGTATAAGAAATATTGTGGCAAAATTTAAGCCCCCTAGCTTTTTCGGTCCGACCTCTATCGTGTTTTCAACAGACGGACGGACATAGCTAGATCGTCCTAAAATAAAACAAGGACTCAGAATATGTATACTTTATGGGGTCTAAAATGGATATTTCGATGTGTTACAAACGGAATGACAAAATGAATATTCCCTCATACATAAGTTTTTCGGTGGTGGGCTTAAAAACAACGCATGGGCTGGCCTAAATTTATTTATCCGGTTTTGTGTTTGAATAACTTTTTTCTAAGTAAAGCCAAAACAAAAAGAAAATGATTTTTAATAATGGAAATCTTTATTTGGATCTTTTCAATCATTTCTGTTAGCTGGAAAAGAAAAATATTCAAATAATAACTGTTTAACTATAAAAGTTTAAATATCGCCGCAGAAAATTAAAAATTAGTAATCGCAATTTAGTTGCCATATTTTGTTACATAAATAAAACCGAAAAAAATGGCAACTTTAATTCCTAAACCTTATGTTAAAAAGTAAAGGCAGGCTAAGCTTCCTTTGAGCTTATCGGTCAATTTAAGGTTAAAGGTTAAAGTGTGATTAAAATAACGAAAAACTAGTTATCTTTAAGACAACGTTCTAACTTTAACTATTGGTAAGTTATAATAATGGTCCTCAAAGGGTATAGAAATTCCAGTTAAAAAGCGAATATTTGAACAAAATCATCCTATAAAAGATGTAGAAGAGTACTACCGCATATATAGAGGGATACATATCCTTTATTGATTCTGTTCTTCTGGACTTAAAAATACGTTTTTCAAAAGACGTTCTAAATTTATTTAACATCTCTAAACTTCTGCCAAAAAGCATTAAACATTATTCATTAGACTTCACCAATTTAATTCCACTCCTCGTAGACGATTTGTTTAAGCACGAAGAAACAGATAAAAAATTACTAAAATCTAAACTTGAAGCTTTTGCATTGGCAGCAGAAATGGAAGATCTGTTAAGAACTTCCAGAAAATGTGATAGATGTTTTAATTATGTGTGACCCAGATATTTATTCAAATTTAAGACAAATATTTACCATTTTTGTTTCAATGCTGGTAAGTAATGCTTTGGTCTGCTTGTCGCATTAAAACGTGGCTGAGATCAACCATGACAGAGGACATGTTAAACGGGTTAGCCATGTAACATGTTCACAACCAAATCGAAGTTGAACCAGAAGTTGTGCTTAATAAATTTGCTGCAACAGGAAACCACAAATTACTAGTCAGTTGTGTGCTGGTTTGCTAGTTTACTTAGGGTTGCGGCAGAGACTCTGGACCGGTCTGCTTCTTCTATTCTCTTTTTATCTAACTATTATATTCATTTGGAACACACAACATGCCAATTGGGCATAAGTGTATACCTTTCGTGGGTTTGGGCTTTTAGTTCCCCTTGCTTTTCAACCTAACCTAAGTGTTTTTGCAAAACTGTCAGAAAATGTTTTATTTTATTTTTTTCGTTATTGTTTAATAAATATTTATTTTGATTGAACTATTAAAAATTTTTGTTTCACTTATTCTAAGTGTCTTGGCAGTCAATGTGTTAAAAAATATTTTTTTAAAACATTTTTTGTCTATAACTTTGTCGGTTAGTGAACGATTTGTTTAGAATTTCTAGAGACATCATATCTATAAATATTCACAATAATCCTAAAGCTGAAAATGTTTAATTTTTGTGGTGAAAATAACGGGAAAAAACAGGCAGTCGTGTTTATTTGCTGATATCTCAGAAAGTTATCGAGCGATAATAAACAATTGGAGATTTTGTTATCAGTGAACTTATGATTTACGAAAGTGTGTTTTTATACGACATCATAAAAAAAAGAACAAAAAAAAAATTAAACTGATGAACAAAAAATACATTTTTATTATCAGCCACTGACAGACACGACTAAAATTTAAAATTTTTGAATACATACATTTTTGAAGTAAAAGTGCGTATGACATCTTTTTGATTTATCTAAATTTATATTGAACACAAAACAAATTTTATTATCTCGAAAAAAGATTAATTAATAACTTTGTTATTTTATTAAAATCGTTTTACTTTTATTTACTAACTAAATACGATCTTATTACAAATAACTCTTTTTAAATAAAGTTTTTAAATTGAATACTCGTATTAATTAAAATACAAAGACAATAAAGTGTATCTACCATAATGCGTTCTATTTTCAAAACTTGTGGTCGATAATCGATTTTTTTATGTTTAGCCAGATACATTTTTATGTTTTTAGGTGAAGCGTTTTTCTTTTTTTTTTCTTTCTATTTTTGTTTGAGTATGAACACTGTGTGTGCCTGCATGCTTTTATCTTATCATTGTATTATTTCCTCATTTTCATTTTTGTTATACTTTTTTTTGTACGATATTTCTTAACAATTGTAATTTTGTTCAGTTCAAAAATAGAACAAACTCATTTCGCAATAGTTTATTTGCCATTATATTATTTTAATTTAGAATGTAATTCAATATTGTTAGATTTTTATAGCAATGGCCTGTTAACAAAAAGAAGCAATAATAAATGTATTTAATAACTGTATTACTTAAAAAGCTTATACTGCAATGTGTACTTTAGGAAATGTGGTGGAAAACATTGTACAATTAATAAATATCACTCTTTTAAGTGATTCAAAAATGTTCCGTACCAAACGCGATTTCACTATGAGAGTTTTTCAATAACTTGCTATTTCTTTTTTAAAATTTTTTTATTGAAGCATTTTCTGCAGAAAATTGGTGGGTGGGATATTTCCCTTAATTCCAATAAAAGGGTTTTGTAACAATATATGTATAACAAATATTATATGAAGAAAAACGTAAACAGAACTTCTAGTTTTTGCAACTAAAAAAAAATTCTTCTAATATATTAAATTTACGTGTCGTGGTGTTTGTGATTAAACTCCTCCGAAATTGCTTAATCGATTTTCATGAAATTTTGTGTGCATATCGGGTAGGTCTAAGAATCAGTCAACCTCTATTATTCATACTCCACAACGCCACTCCTTTTTTCACGCCCCCTTAGGTAGGCCAGACTGCTGGACCGTTTTATTTGAAAATTTCAAATAAATTAACTAAGACTCTGATATGACTATTAGGATACTTTTTTTACCACGCGTATTTTAACGCCCACTTTTTTTAATTGTGTATTTGCATCGATATAGTTTTTAGTATTTTTCTTAAAATTTTACACAATTTATAGTCCATCCAATGCAGAAATAAACGTTAAAAATCACTCCAAGGATGATAATTAAGAAATTTACAAAAAATATACGAAAATAAATTTCACCAAAGGCACTTGATTAAAACGATTTTTTTTGCCATTATATATTTAATTATAATTAAAAAACTTCAATTTTGTTGTAGATTTTTGTTTGGCTTTAGGTCATAAAAATTCAATTTTGTTGTTTTATTTTTAAAGAAAAGATTTTAAATTTCCTTATTTATTTTATTCCAATATTTCGACCTACTTCGTAGATCATCATCAGGGATATATCAAAAAAATATTTTAGATATAATTCTATATCGAGTTGTTAATTAGCTTATAAATAAATAAGATTGTTGTTCACAACAACAAAATATATAAACAACAGAAAAGGTCAACAATACTCATTAAACTTCAATTTTTGTATAATAACAATGTTAATTTTAATATTTTGTTTTCTTTTTTTTTCTGCGACGTTCTCTTATACATTAGTGTTGTTGTTATATTTTATTTGTTTGCAATTGAATTTGACAGCTTGTGTTAAAAGATTTTTGCTTAGCAATATGTTATAACATTTATTGCTAAATATGTGTTCTAATACATATTCATGTAGTCCACACGTTAATATCTTGTGTTGGCAATAGAATTGACAATTGCTGTGGCAATAATTGCCAAACATATTGCTTGTGTGGTCGGGGGGTAAACGTTCTTATAGACATCGTGTGTTCATGTTTTTATTTGAATTTGATTTAAACTGAATTTTTGGTTCAACACAATCAAAATTATATGCGATGTTCCACTTCGTAAGTATCTTTTTCGCAACTTCATCTTTACCAGAAGCAGCTTAATCATGTCTTCTTTTTTTAACACCCTGCTGAAAGAGGTAGCAGCAATGTGTATTAAATAAAACCAATAATGTATAAATAGTTGACAAACCGTTTAGTTTAAAATGCACCTTATTACGGAAGATGATTTTTCGATGATTTTGCTTTTTATGTTTCAGGCAGCTTATCAGAATTTCGGTATTAAATTTAAATTATTTGTAAACGTTGTTAGTTCGTACACTTCGCAAAAATGAAAATGTTGTCATCCAGTTAAGTGATTGACTCTATGACATCTGGTTCAAGAAAAAGTTCACAATAAAAGTTCACAGTAAAAGTTCAAAGTTGTCAAGTCCTTAACCCTGGGTTTCCACGTGACAATTATTATTGCTGAGCACAAGCATTAACGTCGACAGAGTAACGGCACTTTATTGCAAAAGTATATTTCTTTTAAATGAGTGGAGGACACGACAAACGTAATCGTTTAATGGTTTAAATTTAATTTTTTTAATTTCTCAGTTTAAATTATTATTTGCTTTAAAATGGATTTTTCAAAGATAATGAAGCGATTTTGACAGCTAATTGCGACAAGAAATTTTTTTGTTGACTGCAGGTAGTTTTATCTCAGCATCACTCGACAATCAATTTCTATTGGATTTTTGTTTAAAAAACATTACATTACAACATTACATTACATTAGAACAATAAATAAATGATTTGTTTATGTAATTTAATTCATTATACATTTTAAAAATTATTGCTTTAAAATAATTTTTAATATTTAATTTGAATGTTTAATGATTTATTTCTGAAAATTGCGTTTTATTTAAGGCTTGCAAACGGGTTTTATAATTTGCATTTCTATAAATATTTAATTTAATTTAAAGATGTTTTTCACATTTTCAAGTGAAATCTTTGAAATGAAATTCAACAATTTCATTTTACAGTAACATCACAATTTTACACTCTACTTAACACTACGTACCAAAGTAGATGCTCTACTCTCACTGTTAACATTGAAACGTAGTGTGATATTGTACTGCAAACTTACTGATGGGTTGGATGCAAGCAACAAAGGAAGGTACTTAGTTATATGCGAATTGTATGTACGTTTTTATTTGATGCGTTAAGAAATGATTGTTTTTTTTCTTTAAATTCAAAACGCAGGCAGCCAAGAAAGGCCGCATTTACATACATAAACCTTAACACGCATTCACAAAGAGTGTTTTTTAGATTATATGTTAAAGAAAGAAGAGTTAAAGCAACAAAAAAATTTGTTTTGCATAAATGACGTAACATAAGGTCGTTTGAAATTACAGGAAGTATCACAACAGCCAGCCATCCAGGCAGACTGCAATAAAATACAATACCAAAACTGATGAACTTCTAAAAGTCATACCAGCAGTACTGTCACCAGCACCTTCACTACTGGAAATTTAGAGAAAAAAAAAACACACCAATTACAATAAATATGGTCATGGTACTTCATTTTTATACGTCATAATAACGTTGGGTAATTGTGGGCATTACAAGTGCAGTAAAGTGTGGTAAAGGGTGCTTACGAAAAATAATTTACAAGATATGCTATAAATTCTCTGTTACCATTCGTTATAAACATTTTTTATACAACTAAAATCTCGTTGAGTTTCTTTCGTTCACAGTCTGTGTTTGCTTAAAGTGCAAATTATTATAAATTTTTTTCTGTCGGGTGTTTTAGAGTAAATATTGTAGCTTGATGGTATACTTAGCATATGGTCTGTCATTCGCTCTTTTTTATCATACATACTTATATATACTTACATATAGATATGTATAGGACATGCATATGTATGTATGTATGCTTAGAAGTATGTGCTAGTATATGTATATTGTACTGTTATCTATCTAAATACAACAAAAGTTTGTTGACATTTATTTAAGGGTCTATCACCTCATAATTTAAAAAAATATGTTTTTTTTTTTCTGTATTTCAACGTCGGCCACGACTGAGGCATGTTGCGTAAAACAATTTTTCTCCATTTACGTAAAATAAAATGCAAATTAAAATACAACTAAAAAAATATATAGAAAATAAAAAATATAGCAAACAATTAAGCGACATTTAAGTATGAGTGACACTGAAAGATCTTTTGGATGAAAAACATTAAATAGGACAGAAATTAATATTAAAATTTATCTTATACGTTTAGATGTCTAGCAATGCACAACAAAAGTTTGCTTTAAACAATTTTTTTTTTTTAATTTTTAAATAGCCTTAATGTTGTTTATTTTAACGATAGCAGCAATATTTTTTTTACTAGTTTTAAATAATCTATATATGAAAGTTTATAAAACGCAATCGCCGCAGGTATGTAAGACCATAACTTGAATACGGATTAACAGATTTCGCTGATTCTTTTTCTGTTAAGTTCGCAATTACCATGATAAGGTTTTTACGGTAAAAATTTAAAAAAGTAGGCGTGGTCGAATATATGTAAAAGCATAACGGCTTAGTATAATTAATTTTCAATAAAGCATATATTTTCTGATGGCTTATTAATAGAGAAATCGATTGAGAATTGTTCGTTTGTTCACCTGTCCCTCCATCCGTGTGTATGTTGAAATCAGTTTTTTGAAGCCAAGACCCCTGTAAGGTACCAAAATATCAGAAATATTCGGGAGCAGATTGGTATTGAAAATCAGCATAATAGCTCCTTATTTTCTTATTTTTACCTCAAAAATTAAAGTTTTTCAGCTTTAGAATAATTTATGGGCACGTTTGTGAATATATAAAGATATTATATGTCTCTAGAATATTTGTATTTTGAACAAATCGGACACTAAACGGGAAAGTTATAGACAAAAATGTTTCTTTTTAAATATAAATTTTTTAAATATATCGAATTTTTCAAGCTTCTAATTAATTTTTCGACACTTTAAAGACATTAAAATATAAGCCGTGGCCTTAAAAATTTTGTCTGAGAAAATCTAACAAATCGGCTTAAAACTAGCTGAGATATAAGCACCAAACACAACTATATAAAATCTACAATAAGCTACGATATGATCAGTATACCTACATATGTACATGTTCACCATCATGTTTTTATAAGATTTGGCACTTCCGAATATAGCACTTTTTTGTTGTTGTATTCATAATTATCAGGATATAGTTCGTATCACCTCCCATTAAAATAACGATACGATCTATTTCGCTGATTCTTTTTATGTTGCATTTTTGAATTACTAGTCAAATATTTGTATAATTTTTTTTTAACTGGGCGTGGTATACTGAATACGAAGAAAATACATTTTATATGCAACTAGAAGCCCGGCGCGCGTTGCTACGCCCCTTAATAAATAAAAATGCATTCTGAATTTTAATTAAATATCAAGTGCAATGAGCTAAAAATTATAACTTTTTTTAATTGGCGTGGCACTGCCCACTTTTCTAATCACAAAATTGTATAATTATGAGAGTCTGTGCAAAGTTTTAGAAAAATCGGTGAAGTTCAAGTAGCTGAAAATGATAACTTTTTTTATGGGCATGGCACTGCCCACTTTTCTTCACGAAATTGTAAAGTTATGACAGCTCAATGTGTGTGCAAAGTTTCAGAAGAATCGGTCTAGTGAAAGTACCTCAAAATTATAACTTTTTTTATGGGCGTGGCCCCGCCCACTTTTCTAATCACGAAATTATATAGTCATGACGGCTAATTATGTGTGCAAAGTTTCAGGAAAATCGGTGCAAGTAGCTAAAACTGATAACTAATTTTTTATGCGGGTGGCTAAAACTGATAACTAATTTTTTATGGGCGTGGCCCCGCACACTTTTTTCAACCCATAAACACTCCCTGGAATGTGTACAACAACTTGCCAAAGTTTGAGTCCGATCGGTTTTACAGTTTCGGAGTCTATAACTAACATACACAGACAGACAGACAGAGTTTCAGTTTGATATATATAGATTACTGCTTGTTTGTAAGATCATAAATTGAGGTCGGTCCGACCGATTTCGCTTATTATTTTTGTGTGTGTTGTATTTGTTATTACCAGGACAAGGTTTGATTAAAAAAACAATAAGAAAATGGGGCGTGGTATCCCTAACACAAAGAAAATATATTTTAATGATATATAGGAACAATAATTCCAAATATTTTACATTTGAATGGATATTTAGGAAATTATGTCTGTATTTACCAATAGTAAATTTTACCATGGTTGATTCTCTAGTTTTATAAATTTTATAAACACCGGAACTTATACTTCAAGTTACGTTTACAGCCATATCTAAATTAGAGCGCTCGATGTCGTTTTTCAGATTACCGGAATAGCAGATATTTAAAAAAACCAGGCTTCGGCTTAAAAATTAAAAAACTGGTTTTCGGTTAAGAATTCAAAAAATATAAGGTAACCGGTGTTATTTAAATAAATCTGTGACATAAGGAAATAACTGCTTAAGTCGACATGAGCTTAAATAACGATAATAACACCTAATTAGCCTTAGAAAAATTTTTAACCATTTTGGATAATTTTACAGAAAGTTAAAGCGTAAAATATTTTGTCTATGTTATTTTTTCAATGAATAATATCAATTAAAAATAAATAATTATTTCAACTTATAATAATATTTCAACTTATAAAATAGGAATACATAAAATAGTCTTTATTTTAAAGGCAATTAATTTGTAAAAATCATCTAAAAAATTTAAAAGTGCTTTTCTGGAAAACTACAAAGACAGATATAAGCAGTTTTTTCTTATTGACACAGAAATAATACAACAATCTAATATTTAATTGAAATAAAAACTGTATTTGAATAAAAACCAGGCAATTAAGTGGGGTATGTAACAAAAGTAAAAAAAGTAGTATTGACTTTAAATTTTTAATTATATTTGATTGAAAAGAATATTCAAATTCTTTCTATACTGTGAAGGACTTGATTAAGCACTTTTTTTTTGGTAAAAGTAAAATTTTTTTTATTTGCTACTTTGTGTTTAGGCTGCTCATTTTGTGTTTTTTTTTACTATTTTTGCACTTTGTTTTGATATTTTTTATGAAACGTTTATTTAATGTTTTACAATAAAAAAAAATACTTAAATTACGGGTATATTTACAACAAAAGTAAGTAACACGTAGATTAATTATTCATTTCTAAAATAACCGGTTCATATAGAGCGCACAATATGCCATTGGGCATACGTGTATACCAGTCATGGATTTGGGCTTTTAGTGTCTCTTTTTTTCGACCTTAGCTAACCTAATCACTTTATTACACTAAAATAACCAGTTTATTACACTACAATAACCGGTTTATTATACTAAAATAACCGGTTTGTTATACTAAAATAACCAATTTATAACATCAAAACTACCGGTTTATTATAATAAAATAACCGGTTAATTATACTTTAATAACCGGTTTGTTTAATATTCGAAAAATAGTAATTTAAAAATTCAATTTAAAACTTCAGCAAAACTACAAAAAAAACGTTTAAAAATCAATTGTTGGAATTTTTCATGTTTTTCGTTTGTGTTACAATAATAAAAAAAATAAAAAATTTTAAAGCCTTATGCTTGACACTGCTTTTTAGGTATGGCTGTTACGTTGCTATATCTATAACAGCTCACAGTATCATTAGTACTAACACATATGAACATGCATATGTCTTCTTTATCTGGATAGATTATCATTTCATTATTGACATTCAAAATATAAGCAATAAATCTTATTTTTAAATTTTCTAATGGAAAATCTAAATTTTCAAATTATAACAAAAACACACACACATAAAACTTCTAGGATGTTCAACTAAATACAATAAGGTATGTATGCTTTCTGAAGTTTACTGACAATTTTTTCCTAAATTTGTAAAGAAAAAGTTACTTAGTGCGCTTTGGGCTGCAATTTTGTTTATGGTCTGGAATCAATAAATAATCTGTTCGAATGCCTTAATTTTTCGTAGACCTATTTAAAAGTGAAAGGATAATAATTTATTTAAATGGTTTTTTAAATTTATTTTAATTTTTCACATAAATTGTTATAACAAACAGGTGTTAAAATAAAAAGTAAAAAGTAGTAAGAAAGTAAGATAAAATTTATTTAGATACTTTTGTAGCTGTTTTCTTTCTTTATTTTTTATTTTTCTTTTTTTAAGAAAATTCGGTTTAAAACCTAAAATAAACATTTATGAATGACATACTTTGTTTACGATAATGTTTGTTTTTCCTCAAAATAACAAGATAAACAAGCCAAATAGACTTAAAGTTTGACTGACTGACTGACTGAGTGAATGAATGAGTGAATAAGCGACCGCTATAGAGAATAATGAAGCAAATCAATTCACTTAAAAAACAAAATGCTTTTTCTTTTGTATACATACATACATACATACATACATATGTACATACAAACAAATGCATTTTGTTCAAAGTTATAAATACATCCACAAATTTTAAATATGACAAAAAAAAATGTTTTTGTGACTGCCATTGACATTTCAAGTGGCAACACATTTAATAGCAAGCGAGCTGTTGCACTCTAAGTGCTACACTTCTTATCTCTTTACATCCTTTTCTCTTCCACAGCTTTTGTTTCCACTTTTAAATTGTCGTTGTCAAGATGTTATTATGAAAATATGGACTTTCTTTACAATAAACATTATGCCATCCAAGTGTCGTTTTCATTTAATGTTTATAACACAACGACTAAATTATTGTTAAATGTTTTTAGAAATCATAATTTTTCTACACAAATTTTGTCTCTATATTCACATTTTAAAAATTGGGGGGAACGGAAGAAAACAATTGCAACATGTGATTTGTTTCACAAGCGAGTCTAGATTTATAGAGAGAAAAATTAGTCCCCAGACATATTCCTGACAATTGCGTTTAATGAACTTTGTTATTTATTAATTGTTTTTGTCTCATTACTGTTTACATTTACATTTTTTCTTTATTAATTTTACAAATTGTAGGGTTGATGTTTTGATCAAGGAAGGGAAGCAAAAGTTGTATCAGAAAAGAATTGTTTTGAAGTCATAAATGTTCTAAACATTTGGCCGAAGGCGTAGTCGTTTTATTTTAACACTTGATTAAATGTTATGCACATGGTGTTGAAGTTTAATGTTTCAGCAACAGTGATTTTTTTATTGCACCAATCAAAGGCACAATTTGTATGGGGCACATTGTTCCAAAAATGCTGACACTATATTTTATAGAAATGTTTTGCTAACGCTGATGGTCGCCCTTTGCTCTATGCAATGAGAGGATGTACAGATATATGTTTAAAAATATAAAAAATAAAGTGAAGTTCATAGAAAATATTTTGGCAAGCCAATTCAGAAAAATTACGACATAGTGGTCACCTTTTATTATTCAGTACGCGTTTTTGGTTTGTTCTTGCCTTAAGTTTCTGACAATGCTGACAAATTTCTAAACACAATTCTGTTTCAGCCACACTGAGACAAGGTTTCTTTTGTATAGGGTGTATAACATCTTAAATTTAAACAAGTAAGAGTGTTATATTCTGCCGTGCCGAATCTGATAATACCCTTCACCATCATGTACATAGGTATAATCCCACATCGCAGCTTAACCTATATTTCATGTTATAAGCCATTTTTCTTTATTATTTCCGACGCCATCCTTGATTTTGAATTTTTACGTAGTTAACTGTATTCTGCTAGTCAAGCCCTTTAATTTGATACCCATATTGATGGGGTTAATATGTTCCGCCATATTGTTTTAGACGCCATCTTGGATTTTACATTTTTTAATAATTTTCTGTATTCTACTGTTCAAGCCCTTTCATTTGATACCAAAATTGAGGGGGTTCAAGAAGTTAAATTTTAAAATACCAGATTTTACCCATTTATAAATTTATTGTCCGCCATTTTGTAGTGGCAGCCAACATGAATTTTAATTTTTTTATAGTGCTTCTATTGCGCTAGTCAAGTCCTTTCAGATGATACCAATATTGACTCTCTTGGTTGTCTAGAAGCTGAAAAAAATTGATTTTCGTTTGTAAATGTTTGGAATAAATATTTAGACAAAAACTTTGTCTATAACTTTACCGATTAGAGCTCGCTTTATCCAAAATTTTTCACGAATATATCTAGAGGCATATCAAGTATATCTACAAATAGTAGCAAAGGTACCTAAAGGTTATTCTATGACTGAAATATTTTAATTTTGGTTGTAAAAATATGGGCAAAAACAGAGGCAGTAGTGTTTATTTGCTCATATCTCAGAAAGTTACCGGGCGATTGTGCTGAGTTTCAAAAGCGATTCATTCCCAGATATTTCCAAAAGGTTGATACCATATACAGATCTGAGGAGCATATGGTTGCTTCTAAAAGTTGATTTCAACCAACACACGGGCAGACGGACAAACGGTCAGGGCTTAATCGACTCCTCTATTCATAAGCTTTCAGAAAATATATACTTTATGGGGTCGGAAATGAAAATTGTAGAAATTACAAACGGAATGACAAAGCTATATATACCCTTGTACACCACAGGTGAAGGGTATAAAAACATCACAGCTTGATTGCTTCGTAAAATCATATTATTACTTATTTCACTTACTTTTGCATGGTTATTAGTAATTTTAAATGCTTCTGAATATAATGTAATGTTTACGAAGTCATCATACTATTTTTGTCGTAAACATTTTGTAAATCATACTATTTTTAAAGGGACAACCATATCGAAGTTTTCATCAAAAGTAAACATTAAATTTAATTTTTATTTCCACTCGGCTAGTTGTCGGTAAAAATATAATTTTTCAGATTATTCTTTCATTTATCACAAATATTAAAAAAATTCTTTGTAACAATAAGAATGTTAATATGAACTCGAGCCTGATTAAAATTTGAATATTAGTGTAAACATTAAATGATTAAATTCCAACAAGGATTTGACTACAAAGTCGTGTAAAGGATTATTTATTGAATCGATGACTGATTTTCAAACTAAATTTTAAAAATTTTATCGCGTTATTTAAGCGTTAATCTATCCATGATATTTTGTCACAGTATATTGGGTATCAATTTTCGTTCTGTGAAACTATGAAATGAAAAGTTTTTGTGTGTCATATCATATGGTGCCACCATACCCTTTGCTAAACAAAAACTTTTTCATTTCACAGTTTCACAGATCGAGAATTGAGCCCCTGCTCATAAATGAGAAAAAACACTTCGTTTTTCAAATCACCCTTTCGTATGTTCTATCGGGCTTAAAACACACCCTAGAGATTGACATATTTTTTAATCGATCTTTTTTATCTTTAAATATTACTTTAGTCTTTAATATTTTCTTTGTCTATGTAATAACTAAGAATCACGACTTTTATTTTCAATTACATTCCCAAAATTTGTAACTGATTTCTTTATTTATGCAAGACATCAGAATAAAATCAAAAATTTATTTTACTTACTACGTTCTTTATAAATAATGTTTCGTTATGGTATCATGGATTATTACGTGCTTTTTTCTCGTCTATACAAATGATATCAAATGGATTTTTTATGTTCATCATCATGTTTTATCATCAGTAACATTACTCTGGTTATTTCTTTAGATATTTACGTTTAAATGCCTAAATAAAACAAAGAGCGAAAATATTATTTTTTTCACAACGTGGCGTCGTTTGTAGGCATAATTTAAGTGGTGTGTGTGTGTGTTTTTTTTTAATAAATTAAATTGAAACAAGAAAATCAAAATAACAAAAGCTAAATGAAACTTATTGTTACTCTAAACAAAAAATTGTATTGAGTTGTTCTGCTAAAGAGGGAAAAATTATATAGGTGGGGGGCAAAAGTAAAGTTCTGCGCAAGCAACTAAAAATTTTAATATTAAAGTACAATTAGAATGTTAAAACTAGTTGTAACCCAGTATTTCAAACGTATTATCGGACATTACAAAGTGTTAAATATATATTTTTTAAACTATGTTTTGTAATTTTTCAAAAGCAAAATATTTTATAAAATATGTTTTTATAAAAAAAAATTCAAAAAAGTTTCAGTGTATATATTACAACAAAAATTCTCAGAGTAATATATTATATAAAAAAAAATTATAAAGCGTGATTTTTCAAGCGTTGTTTTGTTTTACAAATCTAATAAAACACTTAAATTTGCATCATATATTTAAAACTTTTATTGAAATCGATAAATTGGTATTTGCCATTTACTTTTTAAAAATAACTTCATGTAAATGTTGCCTGCGGCTCCGGTTCAAATAGTCCATTTGTATGGTCTAATTTTTCACCACTTTTTCGAGCATTTCGGCCTGTATTCCATGAATAACACGTGTTATGTTATACTCTAAGGCTTCAATCATGTTTTGCTTGTCCTCATAGACCAACGACTTCAAATAACCCCACAAGAAATAGTCAAGATGCCTCAAATTACATGATCTTGGCGGCCAACTCACAGGGCCATTTCGAGAGATAAACTTCTCACCAAATTCATCATTCAATATGTCCATTGTTTCATGAGCTGTGTGGCATGTGGCACGGTCTTGTTGAAACCACATATCAACCAGGTCCAACTCAGCCAATTGAGGGGACAAAAAGTCGCGTATCATGGCTCGATATCGTTAGCCGTTGATGGTAACGTTTCTTCCACGGTCGTCTTTGAAGAAAAATGGACCGATAATGCCACCAGCCCATAAACCATACCAAAATCTCGTTTTTTCGGTATGCGTCGGTAACTCTTGTACGGCATGTGGCTGTTCTTCACCCCAGATGCGACAATTTTGCTTGTTTACGTATCCATTTAGCCAGAAAAGAACCTCATCGCTGAACACAATTTTTCGATAAAACAAACGATGGACATTTCTCACAGAGCACGAATTTGAATAATAAATTTCAACGATTTGCAGACGTTGCTGGTTTGTGAGTTTCTTCATGATGAAATGGCAGAGTTTACTGAACACTTTTCACTTTCACAAATGTAATTTCGACACAATTACCAACCAGTGCTGCCAGTCCGAAAAACTCAATTCATAAAAAATCATCCTTTACTTATGGCAAGAAATTTATTTTTCCCTTCACTCATATTTGCGATTGCTTTACCATTAACCCATTAACTCATAAATGAAAGATTTCGTGTTGGAAAATAATTAAGACTTGGTATATTGACGAAAATTAATATATTGGCTGTTTAATTTAAAAACTCTGTTTTAAATGTTTAGCTTTTATTTTGAAACATTTGTACAAAACAAAATTATTCATATTCATTGTTAGCTATGACCTTTTGCAACTTTTTAGCAACATTTGGATTCCACGCTAAAAACTGCTTATCTTTTGAGGCCAAGCCATTTTCGTTTACCATGAGAGAGAGAAAGAGAAAGAGAGAGAGAGAGAGCTACATCGGTCGAAACAATAATAGTCAGTCGGGGCAAAGTCTTAACCAGGGATGGCAGCAGGAAATTTAAAAATTGTATAAAATAGCTAGAAAGATTGTACTTTTGTGACCTTAATTGTACTTAAGCACATTTTTTCTTATTAATATTAGTTCTATTTGGATTTATTTAGAATATGAAAAAGATACATTTAATTAAATTTGTACTATAAAATAAAAAAGCAATTCAGTATTGAATATGTATAAACTATTTACATATAAAGAAAATTAACATACGTACTAAGTAGCTTTTAAATCGATTTCGGTATCACAATTAAAATTTTGATAATAACTTTTTTGATATATTTATATCACAACAATTGCTATTTACTGTTTGTTAGTCCGCAAAGTGTTGCAGTTTGTAGTCTGTTTTTATTTATATATTTTTTTGTTTTAACTACATTTTGGGTGGGTGTTGGAAGTGTCTCTTGCTTCCTGTAGCTTCCTTCCCTACCTACATCATATCAAAATATAAAAACTATTTTTGAGTTTAGTCCAAAAAAATGTTTAGGCTTGAGGAACCAAACTAATTATTTTAGTGGCAATTGGCCTATAATTTTACACAGTCCCCATAGAAATGTGCTTTCAAAATTAATTTTCAACCTTATAACTCACTTTTATATATTTGTCTTTAGAGAGAAGTCAAAAGAAACAAGTTTTAATAACCGTAAAGTATCTACCGTATTTCGCATAGGTTGGTCCGCTATTAGCCGTATGAGTAGCATAGCCCATATAGCGCTAAATCGATTTAAAGTATTGACAAAAAATTTACCACAACTGCGATTATCGCTTCATAATTGGTTGTATCTTTAAATGAAGCATATTCTGAAAAAATACCTACACGGAACACTCAAACTTAAATTAAAGCGTTAAGCGTTATACGTTTAAATTTGTCATATTGTAACAAAAACAAAACGCATGCAAAACTCTTATTTAGGTATACATATGTATTAAAGTTGGTGTAACTTATTTCAATTATTATTTTTTTATTTATTTGGCATTCTCAATACAACAATAATTAGTCTTTTATATTTAACTTTATATTGGTTAGTAATCTATTTAAGACTTAATCGGCGTTATGCATAAAAAACTGTATGCTAACTTACGAGCTGCTATCTTTCCCTACACGCAATTAAAAAAAGGTTGTAGTAACTATAATCGAAGAGCAACAAACTATGATTGAATTGTATGATTGTGGTTAAAACATATAATGGTTTCCAGTTATCATTATAATGTTTAATTTAAGCATAATGCAATAACCATATATATGACTATAGTTGAAATCGACTATCTTTGCTTTTTTACGGCAAATTATTGCATTTTGCTTAAAGTTAGATAAACTAATTGTAATTACCATTTTTAATATTATTTATTTACATTTTCTCGTTTATTTTAAATTTCTCTAATTTTTTCAAAATTGTTGGTAATTTGTTTGACATCTCAAACTTTTAAAATAATAAAAATGTATTCAGCAAGAAGAATAACGGTTGAAACCAAATTATTATCATAGCTTGATTGCTTTCTAATCATACTGTTGTCTCACCTATTATTTAATGATTATTTGTAAATTTAAATGTTTTTGAATATAATGTTATTTTTGTCATAACAATTTTAAATCATACTATTTTTAAACGGCAATCATATCGAAATTTATACGAAAAGTAAACATTTAATGATAAAACTCAAATAAACGCTTGATTGTTGTGACAAAACCTATGATGAAATTTAATAAATTTACCTATTATTTGTTTTCGGCAACCAAATATTGGTATAGAGAATATAATATGACCATCGTGATCATGTCGTTATCATGGCTTTTCTTTGCCGTGTGGAAATCTTTCCATAAAAAAGTAAGCAGCTTGTTAGTTAGCACCCAGTTTGTTAATATGCATAACGCCGTATATATTTTATTACGTGTAGAGTATAATATGGTCGGTTTTGATTGACTTTAACTTTCCTACCTGCTTTATATTGTTTTTGTTATTGATATTAAGGTGTAATGACATTAAATTGTTAAACAAATTTCCGGTGGAAGTAAGAAGATGAGAATATAGAAAAAAAGACAATAATGAAATAATTTTCTTAGTTATTTGCTGGTTGCTCTATTGATTGCTTTTTTTTCTTGTTACTGCTATTGCTGCTCTTGTTGTTATTGAGGTTTCTGCCATCTTTGAATTTAAATTTACACTTAAAAGCAAGATGAATGAACGTTGTGAATACTGTCGCTGTTTGGCAAATGGCAAGACAGACCGATTAATATTATTTGTTCTGTTTTTTCTAAAATGCGGATGTTCGTGATTATTGTCTAGCGTTTTATCGTATTTTTTTCTTCTATATTTCCTATTTCTTGTTTTTATTGTTGTTGCAATATACGGCCTTTTTAATATTTTCCTGCATTATTATTGTTACTATTGTTATTTTCTATCCATGGAAAACATATATATTTATATGTATTAAGATCCTGATCTTTTGAGGTCATCATTATAATCGTCAGTGTGGCTTTTTCTTTAGTTGTAAATAGTACACGTACGTACATATTGCCATTTTGCAAAACTTTTCAAAATATAATGCTTAAGCAAAGATTTTAAAACTAGTAAAGGTCTTCTTTTTTGTAATTTTTTTTATTTTTTATTTAAAAGTTGAAATTATAAGGTTCATATACGAGTTGTTATTTTAATTTATTTTTATTTTTTTTTTTTGCTTTAATTTAGCATATAAAACTAGTAATTTTTTCTACAAGTTGTGTACATACACCTTTATCCCCTTAATTCTGTGTATGTGTTTTTTTTTTGTTGTCGTCTGTCTGTTTGTTCATCAAATGTTAACTTTAGCTAAATAACCTACTTTTACTGCAGTTTTGTTGTTGTTTTAGCTGTTGTAATTTTTTTTCTTTAACTTAAAGTGTTTTTTGTTTTGGTTTACAAAATATTTTGCATCATTGTTGTTGCTGGCTTTGAAAACAGGGATATGCAATCTTCTGCACTTTGCAAATGTTATTCTTAAGTATTTCTTATTTAGGAGACAAATTTTTACCCTTGTTCTTGGGTTTTTATACCCTTCACCTGTGGTGCATAAGGGTATATATAGCTTTGTCATTCCGTGTGAAACTTCTACAATTTTCATTTCCGACCCCATAAAGTATATATTTTCTGAAAGGTTATGAATAGGGGAGTCGATTAAGCTCTGTCAGTCTGTCCGTGTGTATGTTGAAATCAACTTTTTGAAGCCCCCCGACATCGCTTGGACCCGGGTGAGGTATTAAGAAATAAGGTATCAGAAATATTCGGGAGTAGATCGGTATTGAAAATCAGAAACATCGGTACATAAACAACTGAGATATGAGCAAAAACCCACGACCACCTCGATTTTTTTTTCACAAAAACAACATTACAACAACAACATACATACATACAAACGTGTATACTGGTTAGAGAAAACTTGGCATCGAATTCCAGCTGACAAAAAAAAATTTTTTTTTATTTTTTTTATTTTTTATTTAATATATTATTTATATTTTTATTATTTTTTTTAAATTTTTTTTTTAAATTTTTTTTGTTTATTTTATATTTATTATATATGTACATAAAAATTATTTTTTTTTAAATTTTTTTTAAGTGTTTTTTTTTAATTTTTTTTTTAAATTTTTTTTTAATTTTTTTAATATTATTTTTAGTTTTTTTTAACATACATACGTAATATTATAATTTTACAATGGGATGTTTTTATTTATTTATGTTTTTTATATGTATGTACGTGTTTCATATGGGATGAATGGTGATACAAACTACTGTTATTGCATGACTACACATTGTGAAGGGTATATAAGATTCGGCACGGCCGAATATAGCACTCTTACTTGTTTAAATTCACACTTTTTGCAAAGTAGTTATTTTGTCCGAATTTCACAAATTTCCAACTTAAACCGGGACCGTGCTAGCTTCCCAAAGCTTCAGAATACGTTGCAAATGCAGCGCACAACATGCCAACTGGGCATAAGTGCATACCTGTCATGGGTTTGGGCTTTTATACCCCTGCTTTTCAACCTAACCTTTCAACCTAACGTTGCAAATGCAATAAAGGCAAATTTTTGGACTTACCCAAATTAGACAAAAAACACCTAAAACTACCAAAGCGTAAAATAAAAATTATTTTTATAAGAAAATTTAGTCTAGATGATGATGATGTTCCGCTATTCTCCAGCTTGGGAGCAAACGGCTTCAATTAGAGATTTCCATCGATTGCGATCGGGAGCTATTTGCACAGCTTCATTCCATGTAAATTGTGCTAAAAATAGTTGATTTAGGGTTGTTGTACGCTAGGTTGTCCTTGGGCGTCCTCGTCGACGGGAACCTTGTGGATTATACATCAGAGCGGCTTTTGCGATTGTGTTTGTTGATCTGAGTGTGTGGCCGATCCATTCAAATTTTCGACTTAAGATGTCTTGGTGGATTGGTGTCTGTTTTGTGGAGCAGCTCAGAGTTGCTGATCGTGTTTGGCCAGAAGCATCTGATGATGCGGCGTAGACAACGGTTGTCGAATGTTTGGAGCCTCCTTGTAGCGCATTTATTCAGGCCCCAGGTTGCACATTCATTAAGAAAGATGGGTTTAATGCAGGTGTTGAAGATTCTTAATTTAAGGTCACGGGAAAGATCATTTCATATCCAAACTTTCCTCATCGAGTACATAGCCTTACGCGCTTTGTCTATCCGGTTTGCGACGTCTTCGTCTACACCACTGTTTGTTGAGATTATGCAGCCAAGGTAGCTACAGGATTTAACATCCTCTATAATAGTGTCATTGAGGAGGAGCGCGTTAGTGTTATTTGTGTTTATCCTCATGACCTTTGTCTTCTTTGTGTTGATGCGAAGTCCAACCTTAAGTGCATTTGGATGAAGGGCTTGGAGTTTTTCATTCATATGTTCAAAGTTATGTGCGAGTGGGCATAGATCATCTGCATAGTCCAAGTCGTTCAATTTTGCGAATATCTAGATAAAAGTAATAATATCATCAACAGCAAATAAGCTAAGTCCAAAAAGAGCTATTACCCTCTAATTGTTAAATAGGCATAATTTTTAAATAGTTTTCTTAATGTTATTGAAAAATGAGAAATCAAAGAATAAATCTGCGTTTACAGATTTAAAAAATGTTAAGAAAAGACAAATTTCAAAAATAGGACTTGGACAGTTTGCAGCACACTAAGCCAACGATATACATATGTTATTTGTTCTTCTCAGTAAGTTTATAATGAAGTATAGCTACAGCACATTTGTGCATAATTGTGGTTTTCGTTGGTTTTCTATTTTCACAAACTTTTTTTTATCGCGCTAAGCGTCTGTCTAATTCCGTACTAACACCGCTGTTACGAGTAATTTAGCAACCTGACAAGTGTTTTCTCTCGCAGTTAAATAAATCCACGAAAAATGTTAATAAAATAAGACTTAAAAAATCATATTTAAAAAAAGTTCTTCATTTAATAAGAAAAGTTTAGTCAAACACTACTACAAGTAACTTCTTCTTCTTAACACTAAATTTTTGTACCAAGTGTAGATAGTCTGTAATTTAAGACTCATCTAAGTATGGATATAAATAGAAAATTTTGTGCATATTCATTCATTCATTCATTTAAGCACCAATCAAGCCAACAACAAAAACTATCCAGTGTTCCCGTTTGGCAGTGTGTGATGAGTGTTTTTTTAAGTTTGTTTTTTGTTTGACTGCATTTATGAGCACGTATTTCTGCGCTAATAAACCTACAGTTTTATCCGAAAGAGTCAGCGAATCATAATAATAAGTCAGTCATGCAGCCATAGTAGTCAGCCAACAATTTCGTCTCTCAGTCAGTCAGTTCTTTTTGCAGTAGTAGTGTTCTTTTTATTTTTATAGATGTTGTTGTTGTTGTTGTTTATTAGTGTTACAGACATGTTTGTTTTTGTTATTCAACCATTCATGCACTCACGCACATTTTTGCACCAACCTTATTCTTGAGTTTTTGGTTTTTCTTTGTATATTGTTTTTCTTGGGCTGGCGGCTGGAGAAAATAGTCCAATACCCTTAAGCATAACAATTTTTAAAAAATTTATAAAGCAATTCCTTCGTTTTTGATTTCTCAAGAATTTTCAATAAATTTTCTGACTTTGAAATATGCTGATGAATTATTGATTTGAATTATTTGTTAATTAATTTTAGATTTATGAAGATTTTCGAAAAATTTCCGATTTACAGAGAATTTCTGGCGAAGTCTTAATTATCTATTTTTAAATTAACACACAAAACAAATAATTTGGAATAAAGTTTTTAATATTTATTTCTTTGGTTTTTGATGTGCTTTTTTATTTTATTAAATTATTTAGAGAAGTCGCGATTTAAGGAGCATTTAAGGTGAACTCTACAAAGTTTCTCAAATTTAAAAAAAAAATTTAATAAATTTTATGTCCATATTTCTACATTCAAAGACAATTGTATATGGTTGTGCTTAAAACATATAATAAAAGCAAGTTATTATATGTATGTATGTTTAATAAAAGTATCATTCCATAATCATATTATTACTGCAAATGATTATAAGAGGATATTTCCTAGTTATAATACGATTTTTTTTCCATATAATCATAATATGACATCGCACAACCACAAAAAAGTTTAAATTTATCAAATTATGATCTCAAATAACCACAAAATCATGATATTTTAAAACAGTCATAATATGACTACAAATGAAATATAAAATCTATAATCGTTTTCAAAAAAAAATATTGTTTTTGTTACTTTCAATTGTACAATATTTTTTTCTTAAAAGTTAGGCAAAGAGGTCTCAAGTCAGAGCCTCCAGTTTTTGTATTAAATTTTATATGAATTATTCTGAACTACAGTCGAAGCCCAGTATAACAAATACGCGCTTTAACGAAAATCCGATATAACGAATGACCAAATTTCTCCATTAGCTACCTTACATTACGAATGGTCAACTTATTTTACGCCCGGTTTAGCGAATGGCACAGAAAAAAAATAAAACCAAAAAGTCGTTACAATGCCGTTATTTTTGTTTTTGTTGTTTACGTTTTAGTGCGAGAACATGCAGATTGGATATTTTCAAACTTAAAAAGTAGTTGTGTTTGATGTGTTGCGAAAACAGAATGGTGAATAGTGAAAAAAAATGAAAATTTTGGAGGATTATAAGAAAGGGTTAAGGCTTTCAGTGGTATCTCAAAAGTATGGTATACCAAAATCCTCAATATGTACTTTAAAAAAGATGGAAAATAAAATTGTCGAAAAAAAAATGGAACTAAAAATCGACTATCTCTTAAAATAGGTGAATATCCCATAATGGAAAAAAAATTGTATAAACTGTGTTAAAAACAAAAGCATTAGAAATCCAAAAACAAGTGGCTCCGGATTTTATGCAAGTGATAGCTGACTATCAGGGTTCAAAAATCGTTGTGGCATAAGACTACTAAAACTTTCTGGCGAAATACTTTCCGCTCGATTACTCAAAATCTTCTGTGCTAAGAGAATGGCAGGAAGAAGCAATTCAAAAAAGTTTATCGACGACATATAAACAGTCATTTATCACAGATTTTTTAAATAACTGATATGTATTAATTTACAAGTACGTTTTTTAATAAAACTAAAATGCCAAACGACTCTAGTTCTTATCAAAAAAAATTTGCTCGGTATAGCGAATTTCCCAGTTTAACGAATGCGGCTGACATATCATTAATATACCGTTATACCGGGCTTCGACTGTATTGCTAAAAAAGAAATCGATTATGATTGGAAACAGTTGTGTCTTCTTAAATTTTGATATCAAACAAAAGAGAGAGAAAAAAATGGTGAAAATTAATCAAGAACCCAAAATGCTTTTTTTCTTAATACCTTCTTTGTCTAAAGTCGAAGAACTAGTCTTAAGTTTTTAATTATAACTCTTAACACCGTTATCTTGAAACATTTTATTATTTGTTAAATATTTTCATAATTTATGCAAATTTTTTACACATTTTAAACTAAATATAAAGCCATTGATAACAAAATATTATTAAAAAATATTACACCTACCATATAGTGGTTATTTGTTATTTTAATATAGTATAATGCTACTTTTGTAAACACATCTATTTTTGCCATAATATTCTAAACCATATACAGTGCAACCTCGCTTAGCACAACTAATAGACATTTTGCCCATTGCTGCGATAACCAAGTCACAATTTTTTAGGGCGCAAATTTTTTTTTATGGTTTAATATGGCTTCATAAACCACTTGTACAAATCCTTTTCCATTTTTGGATATTCATTCACAAGCTCTTATTGTAACACGCTTGCCTGGTTCAAATTTAGCATTTGCAACGAATTTTTTTAATGCAGCTTCATTCTTAGTTCTGGATATTGTTGATTTGTGTTCCTTATATTCATCGCAAATCACTTTTACAGATATGACGCTTTCAAGCTTATTACGAATATCACTTTTTTGTTTAATAATAAGTATTATACGAAAATAGATTCTTTCAACTGAGTACATATCTTCAAAAAACAAGTGCAACGCATATTTCAGTATTGTTGGAATCTAAATAAAAAAAAATATGTAAATAAAAATGACAAATTGATAATTTTCAAAGTTACGTTAACTGAGTCAACAATGCATACAATTTACGAGTTGCAATAATCGAGGAGTTGCGCTAATCGAGGGTTGCGTTAAGCGAGGTGGCACTGTAACTAGTATTACCACCGTCATCATGTTGTTTGTAACCATGGTTTTCTCTGCGTGTATTTGAAGGAAAAATTTTATACGCGTTCAAAACAACATTTTGGGCATTTATATTGAGAGGAATTGCAGAAATAAAAATTTGCTCCCCCGTCAAGCGTTCAAATTTCCTTCTTTCGGCTCTTCTACCGAATTATATTGGCGTTTTTTCCGCATAAACTGGGCCCACAAATAGGCCCCTTATGTTTTCTATAGCATTTAGATCTGGTGAAGGTGCTAGCAATTTCATTAGAGATACTCTATTTTCTTCAAACCAGGTCTTAGTTGATCTGCTAACATGGATCACAGCTTTGTCTTGCTGGAAAATAAATCGTTTTTCCGTTGCAAGTCCAGATATGGCAGAAAATGATTTAAGAGCACTTGCTGGTACTCTAGACTATTCATTCTTGTTGAAGCTGAATCCAAAGTTTCACTTAAGCTAAAGGCACCCCAAACCATTAGGCAATCATCACCACACATCCTTTTACATTTTGTGTACTACAGGTTTATGCGTTTTATCTTATAACTCTTACTCAAACATGGAGTCTTCTTTAATTTAGCCCGGATTATATGGGACTGTGATTTGATAGCTCTTAAAACTGTACTTTATGAACCATTTAAACCCAATTTCATGTTAATCGCTAACTGCAGTGTGTGACGCCATTATGTAGACATGGAAATTTTCGCGATTTCGTTTAACCAGAGCTTTTTATTGGTGCCATATTTTGTTTGATCTTTCGAATTAAAAAAAAAATTTATACGACACATAAAAGTGCACGACCCAATTTACGCTAAATTTTTTGCCGTCTTGGGTGAAAAATGCATCGATCTGACCCATTTCAAGTTCAGACAAAGCTCATCCTCAACCCATTTTCTCTAAAATTCATATTAAATTAAAAAAATATATAAACAAAAACAATCCTTAAATGACCGTAGATTTAAAGGTACTGACCTTAACATTTTGATTCATTATTTATGAAATGCAAATTTTTGCTATTTTCGCTCATAAAAAGACCTAACGGCAAACAAATGTGAGCAAAAAATATTAATAAATATTTTAGGTAACGGTATCCATCAGTGCTCCTTGTATTTTTGCAATAAAAGAATAAAAAGTAAGTGACCTTATCATTTTGACGCCCGCTATATGTATTTTGTTGTTTATTTCTCATATTAAAGTGTTTAAAAATAGTTTTAATACCCTGATTGACGGTTATTAATAAAAATATGTGCATAAACGTGTCTGTAAATTCTCTGCTTCAAATGTGAATATTTTTTTTTACGATATTCTCTTGTTTGCTTCTAAGTTTTCTTGTCTTTAACATTTAATTTTTTTTAAATATATTTCTTGTTTGTTGTGATTTTTTCTAAAGATTGATGATACACTGGCTCTGTTGGCTTTCCTCAGAAATGACATGTGTTTTTAAGAATTTCCTTAGGAATGAGTTCAGTTGAGCTGGCAAAAATAAAATATAACTGAACATCATTTTAACTATTTGATTAGAGCTTTTTGTAAAATATGCAAATACATTTAAATTTTTCTTTTTCCATTATTTCCACTCCTGCAAAACTTTTTTCTGCCAGATGTTTTTTCTTCTCTTAATTTCTTTTTTTTTTTAGTTTAACTTGTTTTCTTTAGTTGTTGTTGTGTTTTGTTTTTATCTAACAAATGTGTAGCATAAAAACAACAGAATATTTTTAAATTACAGAAAATGGAACTTTTAGATATCAGTTAAAGTTCAACAAACTTTTCATTTTTTTTAATATCAACAATTGTTTTTCTTTCTTTTTTTTTTAACAAGAGCAAGAAAAAGTCATGAACTACTTTTTTAATCCGTTGGTTTCAGAGCCTACTTAGTAGAAAAACTAGTTAAGGTTAAATAAACGGTCTTATACATAAAAATTATTAAAGGTTTGTAAACAGATTTTCAATGGAAATTTTGAGTATTAGAGAACTGCAAAATATCACCAAAATAATGATAAAATTATTTGCTAAACGATCAGTTACAACATGCCGTTTGCTTGAACTAACCCTACTTTGCCACAAGCAAGTTATTACTTGCAAGTAGTGTATACGTATTACTACCGAAAACAACACAACAATTTGTTGAGTGGCTACACAGCACTTTGCAAGTTTATTTTTAAAATGTCGCCAACAACTAAACTTCTAGCAAAAATTGTCGTGTTAATCGAATCAAAAAATAAATGTCGCTACTTCAATTGTTTACTAAGTGTTGCCAGGGAATGAGTTCACTTGAGCTGGCACAAATAAAGTATAACTGAATTTCATTTTAACTATTGGATTAGAGCTTTTTGTGATTTACCTGTAGACATACAATTTGTTAAGATATCTTTGTTTCATAAAAAAGTGATATTAATGAATTAACTCAAGACATGCAGAATTACATATGAGTCACAAACCGCGTTGCCAATTTAGCATTTTTTAATCTTGTTTAGCCGGAGAAAAATGAATGTAGCTCTTAGCCTTCTTTTTAGCCTTTTTGAGCCATTTTATAGATATTAAAAAATGTTTCCTTTAAAATATTTAAATTAAGTTGCGCGTATATACACAGAGAAAACAGTATCGGTTGTGAGTACCGCAATTGTTGCCAATCGCATAGTTTAGTTGTGATAGTAGAATTTTACGATTATATCTACAGAATTTCGTTTCAGAATATAAATATGTAGTCAGCACTAGTAAATTATGATTCTTGCGATAGAAATTTTATGATCACAAATGAAAAGTTCGATTGCAGGAACTGAACCATTCGATTGGCAATTAATTTGATGTTCTGTTTTCTGGGTGCAGGTATTAAAAAAATCGCTGCAAACATAAAGGTTTCATGGCAATAGTGTTATTTTTAAGTCTATTTATTTTGCTTCTAAATTACATTTGTAAACGTTTAAAAGTAGTAGCAGCGAAATTTTTTTTGTAATTTTAATAATTTTGCGTATACACCCAGAAAACAGAAAATCACAACTTAACTATACGATTGGCAACAATTGCGGTGCTCACAACCGATACTGTTTTCTCTGTGTAGTTACGGTACGAGTTTAAATAAGAGCGGTGTGTGTTTACTTACTATTATTTGGATTTACCGGATTTTGGTGACATATAATAGCAGTCGTAGGCAATAAAACTTGTGAAAGCAAAAATTTCAAAAATTTCGGAATAGTAATGAAAAATTTAAAGAATGGATAGGCGAATGTAAAAATCCAGAAAAGACATTCTGTAAATATTGTAAATGCATAATAAAGGCTAAATTTTTTATATTTAACGCTCACACAAAAGAAAAAACATCTTATCGTAGCATACTGACACAAATGCTTTGCCTTTCCAACCGATTAATATGAAAACTTAGCAACAGGAGTCCGTTTTTAGCAGTACATTGTTAAATTTCTACAATAAATCATTTGTAAACAGTCTGCAAAAATCGTTTTTATTGTACTTCATTGAAATTGCATAGAACCAAATGCTATAAATATTACCTCAGCTTTAAATATTGGGAAATAAAATTCATAATCATGTTTCAAGTTCTTGTCTTTTTGTTTACTGGGTAACTCGCTTTCCTAAACATTTTATGAATTACTGAAAATTTAAATTTTGACAAAAAGTCAGTTTTTGATTGAGGTTACCATTTTAACAACTTTTCTTTGTATTTTAAGCGATTTTTCATTTTCAAATAATTTTAAGGAATACTTAAAAAAAAAAACCAAACGGACGTCTAATTTAAAACTGATGTTTTTAATAAAATCTCCTTTAAAATTTGTAGCCTCTTTTTTCTCTTTTGTAGCCTCCTTTTTTAGACCTTTTTTTAAAACTGTTTTTTTAATGGAATTTAGCCTTTTTTGGTCACCAAGAACTGGCAGCACTGATCACAAATGTGACAAGGCAGATGTAAAAAGCAGACCGTGTATGTATAAGCTGCGACCATGGTACAATCATCAGGTAGCCTCACTAAAACAGCTGATTTTTTTCTCTACCTTAAGGTGTCACTAAAATGTCAAATTTTGTTTATGTATGTGTATATACAGTAGACTCTCGGTAACAAAAACACTGCCTTACATGAATCTCCTGTGGACTACAATTGTTTAAAATCGTAATGGATGGCAGCTGCCATTTTTGAAAATTGTTTTAACTATTAATGAACAACTTCGCAAACGTGTACACGCTCGGTTTTTAATAGTTCACGTTACCGCGAGTCTACTGTATTTTGTACATATATATTCTGCCACCAAAAAAAAAACACACACACACACATTTGCTTTTTGACATTTCAGTCGTCGTTTTCCAACAACAAAATGCATGTATAATTTTGTTGTTGCAGAACTGAGGCCACCTGATGATTGTACCATGAAGGCCACTTTACCAAGGCGAATTCATATCAGGTGATAACATCCCTGCAACAAACACAAAAAGGCCCGCAAAATGTCAAAACACAAAAAAACAAATTTTTTGCTTACTTTTAATTAAAATTTTATTTTATAAATTTACGCAAAAAGTTTTAAAATAAATAAGTATTTTTAATTTATTACATAAATTTGTGCTAGTTATATCACATATTTGTGTTTTTTTTTTTAATTTCTCACAACTTTAAATCACTAGGACAAACACGACGGAAATTTTTTATTTTTTGAATTAAAAACATTTAAAATGTTGTTTATTCTTATTATAAATTGTATTTTACTTATTTCCCAATAAGTTATTGCACAAATATTAGTATTTTTACAATTTCTTTCCACAAATTTTAAAACTTATAAAAATTTTCAACCAACGCACATAAAAATTGATTTAAATGTAAACAAACTTTGACATTGTTCTGTTAAAATAAAACGAGCAAAAAACAATCAGCTGGCTTCTTAACCCAGCATTTACACATGAAAGTAATTTCATGAAATTCGCAATACACTCACACTTCTTCGCTAACACACTGACATTAATTTTACTTAAGGAAATTTCCACTCAGATTTCCACGATTTTTTCAAGAAAGTAAATTTTGACATTTTCATGAAACTAAAGTGACAAATGGTAAACACTGTTGCCTACTAATAAAACTTGTACACATTTCCAGGATTGTGATAAAATAATAATTGTAAATATGACTTATTTTTGTGTAAATGAAAATATTTATAATATTTATTCTTCAAATATACATCATGAATAATATTAATGTAATTGTAAAACAATAATTTTATTAAAAATTAACAAAAATTATTTTTTTCAACTATTGCCTTTTAAATTTGTGTATAAAATATTCTTGGTAACTCTAAAGGTAGTAAAAAAATGGGGGCAAAATAAACTCATAAATTTAAAATGTATAGCAATTATTGCGACTCTACGCTTTGACGACATTTTCAAAATGAGATTTCACTTTCCTGTGTAAACGCATAGAAACTTTTATTTATAATACGTATACAGAAAATTCATGAAATCACTTTCATGTGTAAATTCAGGGTAACATCACCTGATATGAATTCGCCTTGGACCCTACTTTCTCAAAAAAAAAAAAAAAAAAAAAAATCTAATAAAAGTGCTATATTCGGCCGTGCCGAATCTTATATAGCCTTCACAACGTGTAGTCATGCAATAACAATTGTTTGTATCACCATTCATCTCATATGAAATACGTACATACATATACAAAACATCCCATTGCAGAATTATAAATTGAGTTTACGTGTTTCCAAAAAAAAAAAATTCAAAAAAAAAAACAAAAAAAAAAAAAAACAAAATAAAAATTAAAAAAAAAATAGTAAAAATATAAATAATACATAAAATAAATTTTTTTTGGGTCAGCTGGGATTCGATGCCACGTTTACTCTAACCAGCATATATGTATGTTGTTGTTGTAATTGTGAAACGAGGTGGTCGTGGTTTTTTGCTCATATCTCAGAAAGTTATAGGGCGATTGTGCTGAATTTCAATAGCGATTCATTCCCGGATATTTCCAAGAGATTGATACCATACACAGATCTGAGGAACATATAGTTGCTTCTAAGAGTTGATTTCAACCAACACACGTTGTGAACCACAGGTGAAGGGTATAAAAAAAACAAAATTACCAAAAAAAAAAAAATATATTGTTTTCGGAATTGCCTGACGATTTTTTTTAATACCCTTCAAATGTAGTGGCTTTGTAATTCCTAATTTCTACAAATTTAATCCCGACCCAATAAAGTAAACATTTGCTAAAAGCTTATGTATTGGGGATTAATATTTAGCAGTGACCAAAAATAATACTTTCGTGTTTATTTCCTAAAATTTACAAACGAGAATCAATTTTTTCAGCTTTGAAACAACCGAAATAGTCGATATGGGTATCAAATGAAATGGCGTGCAAAGTTTTATCTGGAATCTTGTCTATACTTGACATTTGTACATGATAATGAAGGGTATTTTAAAATTCGGCACGGTCGAATATATCATTCTTACTTGTTTGCTTGTAAGGTTGTGCGCTCTAATTCACATGTATAGAAACATATACTAAATCTTTTTAGATGAAAAAGTTTAAAGTAATCAAAATAAATAATTCTTAAATCATATTTAGCTTTAAACAACATAATCAGATTTAAAATTTTTTATTTAAAAAATATAATTTATCTACTTTCCTATTGTGCATATAAGTACATAGCAACTACTTTAAAGAGGGAAATATTTATCGGTCTTTTTAGAAAGTTGCTTTGAACTTCTCCAAAACTGTCCGAAAATTATTACTACAATAATAAACAAAACTTGGAAAAGGGAAACAAAACAAACAAATTGATAATGAATTTTTCCCTTTGATTTGTTGTAATAAAAATAAGTACTTTTACACAACACCGTATACATACATACACATGTGTAAACTAACTATTCTACTTTTAAGTGAACATAAAAAGTATCGAGGCAAACGTGTTGATTATTAAAAATTAATTATTTTGTAATTTTCTAAATTAATATCTACGATCACTATAGTATTTTTGAATTGTCGAATTTACAACTTTTGTTGTACACGTTCATACATATGTTGCAAGACCAAAAATATGTTTTCAAACAAATATTTTTGAAGACAAAAGTCTACAACAAAATATATAAACAACAAAAAATTTTTGTTAAAACAATACTTATTTAACAAAATGGAATTTGTTTAAAACTTACAACAAACATACATTGATTTGTATATCAAACATTATAATAAATTTGTTGAAATGTATATTTAACAAACTTGTATTGATTTGTTTGGTGTTTGATTATGCCTTCATATTTGTATTTAATGATTTTTAAATTTTAATGGACAACAACGTATTTAATGTGATTTAAATATTCATTAATTAATTAGCTGTTTTACTATAGTTTAGTTTTTTTATTTTTTTTTACTTTTACTTATCTTCTTATTAATATTTTCGGAAACAAAGTGTGGGCTTTGTTTATTTATTTATTATTTTATAATTTATTATTGTAATATAGAATACAATATTGTAGAAAATGAATGAATATCGATAAGTGTGGTCGGAACGGGTTTTGTGTTATTTTACGATATATGTAGCTGTAAAATCATAAATTGAAATGATATTTGAAATATTTTAATGTCCAACTTTAAAGAATTTATTATTAATTATAAAACCAAAAAAAAAAAAAATTGATTCACATTTTATTTTGGGATATTTGTGACTTGACCTCGCTTTGGCATTTAGACTCTTAATACTTCTAGATGTGTACAAAGATTTTCTGTTTAGTTGTCGGTTGACGTTGTTTTAATATCAAAAATGCCACTTTAACTTGTTTTTTTTTTCATTCTACGGCTTTAAATCAGTTTTTCTTAGTTTTCATATAAAATTCGAAACTTTTTAAAAGCTTTTTCAAGAAACTGGTATCAATACAGTAGAACCTCGAAACTTAGAACACTTGGTATATCGGACAATTTGATACAAAACAAATTTTTTATTAACATCTATGTATTGAACATATTAAATTCATAGGAAAAATTAAATTTTTTTTTCTTTAATTTAATCGTTTTTAACACAAAATCAGTACAGCGCATGTGGTTCTGACCTCACTAAAATGTTCAGCACTTTGGTTACATTTTTCAAAATAGTCGTAGTGGCTGCATGCGGTAAGATTTTGATATTCTGTGGCTTGAAGCTAAAAGGGCCAATGTCAAAATATTTACTTTTTGAGAAAATTGCAATTGAACTTTAACTTTTATAGGTGCTTTCATAGTGACATTGGCCAGCATTTTATTTATGAAGCTGTTCTGGGTAAGGTATGACTTTAGCTGTTTCACCATAATGAAATATAGCAACAAATCTAATGCAATGATTAACTCAAAAGAGCAAAAAAGTGACATTGGCCCTTTTAGCTTCAAGCCACAGATATATTTTAGTCAAGAAATAGAAAATGAAACACATGTAGCCGATGCGGATACATTAATGCTGTATGATGACGTCAAAATTATGTCACAGCCACATGCGTATGTGGCTTTTTACATTTCGTGACGTACAGACTTAATACTTGTTGGTGTTTTATTTATTAAAACTGGATACAACGATATCGTTATTAACGTTCAAAAGGTTAGGCATGTATTAACTGGAAAATATATCATCGGTTTTGCACCATTTTATAACATTATTGATGCTTCAAGAAATTTTAATTGAGGAATAGCTGTCGTTATGTCGATTACTGGCGTTATGCTCATCACTATTCTTTGCATCAGATCTGTCAGTAATCACATATTCATTTCATTCCTCTATTTCATTTACTTTTAGGGAATTGTTTGTCATAATTTCATTCAAAAGATCGAGATTTATTTAAAGAACTTCATTGTACTCGTGATTTCGTTGAACCAATTCTACTGGTGTCAAATCATCGTCGCTGTTGTAATCGCCAGAGTGCCAATTTGATAATCTTGACAAATAATTTTTACACTCTGTGGTACCTTATCCCAGGCTTGTTTCAATAATATTATTGCATTTTGGATTGAATGCCGTTTTAGAAGCTTGTCAGTATCACCCCCACCAAGAGTGCCCACCACGGGCACGCTTGCACCAATTTTCCAGACGCTGAACTCAATTTTCGACGGTTCTCAAGCATAAATCGGGCGATACTGCTGCAATTTCACGTTCGATATTCGTACGAAGTTCATCAATCGTCGCTGGCTTGTTGGCATAGACCATATCGTGAAATAACACCTTCTCCAAACTTGGTTTCCAATAAATTGATTGTGACATTCGTTGTGTGGCTTGCGGCGCCGTCCTGTTGGAACCACATGTCCTCCAAGTCCATATCATCCAATTGGGGCCAAAAATATATTGTTATCATTGAACGGTACCGATTCCCATTCACAGTAACGTGACGGTCTTGATCGTCATGGAAGAAGTACGGCCCAATGACGCCGCCGGCCCATAAACCGTAATTTTTTCGGGATGCAATGGTGACTCATGGAGTACGTGTGGATTGCTGTCTGACCAATAACGCATATTTTGCTTATTGACAAAGCCATTCAGCCAGAAATGAGCCTCATCGCTGAAGATGATTTTTCGATGAAAATCCGAATCATTTTCAAGTTGTTGCTCAGCCCAATTCACGAACATACGACGCTTCTGGTGGTCTAGCGGCTTCAGTTCTTGCCTCAATTTGATCTTGTAAGGATGTAGGCCAAGATCTTTTTGCAAAATTCGCCACAACGACGTCACAGAGATGCCCAACGCTTGAGAACGACGTGTGAGAGATACATTGGAGCTTTCTTCAACTGAAGCCTCAGCGGCAGCAATATTCTCGACACTACGGACACTTCTTTGTCTCACTGGCACGGGAACGTTTTGTACTGTGCCTGTGGATTCAAATTTTTCAACTAGACACTCAATTGTTGATCTGGTAGGGCGATTATGACGATCATAAATTGGACGTAGTGCTCTTAACGTTAAGGCCACTGACTCTGAATTTCGGTAGTAAATTTGAATAAATTCGACTCGTTGTTGGCTCGTATATCTTTCCATCATGAAATGGCACACCTTACTGAAGAGAAATGTCAAAAGAGCGGCAAAAAGTATGGCGTCGTTTGTTGTCCCTATCGGTCTTCTTTTGTAGCGTGCCTGTTGAAAAACCCTTTACAGACAGAAGAGCTTTTGTGGCCATATTATTTTCTTTAGAAAATAAAAAGGATGACCTGTAAAACCAAAAAAAAATTAAAAATGTATGAAACTTCAAATATGCATTGGTCGAACATACTTCTTTGATAAATATCTTGTGAAACGAATAATGAAAAATACGGGAAGTCTTCCAAGCATCTTTCGAAAAGTCAAAAGCTTCTTGACTTTACCAATAACCAATGGTTTTAATTTGTGTGAACGATCAGAATTTGCGCCTATCCTTAAGCACTTTTTTCACAAGCAGCGGCAATTGTTTTATTTACAAGGCAACGGAAAAAAAATTCCCTTTCATCAGCATTATATATTTGTATTCCAGACGGGTTTTAAATTAGGAGAGCCATCCATCATTTGCAGTAAATACGTTTTCATCTTTATCGGGATACCCTTCACTTAAAATTGTTAGCTTTTTTGATTCAAAAACCACTTACAAAAGGCGTTTTTCCATTTTCCTGATGGACGATTTTGTGAAATATTGATCTAAACAATGTCTTTATTGAATAATTTAATACAACCGGATTGTTAGGGCACAATGTTTTACCCAAATACACGTAAAACTTTCGGATGAAAATATTCTTTATTTTTGTTGTTTTCTTACTACAACGAGTTGTTCTATGGTTGTATTATATTTGTTGAAGTTAAATAACATTAATGCTCTGATCTATTGTTTAGGGAAAAATTGGTGTAGAAAGTTCTTTGTTAAACTAATTTTCATTTAATCTTTTCTTTTTAATGACATAGATTTTGTTAGCAAATTTAAAACGGAATTTTAAACCTTAGCATATGAAAGGCCTTTTCTAGTTATGGGCCACAAAGAAATTTAACTAAAAGTCTTGTGTATAATTCCGTTACCTTTAAAGTGGGCGTTTTAAAATTTACGTCACATTTAAGTAACACAGACGACACAGCATGCTGTTCTAACGCATGAAAGTTTTTCATATGAAGTAGAATATTTGGAATATAAATAGCACATACATACATATTAGTTGTTTTTGCTGTTATTTTTCAAGACTGAATTTAGGTGATGATGTGTTAATGCGTTGCCATTGACTTTTGCTCATTCAATCAAAAACATATGTTTTGGTTACTTTGTTATCACTTTATATAATATTTTTTTTTTCGAAAACATGACAAAATTTACCTATGCAACACTGCGTTGGTGTCTAAAAAAAGAGCTGCGTAAAATTTTCTTAAACTTATGTGTTCTATTTCACATTTCTTCCAATCGCTATATTTTAGTGTAAAAATATATAACCAAACATTACTCTCAATAAAATAAATTGATTCATCACTCGAAAAAAATTTCTTTACAGCGTGTGTTTTCAAACAAAGTCGAATATCAAAACAAAACAGCGACAATGGAATAAAGAAACGGTAAATCATAAGAAAAACAATGGAGTACAATGGAACACATACAAAAAACGTAAAAAATATTAATAATAAATAAATAATAATAAACTTTCTTAAAAGCTTTTTTTGAAACATGTAAACTAATCACATTACAAAGCATTAAAAGTTGAAGTCAAACATCTTATGAATGTTCTATTTCACTGTTAATAATTAATTTCATCTTTTTTCTGATTCAGTTTTATTTTATTCCAAAGTTGTTCTACTTTAGCCTTATTCTATTCTTCAGTATTTTTATCGTAATGAAAAATACATATTTTTACTATTTTAAATTTAGTCAGATTGCTTGTGTGATATTTTTCTTATGCTTGTGCAGCTTTTTTATCCTACCCTTTATTTTAGAACCTATAAATAATGTGACCTCCGAGAAAAGCGACATAGTGTGTCGAAAAACGGGTTTGGACTTAAGAGTAAATTCTGGTACCTAAAAGGGTGTAGAAAAAGATGAAATGAGTTAGATTTCTGATAAAAATTTATTTACCTTATAAAAACGGCTTAAGTATTGAGATCATAAAAAACAGAGCAGCAACAATAGCAAAGGTATTACCACACTAAAAGCGAAAAAAAAAACGTCACCACATAGGCATGACGTCATCAAAGTCAGCACCTAATCATAACTAGATCCCGTTTCTCGGAGAATGTCACATATTATGAATCCTTATAGATAGAGGTTGATTAAGTTAGGTCCGTCTGTTGATCTGTGTGTATGTTTAATTAAACTTTTTTAAGCCTCCACGTAAACTTTAGATGTGCTTTCGAAAATTTTGCTATTTAAAAACAGTTTTATCTTACGAGCCGAGGTATAAGCGAAAGTACACGATTGTGCCGGATTTTTACCCAAGCAAAGTCAGATTTTGCAGCTCCTATGGAAATGCTTGCAACGTTTCTTACATATTTTCACAATATGTACCTTTGGTAACATTTATATAAAATCTTGGTTTAATAGTTCAATTACCGACTTGCTTAGAAATCGGTGTAAAAAATTTAAAAAAAAAATGTCAATTAAAATTTTAAATTATCGATTTTTTAAATAAGTTTTGGTCACAGTTGCACTATTTAATTTTCAGTTGTTAACGTTACATAATATTGCAAGTGTGCTAAGGGAATAAAGAATGAGATCGATAAAACCCTAACACGAATAAAACGCAATAACTGTGAAACGAATTAATCCATTTTAATGAAAATAGCGTGGTTTAACAATAAAATAACAGTAAATTAAAATATTAATGCTTTTTGTAAAAATTCAGCTTTTTTTGATGAACTGTTTCACCTTTTCCGGAATTGAGACCATGAGGGTTTTGATGGTATCCTTAGTAACTTTATTGCTGGAATAAGACCATTTCTGGGAAAAAATTTTAGTAGTATTAGCAACTTGTTTTGTATCCTTCAGCACTCTTTTGACTAAAGCCCAGTAACGCGTTCGATGGGAATTAGTTCTGGACAATTAGGTGGATTTGCTTCTTTTGGCACTACCACTATATTATTTGCTTCATACCATTCTGCTGCAGATTTACTATAATGACACGACGCTAGGTCGGGCCAAAAATATGTTGTGTTTTCGTATGAATGGAAGCAACCTCTTCTGCAAGCACTCCTTGATGTAAATATCAGTGCTGATAGTTCCAGTAGTAATAAATTTACTGCTTCTTTCTCCGCACGTGCATATAGCTTGCCAAACTAAGTACTTCTTTGGAAACTTTGTCTTTTTTTGGAACTTAAATTGGTCATCGACATTACCTCTTCCATCGGCCACATAATAACTTCGCCCTGGGAGCTGAGAAAAGTCGGCAAGAACGTAAGTCTCATCATCCATAATACAACACTCATATTTGTTGATAAAATTTCTAAGCAGTTCTTTGGCACGACTTTTTGCATCCAAGTTTTTCTTCGAATTTCTGTCTGGCACTTTCTGAACCTTGTAGGACTTAAGGCCTTCATATCTTTTAACCTTCCTTACAAAAAAATCGGAACAGTTTGCTTTTAAGGCGGCTTTACGGTTTGAGAGGTTGGGATTTTGGTTTAGAAGACTAACAATCTTTGAAGCTAACTGTGGGTCAGTTATACCTTTTTTAGCTCCACTTCCAGCTTTCCTTTTAATACTACGACGTTCGTTATACACTTTTATCACACGCGAAACTGTTTGTCGTGACACTTTTATCTCATTTGCAATAGATTTGTAAGTACGACGGGATTTTTTAAAAAAATTGTTATTATTTTTTCACGCACTTTTTCTTCGGAATCCATTTTCAAACAAACTAATAATCCGATTATGCTATTATTTTGTACACATAATTTGAAAAGTTTTTAAATGCAAACTTGATCATAAACAGTTATATTTTTTGTGCATGAAGAAAGGTGGAATTAAAAATGTGTGTTAAGGTTTCACTGATCTCATTCTTTATAAGGTTCAACATAGTCGAATATAGCGCTGTTACTTGCTAGTCTATATTTTGCAATGTCAATCTTTATTATACATTTATAGTGCTTGGAAAATTCGAAAATGTTGTAATTTTCCACACAAATATAATAAGAAGACAGCAGTTCCAAATATATCTTTTCCATCATAGTAAGTAATTAATGACGCATAGATTCGCCTGAATTCGAGCGGCGGCCTGGGTTGATTTTGGGAAAAAGGACGATTGCGTCTTTTGTTTAAGAGTCCTGTGATTTCATTCTCTTAGCAGCCAGTTCTCATTATCATACCCTTGAATCGTTTATACAAAATTTCCATTGTGACATTGGGAGAGACATTGTTGTGCCGTCTTGTGTCCATTTGTTTGCATTACAGAGCCAAAGAAATTTTTAATTAATAATCTGAAAGCACGAAATTTACACAACTTTTTGAAACTCATGTGATTTTGTATTCGGCTGTATATGGGAACTTTTGAACCTTAAATAAAACTAGCCAAGCCCGGCGCGTTGATATGCCCCTTAATGAATAAAAATGCATTCTGTATTTAAATTGAAAATCAAGTGCAAGAAGCTCAAAATTATAATTTTTTTTATGGGCGTGGCCCTGCCCACTTTTCTAATCACAAAACTGTATAGTCATGACAGCTGAATATGTGTGCAAAGTTTCAGAAAAATCGGTGAAGTTCAAGTATCTGAAAATGATAACTTATTTTTTATGGGCGTGGCACTGCCCACTTTTATAATCATGAAATTGTAGAATCATGAGAGCTCAATATGTGTGCAAAGTTTTAGAGAAATCGATCAAGTACAAGTACCTTAAAGCCGTAACTTATTTTATATGGGCCTAGCCCCGCCCACTCTTTACTACTCATAAACACTCCTTGGAATGTGTACAGCAACTTGCCAAAGTTTGAGTCTACGGCTAAAACATACACACACACAGAGTTTCACTTTTATAGATTTCATTTAAAATACTCCTTTAATTGATCAAGATAATTTTTTGGAAAAAATTGTCGATGTCTTTTAATTGTTTTGAAGTATACTTAGCAAAAAAACGTGACGTTTGAGTCAATTAAATATTGTATGGATGTAGGCCCAAAGCCCTCCAACTGCAACAGATTTCTGTTAAATGTTGTTATAACCTTCAAAACTAACCAAACGTCATTATCAATTAAAATTTTAATTGTCACGATAAATTCATTTACAAACGTAATCTCAATAAACCAAAATTTGAAGAAATTTAACAAAAAAATATAAATTAATACAAAAGTTCAATTTTACAATGACATCACTTTAAAAAGTTAAATTACATAAAACGACAAAGTATCTAAATAAAGCCAGTAATTTAACAACAAATCACCAACAACAGCAACAATTTAATACTTTTATTTATATAGACGTGTATTGGATACTACACTGTCTTAAGCCACTAAATTAAAGAACATTGAGGAAGTCTTCTAGCTGTCAGTCATATTCATACAATAAATTCAATTTGTGTGTTTTTTTTTTCTTCATAAAACAACACTTCATGGTGTTTTCTCTAAATAAAGTATTAAGTACAAACATGCACAATATAAAATTATTAAAGGAAACGTTAGAAGTGCTTGTGCCTATGTACGTATCAGTAGATCTTAATTCAATTGAATCTAATTGAATTGTTGTGGAACAAAGACAATTTGTTTATGTACAATAAAAATTAGAAAACAAAGTTAGCCAGTAGGGGAAATATTAAAAGAAAATATGGAAGAATACAAATTCGACAGAGGAACTAATAACGTTTTCCCTTTTTGTTTAGTTATTGTGTGAACTAAGTAGTGATACTGACAGTCAGACACACTGGAAGACTGGCAAGCATGACCTAATAGATTTAGTTGTAACCGGAGCCAACTTATAAAAAAGTATAATGATACGTGATGACCCATTTAAGGGCTTTGATTGATTTAAGCTAACACAGCTTTTGGCACCTCAACTTGGCCATGCAACAAAATCACATACGAGGGCGGTGGCAAAATTAGACGACCTAAGAAAGGAAACACAAAAAATTTGAGAAAAACATTCCTTGTTTCTCAACATAATCTTATTGATATATTGGTCAAATATATTATTTAAAAATGTACAACTTCAACCCCACAAATTAAAGGACGTGACCAGTAGAATCAGTATACTATGAAAAGTTTTAAAAGATAAGATGACATCTAAAACAAAATGGCGGATTTTGTTTTTTTAACTACTAACATTACTGTCAAATTAAAGGTTTTTTATTAGTAAGTAGAATACAATTAATTATGTGAAAATTCAAAATCTAAAATCTTTTTTAATTTCTACAATTTTCATTTTTTCCCCATAAAGTATATATTTTCTGAAAGCTTATGAATAGAGGAGTCGATTAAGATTGGTTAAAATCAACTTTTACAAGCAACCATATGTTCCTCAGATTTGTGTATGGTATCAATATTTTAGAAATATCCGGGAACGAATCGCTATTGAAATTCAGCACAATCGCCCCATAACTTTCTGAGATATGAACAAAAAATAACTACCACCTCGTTTTTCCCATATTTTTACCACCAAAATCAAAAATTTTTCAGCCATAGAATAATTTATAGGTACCTTTGTCACTATTTTTATATATAATAGCCTCTAGAGATATTCGTGAAAATTTTTGATAAAGCGGACTCTAAGCGGTAAAGTTATAGCCAAAAAATTAATTTCAATATATTTTCCAAAAATTTACAAACGAAAATCAATTTTTTTCAGCTTCTAGACAACCGAGAGAGTCAATACTCGTATCATCTGAAAGGACTTGACTAGCGCAATATAAGCACTATAAAAAATTAAAATTCATGTTGTCCGCCACTACAAAATGGTGGACAATAAATTAATATATGGATCAAATCTGGCATTTTAAAATGTAACTTCTTGAACCCCCTCAATATTGGTATCAAATTAAAGATCTTGATCAGTAAAATACAGTTAATTATTCAAAAATTTAAAATCAAAGATGGCGTCTAAAACAAAATGGCGGATAAAATTTTTAACCCCATCAATATGGGTATCAAATTAAAGCGCTTGACTAGTGGAATATAGTTAACAACGTAATAATTCAAAATCGAGAATGGCGTCGGAAATGGAAAAAATGGCGTATAACATGAAATATAGGTTAAGCTACGATGTGGGATGACACCTGTAGATGTACATGATGGTGAAGGGTATTATCAGATTCGGCACGGCCGAGTATAGCACTCACACTTGTTTTTATTACGTTAGATCGGTTAATTTTAGTACATTCCTCGTAAATCTTTGAAATGGCTAGCCATTGAGAAAAACAACAATACCATTTGTGATCAACAACAAGCAACCAACCGAGCGAGCAAGCGAGCGATCAACGAACAACCAATGTTTCGAATGCAATTAACAATTTTTTAATTGTATGGTGAAGTTTTTTGTTTTTATCTTTTCTATAAAAATACTGCATAAGCATTCGATTTTATATTACATTTTTACTTGCTAAGAAATTGTGTTTTTTTTTCTTTACGTACATAACTATGTTTTAAAAATATGCATACATATATAGACATTGGGCCAATTCAAAGTAGACTCTCATATTGTACTATGTCATATAATTCGTATTAATATGACTAGTGACTTTGAACACCTCTTGTTAACAAATTATGTATTTAATACAAGAAAGAAGAGAAAGAGATGACGCTGTTAAAAATTGTATGTATACAGGAAAGAAGAAAATAGAAAATATTCTCTCTGAGAGTTGAGAAGCGAAGAAATTCTCTCTGAGAGATAGTATGGTTAAAAGTATAACATAAACAATTTCTTATACATAGGAAACAAATGTGTAAAGTCATATTATTTTTTTTGTATGGAAATTACTCACAAAAATTTTATGCATGCATAAAATAATATGAAATAGTACAAATATGACTGATATGCAACCACTTTGAATTGGCCCATTGTTTATATTACATATGTAAGTATGTATATTTCTACAATACATACAAGGTCATTTTATATGTTAAGTATAACAATTTTACAAATTAACAAATGTACCATTAAAATCTCATTTTAACCGGAAAAAATACTTTTTTTTAAAATATTTTTATACATTTTTCATCATCGAAACTCCACCAATTTCATGTTTTTTTTTATATCAAACATTTCTAACGTTTAAAAGTTAATAGATAAAGGTGATGTTAAACTTAAGCTTTGTTACATTGTTAATGCCTTGTTTAAATATTCATTAACACCGTACATTTTATCTTACAAAACCGACAATTTCTGTAAGAAGAAAATAAAAAAAAACTTGACATTGAGAAAAGCTTTTACACAAATTAATGTATTTATAATTAAAATACAAACAATAAAATACTTAGATAAGAGTAGGTTTTTTTTATTGTCAATATAAAAGAAAGTTGTGGAGTTCAACCAAATATTCAATTTTGGATAAAGCCCTAAAACATGGGTTCGGCTGGTTTTTAACATTCGGTTACAATTTTTCTGTGAACCGCAGACGAAACTAAAGGGTGTGTCGGTAAGAATTCACTTTTAATTTTAAAATAAAAATACAAATTTTAAAATATTAGTGAACTTTTTTTATTGGATTGTAAAGAAGACATATTTCGATTAAGTATAAAATACAATATCCGTCAAATGGCCTTTAGGTCTTTGAATTTTTCATGACGTTGTTGCCTGTAACTCATTGATGACGCGCTGGAGCTCAGGAATTTTTCCTGGTTTATTTGCATAAACCCGAGATTTCCAAAAAAAAACGCCAAAGAAAAAAGTCACACGGTTTTAAATCGCATAACCTTGGTCTCTCGAAAATTCTTCATGTGGTGGAGTTTGTTATGAACAATTATTACGCGTTGTTTTTTCGTACAGCCCTTAAATTTCAAATAATCGAAATAAACATATGTGACAGCTGCCAGATTTCAGAGTTGCCACTTGCACAAAAAAATTACACAAAATTAAAAAATTGCATTCTTACTGGGATACCCTTTATTTTGAAGAAAGAAAACTGCATGTGTAATTTTCTCTGTATGTTATAAGACAAAAAATGTCAATTTCTAATGGAACATAATTTAATTTATGTGGCTGGCTTTATAGTAGCTTATCCTGTTAGTTAAAATTTCCAAGTATTTTTTTCTCGTTCTATCCCACAAATATCTTGGACGATATCAGCCTTAAAAGCTTTTCAGATTATTCGCATAGCATCGGTTTTTACTGTCACCCCAAAAGAAAAAATCTAAATTAGCCAATTCACAACTCTGACACGGCTAATTGACATTGCTAAGGCGGCTAATAAGATCGCTTGTTTGATGAGTTGTGTGCCTTGGTGCGCTATCCTGCTGAAACCAAAGATTATCTCATATCATTTATTCAATTTCAGCCCATAAAAATTCAGTAATCATGGCTTTATAGTGCTCATTGTTGTGTTTTCAGCAGCATTTAAGAAAAATGGGCCAATGATGCCACCCCTGCAAAATTCAGTTTCTGTGAAAAAATTTTCTTTTAAACAATATTATACGGGGTTTTTGATGTACGGATCCGGCAGTTCTGTTTAATTAAAAAAACACAAGTATATACAAATGCCTCTTTGTTAAATAGAATTGATCGGCCAAATTTGTTCTTCTATTGAAACTGCTGTAGGGCTCAAATTGAGTAACCGTAATGAAGTGTATTATCGTTTGCCTTTAATTGTTGAGCCAATTAAAACTTGTAAGCAATAAATTCTAGATGCTTGTGCTCAGTTCGTCATGTTAGTGCCGGAAATTCCGAATTCTTGAGGTCACTGGCTAATCGATGTCTTTGGACAGAGTTTCACTTTCGTAATAACAGGCATGGTTTCGGTCGCACTCTTAAACATTGTAACAATAATTTACCACATTCATCATCAATAAATAAGAAATATTCAAAAAAGTCTTTGTTATAATCGTGAGCTGAAAACTACAAAACAGTAACGTCAAAGACCACAAAATTTTATAATAGTACCCAGCGCATGTATGCGTGTATGTGTGTTGGTGTTTTTGGACAATTTTTGTTAATAGCTTTTTCTTACTCTTCTCTAAATTTGATAATCTATGAATGTATTATTAAAAAAGATCAAAGAAATGCATTTAACTGTTAAGAATTTTTTTTATATATTTTTTATTTAAATAAAACAAAAATAAATAAAGATTTTTCGAACATTTTTTATAAATGGAGAAAGTTTCTGTAGTTTTTATAATTATGGTCTTCTTCATAATTTAAAAATTACTGTAAATACTCTTCATTTTTTTAGTTTTTACTAAATTGAGAATTTATAAAATATCTATACAGATTGAAAATTTATGCCTATAAATTGTTACTTAAAAGCCTCATTTGAAAAAAATTATTTAAATTTATAAAAACAAAATATTTTCTTTAAATATAAAATTTATTTAAAATTTCTTGTTGTTTACAAATTTATCTTATTAATGAAAATCAATATTACAATTATGATTTATCTAAAGTTTAAATGGTTTCTTATTGAGAGCGGCTAGTCATCTAGATGTTGACAGTTTGATGCGACCTTGTTTTAACCGGTGTCTCTTAAATCGGTTTTTTATTATTCAGCCACTAATGCCAAATCCCCATTGCCAGTTATACGATTGAGTAGCACTAGCAGAAAGTTAAACTTTATGATTTAAGTTAGTGTTCGATTACCTCAAAGTCAATTTAATGTAGGTCATCGTTCAAGCTGAGTCCGATATAGGAGCCAAATTAATTGCATATTTATTTTGGACCAATGACACTAAGTTCCATAACTTTACGATAACTCAAGTTAGGATGTTAACGGACAGATGACTAGTTTTTCGTTATTACAACTTCACTTTATCCTAAAAGTTTCCGATATGTTAAAGGGAAGATCACTCTACCTTTAACTTTTAACGTGAGGTTTATTAAATAAAAGTTACCATATTTTCTACGGTATAAAGGAATTGTTTACTAGTTGTTTGTCGTTGCCACTTTGTTTTTAAAGAACTTATTAATTTGTTAAAAATAGTCGGTATTTGCTTTGGTGCTGCCATATTTGAAAAAAGAATACAATTTATTTTACAGGGAGGTTGTAATAACGAGAAATACTTAATGGTTAGTTTATTGTTCACGTTAACAAACGTTAGTTTTTATTAATATTAACTTTGTCGGCAAGTTGTAATAATGACCCTTAGTTGAACGATATTATATCACATACATAATTGATATACAGTGACCGACAAAAGTCTACATACGACCACAATTTTTGACATTTTAGAAGTCTAAAAACGTTAAATAAAAAACTAATGATGCAGTTTTGTTTCAAATTCAATTTTATTAATGTAAGCAAAACAAAATATATTTTCCAACATTAACATAAAAAATTATCAAAGAAAAACAATTAAAATACGTTGACAAAAGTCTACATACGATATTCAAGATAACATAAAAACTTATTTAAAGTATTAAAAACTACCACTTATTTTAAAAATTAATATTTAGTTGGGCCACAATGGGCATCTATGACTGCCTGTAACCTTCTGGGCATCGAGTTAACTAAATTTTCTAACTCTGTAAATGAAATATTTTGCCATTCTTCTTTAAGCTTCAGTCTCAGCATTGGGGCACTAGTAATATTATGATTTCGGATTTTTCGTTGTAGTATCTCCCACACGTGCTCAATATCGTTCAAGTCCGGACTTTGTGGTGGTGTGTACAACTGTCATGGAGCATGGTACAGCAACCAATCTTTGACAATTAATGCCGTATGCTTTGGATCGTTGTCTTGTTGGAATATCCAACTTTCACCAAGACTTAAATTATCAACCGATTGCTTTAAATTTTGTTCTAGAATAGATTTGTATTGATACCGATCCATATTACCCTCAATAAAAACAAGGTTTCCTACTCCAGAAGCAGCCACAGCACCCCAAACCATTACATTACCTCCGCCGTGTTTAACTGTACTAACTAAGTTTATAGGATCCAACGCTGTATTTATTTTTCGCCAAACTTTATCCCTCCCATTACTTCCAAATATGTTATATTTGGATTCGTCAGTGAATAAAACTTGTTTCCAGAAATCAAATCCCTCTTCAATATGCTTTTTAGCAAACTCCAAACGAAGTTTACGATTTTTTTCACTTATTAGGGGTTTTTTTCTAGGAGTTCTGCTGTGGTAACCATTATTATTTAAGGTGCTTTGTATGGTTCGTGGATGTACAATTATTTCTGATCTTCTGGCTAGCTCTTCGGCCAATTTCGAAGCATTCACCTTAGGCTGTTTGTCCACTTCTTTTAAAATAAAGCTAACGTCTCTTCGATTGAGTTTCTTTGGGCGACCACTACGCAGCTTACTTTCAATAGTACCAGTGCTTTTATAATTGCTAAATATTGTTTGAACAGTAGATTTAGTTAAATTTAATAGCTTTGATATTCTACCAAATGATTCTTTTTTTCATTTCTGTACTTTACAACCAAATTTCTTACTTCAATTGACATTTCTTTGCGACAAGCCATTATTCCGTTTTAATATTAACTAAATCACTCTAATTCACTACTAAAAAGAATATATATCAATCCTTTAACGCAATAACAGAAGTAAAAAATAAATAACGGCACTTTTCCGTTAGTATTCAACAACAGTAACAATTGCTTGTTTGTCGTATGTAGACTTTTGTCAAAGTATTTTAATTGTTTTTCTTGGATAATTTTTAAAGTTAATGTTGGAAAATATATTTTTTTTGCATATATTAATTAAATTGAATTTGGAACAAAACTACATCATTAGTTTTTTATTTAACGTTTTTAGACTTCTAAAATGTCAAAAATTGTGGTCGTACGTTGACTTTTGTCGGCCACTGTATAGATCTTTGGAACTGAAATAAATGTTGAAATGTTACTCACACACAATTTTTTTTTTATTAATTTTGTTTAAACATCTATACCCGCCCTTATGAAACAACCCCTAATCGACTTCTTTAATTTCTAAATCTCATTACAAGTTATAGGTGTTTAAAAAGCCTGTTTTACCACGCCCTTCCATCCCTTTTTTTAGGAATTTGTAATACTGGCTACGTTATGGTATATTTTTGTGAGACTCCAAAAACTCTTGAAAGTAAAAAATTTTAAAAATATCATCACTTCTCTGAAGTCCGAGTGAATTTGAATGGTTCGGAACAATTTCATAGAAAACCAACAATATTGACAAATCTTTATGTAAATTTTTAATAATATTTATTTCAACAAATAGCTAATTGGAGGAAAATTCAGGGTTTTAAAAATACTAGGGCAAACTTATACTGCTAACGTCGCGACGCGTCGTCAAGCTAGCTAATCGCTTAATGTTGATAAAGTAAATGTCTAAATTTGGTTAATTCACCTTGAATTTGCTTTGCAAGCTACACGGAAATTAAGATTTTAATTTCGGTATTAAACTGAGCATTAGAAATTACGACGATTAATAATGCCTTTCTGAATGAACAAGGTTTAATAATATAAATTTTTCCATCCCTGGTTAAAGAGTTTGCCTTGATATAAAACTTATCAAAACAAATTGCTTTGTTGTTGTCAAGGCGAATTCGTACAGGTGAACAGGTGAAACATTTTGTCAAAATTGGTTTAATTCACCTTGATTTTATTTATTAATGCAGGGATGGTAAATGAGATTTCAGCTTCGGTATTAAACTATTAACTTAAGTGTACTTATTTAATTATACATGTAACAAATTTATGTATATTTGTTGTTCTTGTGCCATTTCACGAATAAATATCCTTTTTCTAATCAAATTTTATTATATCTAACATATCATAACAACTTGTCCATACCTGATAAACGAATTGGCCTTGATAGACGTGGTAAAGGTTTACGTCGGTACCGACATTGAATGTCATAATCCGACGGTGGTCTTAATCACTGGGTTGGAGCCGTGACTCCAATTAATACTCCTCAGCATGCCACAGGTTGCAATTTAATCATAATCAGTTCATAGCATTATATGATTGCACCTTGCTTAGGAGCTCGGGCTATCTAATCTCTTAATGGGTTTTTTCGCTACCGGCTTAAGCCAATCAGCAGCAGAATTGAGGGGCGGTCTCGATAGAAGCCGAAGTGACTCACCGAATAGCTACTTCTGTTGAGGAGGCAACAGCACCTCGAGACGAGACGTGGACCGAATCCACCATTCGCTCTGTTCTGTTGAGATGGCAACAGCACCCGAAAACATCCGTGTTAACCGAAGCCTGACCAAAGGTCAGCCATCAAGCGCTCACTTCCGAATTCGTTTTCCGCTTGGAGTAACCACAGCCACCACGTGCTCTCCGAAGAGACCTCACCAATAACCAGACAGGACATTGTCCTGGGGCTTACTGTTTCCCGTGGTACCAGATGGGTCTCTGGTCAGCCTTGAGAATGTCTCTGACCAGAGGGCATTTTCTTCCAAATTTTGGCTCCATGAAGCAAGAGGTGTTGGTACACCCCTTTACCCCGAGCTGGCAAACACCAAGACCTGGAAGATGACCAAGGATCTATGCCCCCCGGGGGGAGATTGGCCTTGACATAAAACATTCCCTAAAAATTTGCTTTGTTGTATCAATTCGCCGTTGCATATATGTACATACCTGTATGAATACATCACCTTGCTTAACAGCCGATCGGGAGGTATAATGTCTAATGTTGTTAAATTCGCCTTGATTATATTTATTTGTGCAGGAATGGGAAGTTAGATTTTTTTTCAGCATTTAATTAATAGAAATTTGTTTAAGCCAAAAAAGTACTTTATTTATTTATATTTGCCATGGATTTCACAAACATATATGCTTTATTGAATTAAATTATATTTAAATAAACTGATTAACAGAAAAACACTTTTCTTTCTCTGTTATATGAATTTACTATGCCTGAGTATGAATTATTTTTGAAAACATTTTCTGTTCGTAAAGAATTTGACGTAATGATTTTAGAAAATTAAAATTTCATAAAAAAATTTTCTTAAACAAATAATAGTTTAAATATTGATAAATTTTGGTCTTACCAAAACCAGAACTAATTAATGATAACAGTGAGGATGATGCTGTCGATTCTTTTGTTTTAAAACACATACAAACTTATCAATTATAAATAATTTAAATAATGCGGTCGCTAACTGTGTATGTATAAACAGTTTGTTGTTTTTATTATACATTTAAATTAGTTTGATTATTTATGACACTCATAAAGTCGAGCAGTTCTTTTTCTTTTTTTTTGACTCATAAAATATATTTTGTTGTTTTCAAATAAATGAAAGTCAAGTAGAAAATTTAAATTATAATGATTTGTTACGCATTCATTGTTGCGTTTTTCCGTTCTGTTGCTTTTTTTGTGCTGCATGACCTTAAATTGATAAGAGTCAGTTTGTAGTTTGAGACAGCCTGCATTGAAAATTCTATGATGCTTTTGTTTTATGTATGTAAATGCCACATATATTTTTTAGAATTAAACATAAATTAATATTTATATGCAAGTGACCGATTTATTATCAAAATTTGATTTATGTTTTTTTTTTCCTTAAATAGAGTAAAGGCTTTTTATTATTGTTTTATCACAATTTAAATAATTGCCGCTTGACTCTGATTTTCAATGTGGTCACATTGTTTTGACACCAAAAATATGAAAATGCTGTTGACATTACAGTTGTACAAGTAACTCGCTTTAGTTTTGATTTTCTTACAATTGCGTTAAAAATGTTTTTTTTACGAAGGCAGTAACAAAAAATAGCCAGTCAGACTGTGGACTATTTAGGGGAAAGTAGTTTAAAAAATTGTTTTGTTGAAGAGCGGTAACTTCATAAAACATATGTTTTAAGTTTCAAGGTTCCACGCTTTTCAGGATTCTTTAAGGGCTAATAAAAATAAACGATCCCACTGAGTTTGTACACTTGGATAAAGTTGCTTACTTTTATGTAATTTAATATTACAAATTCTAAATTCTACTCTGTAGAAGGCAAAATTTTAACGAGGCCGTACGAACTACAAATGAAAACATTATAGTGTCCGACTAATTGAGGTTCACCGCAAAAACTGCTAAGAAAATCCACAAAATAATATTGAACAATAGTCGGCCGTGAGCCAGAAGCAATAATAGGCATTTAACAATTTTCTTATTTTATTTCATAAAGACAATGCCTAGTGCACACTTTCACTTGCTGCACACTTTGTCAAAATCAATGATTGTTAAAGATCGAATTGCTTTACAGCGCAGTTTATTTGCCAGATTAAGCTTTTTCTATTATTTTCTATTTCTAAACGCAAGGAAAAAACATGTTTACGACATGATCACTGCGCTCATATTATATTCTCTATAACAATATTTGGTTATCGAAAACAAGTAATAGTTATTGTAGTTATGTTTTATCAATTATTTCATCACTATAATCAAACATTTGTTTGAATTTTATCATTTAGGGCCATGATTACAACTTGCCGTTAGTTAAAGGCAGGATTTTGTGGTACCGATAAAAAGCTTAGCAATATAAAGCCTTCATTTATTATTTTTTATCTAAAAAATATTATAATTAATAATAATTATTATAATAAATGGAAGTTGTAATAATGCAAAGCTATTTATGGGACACAATAAATTCTGCCTTTAAATAACGTCAACTTGTAATAATGGCCCTTAATGTTTGCTTTTTATGAAAACTTCGATATGGTTGTCCTTTAAAAATAGTATAATTTACAAAACTATTATGACAAAAATAGTATGATGTCTCTACAAAAATTACTTTATATTCGAAGCCATTTAAAAATAGTTATAACCATTATATGATAAATGAAACAACAGCAATCCAGCTATGATAGCTATTAATCATACGTTGTTTTCAACTGTTCTTCTTCTTGTTAAATAAATCTTTATTATTAAAAAGTTTGACACGTAAAAAAATTACAAAAATATAAAAAAATGTTAAAATAATTTAAAGAAATAGTAAAAATAAGCGATAAAATGTTAAAGATATTTGGTTAATTCACAAGGTGTCCTAAGTGTCGTATTGTCATAATGTCCTAATATAAAAAAAAAATTAAAAGGGTCTTAACAATTTTACAATAAGCAATACAGTACTTTCAAATCATCTTAGAATTTTTGGGATATTATGACTTTACGAAAATATGACACCTAGGACACCCTTGTGAATTAGTCAATAGATAAAATAAGTTGTATTTAAAATGTTAATACAAAAAATAGGATATTTATATATATAAACATTTGTTTCTTTAAACTTCTACAGTCAAAAAACAAATCAAGTAATCCGTACTTAAATCAATCCGTAGCGGTGTCAGAAGTAACCGCACTTCCGTACGGATTTTCTTAAACCAAGTATAAAATTCTTGAATTAAGAAAGAAGGAGTCAAGTACTAATTTCTTAATTTAAGGAATAGTTAAGCTGAAAAAAGTTTGATTTTAAGATTTATTAGCTTGATTAAAGCCCAAAACCGTACTTGACGTAAGCTTAGAAAAAGACTAATTCAAGTATAAATAAGATTGAATTAATCAAAAGATGCGCTTGTTTCAAGAATTCGTTACTTGGTTTGATCGTTGTATAGTATAGATCTTCACTACTTACCCTTTGACATTCTTACGTTTTATTAAAACTAAAAAAGAAAACTAACGGACAAATCATTAAAGCTAAGTTAACTCGGAAACTGCTACAGCTTTGCTGTCGTAAGAATTGTTATTTATAGCTAAAGTATGATAAACAGAATGAGAATTATAAAAACATACTTGAAATTTTTAAGAGTGTGCTTATCTAAGCAAATGTCTAAAAAGTATAAGTTTGTTTTTAATTTGAGAGAAATAAGAAGTTAATTCTTATATTATTAGTCTTGTACTTGATTTTGTAAAACAATTCCGTTTTGTACTTGTTTTAGGAAAACCAGAAAAAAATTGTACTTGAATTTTTAAGCACGATTGCGTCTAAAATTAAAATTTTAATTTTTGGATTTAGAACATCATTTTTCTTTCTGTGTACAAGCAGCATAGGGCCGAAGCAAGTTCTCTCCAATATTCTGTATCTACTGCTCAATGTAAAATTTCGTTCCAATTGAAGTTTAACTTGCACATCTTATAAAATATCTAGGAGCATTTGTTATTTGCGTTATTTATGTTGGATCGGTTGCTGGTTAGCTTCTAACTACAGGCGAATATTGGAAATTGTTGAGCGCAAGCAAATATACTCTTAAAATTTTGCCTAGATATTTATTTTTGTTGAAATAAAATGTGTTTAAGAAAAGAGCAAAAATTTCATGTTTCATTTTTAGTCATAATAATGACAATAAAACATAATAATGAGAACGTACAACCATTATATGTTTTCATCACAATCATACAATTTAATCATAGTATGTTACTCTTGGATTATGATTACCACAACCATGTTTTTTTTTTGCGTGTAAACTCTTCTGGAAATGGATAGCAGAAGATGTGCCAACAAAGAAGAGATAGAGTGGACGGTTATTTGAAGTGGCTAGAAAACAGTTTATTTTGCAAATAGGATATCGAAGATATGGGATATCGCAGGGGTACATATATGTACATGTTAATTTGAGTACATTCTTCTATTCTGCTTGTTAAGCGATTTTTATAAATAAACTAGCCAAGCCCCTTAATGAATAAAAAGCCACTCTTAATTTTAATTGAATATCAAGTGCAAGAAGCTAAAAAATTATATTTTTTTTAATGGGCGTAGCATTGTCCACTTTTCTATTCACGAAACTAGTAATGACAGCTCAATATGAGTGCAAAGTTTCAGAAAAATCGGTGAAGTTCAAGTGGCTGAAAATTATAATTTTTTTTTATGGGCGTGACACTGCCCACTTTGCTAATCACGAAATTTTATAGTCATGACAGCTCAATATGTGTGCAAAGTTTCAGAGAAATCGGTCAAGTGCAAGTAGCTAAAAATGATAACGTATCTTTTATGGGCGTAGCTCCGCCCACTTTTTACCACCTTTTTACAGTTTACAATTACGTTTTACAGTTTCAAAGTCTATAGCTAACACACACACACACAGACAGACAGAGTTTCACTTTTATATACATACATAGATTATTTGCTAATTACACATGTACATAACATTATTAACATATTTTATTGTTTTTTTTTATCAAAGTTTAAGGAGTTGTAAGCGCTAAAAGTTGCAACTAACAAATTATAATTTTAGTTATATTTTTCTCTATAGGTTTCGATTAATTTTATTGTAAATCTTGTTTATTCTGGCTTAAGTTCATTTATTCTATTATTTATTTTTTTTTCTTCTATATTTTTAAAAATTAATCTTAAACAATATTCTTCTCTTTTTAGATCTCATTGAACAATCAACCAAACATTGCAATTGCAAAACCCAGAACCGTCAATATAAAAACGACTTTTCCTAAAGCAAATAAAAAATAAAACGAAACAAAACTTTATAAAAAAAATGTCTTGTCAATTTAGAATTAGATTTTACTGCAATCAAACGACTTAAGAAGTTTATATTTTACAACTTCTCAGAAAAAATAAAAAATTAAAAAAATATAGAAAAAAAATCATCTAAAATCAGCCAGTCAAGTGTGTTGTTTCGGTCAATTTTACATGTTGGGTTTTTATTTCGAAACTGTGCACACGCTTTACAATAAATTTAATGTCAATTAATTAGAAATTAATTATAATAACAATCAATCATTTTGCAAAACAATAACAACAACAACAATAATTTAAAAGCCCCAGAAAAATCACCAACAAAATGGAGATGAGTATGGAACGAGATAGCTCCGCACTAGGGAGTCTATTCCAGCAGATAATCAATGATATGAAGGTAAGAGGACAAATCTTAAATAAAAAAATTAAAATTAAACTAAAATTAAAAATAAATGTTTAGTAAAAATATATGTAAATATGTATGTATTATTTTGATGTTTTTTTTATATAAAAAAACACTTCGAAAAACTTTAATATTTTTAATGCTTCAAACCGAAACAAGATTTTGTCATTGTTTAATGAATACAAAACAATAAGTTTTAAATTAATAATTTTATAAACAAATTCGAGAAGGCGATACCAACAACATTCACACATACATACATACACGCTTTATTTAAACTGTTAAAGTCATTGACTTGAGGTTAACTCTATTAAAAAAAAAAAACAAAAACAATACATTGTCCACCCTCACTTAAATATGTATATACTACGTGGGTCACAATGGCAGTCTTTGCATTTCATACATAAAATTATTCCTTGAAGAGGTCTATCGCAGTGAAAATTTACCCTAATGATAATACTTTTCTAATATCTAGGGATCAATTCTGGCTCTGTGAAACTGTGAAATGAAAAGTTTTTGTGTCATATCATACGGTGCCACCATACCTTTTGCTGTACAAAATCTTATCTTTTCTCAATTTCATAGAACTAGAATTGTACCCCAGGCACTCTTATTTTAAACATTTATAGACATGAAGGTTTTAAGACTTAATTCGGGCTTAACGATAAAACCAAAACCATTTTAAACCTGGGTTTACCATAACAAATAATTTCGTTAAAACCTATTTTGTTTTGGTTTTAAGATTTTATGAAATACAACCGTGTTTTCTTTTTAAATTTAGTACTAAAGCGTTAAAAAGATTAACAAGTAAGAGTGCTATATTCGGCCGAGCCGAATCTGATAATACCCTTCACCAAGATGTACATAATCCCACATAGTAGCTTAACCTATATTTCATGTTATACGCTAATTTTCTTTATTATTTCCGACGCCATCCTTGATTTTGAATTTCTCCTAATCAAGCCCTTAAGTTTGATACCCATATTGATGGGGTTAAAAAATTTGTTCCGCCATTTTGTTTTAGACGCCATCTTGGATTTTACATTTTTTAATAATTTACTGGTCAAGCCTTTTATTTGATATCAATATTGAGGGGGTTCAAGAAGTTACATTTTAAAATACCAGATTTTGCTCATTTATAAATTTATTATCCGCCACTTTGAATAGGCGGCCAACATGAATTTTAATTTTTTTATAGTGCTTATATTGCGCTAGTCAAGTCCTTTCAGTTGATACCAATATTGACTCTCTTTCTTGTCTAGAAGCTAAAAAAATTGGTTCTCGTTTGTAAATTTTTGGAATATATATTTTAAAAAATGTTTGCCTATAACTTTACCGATTAGAGCTCGCTTTATCGAAAATTTTCACGAATATCTCTAGAGGCATATTATATCTACAAATAGTAACAAAGGTACCTACAAATTATTCTATGACTGAAAAATTTTATTTTGGTGGGAAAAATATGGGAAAGGCTGTCGTGTTTATTTGCTCATATCTCAGAAAGTTATGGGCCGATTGTGCTGAATTTCAATAGCGACTCATTCCCAAATATTTCCAAGAGATTGATACCATACACAGATCTGAGGAATATATAGTTGCTTCTAAAAGTTGATTTCAACCAACACACGGACAGACGGTCAGGGCTTAATCGACTCCTCTATTCATAAGCTTTCAGAAAATATATACTTTATGGGGTCGGAAATGAAAATTGTAGAAACGGAATGACAAAGCTGTATATACCCATGTGCACCACAGGTGAAGGGTATAAAAATAGCTGATAATGTTAGATGGCGCTGAATAAAAAAATAGTTTAACAAGTGAAAAAAAAAACAAACAAAACAAAAGCAATGAATACAGCAACAAAAACAAAATCAAAAAAATTATCTCCATAATTTTCAACCATTCATTTACATAAAATAACTTCTATTTTTTGAGTGCATTATAAAAATTTCTCTGTTTTTCATACAAACAAAAACAGCTGATGTACAGTGTGAGAAACAAATACTTTAACAAAAATATTAAAAAATACTTTAAGAAATACAGTTATTTCTACGAAAAAATTTATTTTATTTTCAAAAAATTTATTAGACCTGATTTAACTAACTAAAACTTGTAGTGTGAACGCAAAATCAGCTGTTAGTGGTTTTAATGTTAAAATCAGGTTTTATCTTTATGTGTGAAAACACTATTAATTGTAATTGCAAATCTTTATAATTGTTGTTTTACTTAGCATTGTTTTCTTCCTAGCTAAAGGGCAAAAACTAAAGTACGATGTACAAAAAAAAAAAAAAAAAAAAATGTATCGTAAAAATGGTTTTATACTTGACTTAAATTTCATATAAATGTTTTTTTTTTATTGTTGTAAGAAACACCTGTTAGGAATTTTTTATTGTTGTAGCTTAAGCTGCTTGGTGCTTGTGTGTAATTATAATTTTTTTTTTTTACAAAATACTTGATCAACTAAAATGTGCATAAATCTTTACGAAAAGAAGATGGAAAAAGTTAATAAAAATATTGAATTACAAAAAAAAAAAAAACGGATAAAATATAGAGATTTTTTATTCACTTATATTTTTATTAAAATTTTTTTTCAACATATTAAACGTTTTGTTCTGCATTTTGAACACACTCGCATTTATGAACAGAGTATGTCAAGAACTTATACTATTTTAAAAATAAACTGAGAAAAAAAAAACTATTTAATTGTGGGGGTATTCACAAAGTTTGTGTAAATCTTATATTGTCATAATTAAATTTTAATGTGAATCATTTTTATTTTGGCTTAAGTTCATTTATTCTTTTATTTAATTTTATATTTCAAATTAAATTAAACTGCAATCATTTTTAGGAATATTCTTTCTAAAATTATTTCCGATATTAGCCGAGTGGAATGTATTTTCGAAATCAGCTACGATTTCATCATCAGCACTCTTTGTCGGTATACTATTATGCAACTTAAAATTCCTATTCATGTTGCAATTCAATGAAATTTGAATTAGTGAATCATAGTCTTAATTTTAAAAATTTGTTGAATTTTTACTTCAGCTATCAAATGACATTTTTCTATTCAACATGTTCATATTCTTTTATATTCGTAATACATTTTTCGTTATGCTTTCAATATCCATCCTTTGGTTGGAATTATTAAAAGCAAGGTTGTATTTTCATTTTTTATAAGTCCATCTAGGTGATAGACACTGAACAATGAATTCTTGAATGTCATGAACTTAAGCCAAAATAAAAATGATTCACATTAAAATTTAATATATAGAAAAGTTCGAATAGAATATTAATATATGTACATATATTGTCATAATGTTATAATTTATAGAAAAAAAATAAAATAATTTAATATATTCATTCTAAAATATTTAAACAATTTTAAAATATTGAAAAACTTTATTTATATGTCAATACGACATGATAGCATACTTTGTGAATACCCCAAATGTATATTGGCCATGTGAAAATTGTCTACTTAAAACAAAACAAACAAAAAAAAAATGAAAAAAAACATATTTTTTTATGTATTTTAACACACAAGGTCAAAAATTATAAACCTACATACGAATATGGTAAAAATTATGTAGAAACAATCAGCATAATTGTTATAAATACAACTTTTTTTTCGTTGAAAATAAAGATAAGATTTGTTTTACAATTTTTTTACCACTTAAAATTGTTTTTTTTTTTTTTTTTTTTAATTATGCCAACATCTAAATATCATTCTAAATAGTAGAAATATTTAAATGAAATTAAACAGTCCAATTTTTTAATGACAACATCCGCTATATGAAATTGCATAAACAACCAAGAGAAAACTCTACTCTTTTTAAGTAGATGTTGACTCCCACACGAATTTAATCAATTTAAATTTAAATAATTTTTTTTTATTTTTTGCTAAAAATCAATATTTATTTAAATTTTTTAATCATGTTTGTATAACACGTGTGCGTATTTTATTTTTTAATATGTACATATGTATGTTCATTCAAATAAAAAATGATGCAAATAAATACAAAAAACAAGAAGACCGATTCTTAATATCTTTGTGGTGTTTGGAAAATGACCCATTTGTTTGTACACACAAAACCAACATTTAAATAATTTTCTATTATTAATTATGTAGATTTTTTTCCTCATTTTTTTACTCTTTTCAAGTTTCTTCTTGTTTTAGGTAATTTCGCTTACGTTTCCACATTTGACGGCTTTAATGTTTATGTAGGGTAATTATTTACATACAAATACACAGAGAAAAATTATTATTTTTTTTGTTTTTAAATTTATTTTATACTAGAAAAGCATGGGCATGGCGCCGCCAACTTTTTTTCCACCCATAAACACTCCCTGAAATGTGTACAACAACTTGCCAAAGTTTGAGTCCGATCGGTTTTTCAGTTTCGGAGTCTAGAGCTAACACACACACACACACACACACAGAGTTTCACTTTTATATATATAGATGTTTGAAATAGGAACATTTAAATAAACTTTGTCCGTAACGATTTAAGATTCAAATGTTTCAATAAATGTTTGTTTTACGGAATATTTTTTTTTCGATATTTTCGTACCCTTCAGCTGTTGTGCCAAGTGTATACCCATTAGGGTTATTTTAACATATATAACCCTCTGCAGCTCCGCTCCTGAGAAAGAACTTAATATACCTAATTTAGTTCTGTAATCTATTTATCCAGGGCTTTTACCCGATATGTCACAACCCCATTCTGGTATGTTCGAAATGGCCCGCTTAACATTTGGAATATTTTTAATACTAGGGGGGCACTTAGTGGTACCAGAGGCCAAATTACGGCATTCGATCACGATAGAAATTTTACTCGAACGATAGAGTTCACTGTGCTCTAGGTATAGAGATTCTAATAAGAATTTTTAAATTTCGATTACTTTCGAATGCCGTAATTTGCCCACAGGTCACGCTTTTTGGGTCAGAGGCTGTTGTAATTCTGTTTGACTTAAGACAACAACAATTTTGTATAAAATATAAAACAACATTCGCATTCTTTTGAGATATTAAGCGTGTTTTTATTTTTTACCATTCTAAAGTTATGGCTTCATAAATCAGCTTTTTAGTATATTATCTCCGCTGAACGAAATATGTTGATCGATTTACGCTTGGGCAACTTTGTGATTTATTGGAAATCTATTTCCAAAACAAAGACAATTGGACGGAAATTGCAAGAAAATTTCGTACAACATTTGGTCGTAGGGAAGGACCAACAGTGTCCGGTATATAGTTTATTGAGGAAGTTCGTGAAAAAGGTTTCATTGAGAATCGATCAACATCGAGTGGTCGTCGTTATAAAGAATTGAACATTTCACTCACCAGTTTACGTCGATTGAATAATTGGTCCGATAAATTTTCTTTCAACTTTGCTTTTGATGAACTTTATTTTTATAGGAAATTTTTGGTATTTATTTATAAATATTGTTACGCTTAAACCTGTTATGAACTTTTAATAAACCGGTATTCTTTGGATAACAAAGCTATAGTTAGCGCTCTTGTAAGTTTATTTATTTAACCTCACTTAAATATTACAATAGTTTATTTATTATTTAATTCGACTGAATATTCACTTATGTATGCTTTATTTACAACTAACTACTACTTGTAGTTTTTTTTGAATTTATATTGTGATACCGCATCGAAAATCTATATACATAAAAGTGAAACTCTGTCTGTGTGTGTTTGCTATAGACTCCGAAACCGAAAAGCTGATTGAACTCAAACTTCGGCAAGTTGTTGTACACATTCCAAGGAGTGTTTTTAGGGATGGTAAAAAGTGGACGAGGCTACGCCCACAAAAAATAAGTTATCATTTTTAGCTACTTGCACTAGATCGATCTTTCTGAAACTTTGCACACACATATTGAGCTGTCATGACTATATAATTTCGTGACTAGAAAAGTGGGCATTGCCACGCCCATAAAAAATAAGTTATAATTTTTAGCTACTTGCACTTGACCGATTTTTCTGAAACTTATTACACATATTGAGCTGTCATGACTTTTCTAGTTTTATAATAAACTAGCCAATCCCGGCGCGCGTTGCTACGCCCCTTCATGAATTTTAATCGCATTCTAAATTTTAATCGAATATGAAGTGCAAGGCTAAAAACTATAACTTTTTCTTTATGAGCCTGGCACTGCCCACTTTTCTAATTACGAAACTATATAGTCATGACAGCTCAATAAGTGTGCAAAGTTTCAGAAAAATCGGTCCAGTGTAAGTACCTCAAAATTATACCTTTTTTTATGGGCGTGGCACTGCCCACTTTTCTAAATACGAAACTGCATAGTCATGACAACTCAATATGTGTGCAAAGTTTCAGAAAAATCGGTCCAGTGCAAGTACCTCAAAATGATACCTATTTTTTAATGGGCGTGGCACTGCCCACTTTTCTAAGGACGAAAGTGTAAAGTCATGATAGCTCAGTATGTGTGCAAAGTTTCAGAAAATTTGGTCCAGTGCAAGTAGCTAAAACTGATAACTATTTTTTTATGGGCGTGGCCCCGCCCACTTTTTTAATCACGAAATTATAAAGTCATGACAGCTTAATATGTGTGCAAAGTTTCAGAAAAATCGGTCCAGTGCAAGTACCTCAAAATTTAAACTTTTTTAGGGGCGTGGCCCCGCCCACTTTTTTTATCACGAAATTGTAAAGTCATAACAGCTCAATATGTGTGCAAAGTTTCAGAATAATCGGTCAAGTGCAAGTACTTCAAAATGATACCTTTTTTTTATGGGCGTGGCCCTGCCCCTTTTTCTAACCACGAAATTATTTAGTCATGACAGCTTAATATGTGTGCAAAGTTTCAGAAAAATCAGTCTGGTGCAAATACCTCAAAACTATAGCCTTTTTTTATGGGCGTGGCCCCGCCCACTTTTTTAGTCACAAAATTATAAAGTCACGACAGCTTGATATGTGTGCACAGTTTCAAAAAAATCGGTCCAGTGCAAGTTCCTCAAAATTAAAACTTTTTTAGGGGCGTGGCCCCGCCCACTTTTCTTATCACGAAATTATTTAGTCATGACAGCTCGATATGTGTGCAAAGTTTCAGAAAAATCGGTCAAGTGCAAGTAGCTAAAACTGATAACTAATTTTTTATGGGCGTGGCCCCGCCCACTTTTTTTCATCCATAAACACTCCCCGGTATGTGTACAACAACTTACCAAAGTTTGAGCCCGATCGGTTTTACAGTTTCAGAGTCTATAGCTAACACACACACACACACACACACACACACACACACACACACACACAGAGTTTCACTTTTATATATATAGATGTTAGTTTTTAAAAACATCCTAAAAGTATGCTACAATATATGAATTGTTCACAATTTCAAGGTTGCCAATGTTTTAAATTAAAATCTAAATTAGTTTAATTAATTAAGGAATTAAAATGTAAATTAAATTAATGTTAACTAAACTAATGATATTAAAATCTAGAAAAATAATCATGTAACAATATGTTATCCTTAAACACAAGCTTAGGATAAATTAGTTTTTTCAAAAATTATTTCTATTAATTTCTCTCAATATTTTCCTACCTTTCGATAAATTTTTGAATAAAAAATATTAAATAAATTTTTTATTAAGCTTTTTCAATTTATTTTCATTTAATAAAAAAATTTTCAATTAACTTTCTTTTAAATCTAAAAAAAAATTCCAAAAATTTCTTTATGAGATAAGATATAATTTTTTTATTTTATTTATGGTGTTCATAATAAATTTTCCATTTATATCGGGTGTCCCAACTAGAAAGCAATTTTTAAATTTGGCGCCATTCGAAGTGTCATTGTTTGACATTTGAACAATTGTTATTGTTTGCTAGTAGAAGGTACGAGGTTAGTAAAAATGGAGCGCTACACGAATGAACAACGCATTCTCATTGTGAAATTGTTTTACCAAAATGGTGAAAGTTTTGCGGCTACAGTTCGCAAATTGCGATCAATTTGGGGTCACAATAATGCTCCAAAAGAGTCAACTGTAAAGAGATTAATGGATAAATTTGCCGAAACTGGGTCTGTTAGTGATGTAAAGACAACAACGCGCCTTCGACCAGGTCGATCGACCGAAAATGTCGCAGCTGTACGTGATGATGTCGCTCAAAATCCATCCACCTCAATTCGACACCGAGCTCAGCAAATTGGTGTCTCCAAATCCACTATGCAGCAAATTTTGACGAAAGATTTGCATCTTTATGCATACAAACTTCAATTGACTCAGGAACTGAAGCCAGCATGTCATACAGCCAGAGAAACAATTCAATTGCTGCATCAGTCATTTCCCGGTCGTGTTATTTCGCGTTTTGGAGACCAGAATTGGCCGCCTAGATCGTGTGATTTAACACCTTTAAATTTTTTTCTTTTGGGTTTTTTGAAGTCGATGGTTTACGCGAATAAGCCGACGACGACTCAAGCCTTAAAAGAGGAAATTGGACGCTGCATTAATGAAATACCGCAGCATTTATGCAAAAAGGTCATTGAAAATTTCATTAAAAGATCGCGTGTGTGCCAGCAAAGCCGCGGCGGCCATCTGCATGATATATTGTTCCATACATAACCTCATTCTGTCTACTTTACGATATAATAAAGTTTCACGATTTTTTTTTTAAATATCTGTGTTTTATTTAAAATTTAAAAATTGCGTTCTAGTTGGGACACCCGATAAAAAGACCTACGAAACATCTTTTATAAATTCTATAATTAAACAGATTTCATGTACACATTTTTAATTTCCATAAATAGTTTTACGAATATACGAATTTTCATTTATTTTTTCTTTATTCTTTTTTAAAAAAGTTGTTCAAAATAATTGTATTTCATTTTTTAATTTCTTTCTGTGTATAACATATTAATAGCTGTATTGACTTGCACGTTGTCAGGGTGTACATATGAACTGTGCGTGTTAGCAATTCTTTTTTTTTTTTTTTGTAGTTAATGGCAAAATATATTGGCGGTTTAGTTGAATTGCTTTGGCTGCTAATGTATTTATTCATTTGCCAATTTGTCTTTAACGCAGTCTCCTCACACTCTTACTTGTTTGAACGTAAATACATATGAATGTATCTATACGAACCAATTAATTTTTTCACTCTGACATTTATTTTCTTATTGTTAAATTTTGTTTACTTTAGATTTTTTTTTTGTACGAATGTTAAGATGTTTATGTGAGAGTTTGTATCTAAACACCTTGGTATTCTCTTTACGTGTGTATGTCTGTCTGTATTAATGTGTATATAGAGTGAAAAAAAAATTATTTAACTTCTAAAACACTTTTATTTTATAACTACATATTCTATAATTTTAATAGTTTTTTTCTTCTTCTTTCTCTTATTTTATTTTTTTCTCGTTAAATAACCTTTAGATTACGTATAAATGGGGGTTAGAATGTATGAGTATGTAAATTGGTAAAGAAGGAATCTTTTTAATAAAAACACGATTTTCTGAAAATGTTGCCAAAGGTAAATATTTTATTTATACGTAACAAACGTTGCTAAAAGTACCATAGGAGTTGCAAAAAACTGACTTAGCTTATGTAAATCACAGAGACAATAGTGTTATTTATTTTCAATAGTGAAATTCTGGAAAGCATATCTGATAAATCAATACCATGCAAGAGTCTCAAATATACGTAGTGGCTTCAAAAAGTTGATTTCAACATACATACCGACAAACGGACAGAGATACAAACAGACGGACTAAGCTAAATAAATTCCTCTTTCTAGAAGGTTTCAGAATATATATACTTTACAGAGTCTAAAATGATTATTGTAGAGATTACAAACGGAATTCATTTATTTTGCCACTCCGCTTGAAACACATACGAGTATCCATTTTAGACTGCACGAAACACATTTCTCACAGAATGTGAATTTTCGTAATAAAGTTGAACAATTTGTAAACGTTGTTCAGGCGTAAATCTTTCCATTATGAAATGCCAAACAATACTAAACAAAAATAACATGCCATCATGACACGACTCAAACGTGATCTGTAAAAAAAAGGCTATTAGAAAAAGTATCTCTACTTGAATCACCAATTATATGTTGAAATCAGTTTTTTTAAGTCCCTAACAACGGGCAAAACCCAAGCGTGGTATCAAAATATCAAAAATATTAGAGAGCAGATCGTTATTGAAAATTGGCACAATTGCCCCGTAAATTTCTGAGATATGAGCAAATAAACTCGACTGCCTTTTTTCCCCTTATTTTTTAAATTGAAATTTTTCAGAACTAGAATATTTTTAAACACGCTTATGACTATTTATAGATTAGGGATGGGCAAATTGGAAAAATCTATCGATATTTATTATATCGATATTTTATTTTACCATCGATATTTATTATATTTAAAATATCGATATTTCGATATATCGACTAAAACATATTTACCTAGTTATTGTTGAAATGATTTACATTTGAAAATTAAACACACCCACTTATGTACACACAAACAAAAATAGATGTATATGAGGCTTTGTAGTAACATTTTATTCCAATTTTTATAATAAATAAACTACATATTATAATATATATTAATAGTATAAATGCTTGCTCTTATACGTGAGCTTATAAAAACGAAAATTAGAAAAAATATTTACGATTAAGGATAAAATCAGTTATATGACTAGATCAAACATAAAAACAAAAAATAAACCAAAAATTCATTAGACAATCTTAAGTTTTAAAGTCAACAATTGATGTATTGTTTACACCAAATCTATAAAATAAATTCTAAAAAAATAATTACGATTAAGGATGAGATCAATTATATGACTAGATCACACAAAAAAACAGAAAACAAACCAAAACTTCAACACAAAATCTTAAGTTTGAAGTTAACAATTGAGATATTGTTATTGTATAAGTATATAATAAGAATCCTAGTATAATTAAAACTTAATGCGCCTTTGCTGTTGTACCTTCTTTTGGAAAACTTTTAAAAATATCGGCTCTGATATTAGTAAATAAATATCGATGTATTGATATTGAGGTATTTAAAATATCGGCGATTAATATCGAAATTTTTTAAACTAAATATCGATATTTTGATATATCGATATATTTTGCCCAACCCTATTATAGATATTGTGTGCCTCAAGAAGTATTCGTAAAATCGATCACTAATCGGTAAAGTTATCGACAAAAGGTATTTAGAAAAAATATATTGTAATTTTTTTAAATATATCAAATATTTCAAGCTCCTAAATAAATTTTGGGCACGTTAAACCTATAAAATTAGAAGCCTTTATCTCAAAAATTAATTGTAAGAAAATCATACAAATCGGTTTGAAACTAACTGAGATATAAGCACAAAAATACAACTGCTTCGGTGTTTTTTCTAAAATTTACAAACGAAAATCGACTTTTTGCAATTTTTTTACCACCGTGAGAGCCAATATGGGCATGAAATAAAAGGGCTTGACCAGTAAAATACAGTTAACTAGTAAAAGGTGAAAATTTAAGATGGCGCTCTAGATTAAGTGGCGAGTATATGAGTCAAAACTTGTAGTTTCGGCTCTGTAACCTGTAATTTCTACAATATTGGTATCAAATGAAGAGAATTGACCAGTAGAATACAGTAAACTACTAAAAAAGTCTAAAATCCAAAATGGCGTCTGAATCAAAATGGCGACAGCATGTTTTTAACCCCAACAATATGGGTATCAAATGAAAGGGCTTGACTAGTAGAATTCAGATAACTACGTAAAAATTTAAAATCGAGGATGGCATCGGAAATAATAAAGAGAATTGCGTATAACACGAAATCTAAAATCTAGGCTAAGGTACGATGTGGATGATGGTGTATGTGTATGATGATGTACAGTATCAGATTCGGCACGGCCGAACATAGCACTTTTACTTGTTTTTTTTTTATTTATAAATTCACGAAAACAAATGTTTCTATTTAGAAATTTCGATAAAAATGTTTCGAAATTGTTTGTGTATAATTTTTCTACTTTGAAATATATAAACAATTCGCTATTAATTTCTGTAGCCCATCATTTAACACTACAACTTGCAACGAATCGTGTAAGAGTATTTTAACATTTTAAAGCTAAACAAAATTAATTGTATAAATTTACTTATGTCGGCGAAATGTTAAACAACTAAAGAATTCAAAGCGACCGCATTACCTGAATTTATTAAATGTCAGATAGAGATAGTTATTCGAATAAACAAGAAATTTGTACATGAGCATAAAACAACAAAAATTTGGTTTAAACTTATTTTGTTGACTAAATAAAACACTACCCTAAAATAAAACAATATATCGTTGGCTACAAGTAGAAAGGCCCTAACTCAAATAATTATAACTTAACAGGAGAAGGCAAAAACATAATAATTTCTTTTGTTAAATTGTTTGTAAGAAGGTTATTTTTGTAAAGCTGGATTCACCCATAAAATTTTAGTTCAGAACAAATTTTTTTTGTATTGAGTTTGATGTTTTACTTTTGAGAGAGAGAGAGATTATTTTGTTCAGAAAGATCTTTCTTGAATTGGTTTAATTTTAATTCTTGTTCAGAAGAAACTGAATTGGGATGCCACTATTTTTCAATATTTACATGAAAATTGAATTTGGTTGCCACATCACACAGTGTCAGTACATTTATTATACAAAAATTGTTTTTGCCGAAAATTAACAATTAAAATGGAATTTAATGAAAATATTGCTCAACAATTAATAGAAGAATTAAAAAACCAGGAAGAAAATGTTTGTATGACATGAGCAATAGTGCATACAAAAATAATTATTTAAAACAGGGTTTATGGAATGAAATAGAAGCGACTCTTTTTATTTTCGATTTTTTTATAAATTTCTTTTGCAAACAAATTGACTGTATGCACTTCAATTAAAAATAATAATTTTAGTTTTCTTCTATCCGACATTTTCTTCACATATATTTTAATGAAATAATTTACGTTTGTAGTTATTTACATAGTTTGCTAGCGGTGCTTCCACTTTGTACAACTGTTTGCATTTTATATTATATGGCAGCTTTGTTTTTTCGGACAAATTTTCTTAAATGGGTGAATCGTTCTGCAGAAAACTCTCAGTAAAAAATTTTATTCTCCGGAAAAAATTTTGTTCAGAACAAATGGGTGAATTCACCTTAACTGTTGCTTAAAATTTTTGTAACGAGGTGTATTTGTGTGAAATGTATTGGAATCATTTAAAAACTCAATTTCGTTTAAAAATACCAGTGCGGGCCTTTTTACTTGTCACCACCGTTAAATAGTATAAACCGCTACACTATCACATCGACAATAATTATATTGGTTTACTGTGTCATTCTCACTTTTCCTAGTGGCAACAGCAAAATTATCAGTCCTGCCCCCTCGTGAATTAAAATTTAAAAAGAAAACTTCGTTTTTAGAAAAACGATGTTCATAAGAAGTTATTACTGTACACAGTAGTGTCGCTAATTCATCTCATTATATCTTTGTGTATAATGATGCTGTCAAACTTAATGTATGATAATTATCGTTTAAATGTCACTGTCAAACTTTTGAGTATTTAACAAAAGTCAAGCAGGAAATAATTTTCCAAGTAATATCTTGTTAATTGAATATACTTTGACATTTATAGCGTACTTTTTTCAAATTACATAAATTATAGAAAATTTACTCACTCGCAAATACACACTAACACTCGCATATTTCCCCACTTTAAAAGCTTAAAAATACAATTTATTTTAGATAAAAAAAATGATACAACAACAATAATTTGTCTAAAATACCACCAACATCTTACGGCGACTACGACGAAATCAATGGTGGCGGTAAATAAATGTTGGCATTATTGTTTTTTATATTCACTGTGGCAGTAAAGGTGATGTGGCCAATATTCCGATAGTCTATAATGGCAGACAAACCAACAACATCAGCGCGCTGATAAACTTATTACCTGTAAAAGGCATGAAATGTCAACAACATAAAATAAACGATAGATAGATTGGGTGTGCGTATATTTTGGTGGCATACAGTGGAATCGTATAAAATGAACAATTCAATAACAAACTGTTAAATCTATATCTATATATAAAAGTGAAACTCTGTCTGTCTGTATGTGTTAGCAATAGACCGTAAAGTCGATCGGACTCAAACATTGGGAAGTTGTTGTACACATTCCAGGGAGTGTCTATGGGTGGTAAAAAGTGGGCGGGGTTATGCCCATAAAAAATAAGTTTATCATACTTGCACTTGGCCGATTTTTCTGAAACTTTGCACTCATATTGAACTCTCATTATTATACAATTTCGTAATAAGAAAGGTGGGCAGTGCCACACCCATAAAAAATAAGTTATCAGTTTTAGCTACTTGCAGCAGATCGATTTATCTGAAACTTTGCACACATATTGAGCTATCAAGACTATATAATTTCGTGATTAGAATAGTGGGCAGTGCCACGCCCATAAAAAAAATTATAAATTTTAGCTTCTTGCACTTGACCGATTTTTCTGAAAGTTTGCACACATATTGAACACTCATGATTATACAATTTCGTGATTAGAAAAAAGGGCAGTGCCACGCCCATAACAAATTTTTTATCATTTTTAGCTACCTGCACTAAATCGATTTTTCTAAAACCTTGAACACATATTGAGCTGTCATGACTATACAATTTTGTGATTAGAAAAGTGGGCAGTGTCACGCCCATAAAAGCTACTTGAACTTCACCGATTTTTCTGAAACTTTGCACACATATTGAGATATCAAGAATACATAATTTCGTGATTATAAAAGTGGGCAGTGCCACGCCCATAAAAAAAGGTTATAATTTTAAGCTTTTTGCACTTAATATTCAATTAAAATTCAGAATGCACTTTTATTCATTAAGGGGCGTAGCAACACGCGCCGGTCTTGGCTAGTATTTTTATATTTATCAAATAAAACCCTTTTATTTATAATATTTTTAAACAAATTTGTTATGGATAAACTTTAAGTCAACTGACTAAGTAAAAAAACATATTCGTATGTTCCTTGTTTCTGTGAGGTTTAGGTTTAAATTTAAAAATTTAAATTTAATTTTAAGATAATCTAAGGAAATAATTTTTAAAAATTCTGATTTTTTGTTTAAACTTATGGTTAAGAATTCTGACAACAAACTAAAACTGGAAACAAAAATCTTTACGTCAGACTCCCATTTTAGGGATGGTTAAAGATGCCCTTCTTTTTTAAAATTTTTATCGTCTATTGGCATAGGAAACCATGTGGCTTTTCTTACATTTCAGGTATAAGATGTGTCCATTAGATTTATGTCAAATACTACGATGCACATTTTTGTGAAATATAAATAATACTTGGCTAAAAAGTTTTAAGGAAAAACGTGTGTTAAGGTTCTTCGATCTTACTTCTTATTAAAACACGGAAAAATTTAATTTTGTTGTATGAACTTTGGTTCATACCTTAATTATACCCTTCACAGTGAGTGTAGTGGTATATGTATATATGTATGTAGGTTTGTCATTTTGTGTGATATTTCTACAATATTCATTTCCGACATTTATGAATTGGGGGAGTCAATTAAGTATTGTCCGTCTGTCCGTGTTTATGTTGAAATCAACTTTTTGAAGCTCCCAGACATTTTCAAGACCCGTGTAAGGTACCAAAATATCAGAAATTTTCGGGAGCAGGTATATAAGATTTGGCACGGCCAAATATAAAACTCTTACTTGTTTTTTTATGAATATGGGGATAAGTGTTTTATTTTAAATTGAAAAAAAAAAATGGTAAATTGATCACCAGTTACTGCTGCTGTGGTTACTTTATTTCTCACTTCTTTATGCTTGTTACTGTTGTTGTTGCTGTTGCTATTCATCAATATGTCATTTAAACTAATCTCTTCGCGTTTTAACATTTTACAGCACCAGTTGCAGCCAATAACATGAAAGTCAACAAAAGCACTAACAAAATGTCAAACAGAATGAACAAAAAAAACAACTCAAGTCTCGACATTTGTTAGTCAGTTACACACAGAGCACACTTCGTAGAGAATGTATTCGTTGAAAAAATAAGTTTTATTTGTTGTGTCTTTGTTATCTTTGTGCTTATTGAAAATGTCTTTTAGATGCTTTAACTAAAAGATTTAAATGTTTTTCGCGTCTGCATGTTTTCTTTTTTTTTTTTTTGCAATCTCTGTTTAAAACTTATTGTTGCTCGTTCTCACCTAGATAATCGTAACGGTGGCAATTGTTGTGGTTTATGTTTCTTTTTTTTTAATTTATTTTTATTTTTTCCTATCCTTCAGATTAATGCTATGGTTGGTATTGTCATTTTCAAGTCAACGAAATATTAAGAAATTTTCATAAATCATGCAATTCAATATGTATATAACAGCACAGATACTATAACAGATATTTATACAAAAGACGTAAATCTAGTCACACTGGGCCAATTCAAAGTAGACTCTCATATTGTACTATGTCATATAATTCATATTAATATGACTAGTGACTTTGAACACCTTTTGTTAACAAATTATGTATTTAATACAAGAAAGAAGACAAAGAGATGACGCTGTTAAAATTGTATGTATACAGGAAAGAAGAAAATAGAAAATATTCTCTCTGAGAGTTGAGAAGCGAAGAAATTCTCTCTGAGAGACAGTATGGTTAAAAGTATAACATAAACAATTTTTTATACATAGGAAACAAATGTGTAAAGTCATATTATTTTTTTTGTATGGAAATTACTAACAAAAATTTTATGCATGCATAAAATAATATGAAATAGTACAAATATGACTGATATGCAACCACTTTGAATTGGCCCACTGTGTATTTAAATTGTATTTTGTTTGCTCTGTTTCCCTGAAGTTTTAAACGTATTATTTAAGCCCTTTTGATAAAGATTTACGTTGAAATTTTAAAAGCGAAATAAAATAATTCATCAAGTTGCAAAGAAATCAGATTGAGTCTTTCAGAATAATAAAATTCGTTCGATTTTTATGTTTTTTTAAAAATGATTTTTCAAATTTGTCGGTGTTTTAATTTTTAGAGAAACCGGTTTTTATGCCTTTAACACAAGAATGTAAAAGTGTATATATAAGTTAGTCTTTCCGTTTGTAATTTCTACAATATTCTTTGGAGACTATATATGTATACTATATATATTTTCCGAGTTCTTACAGATAGAGGAATTGATTTAACTAATTCTGTCTATCCTAGTGTATGTTGAAATCAACTTTTTGAAGGCCCCACGTAAACTTTAGACTCTTATATAGTATCATATTATCAGCTAAGCTTTCAAGAATTTTGCTATTAAAAATCAGTTATGTCGGTACATTACGAGCTGAAATATGAGCATCGGCGTAACTAGAACATTCTGGTGGTGCAATGACCCCCAAGAACTGTTTTTGACACCCCCCTCTTGATTTTAAATAATTTCTAATCACATTAAATATATAAATGAAATTAACCACCTCCTAAAAAAAGTCTAAAACTTTTGCCACCCCCAGAAAAAAAATTTGGTCACGATTGCCTCTGTTTTTTACCTAAACAAAGTCAGATTTTGAAGCTTCTATGGAACTTCTTGAAACGTTTATTACGTATATATAAAATATGTACCTTTGGCAACTTTTACAGAAAATTTTGGCTCATGAGTCAATTACCGACAAAGATATAGGCGAAAAAAATTTTGGAAAAATTTTAATTACAAGTTCAGGTTATTGTTTAGATAAAACAATAAAATAAAAACTAGCGATCGCTAACACATACTAATATATATACTTCATGGTAGAAACTGTGTAAAGGGTATACAAAATTCGAATATAGTGTTTTGATTTATTATGTCTCGATTTATTCGACAATATCGAATAGTTTGGTTCGATTAAATACATATGTATGTCCATTATACATTTTAACAGCCCTTGTATTACAATGTTTCAAACTTTCTTTTGAAATTACTTTCGTAAGAAATATATATTCGCCTGTGTTCTGTATTCCGAGTGAAATTAAATCACTTGGAATCGCCATTGTAGTGTCATTGTTTATAACAACAACTTCATGGCAATTCCGATTGATTTAATTTCACTCGATATGCAGAACAGAGGCGATTGAACTTTTTAATATAATAAATAGTTTTTTTTTTTTGGACACCTAGTTACATCAAATTGCAATCCATACCTCGGATATAGTTCCTGAAAATCGATCTGAAACCAACTGAGATATAAACAAAAAAAATATTGTCACTTCGTAGTTTTTACTTGAATATACAAACAAAAATCGATTTTTTCAGCTTTTAGACAACCGAGAGTGTCGATATAAGTATCAAATGCAAGGGCTTGAATTCGTACACTAATAAAAAGTGTAAAATCCATGATGGTTACTAATACAAAATGGTGTACATGATAGTGAAGGGTATTATTAGTTCCGGCACTGACGAATATAACATTCTTACTTATTAACAGTAACGTCATACTGTTGATGTATTAAAAAGTTTATTTTAAGAATTGATTTACAAACATTTTTTTTACAATATATTTATAAATTAATATTGTAGTGGCACTAAATAACTTTGGAAAAAAAAACAGCAAAATTGGTTTAAAACTGATTGAGTTATTTTCAATGTTTACAGCTTTACGACAACTCGCAGGCATGATGTGTGTATGTATGTGTATGTATGTAACGTATGGACTCCAAAACGGCTGGGCTGATTTTGATTTTCAGGGAATCTACAGAATATTTAGGCGGGTGACACTGTGAAGTATGATTTTTGATTTTCGGTCAGCGGGCGCAGGGGCGTGGCAAAATCCAATTTTCATATTGCACCACCAATGACATATACATACAAATATTTATTTTGTTTGTTTTTTTTTTATTTTTATTTTAAACATTGTCTATCCGCTGGCCTTAAGATGAAGTAATAAATAAATATAATATCCAATTTGCCTTAAATACATGAGTTTCTTTTTTGATTGAGCCCATACCTACACCATATGTAAGTTATTCTGTAAAAAAACTTTATGATAGGTATTCCATGGATTTTTATTTAAAGCACGTAAATTTCGTTAAAACCTCAATTTAAATCGTAATGTTTGCTTAGGGCCAGCAACGCGGACCGGGTCAGCTAGTTTTGTATAAAATGAGAGGGCTTGATCAAGATGGCATTGTGACACTTTGTCGTCTTTTAGGGTTGCAAACTACTATATTTTTGAAAAAATAATAATGTTTGTCAGTTTGATTGTCAGAACTGCAGGTTAAGGTTTTCTGTTAATACATATTTGCATATTAGATCAGTTTGCAATGTCTGTCTGTATATTATATTGCAGCAACAATTGGTTGTTGTGTTTATTTGTTCAACTGTTTGGAAACTGTAAGTAATTCTAGAGTTTCGGTGGTATAATTTTACATAAATTTATTTATTTTTTTTTTGTATTTAATAATCAAACACAACAACAACAAACAGGCAACAATCGACACAATTTTGTACTGAAACTAAACTAACTTTAGGTAGAGAGTTTAATAATTTAATAGATTTTGAATGTTAATAATAAAAATAGAAAATAGATCCCTATTTTCATTTAAAATTTTTAAATTTACAAACGGTTAGAAAAAAAATTTTTTGGGATTTAAAAAAAAAAAACTATATTCGGCTGAGTCAAATTTTTTTAACCCACCACTAATTTTGTGTATCACTTTTCTATCAAAAAAAAAATTTTTTTTTTGTTGCAAATCTAATCACTGTATAATTGTTTCTTTATACCAAAATATTTATTAGTTTCGTTGTTTAAGCCGAAATTGCTAATAATTTATTATACCCTTCACACAGTGAAAAAGGGTATATATAGGTTTGTCATTCCGTGTGAAATTTCTACAATTTTCATTTCCGACCCCATAAAGTATATATTTTCTGAAAGCTTATGAATAGGGAAGTCGATTAAGCCCTGTCAGTCTGTCCGTCTGTCCGTCTGACCGTCTGTCCGTGTGTATGTTGAAATCAACTTTTTGAAGCCCCCCGACATAGGTTGGACCCGGGTAAGGTATTAAAATATCAGAAATATTCGGGAGTAGATCGCTATTGAAAATCAGAAACATCGGTACATAAACAACTGAGATATGAGCAAAAAGCCACGACCACCTCGATTTTTTTTTCACAAAAACAGCATTACAACAACAACATACATACATACAAACGTGTATACTGGTTAGAGCAAACGTGGCATCGAATCCCAACTGAGCCAAAAAAATTTTTTTTTAAATTTTTTTTTAATTTTTTTTTTTAATTTTTTTTTTTATTTTTTTTTTATTTTTTATTTAATATATTATTTATATTTTTATTATTATTTTTTTTAAAATTTTTTTTTTTTAAATTTTTTTTTATTTTTTTTTTGTTTTATATATATTATATACATAATAATTATTTTTTTTTTTAAATTTTTTTTTTAAACTTTTTTTAAAATTTTTTTTTTTTAAATTTTTTTTTTTTTTGTTTTTTTAACATACATGCGTGAATTTATAATTTTACAATGGGACGTTTTTATATATGTATGTACGTATTTCATATGGGATGAATTGTGACACAAACCACTGTTATTGCATGACTACACGTTGTGAAGGGTATATAAGATTCGGCACGGCCGAATATAGCGCTCTTACTTGTTTTTTTTTATTTTTTATTTAATATATTATTTATATTTTTATTATTTTTTTTTTAATTTTTTTTTTTTAATTTTTTTTTAATTTTTTTTTGTTTTACATTAATTATATATATTTTAATTATTTTTTTTTAAATTTTTTTTTTTAATTTTTTTTTTTAATTTTTTTTTTTTAAATTTTTTTTTAAATTTTTTTTTTTTATTTTTTTTTTTAACATACATACGTAAATTTATAATTTTACAATGGGATGTTTTTTATATATGTATATTTTTTATATGTATGTACGTATTTCATATGAGATGAATGGTGATACAAACTACTGTTATTGCATGACTACACGTTGTGAAGGGTATATAAGATTCGGCACGGCCGAATATAGCGCTCTTACTTGTTTTTCCTATATTTAATTTCAAAGTAAAACCTAACGCATTTCTACAACAGGAATGATACTTATCACTTCTTTTTCCCACAGAATTTGAGAAGTGGGCGTTAAAGTAGTCATGTAAAGGTAATATCTGCTAATAAATTTAGCTCAGGTATTGCAATTTAAGGTCCCCTACTATTACAAAAAGCTTTATCCATTGGAAAAGAATTTACAAAAAGTCGTTGTGTGATAAGTGGGCGTGTCACCTTCATTTTCCGTTCCAACAATAATATTAACCAAAAGCCTATATTTGCTATATTTAAGAATCGTGTACTTAATTTGGTTTTACGATGTTTTAGATAAACTTATATAAAGACACTGGCGGTGTAAATTTTTCGTACATTTTGATGTATAACTAATGTACGGATTTAAAAAATTTTTAGGTAAACAAGTGTTTTTTTATTCAAGAAATATATCTGTGAAAGTTTATTATTCTACGTCATTACGCTCAGACGTAACTGCATTTTAATTCGATGTTAGAAAGACAATTTTTATGACCTACTGTTGCATTAAAAGCCCAGCAAAAAAAGACATCCAAAAGAAATAGTGAATACATGAGTTCAACCCATGATGAAGTTTCATGAGTTAATGTCTGTTTGCATGTATTATTTAAGATTTTTTGCATGCATTTGCATGTATTTTGAAGAACATCAATAAAGGCCAACTATTTTGTAGTTGGAGAAATCATTCTTCATGCCTTCTTTTGCACTTATGAATTAGAAGTCATGCCAAATGTTATTCACATTGAACTAGTGCAAAATTCTCTTCATAATAGACAGATTTAGACTGATTCATAGGAAATATTCTGGCAAAATTACATTCCCCTAGCTTTTTCTATTTGTGCTCTACATAGCTTTCAAATGACGGACAGACGGACATGAATGCAGAACTCAGAAAACATATACTTTATGGAATCAAAAATAAATATTTCGTTTTGCTACAAACGGAGTGACAAAATGAATTTACCCCCTCAACTTTGCTAGCTTTATTAGGTTAGGTTAGGTTGAAAAGGAGGGGCAATAAAAGCCCAAACCCATGACAGGTATACACTTATGCCCAGTTGGCATGTTGTGCGCTGCATGTGGAAAGCGGAATTCCCAAACAAAAGCCATAAACATAATTGCCCATAAATAACGGACTAGTCCAAGAACCCAGTCCCCTCAATGTAATTCCTTATGGATCTCCAGTTCGAGTTCCCCAGGTATTCCAAGTTCGGCATAGTAGCCACTGTAAAATTCTCGCCTCTAATATGCCCAAACGCAGGACAATGACAGAGGTAGTGTACCAAAGTCTCATCCTCTTTCTCGCATGCTCTACATGTTGTACAGCTTTATTAGATATGAAATTTAAATTTATTACTTTTTAGTAACCTAAAAGCTCCGAAAGCTCTGTACTGAATTATATGATACAACACTCGTTTGCATTCGCAGATGTTTTTGCTTAATTAAATAAAATGGACATTGCCTCTTTTTTAAGGGTGGTTTAATTTTAAGGGCCGATGTTGAATGTGAATCACACCTAAACATCAGTTCTTTTTCTGCAATTCATTTGACATTTCTCAATTTTAGACTGACTCAGTTTGACTCATGGAAATATACACAATCGAGCAACGCGTTAAAGGTTTTCAGGCTTATTACGAAAATGGGCGTTCAAATCAAAATGCATATCATGCACTTCGTGATTCTTTTGGTCAACAATCGTTCAAATTCGTCCACAATCGGGAGAAATGTGAAAAATATTTAAAATTCAGCAAAACAAATCTGTATGAACATCTGTGAATGCCTTCTAAGTTCGTTGAACGGAAAACATTGCTGTTTTTCGCGATAGTGTGACAAAAGAGCAGTCAATCTCGACTCATCATCGTGCCCAACAATTGAACATCAACATTGTCATTGAAAATATGGAACATCGGATGGCGGTGTGCCGCAAAAGTCGCGGCGGCCTTTTTGCCGATATTTTGTTTCACACATAATTGAACCGCACCAATATTATCATAATAAAAAGAAATGATAATAATTTCCTAAATAATTTGTGTTTTATTCAAAGTCAACATCGGCCCATAAAATTTAACCACCCTATATATACAAAGAAAAAAATTGTTAACGCTTATGCCCATAATTAAAATAATTTATTTTTAATACAAAAGCTTTTAAAAAAAAATTAAATATTTGAATTTTTGTTGTACAAACTTTTTAACATTTTTTATGAATACAGGGATTAAAGTTTGTGTGATATAAAACTTTTGCATGCGGCCATGAATAGGCTTATTTTTTCGTAATTAATATTTAATTTGAATATGTTTAAGTATTTCCCATTGTGCAAATATTCACCATTTTTTAAAGAAAAAAAATTTAAAGTTTAATGCTCTAAACACATAGACGACAGCGGACAGCAAGCAGCAATATGTCAAAAATAAAATCAATGGGCCAATTCAAAGTAGACTCTCATATTGTACTATGTCATATAATTCATATTAATATCACTAGTGACTTTGAACACCTTTTGTTAACAAATTATGTATTTAATACAAGAAAGAAGACAAAGAGATGACGCTGTTAAAAATTGTATGTATACAGGAAAGAAGAAAATAGAAAATATTCTCTCTGAGAGGTGAGAAGCGAAGAAATTCTCTCAGAGAGACAGTATGGTTAAAAGTATAACATAAACAATTTCTTATACATAGAAAACAAATGTGTAAAGTCATATTATTTTTTTGTATGGAAATTACTAACAAAAATTTTAAGCATGCATAAAATAATATGAAATAGTACAAATACGACTGATATGCAACCACTTTGAATTGGCCCCATGTGTTTAAATGAAAACGATTATTTTGACGGCAGCACAGTAGCACGACTGCACAACAGCATTTGCTGCTGCTGCCAACTTAGGCTATTTTCTATTTTGACGGGCAGCAATAAACCAATATAGTGTTGCCATTATATATATTAAATTGGAAAAATAAGAACAAAAACTTATTTTTAATATTAAACATGAAAGAACATTACAAAAATACAACAAAGAAATAAATTTATGTGTTTTTATAGTTTTTCGTTTATAAACTTTTTTTATCAATAACTTTAATTTTATTCATTTTAAAATATATATGAGGCATCCCTGAAATTTGTATTGCTAAAATACACATCAGCTGATTATTATGTTGTTGCTGTCTTCAAAATAATTATGAAGCTGACTTCAGAGCAGCATTTGAAGTTGGCAGCATTTGAAGCCGTGAAGTTGTGAAGTCTGCTGGCGTCTATGTGTTTAGAGCTTAAATCATGCTAAAATTTTAACACGTATTAAAAAAAAAAAAACAAAATCTTAAAACATTTTATGTTGGCATTAAAAAATATTTTTCCAAATATAAACTAGTCCAGCCTTAATTTATTCATGTCAAAAAAAATCAATTTTTTATTACATTTATCCTGACGTTTCGTCAATTTTTGTTGACTTTTTAGAGGGAATCTATTAAAAAACTTTATTTAACAAAAATTTCTACTACAAAACATATAACAATTAATTTATGTTTGAACTATATCAAGCAGAAATTAAAAACATAGTGATTTTTAAACTTTTTAATATTTTATCAAGAACAAAAGGTTAAAGTTTTTTTTTTTAAATAGTTTTCATAAAACTATAAAACTGTTTGCTAATTGTTCGTCTATTTCTCTTAAAAGACTTGTAAATACTTAATTTCAAATTCTACAACAACAATTGCATTTAAAACAAATTAAATGTTTTTTATTTCTTTTTTGTTTTTTTTTTTTCATTTCACTTAAATAATAGATTTTTATTAAAATTCTAGACTTTTGAGTTTATGTGGTAGTTTATTCATGCGTCTACTGGCTGCCATTGTTGTGGTGCTCTTTTAATGTAAGAAAAAAAAAAAAAGTTTCATTTAAATCGTTTCATAAAGAAGTGAAATCAGTTTTGTATAGCTCTGCAGTAATTTTTGTATAGTTAATGTCAGAATATAATTTAGTTTTTTTTTCTTCTTGTTTTTTTTTTTTTTGTAGCACGAAAATCTCGTATTGTTGCCACAAACGCAAGTTGAATAAAAAAAATAATAAACAACAATTTTTTTTTAAATTTAAACAAAAACTTTAGAATTTCAAATACAGAACAAATAAAAAAAAAAAAGAAAAAAGTTCATTGAAGTTTAATACAACTTGGCCTGAGTGCGAATCAGAGCAAAGCGGTGCGCAAAAAACTTAACAAATATTCACAGTATCGTGCATTTTATTATAGTTAATAGGCGCAATGGATACGTTAACAAACTGCATAGCCATATTTGGGGCTGCTGATCAACCCGAAGAGTATCAAGAGCTACTAGTATATCTACTTAAAACAATCGTATGATGTGGTTTATGGACTCTTGAAATTGTTGGTCCATATTTCTGGGAAAATGAGGCAAATCAGAATGTTATCATCAATGGCAAACGTTATCGCTCCATATTTACGGACTATGTAAAGGGTCCGCCAAATAACTTTTTCTTTTTTTTTTTTGAAAATGCTATAAAAAAATGTAGCTTCGGCTGCATGGCACGTAGCGCCGTTCTGTTGAAACCAAATGTTGCCAATATCCTCCTCTTAAATTTTTGTGAACAAAAATTCGTTCAACATGGCCCGATAACGATTGCCATTGACTACGGCCACTCCTTGCTCATTTTCGAAGAAAAATGGCCCAATTATGCCTCTGGATCAAAATCCGCACCAAACAGTGACTCGTTTTGGGTGTATCAGCTTTTTCATGTATGCGTGCGGGTTTTCTATGCCTCAAATGCAACAATTTTGCTTGTTTTTATACCCGCCAAGATCAAAATAAAGCTTCATCTGAAAAGAAGATTTTTTTTTGGCAAAATCGGCCAAAGTAATGTCGCAATATTTCCTAGCGTTGTTCAAGCGTATACACAAGCATATTCCTTCAGCGGAAGGATAAAACTAGTTATCTGTCAAATCAGACATGAGCTAAGTGTTACCATTCACGAAATAAGCACTAGTTGAAAAAAAACGTTAGATGGCGGACCCTTTACTTACTAAAATTCAAGCCATGGGGTCGGTGTGCTCTGGTTTCAATAAAGCGGCGCTACGAGCCATGCAGCGCATGAAATAATAGATTTGTTGAGAAATCATTTTGTTGAGCACTTTATTTCACGTTAATAAATTGGCCACCTAGATCGTGTGATGTCACACCTTTGAACTATTTGCTCTAGGGTTGTGCAAAGTCTAAGGTCTTCAGGAATAATCCAGCTACATTCATTGCCTTGGAAGCCAACATTACTCGTGTTATTTGCGAAATTCCAGACAATCTGCTCGAATGAGTCGCCTAAAATGGATCACCTCAGACGTAGTCGTGGCCAACATGATATCATTTTCAAACAGTAAATGCAAAAAAATAATACAAATTTTAAGTTCTCTTTCGAATTTATGTGTTTTATTTGACATTATCAATCAAACTTTACGATAAATCACCCTCTATGAATTTTTAAATCGAGGGGAATGAAAATTTCATGGGAACGATAGAAGTGAATTTGTTTCAACTTTCACTGATTTTATTTTGCGAAGCTTAAAATAATAAAAGCAAAAGCTTTTAACAAACGATTGATGACTAATTAAAGCTAATGCCTCAAATGATTAAAAAAAAATTTTTTTTGTTTAATTACAATTAAATCGCACGCCACTGTACTTAAATAAAAGATAAACCAATTTAAAATTTATAAATTACATTTTTTCCTTTTACTCATTATTTTGTTTCTTAACTTGATAATTCTCTTTCTTGAGTTTGCTTAAAGCCATAAAGAAAAGGAAAGAAAAAAAAATACAAACAAGATCAACAATTTTTAAGCGATTGTTCAATGATTCTAATATTGCTTGAATAATGACGACGTCGTACAGAGAAGATGGTGCTGATGAATGAGGCCTAAGCACATACAAATCAACAAGCAGTTGAAGATACAAAAACTTTTATATAATTTTAATTTGCTACTGCCTTTGGAAAAATATTGAAGCCGAAAAGAAGAAAAACAATTGAGATAGAACATTATTGCTGTTTTCCATACATAATTTATGTTTTATTTTTTCTTTTTTCTTCCTAAAGAGTTTTTTTTGTAATGATTTTAGTGGCTGCTGGCACTAGACCATAAACAAATTTAGTTCGTGTTTATTTTTACTTGCGAGTATTTTCTAGGAAGTTTTTTTCTTTTCAATCTTTGTTTCATTGTTTGTACGTATGAAAGTTTAATTCTGAGTTAGGCTTGACTTGATTTCAAATAGTTTGGACTATAACGGTTTTTTTATATCTGAAAAATAAATCACGATTTTAATGTTTTTAATATTTATTCATAAAATGTTGTGCATTATGGTAATTTTGGCAATAAAAATCAATTATGCTGTTAAAAAACAGAGTAGAGTTAAAAAGCTTAGCCAGTCTTGACAATTTTTGAAATAAGTAAAGCTTTGCAAATTTATTTATTTATTTTTGTTAGCCTATTGATCAACCATTTTTAAACTAAGGTTGCTTCAGGATCGGAGACAATATGCCAGGAATTCTCTTGATAATATGTGATCGATCTCCAAAATTCAAATAATTTGAGCCTCATTGCACATTATAGTTTGGGAATTACTGATGTTAATAATCTTTAACTAATTTCTTTTTATTTTAATTACACTTAACCAACAATAAATTTTATTACATGTAACTCGTAGTGTGTATCTATACAATATTTAAAGAAATATTTAGGTTTCAGTTTCATTTTATTTTATGAAAAATTGCCTCTATTGTTACAAATATTTACTTATGGTTTCATTAAACCTATTTTTTTTTCTTTCTTAAATTGCAATTGATTGAAAGCAAACTGCATGAATTTCTGCATATGCTCAATTACTAGTCAATTCGTTTTTGATTTTCTAATGGCACAGAATAATATAAATGAGAAGAACACACTATTTGTATGTCATTTAAAATTGTTTTGTTGTGACTCTGATTACACATGTCGTTCTCCTTTCGTTTGTTTACTCATTCATTCTCATTTCAAGTCATTTGTGTGTTGCAAATGTAAAATCAATATTTTCAACCCTCTTTGTTAGTAGTTGTTTTTGTTTTTATTTTTTTGTTTTTAATTTTTCGAATAAGGGCGGAAACTTCTAAATGCATATTTCGCATACAAAAAAGAAAATTTATTGTTTGAAAGTTCAAATAAATTAAATTTATTTCACTTGCGATAGGAAACTAAATATACAAATGTATGTATGTGTGTGTCTAAGCGTTTAGTTTTTAAATCAATAATAGTAAGTTTGAAATAACTGCATTTAAAACAGTGTCTTATATTGTGTAACTCCTGGCTTAGCTTTAAAGTTTACACCTTAATGTTTCGATTATGGATAGCAACCAAATATTAGTTTCGGCTACACAAATTGAAAAAAAAAGATGACATAAAATTTTGATACGGCAACTTTGGCCAGTTTAAATAAAATTACTTTCCTTATAAAACATCAGCTTTTTTAATAGACATGAAAAATTTGATATGGCCATTATTTACAGACCAAATGTAAAGCGTGATCCATTTTGAGGTTCCCTACTTTTTTAAAGAAAAAAAAACACAGAAAGTTCAAATTTAATGGGGAATGTTTATTATCATTTGAAAGAACATTCTTTGGCATTTATTTTTTGAAGATTATCTCAATCAAATGTTGGCCGTTGCTACATCGCAGATGGTCCATCCGTTGAGTCCAATTTTCGATGACTCGTTCGAGAATTTCGACTGGTAATTGGCGAATGACACTCGTGATGTTTTCCTAAAAGGCCTGAATCGAAGCAGGTTTGTTCTCATTAACTTAAGACTTTAAGAAAAAGTGTGTGATATCACACGATCTTGGTGGCAAATCGACCGGCCCAATTCTTCTTGGAATTTTTCAAGAGCCCATAGAGCGAAGCGATGTCGCTTGGGAAGGTCGTGCGGCTTCAGTTGATGCATAAGCTGTATTTTGTACGCCTTTAATTTAAGATCTTGACGTAAAATGCGCCAAGTCGTTTCATACGTCAGTCCGAGTTGCTGCGAACGGCGTCGAATCGACTCTCCACGGTCTTCATGTACACTCTCAGCTACGGCCGCTATATTTTCTTCACAGCGTGCTGAACGTGATCTATTCGATCGAATATTATCCAATAATGAATGCTGGGTCTCAAAATAGGTGATGGTGTTGCGAATAGTACGCTCAGTAGGCCGATTATGTTGACCATAAGTTGAGCGAAGTGCACGAAACACATTCCTCACAGAACAGGAATTTTCGTAATAAAGTTAAACGATTTGTAAACGTTGTAAGTCTTTCCATTATGAAGTGGCAAACAATACTAAACAAAAATAACATGACAGCATGACACGACTCACACGTGATCGGTCAAAAAAAGGCTATTGAAAAAAGTATATCTACTTGAATCACCTTTTAGTAAGACTGCATACGCAACAAAAAAACTATCTGAACGTTTTCATTAAAATATTTTAGAAAAAATTATGTGTTTTTTACTACTGGTAAAAAATTCGAAAGGATATGTAAGGATACATTTTTCAAAGATTATTTTAATTTCTTGTTCTATCCAACTAAATAAAAAATCATTCATATGATACCCATACTGATATAAAATATTACGTATATGCTGTATTCACAAGAAGTCCTAAGTGTCGTATTGTCATAATTTTTCAAATTTTTGGAAAATACGACCCTAAGGAGAACTACTGAATTAATCAATTGATATTACAAAAAAATGTATTTTATAGTTTAGAGGTCATATATCAGAAAATGCAAAAGTCTCAACACAGTTTCCATAAATTACTGTTACACGGTTCTGTTAACAATATTTTGACAGATCAGCAATTGGCATGTTATGTTAACAAACTACAAAAAAATTATAAAAGTAAGTTTGAGATCGAAAAACATCAATATCATAATATGATTCAGTTAGTAAAAGTTTTTTTATACCTTTTACCTGTGATGACAAGGCTTTGTCATTTCGTTTGCAATTTTTAAGATATTGATTTTCGAACCCAAAAATATATATTCTCCGAAAGCCTATAAATCCTTCCGTTTGTCCATGTGTTGGTTGAAATCAACTTTTAAAAACCTGCACAAGTTGCGCAGACCTGTATGCGGTATCATTATTTTGTAAATATCCTGCAATAAATCACTATTCATATCCAGCACAATCGCCCCATAACTTTCTGAGATATGAGCAAATAAAGACGACTGCCTTTGTTTTTAACCACATTCTTACTACCAAAATTAAAATTTTTTAACCCCAAAATAATTGGTAGACAGTTTTGTTACTATTTGTAGATATTATGTATATGCCTCTAGAAGTCTAGGAATATTCGTGAAAAATTTTGGATAAATCGGTCACCAACTATATATTTTTTCTATACCCTTCAAACGAGAGTTTCAAAACAATACAATATTCATTTAATAGCCTCTATATTATAAATCCTTATAGATAAAGAAATTGATTTAGCTAATTCTGTCTTTCCGTGTAGGTGTTGAAATCAATTTTTTTATGCCCCCACGTATACCTCAGACTCCTATATGGCATAAATTTACCAGATATGCTTTTAAGAATTTTGCTATTGAAAATTAGTTATGTGGGCACATTACAAGCTGAGATATGAGCGAAAAAACATGATTGCCTTTGTTTTTTAACCAAACAAAGTAAGTACAGTTTCTATGAAATCTCTTTCAACATTTGTTACGTATATATAAATACCTGCCTTTGGCAACATTTACCGAAAATCTTGGTTTAATGGGCCAATTATCGACAAAGATATCCGTAAAAAAAATTGTTGGGAAAAAATGTCAATTAAAAGTTTAGATGATCGATTTTTTTAGATACGTTTTCATTACAGTTGCACCATGTAAAGCGTGATTTTTTAAGAGCTATAGGAAAGTTACAAAAAAAACACATATAATTCAGAAAAATTCATGAAATCTTTATTTGAATCAATAGTACGGTCCATATAATTTAATGTTTGAAGATTATTTCATGCAAATGTTGACCGTGACTGCGCCTCAAATGGTCCATCCGCTTAGTCTAATTTTGGCATACTCTTTCCAACATTTCGGCCGGTATCTCATGAATAAATGCTTCAATGTTGTCTTCCAATGCGTCAATTGAAGCGTGCATGTGTGTATAGACATGAGCTTTAACATAGCCCCACAAAAAATAGTCTAAAGGCGTTAAATCGCACGATCTAGGCGGCCAATTGACCGGTCCCGAACGTGAAATAAAATGTTCACCGAACTCGCCTCTCAATAAGTCCATTGTTAAGCGTGCTGTGTGGCATGTGGCACCGTCTTGTTGAAACCAAATGTCATATACGATTCGGCACAGTCGAATACAGCGCTCTTCCTTGTTAAATATATCAAATTCTTGAGCATCTAAATACTTTTGGGACACACTTAAGACACAAAATTGCAAGCCATAGCATCGAAAATTATTCCTGAGAGAAGCTAACAAATCAGTAAACTATTAAAAAGTTAAAATCCAAAATAGCATCGGAAATAAAATGGCGGATATATGGGTCAAATATAGTAATGATAGTGTTGTCCCCTTCAACCTCCACAATATTTGTCTCAAATGGGCTAGAAGCTAGGAAAAAATGTTAAATCCAATATGGCGTCTGAAACAAAATGGCGGATAATTGATCTTCTTAACTTAAAAAATATGGGTAACAAATAAAAAGGCATAACTAGTAGAATACAGTTATTTGTTTTAATATTCAAAATCAAAGATGGTGTCGGAAGTAATAAAGAAAAATGGTGTATAATATTATACCAATGTAAATGATGGTGAAGGGTATTTTTAGATTCGGCTCTGCTTAATGTAGCAATCTTAACCTTTTTTTGATTTAAGAGTTCTTGATTATTTTTAGTTTGTGCAATTCATATTTTAAATTGTTTAAATTTATTTTCAAAATCACCTTTTAGTTTGCGAATGTTACCGTGTGCAGCTCATCTTTTACTCAGTCGGCAGGTCAATAAAAAAATTGCTTCATTTAGAGTGACTTTTTGGTGTATCCATTGGTAGGAATAAATGTTGCAGACATGTGTTTTAAGCACAACTGTGCTAGTTGCTTAATAGTGCACTGTAAAATTTATCTATATTTATATATATATAAAAATAAGTTGCATTGTGTTAGTAATTGATGTTCTCTGGAATGCGTGAACCGATTCTGCAAAGTTCATTTGAAAGGTGACGTCAGTACCAAGGTTTTTATGTATAAACGGTCTCTGAATGTATATTGGATCACGAGTTATAGCCATTTTAGGCGTAGCACCTTTCATATAGAGGAAATATACTTTATGTCGTAATTTAGGAACTAAAATAGATACCAGCTTTTTATTTTGTACGAGTAATTTTAACAATAAGTGCTTTATTTTGGCAAAATATATCTTGGAAAGGATCAGGGGGAGAGGAACCCCCCTTTCAAAGAAAAAATATATTTTGCTATATTTTGAAAACTGTAACAGCTACCGTATTGAAACTTCGCGTGCTCCACTTGGAGAACAAAATTTGTATTTTTTCTAAAAAATTTGTAGGATAGGCTCAAGGGGAGAATGCCCTATGGCGAATAAGAAATCTGTTGAAGCTTTGGAAAGAACAATGAAAGATCTTTGAGATAATTCAGAGTTGTTTGGTGGTGCGTTGATTTTATTGTCAGGCGATTTTAGGCAAACATTGCCCGTCATTCCTAGATCGACAGCTGCCGATGAAATTAACGCTTGCTTAAAGTCTTCATATTTATGCAGATTTGTTAAAACATTGTAACTCCCTACCAACGTTCGTGTTCAGTTGCAGAATGATCCATCTGCTGATAAGTTCTCTAAGCAATTGCTGAACATTGGAAATGGTGCAATGCCTATTGATGACACTGGATTGATAACATTGCCAAATGATTTTTGCCGTTTCGTACAGTCAAAAGAGGAATTGATTGAATGTGTTTTCACTAACATAGCACAACAATATACATGCCATGAATGGTTAAAAGACAGAGCAATTTTAGCGGCAAAGAACAAAGATGTTACTGAATTAAACATGGCTAAACAATCAAAGATTCCTGGCGAATTTGTGTCGTACAAGAGTGTGGATACTGTTACAAATGAAGAAGATGTTGTGAATTATGCAACAGAATTATTGAATTCGTTGGACATACCAGGATTGCCTCCGCATAATCTCCAATTGAAAGTTGGAGCCATTATTATTATGATTCGCAATATCAATCAACCCCGTTTGTGTAATGGTACAAGACTTGCTATTAAAAGGTTGATGGCTTATGTAATTGAAGCTACTATTTTAACAGGAAAATTCAAAGGCGAAGATGTATTCATTCCACGCATCCCAATGATTACGTCTGATATGCCATTTGAATTTAAACGACTTCAGTTTCCTGTCCGCCTTGCGTTTGCGGTTACCATTAATAAGGCGTAAGGCCAATCCTTAGAATTTGTGGAGTGAATTTAGAGTATCCAGTTTTCTCACATGGAAAGTTGTATATAGCCTGTTCGCGCGTTGGCAAGCCATCGGTTTTGTATATTTACGAAAATGGAAAAACAACAAATGTTGTTAACCACAGAGCATTACAATAAGAGCAAATTATCCCTGATTTTAATGAATTCGAATTGGTTTTTTTATTTCATTTTTGCACTACGAAGCGTGCAGGGGGTTCGCTAGTTTACTATAAAAATTAAAGCGATTTATGCTTTTGATATTTTTAAATAAATTTTATTGGGGTGTTTATTATAAACTGGGATTTTTAAAAATTGCAAATAATTAAAACTTACAAAACAATGGTGTCTGATATTAAATTTATATTAGAAAAGCTAGATAATATTTTGAAACTTGCATTTTATTTTTCGAAACAACACAATATGAATATGCAGTTTTATTTCATCCCTTCTTGTCTTTTTCTATTTTTCTTTTATTTTCTACATGCAAAATGCTCATGCACTTTTGACACAAATTAAGAACAAATGAATATCCTTAAACAACTGCACAAGTAATTAAAAAAGAATCCTTTAAACTGTTTACGTGTTCTAATGCAGCCATGATATTTGCCTGCAGTTTTTTGTTTGTTCAAGTCAAGCCATAAAATATGTTTTAATTTAATTTTCTTCTGCCTACTTTACTCTAAACATATACTTAATCCTTAATGCTAAATTTTATACCCCGTTCGCTTAGGAAAATCCTCCTTAAGAAAAAAAACTTAAACATTAATGTTTGGTAATTTAATATTGTCCTTTAACTAAAGTTACTTGTTTTTCTGTCTTTGTATATTGTTGTTGTTGTCGTTTCTTAGTATTTCTTTTCATTTTGAGACATGACCAAAAGTTGGCAAAGACAAACTCACTTAACACATATATAAGGCCATAGATACTGATAAAACTGGCACCCAGAAATAGACCGATTGCACCACCAAACGACATGATTAATTGATCGGTGCTAAAGACAACACGACGTTTCATAGCCATGCGGGGTAGAAATAGTTTTACTATAATAGTCCTTTCAAATTTTGTAGAGTCCTAAAAGTAAAGTCGTAACATTTTGCTTAGTTTTAGTTTACTTATGCAACAAAAGTTCTTGTTGAAACTTACATCTTTTTGCAAAGTTGTTTGCATGCTAACATAAGTTTCCTCCTCACACAAATTGGGACAATTACAATGTGCCACTTTGGGCCAGTTGTGCTGTGCTAAACACAACATACCTTTTATATTGCAAACTGGCAAATGGGGAGCCACCATATAGAAATATGGCTTGCAGCCACATTTTTGCATGGCCACATTTATACGACACTCAATGCGACATAGGCCAGGACGATAAATCTAAAAAAAAAAGAAATAACACAAAACAATAATATTTTTTATGCTAAAAAAGTTTAAATATTTTGAATTGCACTTACCCCAAAATAGTCTAAGTTATTTTCATCTTTATAACGACATTTTCTGTAGGCTATAGGCAAGTTTCTTACTTCTGTTTCCGCCGTTGTCAAGCCCAGTAATAGTTCAATGGTCAATGAACCATCCATGGTGGCATGGCGCATTATAGTACCCTGATCGTAAGGTGCCACTATATCTTCTACATTGTGCAGAAGCTTTTGCACACACAGAAACACACGAAATAAGTTCATATTATTCTTAAATACTAAAATGTTTAAGTGATTTGACTTACAATTAAGAAACTAGAGTCAAAACCCACTTTTGGAAAGATTTTCGTATTACATTCATTCATAATGTCGCAAAAGCTGATGCCTGACACTTTAAGTGATTTTCTAGCAAGTCATGTGAGATAAAAAAAATGAATGAGATTTTTTTTTTTTTTTAAACTGCTCAGGATGAAAAAGACATAAGTACGACACAGCAATGACCTTTATGGAGGCATAACAAATTCAATATGAGTGGTACACAGCTGTTCACCAAATTTGCAATTTAGTCGAAATATTGGTAGTAAATTTTAGATTAATCCATAAGGTAGTAGAGAAAAAGAAAATTCAAAATGCTTGCAATTCTTATATTATATTTCCATTAAAACTTTAGTTTGATAAATGATACTTACATCTAAAAATAAAAGCTTTTGATTAACAAATAAAAATTCATGATAAAGTTGTAACTGGTTTTGAAAATGTCTTCCACTTGTCAAGTGTCGAAGAAAAAATATTTTTTTTTTGCTTTGATAACAATCACAATTTCAATTTCTTTACAGAATAAAACAAATAAACATCTGGCCGGATAAAAATTATAGATAATGTTTGTTTAATTGTGGGTGCCCCGATGGACTAGTCAGCAGTGTGCTGTTCTGCTAGCTTAGGGGTTGCGGGTTCGATTCCCGCCGGAGACTCTGGACTTGTCTGCTTCTTTTCTATTCTATTCTTACTTTTCTATTCAGGTATCACAAAGGGATCAATATAATGGACCCAAGCGAGCTGTACAACAGCTGCCTGTTCTACCTAACCTAAACCTTGTTTAATTGTAGTAATTTCAATCCGAAAATCTTAATGATACCCTTCACCATTATGCAGCTGAGCCTTGATCAAGATGTTATACGCCATTTTGCTTTATTAATTTCGATGCAATTATTGATTTTGAATTTCAACATTATTAACCCTGTTTTTGATATCCATATTGATGGAGTTCAGAAAAAAAAATTATACGTCATTGTGTTTAGGGCGCCATCTTGGATTTTAGCTCTTTCATACTGTATTCTACTGGTCAAGCTCTTTTGTTTGATAACAATATTGTGGGGGTGGAAGCGGACAAAGCCATAATTACTACTTATATATGACCCATATATCCGCCATTTTATTAAAGACGCCCTTTTGTATTTTAAGTTTTTCTTATTTAACTATATTCTAGTGGTCATGCCCTTTCATTTAATACCCATATAGAAGGTGTTGAAGTTAGTACTTTTGTTAAATTTTTTTTACGTCATTTTGTGGTGGCGGCCATCTTAGATTTATATTTCTTTTTGCTAGTCAAGTCATTTCTTTTGATACCCATATCAATACTCTCGATTTTCCATAAGGTGGACAAAATCGATTTTGGTTTGAAAATTTAAAAAAAACATCGAAGTAGTTGCATTTGTGTGAATATATCTCTTAGTTTCAACCGATTTGTCGGCTTTTCACAGCAATAATTTTCGAGATTAGGGTTGTGTTTAAGCATGTTCAAAATTCAATTCGAAGCTTTCGTTTGCTTGATATATTTAAGAAAAATATATATTTAAAAAATGTTTTTGCCTATAACTTTGCCAATTAGTGACCGATTTGTTCAATGTAATGGAACAAGAAGCATATCAATCAATTTAGTCAAAATATTGGTAGTAAATTTTGGATTAATTCATAAGGTAGTAGAGAAAAAAAAAATTCGAAATGCTTTCAATTCTTATATTCTATTTCCATTAAAAGTTATAAGTTTGATCAATGATATTTACATCCAAACATAAAAGCTGTGGATTAACAAATAAAAATTTATGATAAAGTTATAACTGGTTTTGAAAATGTTTTCCACTCGTCTAGTGTCGAAGAGCAATCACAATTTTAATTTCTTTACAAAATAAAATAAATAAATATCTAGTCAGAAGAATTTTATTTTTCTGCAACTGAAGATAAAATTATTTATTTCAAACCGAAATTTCAAACTAAAATCGGATAATAAACTTCACCATCATGTAGCTTAGCCTAGATATCATCTCATACAAATATTGTGAGGGTTGAAGAGGGCAAAGTCGTCATTACTATATATAACCCATACATCTACCATTTTCATTTCGGACGACATCTTGAATTTTAAATTTTTAGATATATAAATATAGTCTACTGGTTAAGCCCTTTTATTTGATATCGGTTTATTTACACATATCCGGAAAGGTATGGAATTGTTGTGCTGGTCTTCAACTCATTCCCGGATATTTGCAAAAGATTAATACTAAATATATATCTGTGCAACATGTGGTGGCTTCTTAAAGTTGATTTCCATCACACGGATAGACGGACGTTACTCAATCGACACTCCTATTTATAAGATTTTAGAAAATATATTCTTTATGGAGTCGAGAGTGAATGTTGTAAAAATAACAAACAGAATCACAAAGCTAAACTTATATACCCTTGACACCACTGGTGAAGGGTATAAAATACAAATTCAGTCTAGTTTCGAATGCCAATATAAATATTCTTTAACTTACAAATCTCCAAATGGATTAGTGTATCGGTTCAATTGTGAGGTTGTTCGACAAATTCCTACTTCTGTCATGGCCGCCGCATAAACTTGTTCCCTTCCTTCTACATCAAATGCTGACGATTTATTCTTCTTAATCGTTTTATCAACACTAGCATACTCCTTTGGCGGTATAAACTTATCGCGCAGCTAAAGAAAATAAACATTAATGGACATTTTTAAACCAGTTACACACACCACCATATTTACTTGCAATAAAATTTTCACATAATTTAAATCATTCAAATTGCTTTCATTTTCATATGGTTTCATCTTATTTAAGCTCAAATAATTCAAAGAATTTAGATCTTTCAAAAAATCAACATAGTGCTGATATTGCGTAGCATTTGTTGCTGCTGTTACATTAAAAGTTTCATCGATGACATGATTCAAGTCCTCCTCATTGATAGATTGTGAACATAGGGTTATGCCTACGAATGGAAAGTTCGATTTACCCCATGCCAATTCCATTGCATAAACGATTGGATTATCACGAAAGCGTTTCCATTGATTAAGGCAAATATCTAGCGAAAAATATGTGGCCGATATAATGACGGCCGCCCAAAAGACTTTCTCGAACCAGTGCAGTTCACGTCGTACCAAATAAGGGAAGCCATGTATGCTGGATTCTCCCAAAGTTTTATTCCAATATTGTTTGCAATTCATAATCACTGGCTTATTACCAGCCAACAAACTGCATAGAACTAATCTTTCTTTTCATAGTTTTCCAGTTGAATGAGAAATATTGAACAAATTTCAAAATTTTACTACTGCAAGGATGACATTTCTATTTTACTGTTATCTTTAATTGATTTTCATTGTTTTTCTCGTAATTAATTGTGTTGAATTTTTTTTTTTTTGTAATATATACAAGGCATAATTGCCTGGGGACAAACATGTTTGAGCATGCATAATAAATGTAGAAACATGTATGAGATTTTATCAGTTCCATTGTACCCTACAGTATCATAAATGAGAAGGTTAAATATACTTGATGAATTGACAAGTGGTCCTAAATGTCGTATTGTCATATTTTTTTGAAATTTTAAAAATGTTTAAAACACAAAAAATACTTTTTACAAAAACAATTTTAAGCGAATCGCATTGCTTTTATTTTTTGCTTTTTTTACATACTTTTATACATGTGTGATTTGCTTTTTTACATACTTTTATACATGTGTGATTTGCTTTTTTACATACTTTTATACATGTGTGATTTGCTATGTGTCAGCAGCAACTTTAAACGCTTATAAATCCTGAAATACTAAACCTATTTTGATAGGATCTATATCAGCAAGAAAATTTCTTTCAAATTGTATATTGTTTTATTAAATCTGTTGTATAATAGGATCGTAAACTGCGTAACAAAAAATCGACTTAATATTTATAAGACTAGCTGAACCCGCACCGCTTTGCTGGTCTCCACAAAGTTTTGTGTGATCGGAAAAAACATTCCTCAATCCAAAAAGCTGTATACACCAAATAAAAAAATAGAAAAAAATTAATAAAACATCTTTTAACGGAAGTTTAAGTTCCCTATAAATAGCGAAACTAACTTTAAGCTAACTTTAAGTTAACTCTTTTATAACTAGTGGTGGTTGATATCTGGATTATTTTTAATGGAACTAACTGACCAACATTGCGATGTCCTACGCAGTAGTCAATTGTCAGACTCTGGATGGCTTAAACCAACTTAAATTTAGCCACTAACAGTTAGTTTAAAGTCACCCCATTTATAGTTAGCTTACAGTTAGTTGTGTTTAAGTTAACTGTAAGTTAAATTTATTTTAAATAATTGAAGCAAAGCCGCGAATAACGTTGTAAAAGACAAAGTTTGCAAAACATTTTTTTTTGGCAGATTACCGTTAAAATTACTCTCTCACAAACACCAAAACATCAAAATTATGCATTTTATCACCTTCAAAACGCAATTACAATGAGTCTGTCAGTGGAAGAACGTTGTAAGTTATAAACAAAAGTCTACGAATGGAATTGTCGAAAGTGATTGATAAGTGTAACAGAGGTATAAAAGGAAAAGTATTTAAAAAAAGAGATAATCAAACCTTTTAAATACGTTTTTTCGCTCTCCTGAAAATTATTATTTTGTCATTTGCAACGTTATTCGCCGCGATCCTTCAATTGTTCAAGTTGTTTGTGAAATATTTTTAATTTTTTTTAATTTTTACTGACTTTACTTAGTAAACTTTACTTTTACTGACTACCAGGACCAAAAAAAAAAACGGCAAAAAGCAAAAAAAGTCTCTCAGAGCAAAATAAACAAGTAAGAGCGCTATATTTTGATACTATTTTTGTGGGGTTCTTAAGTTTTCTTTAAAATAATTTCTGAGATTACGGCTTATAAATTGGTATCTTAAGCGAGTTCAAAAATTATTTAGAAGTTTAAAATATCTTGATATACATATTTAAAAAATATATATTTTTTCAAATAAATTTTAGCCTATAACTTTGCCGATTAGTGACCAATTTGTCCAAAGTTTTTCATTAGTATCTCCAGAGGCATACCAAATTTATAAATAGTTGCAATCGTGTCTATAAATTATAGGGTAATTTTAATTTTTGATGTAAAAATAAGCAAAAAAACAGTGACAGTCGTGTTTATTTGCTCATATCTCAGAAAGTTATAGGGCGATGATGCTGATTTTTAACACCAATCTACTCCCGAATATTTTTGATAATTTGACACCTTACACGGGTGCTACGTAGGGCATAGCGGATATATCAATGGGGGATTGTACACACTATGATATAGATTTGGTAGTGGGGAAACTCACCGATACTCTTATAGGGAGCTATAGGGCGGCATGTCAATTAATTTTTCCAGGAAAAAAGAAAACAACCGAAATGGTGGTGGTAATGAGACCTCCGATAGGTTACTTTTTTAGGCGTATTGGGGGTAGCTTTCCGACAGGACTAATATGGCGTGAAGGAACAGTAGGGACTGCAGAGTGTCAAGGGCTTTATGGCCCAAGTTGAACTCTGCGGACTCTATGTTATTTCTGGGGCCTGTATAGGGTATGTCTTGTATAAAGAGAAACACAATGGACCATATTAGTCTCGGAGTGTGGGTGGTGGAGGTAGGGGGTCTTGCATCATGCATTCCCCTTTCCTACCTACCTACCTGGGCTCGGAAATGAATATTGTAGAAATTTCACACGGAATGACAAACAAATTTAACCCTTTTACACTGTCGTGTGAAGGTTATAAAAAGGGGGGAAAAGCAAACACTGTTGTGTATTACCATTCATCTCAGTAATATAAAATACGTACATTCATACATATATGTTTCATTATCTTTATAATGACTTTATCCGCTTAAAAACATCAGTTGTTTATGGTGCGATTTTTCTCATTTTCAATACCGAATATTTCTGATATTTTAGTACCTTACATGGGTCTTGAAAATGTCTAGGGGCTGCAAAAAGTTAATTTCAACATACACACGAACAGGCTGACAGGCGGGCAATGCTTAATTAACTACCCTATTCATAAGCTTTAAAAAAGTATATACTCTATGAGGTCGGAAATGAAAATTGTAGAAATTTCACACGGAATGACAAACCTATATATACCCATTAGGGTGACAATGAAAAACCAACTTTAGATTTTTGATGATAAATGTGAAGATTCTTTTGCCACTTGGTCTAAAACTTACTTGTTGAAAATTTGAGCCAAATCGGATAACTCTATCCCGTGCACCTTTGAGGTCAAAGGTGAAATTTCGGGAAATATAGTGTATTCGCCTATATTGGAGCTAAAAAAATAGCTTTTCGATATGAATTATACCAAAATCCAATAGGATTAATGTGCCACATAGTGTTGAACTTGCATGCTGAAAATATTAGCCGAATCGGGTAACTCTATGCCGTGCACCTTTGAGGTCAAAGTTTAAATTTTGGGAAATTCAGTATATTTAACTATAATTGATCTAAAAATATTGTTTTTTTTAAGTATATTCATTTAAATTGTACAAAAACTGGATGTTTTAGATATTTTTAAAAGTATTCTGAAATATTATGAGTAAATTTAACCCTTTTTTTCTTCGGGGGTCAAAACTACACATTTGCTTAAATTAGCTATAAATTAAATATTTAAAAAAAGTGTAAAATATTATTTCTAAAAACGAAAAACTGAAATTTAAAACCAATATTTAAAAATATATATTTATGTGAATGTTTTTCGTATAGAAGCAAAAGCAGTATATTTTAATTGGAATAAAAATATGTTTTTAATATAAAAAGTAAGACAATTTGAAAGGTCTTTTTCGGTAAATTTGATTAAATGTAATCATTTCTTAAATTATTTAAATTCGCATGCTTCGTATATTGTTGTCGATAGTTTTGAACAACCTAAAAAGAAACACAATAATTATTTAAATGTAAATTAGTTAAATTTATATATAACTTACTTTGAATAAATATTGTCGCTGCTGTTCATCTTTTGTGATCTTCTCATGATAATCTTCAACAAGCTTAATACCTCGTTCGGCGCAGTCATTAACAACCTTTAGTTTTTGAATAATAAATTTTCCTTTTCTATAATCTTCACAATCTTTCCAGCTACTTGGGACTTTTTGTAAAAAATCCATTGAAATTTGGAATCTCTTCAAAACACTTTTCGTATTTTCGGATACAAGTTCAATCAAAATTGATGAATTATCTTTAGCGAAGAAAGTATTAAGATTTTCTTTTTTAATTAAAAACTTTTTCAAAATTTCTTCTTCCTCAAGGTTTTCTTCCTTCATAAAAGTCAAATTTTTTTAGCCATTTTGTTTTTTGTTTCAAAGTCTATTCTATCATCGAATAAACTGAATGCTACGCATTCTTCATTAAGGTAATATAGATGATTAATAAACTTTGTTATGGCTCTATCAGCAATTTGTGCATTTATTTTTTTATAATCTTCTAAATTTCTCAAAAATAATATGTCGTTTAAGGGAGCTTGCTCTGCTTTATCTGAATTGAACCAGAAAAATGCATAGCACTTTATAACAAAACCTGCAACTTCAACTAGACCATTTATTTCCAATTCTGTGATTTCTGGGAATTGATTGCGAAACATCAATATCTTAAGGCAATATATTCCCTTAGCCATCCATCTAGCTAAATGAAGAGCACCGGGTTTAAAAAATTTTATGCCACTAGGAGGACTTCCACCCAGAAATATGATAATCAATTCCAGGAACTCTTTGTAGTCATTTCGTGGAAAGTCCTCTTTAACTTTTATATTTGCAAAATCTAAAATTTTAGCGCAATAATCACCTACTATTTCTTTTATTCGAGGTATTGCTAATCCCGTCATATACTCATCCTTTTTTACATTCGACCATTGTTTTTTGAATTTTTTAAATAAGCTGACTTCTGGGCCAGTCGAAGAACAAATTTTTGTTTCATTAAAAACAGCTGCTAAAATTATTTCAAACACATGGTGCCTGCATCCTAGGAACAAAATGTCTCTACGTATTTTTTTTTTTTCTAATATATTGCAGGCCCCTTTAAATTTGCCAGTGTTTGAGGCGGTTGTGTCAAAGACAAATGCCTCGATTCTATCTAAAACTTGATACTCTTCTAATGAATCATATACTGCAGATGCTATTTCAACGCCAGTTCCAGCCGGTATATCAGGAATATTAATTATTTGTTCAAAATCGGGAGCGGTTGCAATTATTGACAGTCGGTCTTCGTTTTTTCCTGATATGCCAGATAACAGTTTTGTATCCCAGTGTATCGTTAATGGCTGAGTATTGGATTGAAGTTTTAACCCGATTCGAGTACTATTTGCTTTTCTGAATGCATCCCTTTGCTGATGAATAGACGTGCGGTTAATAACATACTCTGATGAGTTTAATCCAACTGCATCCAAAACTGCAATAAGCATGTGAACAGTATCTCTAGAGCTTAATTTTAATTTATCTAAAACTGCAGCAAGTCTGGGCGTTAAATTTTTGTGTTTAAAGTATTTTGTTTTTGTGAACTATTCAAAGTATCAGGACAACTCGTGGTCATTGGGTCTATTATATGATCATTAGCTTCCGTAGATTCACCGTTTTCTGACTCATCTGAACTTGTTACAATTGTAGTAAATCCTATAATTTTTTTATATGATTATAAAAAAAATCAACAATTTTTTAAATATTTTTGGTGGAAATAATGATTTTAGTATATTAAACCCAATACAGGGTAATAGAAGGCTTTGCTGGGTTTTAAAAGTTTCACAGATTTATAAAAAATAGTTAATTACTATAAAAATTACCATTTGATGTTGAAGGTACCTCTTGATACATTTTTCTTTTAGTTTCTTCCCGCTGCTTCCGGGTTTCACGTCTTTCTTCAGTTTTCTTTAATTTTGCATCAACTCCCGCCATGCAACCTTCTCGTCCTTTTTCTCTCTGTTTCAACAAAAACAATTTGTCCTCGATTTTCATTAACTTAAGTGCATCGGGATGTGCGATGTCAAACAAATCATCGAGTGCATCTTTCCATGCTTCTCTCTTTTTCTTATAAATTTCGGATGTTCTGCTTTTCCGTCTATTCATTTCCCTCCACTCCTCGTACAAGCGAGTTAATTTCTTCTCTACATTTTGAATTGACATAGTAGGAATCCGAGCTTTTTCCCAAAAAGTAAAACACTCCTTTACCACCAGTCGTACACTGTCTTTAATTGTTAATTTCACAGTTCTTAAATTATAAAACATAACTCTGAGACAATCCCCTATTGATGGAAGTTTACTCCCAGTTAATTGACTTTTTTCAAAACCGATAAGATAAATTTCATCTCTTAATAAAGGCATTGTTTAAAACTATTTTTTTGACAAAATACCACTTTGCACTGTTAACTCGAGCGTTTAACGCGTCAAACTGATTAAAATAATAAAGCTTTGCAATTACTTGTAATTTCTTGTAAAAAAAAAAAATAGATCAGTATACCTTGAATTTTTTGTTTTAAATACGTTAAATTTAAATATTATCGGTTTGTATCTACACCAACTTATAAAAATCATGTTTTACAGGGGTTGAGGTCTGCACTAACAGACTATTTCGTAATGAAAACAAAATATTTTAAATGGGTAGTTTTGACCCTAGTAGCTAAAAAGGGTTAATATTTCTATTAAAAATATTTTACGTTTTTCAGGATACGTATATCACCTTTTTTAAATGTTGTACTTAAAGCTAAGAAATTTGGTCGTTGTGACCCCTGTAGCAAAAAAGGGTTAAATTTACTGATAATATTTTAGAATCCTTTAAAAAATATCTAAAACATCCAGTTTCTGTACAATTTAAATTAATATACTTAAAAAAAACGATATTTTTAGATCAATTATAGTTAAATATACTGAATTTCCCAAAATTTAAACTTTGACCTCAAAGGTGCACGGCATAGAGTTACCCGATTCGGCTAATATTTTCAGCATGCAAGTTCAACACTATGTGGCACATTAATCCTATTGGATTTTGGTATAATTCATATCGAAAAGCTATTTTTTTAGCTCCAATATAGGCGAATACACTATATTTCCCGAAATTTGAACTTTGACCTCAAAGGTGCACGGGATAGAGTTATCCGATTTGGCTCAAATTTTCAGCAAGTAAGTTTAAGACCAAGTGGCAAAAGAATCTTTACATTTTTGTTTTAAATTCTAGAAAAAAATTTTTCCCATATATTTCATTGTCGCCCTAATACCCATACACTCACTGTGAAGGGTATAATAATATACATATAAGTTTAATTGCAAAATATTTAACAAAAATGTGAAGGGTATAATAATATATAAGTTAAAATGCAAAATATTTAACAAAAAAAAGATTTTTTTTTAGCTGGATATCCAAAGATTAAGCATATACGTTTCTTAAAATATAAATTTTGTTCTTAATATGTTTTTATACTTAATAGCGAAGTGGCGCCAATTGTAATATGTATCAGTAGATGTGTGCATGCATTTTTAATTTTTTTTAAATAAAAATCTGATATTAAAAAAAAGAACAAAAAACCCACAAACTAAATATGTATGTTTATAAAATAAATTAAAACAGGTTTAGCCAAAAAGATAATTCCAATGTCTTACAAATATTAATAAATTTGTTTTATAATTTTATTTGTTTCCATTTATGGCCAAGTTTTTTTTTTATTAGGTGACAAATTTTTATTGTAATATATTAATTCTTATTTATTGATAAACAGAACGAAAAAAAAAATATTATTAGGCAATTTTTTGGTAGTTTTGTTTTTTATAGTGACATTCAGTCTTGTTGATAAATGATGTTAAAAATAAAAAAAATAATTTTGTATCATGGCGCCAATAATTAATATTTTTTCTAACAAAACAAATAGTTTATTTGCGATTAATTAAAAAAATATATTTAAGCGCTTTAAAGACGTGGCCGACTGCTTCCTGTTCAGTTTTATATTATTACTAGAAAAGCCCGGCGCGCGTTGCTACGCCCCTTAATAAATCAAAACGCATTCTGAATTTTAATTGAATATCAAGTGCAAAAACCTAAAAATTAAAATTTTTTTTATGGGCGTGTCACTGCCCACTTTTCTAATCACGAAATTGTAAAGTTAAACCAGCTCAATATGTGTGCAAAGTTTCAGAAGAATCGGCCCAGTGCAGGTACCTCAAAAAGATACCTTTTTTTATAGGCGTGGCACTGCCCACTTTTCTAATCACGAAATTATTTAGTCATGACAGCTCAATATGTGTGCAAAGTTTCAGAAAAATCGGTCATGTGCAAGTAGCTTAAAATGATAACTAATTTTTTATGGGCGTAGCCCCGCCCACTTTTTTCCACCCATAAACACTCCCTGGTATGTGTACAACAACTTACTAAAGTTTGAGCCCGATCGGTTTTGCAGTTTCAGAGTCTATAGCTAACACACACACACACACAGAGTTTCACTTTTATATATATAGATTTGTGTTGTTGTGTTTTTGTTGTAATTTAGTAGGTTTTAGCCGATCCGTTGAATTATATGGTATTTTGAATAACATTTATTTTTAAATTCTTAAAAGTTTATCTCAAATAATTTAGTAAATATTGAGCAAAATATTAAATGTATAAATGTAAGTATATTTAATGCAAACGTTATTAACGCTAAACCCTTGTAAAAAGTATGTCATTACTTACGACACTTACGTATGTATGTAATGCGCTCGGCTGTTTGTGTTGTTGTAAAGGATTTTCCAATATGAGCTATTGCAACAGCGATATATAGAGTGTGTTTTTAAATGTATATTTAGTACTTTTTTTTTAATGGAATGACCAAAATGTTGGCATTATGAGTTCAAAAATTGTATGGGGTATTTAATATTTCAAAATAATTTTTGGGTAATAAAACTCCCAAACCCGGTATATACTTATGCCCAATTGTCATGTTGTGCGCTCCAAAAGAACGCACCAATTTCTTTATTATTAAATATCGACTAGGTTAAAAACCTAGTCCTTCTTAGGTGTCCCAAGTAAAATTAAATCTCTCGGAATAGCCATTGTAGTGTTATTGTTTATAACAACAATGTAATGGCAATCCGAATGTTATAATTTCCCTCGAAATACAGAACACAGGCAAATATAATCTATATATATAAAAGTGTAACTCTGTGTGTGTGTGTGTGTGTTAGCTATAGACTCCGAAACTGTAAAGCCGATCGGATTCAAACTTTGGCAAGCTGTTGTATACATTCCAGGGAGTGTTTATGAGTGGTAAAAAGTGGGTGGTAAAATGGTAAGTTTATTCCGGTTCGATTATTTTTTTGGATAAAAACAAAATATTTTTAATAATTATATATTTCATTGTCAAAAATTAAGGAAAATAGGTTTTGGCGATTTTTAACATCGAATTTGGTGATAAATCTGACAACCCTGCTTAACACATTGTAATTCGAAAATGTTTAATCGAATTACGGAATAACCCCTCAGAGCTTAAAAATTTTCCATATAAAATGGAAAATAAAACTGGCGTAGCTTTACCATTCTATGAACCCCAAAATTGTTTTGCACATATAAAATTAAATCAGTTTAGGCTTTTTTATACCCTTCCGTGTGAAATTTCTACAATTTTTATTTCCGACCCCATAAAATATATATTTTTTGAAAGCTTATGAATAGGGGAGTCGATTAAGCTCTGTCCGTCTGATCGTTTGTCCGTGTGTATGTTGAAATCAACTTTTTGAAGCCCCCGACATCGCTTGGATCCGAGTGAGGTATTAAAATATCAGAAATATTCGGGAGTAGATCGGTATTAAAAATCAGAAACATCGGTACATAAACAACTGAGATATGAGCAAAAACCCACGACCACCTCGATTTTTTTTCACAAAAACAACATTACAACAACAACATACATACATACAAACGTGTATACCGGTTAGAGAAAACGTGGCATCGAATCCCAGCTGAGCCAAAAAAAAAATTGTTTTTATTTTTATACCCTTCACCTGTGGTGCACAAGGGTATATATAGCTTTGTCATTCCATTTGTAATTTCTACAATTTTCATTTCCGACCCCATAAAGTATATATTTTCTGAAAGCTTATGAATAGAGGAGTCGATTAAGCCCTGACCGTCTGTCCGTCTGCCCGTCTGTCCGTGTGTTGGTTGAAATCAACTTTTAGAAGCACTATATGTTCCTCAGATCTGTATATGGTATCAATCTCTTGGAAATATCCAGGAATGAATCGCTATTGAAATTCAGCACAATCGCCCCATAACTTTCTGAGATATGAGCAAAAAACCACGACCACCTCGTTTTTTTTCAAAATTACAACAACAACATACATACATACATACATACATGTAAAAAACATACCAAACAAAAAAAATTACAAAAAAAAAATATTAAAAATAAAAAAAAAAATAATAAAAAAAACTACAAAAAAAAATTTAAAAAAAAATTTAAAAAAATTTTTTAAAAATTTTTCTAAAAAAATTTTTTAAAAAAATTTAAAAAAAATTAAAAAAAAATAAAAAAAAAAATTATAAAATATAAATAATATATTAAATAAAATAAAATAAAATTTTTTGGCTCAGCTGGGATTCGATGCCACATTTATTCTAACGTGTACGTATGCACGTATTTTATATGGGATGAATGGTGATACAAACAATTGTTATTGCATGACTACACGTTGTGAAGGGTATATAAGATTCGGCACGGCCGAATATAGATCTGTTACTTGTTTTTATTTTTTTTGATTTTTTTTTATTATATATTTATATATGAATTATTTTTAAAATTTTTTTTTTGTTTTTTAAATTTTTTTTTTATCTTTTTTTATTTTTTTTTTAACATACATACGTAAATTTATAATTTAAAAATGGGTTGTTTTTATATATGTATGTTTTTTATATGTATGTACGTATTTCATATGGGTTGAATGGTGATACAAACTACTGTTATTGCATGACTACACGTTGTGAAGGGTATATAAGATTCGGCACGGCCGAATATAGCGCTCTTACTTGTTTTATCATTTATATGTACAACTCATTCGATTATTATAGAGATTTGGCATTAGTGACTTATAAAAAAATGAGAAACAAATTGTATAAACGCCTTTATTGGTATACCCTTTAGTTGCTGACTGTAATTGTTTTCTTTTTTAAATTTTCTCTTAATAGTGGCAACTTGTATAATAGCGACATTGCTACTTTTGACTATACTCTACTGCAAACGATATGTTCTCATTTTCTACTTGAAAGTACATTTAAATGGAAACGTAATGATGCCAACTTGGTTGGAAAAGTTACAATAATAATAAATAGGCTTTTTAGGTTATTGTAATAATTGTTGGTTGAATAGGTTTAATAGTATTTTTCTTTATTGTCATTCATATGTATGCATGTTTCATAAAAGTTTTTCCTTTTCTCCCTCCATACCTTTTAACTAACTAGAAAGGATGCAAGAAGAGAAATGCACACATTCTTAATATGTGTTACAAGGTTATAATAGGACTGTTTTTTGTTTTGTTTATTTTCAAATGGAAATACACATGCATTTATCCAAATGCATATATTCTCATATTTATTTGAAGTATGTAAGTATATGGGTTATATTTTCATATTGCAGTCCCTTTTAAGGTGTATTTAATTTTTACCTTAAAATAAAGAAAAACAAGTAACAGTGCTATATTCGGCCGTGCCGAATCTTATATACCCTTCACAACGTGTAGTCATGCAATAACAATCTCATATAAAATACGTGCATACGTACACGTTAGTGGCATCGAATCCCAGCTGAGCCAAAAAAATGTAATTGTGAAAAAAACGAGGTGGTCGTGGTTTTTTGCTCATATCTCAGAAAGTTATTGGGCGATTGTGCTGAATTTCAATAGCGATTCATTCCTGGATATTTCCAAGAGATTGATACCATATACAGATCTGAGGAACATATAGTTGCTTCTAAAAGTTGATTTCAACCAACACACGGACAGACGGATAGACGGACAGACGGTCAGGGCTTAATCGACTCCTCTATTCATAAGCTTTCAGAAAATATATACTTTATGGGGTCGGAAATGAAAATTGTAGAAATTACAAACGGAATGACAAAGCTATATATACCCTTGTGCACCACAGGTGAAGGGTATAATAATTTAAGAAATTCATTGCTCGACTCTTATGTTTATAGGAGAGAGAGAGAGAAAAAAAGTGAAGTGAAAATTGTTTTAATATTTTTAAAGTTTTTAAAGATGTAAAATTATTAAAAGATTTTAAATTCTACGTTAAAATAAAAAAAAACGTACAGCTTTTTATTTTTCAATCCAGATAATTGATTGCAAACCCTAATCCGGATTATCAAATTATCCGGATTAACGAATAAAAATTGTAAAACATTGTTTTTGCATTAAAAATTCTTTTAAAACACATATCGAATTGTATGTTATATTTATTAATCATTTAAATATTTAAATAATTCTTCATGTATTCTTTTTGGACGCCATTACCACAAGTTTAACGTTTGCTTTTTGTAGCTTAAGGTGTCGCTTAAGCAATTTGGTATTAGTTGAACAATGTTTTTATTTAACACCAGGGACCCAATGACGGCATTCGATCACGACCCGAATTTTACTCGAACGATCAAGTTTGCTGTGCTTTAGGTATAAAGAATATAATAAGATTTTTCAAATTTCGATCACGTTCGAATGACGTAATTTGCCCCAGATCCCGTGTTTTTGTTCTTAATATTGCATTTGAACTTTATATAAATTTATATAACATTTAATTTTAGGCTGTAAGTTTAATAATAACATAATATCTAAGGAAATTAAATTATCTGATACTAGCTAAGTGAAATGCATTTTCGATGCAAATTTCGTTTTTAAAATTCATGAAAATAATAATAAACACCCTAATTCGAATTATTTTGCTTGGTAAAATAGTCATTCACATTTGTTTGTCGAGAACTGTTAAAACTTTTTTCCAAAGCTAAATCACATATCGATGGTCACAAGTAGCAAAGTAGCTAGTTTTTGCAGCAAAAAAAGAGAAAAACTATGTTTGTGGTGTAAGAATTAATAGAGATTAACACTGCACAACAGTTTCTATACAATCCGGATTTTCAAGTTGCAATCAATCCGGATTAAAGAGTACACAATTTAATAAAAAACCATGTCTGGACTTCGCTAATCCGGATTATCAAGTTTGTACTGAAATTATAAAGATTTTGCACATTTTTTTTTTGCAACATTTTTTTAAAAATAAATGATGCAACTTCAAGCGAAATCGCTGGCACTTAAAACCCATTAATTTATCTTGCTATTATTTATCGTTGCGTCAAAGCCCCCACAAGTTGCACAGAATCTGTACGTAGTACCAATCTTTCGGAAATATCGGGAAATATATCGCCTTTGAAATCCAGCACCATCACCCCATACCCTCTATGATATGAGCATATAAAACAATTGCATCCTTTATTTTCATTATAAAATAAAAGCCCTATGATAATTTATAGACACATTTGCTCTATTTGTAGATATGATTGCCTCTAGGACTATTCATAAAATCAAATCTGTTATTAATCGGCAAAGTTATGGGCAAAAATAATTAAAAAAAATTTATATTCTCTTTTTTTTAAATATCAAAAGCTCCTAATAAATTTTTAGACACGCTCAAGACTCCTAAATACAAAACATAGTCTTGAAAACAATTGCTGAGAAAAACTGTTAGTTCAATTAGAGACTAACTGAGATATAAACACAAAAACGAATTTATAAATGCTTTGGCGTTTTTCTTGAAATTTAAAAAGGGGAATCGATATTTCAGAGTCTGGACAACAGAGAGGACCGATATAGATATCAAAACAAAGGGCTTAGCTAGCAAAATATATAACACTATAAGCAAATTTTAAATCCATGATTGCTACTACTACAAAATGGCGTACAATAAATTTATATATGGATCAAATCTAGTAATTGAAAATGTGCCCATTTCAACCCCCTCAATAATGATATTAATCGAAAGGACTTGTTGACTCATTGAATTCAGTAATCTATAAAAAAGTTAAAATTGAAGATGTCGTCCAAAATAAAATGGCCGATATATTGGTCAAATAAAATAATTACGTCTTTATCCCCTTCAGCCCCCACAATATTGGTATCAATTGAATGGGCTTAATCAGTAGAACACATAAAAATATGAAAAAGTTAAAACTCAATATGGTGTCTTACACAAAATGGCGCATAATTTTTTTTAACTCAACCCTATCAATGTCGGTGTCAAGTGAAAGGGCTTGGCTAAAAAAATACAACTAACTATGCAAAAATTTGAAAATCTGAAACAGACCCGGCACCGGCGCATATAGCATTTTTTCTTATTTACTCTCCAGGTTCTCCATGTTTTTGGCTCACCCTGTATTATTCTCTATTTAAATGTGCTAAATTTCTTCGAATACGATTTTAAGATAACCCATTTTCTTAAGAAACAACACTTTTTTAATTAACTTTTTAAATTATTTTTGTTCATTTTTTTTAATATGTATTCAACTAACCTTTTAAATATATTCTCACGTTTTCATAACAACATCCTCATTCCTTAGCTATTTGTCATAAATAATTAATAGATTTTATAACACATTTCTCTCTATCTCTCTTATTTATTTGCAGGTAAGCTTTGGAAAAAAAAATAAAAAAGTATTCAATATTAGATGAACAAAAAAATTAGCTCATAAAAATGTAATCATGTAAGTTTCTTAGTTTTCTCATTCAAGTACTTTGAATGGATAATCTTTATTTATATCAGTTGATCTCATTTATTTTGAATTTTAATTTAAAAAAATTATTCGAAAGTCGTTGTAAGTAGTTACTTACAAACCTAGATAATAAGTATTTAATTACCTCAAGTATAAATATTGTTGCCAATTAAATCATTTTCAAAAATTTTTTTTACTCAAATTTTAATAAATTACATCATAGGATTTGAAAATATTGATAGTTTTTGCATACTTATGATTTAATATGGAGGTATAGCATAATACTTTTATTCAATATTTTGTTTTTTGCATTCTATTGTTTATTATGCTAATTATTTCATATTTATACATACGACTCGATTGCATGTTTTCTATGGACTTTTTTTATATACCAGAGACTGACAACATGTGCGGGAAAAAAAAATACTTTTTTGACTTTATTACGTACTTATATATTTACATGTATAATAAAGAATAACTACTATTTCATGTTTGTAATAAAACAGTTACATAAATGTGAAGTAAGGGGTGTCTCGAAATGCTTTTTTACATTTTAAAATGTCTCCCAAATCTAGTTTTTTTCAAACAAAAAATACATTTTATTGGCGTTATGGAGAAAAATTTCTAAACTTTATTATGCAAAAAACCATAGTTTAAAATTTTATTTTCTTTTGCAAAATTTCGCACTTTTTTCTTAACGCTGTGCATTAGACACACGTTTTACCGAAGTGTTTGATAGGTTTTTTCCAAATAAATCAAAATTTTTTTACATTTTCAGAAGCTTTGAACTTTGTTCTTAGGTACTGCTTAATTATAGCCCAATAGCGTTCAATAGGCCTTAGCTCTGGACAATTAGGTGGATTCATGTTTTACAAAATTTATTTTGTTGGCACCATACCACTCAAGGACATCTTTGCTGTAGTGGCAGCTTGCCAAGTCGGGCCAAAACAATGGAGGTATATTGTGGCTTCTGTATAATGGCAATACAGCCTTTTTCAGGCACTCATTAATATAAAATTCCCACATGTACATATTGCTTGCCATATCATATATTTTTTGGCGAATTTTGAAATCTTTTTATACTTAAATTTATCGGAAACATTAGCTCTTTTATTAGAAACATAAAAACCCTGACCAGGAAGCTCTGAATAGTCAGCCTTACAATAGGTTTCATCGTCCATTAAAATACATCCATTAAAATTATTTAATTTGTGACGTAGCAACTGTCTTGCTCTTATTCTTGCCGTTTTTGTTCCTTTTTCGTTTCGGTTTGGAGCTTTCTTGACTTTGAATGTTCTTAAATTTTCTTTTTTCTTTATTCGTTCTACAAGCGACTTCGAAATATTTAGTTTTCGTGCCAAAGTGCTTTCACCTTTTTCACGATTTGAGGATTCCTAAAACCACGAGGCCCTCCACCTTTCTTGTGCTTAATAGACAAGTCTTTTTTGAATTTAAAAATAACGTTACGGGCAATCTGTCTGGACACTTTTGCCCGTCGCGCAACTTCAGTGTAAGAAAGTTGTTTATTTTCGTTATAAATATCCACAATATTTTTTCTCACCTTTTCTCTATTTGACGACATTTTAAATACGGATTAAATAATTTTCATAAACTTATTAACAAAGTATTGTTGACACTTATAACTATCACAGAGTGGAACAAAAAAATTAATTAAATAATAATTGTTTGCGTAGTGCCCTGTAAAAAATGTAAAAAAGCATTTCGAGACACCCCTTAGTACTTTTTTCAAATACTTTAATTTTTCACCGTTATTACAGAAATAAACGTGCGGAAACGAAATATCTAAAACTATGGAAATGCAACTACTTTTTATAACAATGTTTATAAGATTCTAATACTGACTTTCAAGTTCATATAATTTTTAAATTGTTTTATTTATGAACAAATTCAATTTTATTTGTGATAATGAGAAAATACACTGAAAAAGTAAGTTTCTATCGAAACTAGTCAAGTAGAATGTATTTTTAAAACCAGCTACGGTATCATCATCAACAGCACTCTTTGATCGGTATTTTAGTGTTGGTTGTAAATATAATAGGCCATAATCATAAACAAAAATAAAGTACATTTTATAAGCTGTAAAGTTTACTTTTTTTAAAGGTTACTTTTATGGCCATTATTACAACTTGCCGTTAATTAAAGGCAGGATTTTGTCAGACCGATAAATGGCTGTTTTGTAAACAAATAAAATTTTTGACTTGGAAAATATTAAAAGACATTTCGCAATTATTGATGATTTAAGTGAAAACAAAAGAGAATGCAGTTCCTTCAATTGATCATCCACCATTTTGTGCATCCCCTTTTGGTGTTCAATTTCGTTATTAAGCTGTTTTGCTTGGAGCTGGTTTTTTTGTTCGGAGTGTAATGACTCTTGCAATTTGACGCTGGCGCTCTAAAATAATGTTAGATTTCTCAGTCGTTGAAGCTGGGAAGGCGGATATTCTTTTTTATGGCTGGGGATATCGTCACCGAGGCATTCATTCTATGCTACTGTTGGGATTTTTCTGTGTTTTTTGAAAGAGATTGCTCGTTCATGTTTATTTCAAGGCCGTCACTGTCTATTAAACTTTCGTCCTCTTCAAATTCGTGTGCTATCATACCTTGTTCAAGACAGTCCTCGGCACTTAGTTCAGGAATAATTTCAGAGTAACCAGTCACTATTAAAGTCGGTTTTACGCTTGCAACTGACTTCCTAGCACTTACTTTCATACGTACCTATTGCGACTTAAGTTTTGAAATGTCGCGATTATATCCCGCAGAAATCATAGGACTTTAAATATTTTTCCAGGCATTTTTCTTTTTTAAAATCATTGACGCGTCATTACCCTTATTTTCTATTATATTGATATGATTGCTGATGCACCCAGTTAGCTTTCCTGTCCCGTATTTTCTTTTGCTGTAAAAATGTTCATTGCATCAATTGTTAAAATAACACATATGTATGTATGTGCATTATCCATTTTTTTTTTCCAAAGATAAGCCAAAAATATTTTATTAATTTTTTTTTTTTTTTTATTTTGTTCCAATTATGAACATTACACTATCAATTAAATAAAAATTAAGATTTTTAACTGAAAATATATTGCGAAAAATATCAATGAAAACATGAAACAATGAAAATATTAATTAAAAATTCCTAGATTTTTTAAAAACGATTTTAATTAATTTAATCAAATTTAATCACGCCTTTAATTAAAATTTGAAATTAATTTTGAAGAATTTATTGTATCAATAATATAAATGATTGAACCTGATTTAAATAACAGAACCCGGAAAAAAATATAAATATTTTTTTTTTTTATATTTTACACAATGGCCCTAAAACTTTCTGATATATGAACAATAAAACATGACTGCTTCTGTTTTTTTTTTTTCTTCCATAATTTTACTACAAAAGTTAACATTTCTCAGCAATCGAATAAGTTGTAGCCCCATATGTTACTATATTTAAACATAATATGTCTACATATATTATTAATCCTTCGATTCCCAGTGGAACATAGGGCTGCAAAAAATATTTTCCGTATTTCTTTATCATTACACAGCAGTTTCAGCTCACTCTGGAATACACAATGGTCTTGCAACTCCTTGACAATTTGTTGTCTCAAAGTATTTGCAGATCTGCCAGATCTCTTAGTACCTTTGGGGTTATATTCGATGAACAATATAACTAATATCGTTATCTGGCTTTTCCATTGCGTGTTCCAGCCACCCAAACTAACGCATTCATTCACTCCAACCGAAGAGAACCTGATCTGTTATATTTTAAATATACTTCTGCAACAACAGTTTACAGAAAAAAAATAGAATCACAGATTTCACATTGCTGTTAAAAACCTTGACCTTGGTATAACTGTTAAGATATTTTGTGATCTCCAGAATGTATTGAACTTGTTTTGCCTTACAAAGTCTAATCTAAAAATCTTTTTTGCTCTCTCCACTTTTTGAAACTATACTTCCCAGAAGCTTCGAACTGCCTTTTCAGCAATTTTGCTTTTCTTCACGAACATAGGGCCGCATTTTGACATTTTTAGTTGTATCTTCAGTATTTACAGTCAGATCTTAAAGTATGACAAATCGATGGTCAAGGAGACCAATGTTTTGCTTTAAAGAACATTGATCTCAAGTTCTCTGTTCCTATTCGATCATAAAAAATTATTTAACTTTTTCTTAAAATATATTGCAATAATTATGATTACTTCGTTTTTATATTTGTTGTTGCCGAACTAGGTGCCGCCTTTTTAAAATTTTCTTGATGCCAATGGCCCTTAAAGCAAACCATATGTCATCTTGAGCAAAAAAATCAATGTAATCACTCTTTAATATCCAACTGTGAATACCAAAAGTATAAGTAGAAAAATGTAAAAAGGCAACCCCTACGTTCGTAAAAAAAACAAAATTTTTTCTCGAACCTTTTTTCCCGGTACGATATAGTGTACAAGTGTGTATATGAAAAATTACATAATTATTTTGTTTATGTCAAAATTAATATTGTACAAGAGTATATTTCGTGATCTATAAGGCGTGGAGGCTGTATCTCTGAAAGCGGTTTAAAATTAAAAAAAAAAATATATCTTGTGACAAATTTTAAAGTGGGTTTAGAAATATAAATTGGGTGTAGAAATATAAATCAAACTGTAGATTAGGATGGGGTAATGAGATATAAAATGAATATTTTGATGTTTTAAACACACAATGGCTGCTGGAAAATATATTCATTTACAATTTAATTTAAAATTCTAGATCCAAAAATCACCCCACTTTTAAATTTGTAAGTACAACTTGACACGTCGTATTGTAAACGGACTTATTTACAAACAATAGTACTGCTTTGTATTACGATTGCTTTTGCAGAAATACTTTTATATCCGTTATATGTTTTTTTTATTTAATTAAACTTGAAACGAATATATTGGGTATGGTGTGTGGTTTTCTCTATAATGATGGATATTTATACATACTTACATGTATGTATTATCAGTAAAACTTTAACAGCACACGAAATGCTACTTAGGTGTCATTCTCTGGTATTAACTTATAAATATATCTTCTTCTCTATGCCCACAATTTAAAAAAGTTTGTTAGTAATCCATGGATGACTGCATAAAATTGCAATATTTTTATATAAAACAAGAGGGATGAAGAATTTGCTAAATTAAATTAGAAACACTGTATAAATGTTAATTAAACAAATCACTGATGCGTAAGAAAATGTAATTTTAATTTATTTTTAATTGCAAAGTAAAACTCCACTAAGAATAAGATGGTCATTCTCCTTTATTAAACTGAGTACATACAAATGCATTTAATTTAAATTAAATTTTAAAACAACAACTTTGAAATTTTTCTGTTTACTGCATCTACTGCTTTAAAAAAAAAAATTGAGGGAACTTAAAGAAATTTTTAATAAAAAGAAAATTTAAAAAAAATTACATTCAGTAAATCTTATCTGATTTTGTATTGTAAAAATTTTCAAAAAAAATTTGTATACAAAAAGTACTGAAAAAAATTTTAAATGTAAAATAGTGTAAACATTACTTTAGCAACACTGATTTAAGTGTGTCGTTACTAGGGTGATCGATTATTCGACTTTTTTATGAAACCGGGTTTCAAATAGTTTGAAATTTAGAACTTAAAAAAAAACCGGTTGCTATTTTGAAAATTGAGAAAAAATTAAAAAATATTGTAAAAAAAGATTGTAATAAATATTATATCTAAATATGAAATTTTTGCAGTTTATATACGTTTGGCTGCACAATTACGCAATAACTGACGTGAGTTGAATTTAAGGACAAAAGGTACTCTTTACAAGTAAAATAAATAAATACAATAAATTAATACATAAATAAATAAGACTTTTTATAAGGCTGTTATAAATTTTTGTATCTCCTTCTGTACATTTTTCAAATGTTAAATAAATCTTTGAAACTAATATGCACTAACGTGTTTTGTTTGAAATGATTTCTGTAATTTGAAATACATTTTAAAGGCTAGGCAGAAACTCTTTAAAATTTCATTTTAGAAATTCTTTCTTATACCCCTGACAGACATACAAATATAGGCATAAACTAGTTTGTTTGATGGTTTAATTGAAATTTAAGTTGACAGACACTCAATGCCATTAATTAAAATTAGGATCTGGAAGGAGAGATTATTGGTTTTTCTCTATTGTAACTACACTTTTTACCTAAAAGTGATCGATCAGCTACGTTTATGCTTCAATTACCTTTAAGGTTTATATCCTATAAAAAAAAATAATATTTAAACTCAGTTATTTTTCTTATTTTGCATTTGTTTTTTAAACAACAAATAAATTTCTTACAATTTTATGGAAGAATATTTAATAGTTTTTATTTTTTTAAACTTTTCGCGTACTAAATATGCTATTGTACGATTGGTTACAAAGACATAGGAAAATAAACTTAAAAAAATTAAAAACCGTTTTTTTCGGATAAAAAAAACCGGTGTATTCGATATTTGAAAAATCAAAATTAAAATAAAAAACGCCAGCAGAAAGAGGAAAAAACCGAGTTTTCGATCACTCTAGGCGTTACAGAGCCATCTGCTGTTCTATAGGCGTGCTATGTTAAAGCTTTATTTTTTTATAAAAAGAGAATTCTAAAGTTTGTGTATGAGTAATTCCATGTCAAATCAACCAAGAGGTGTATCTAAGTTGTACCTACTTAATTGCTAATTTCTGTTAAAGGTTTTTTAGGTACGCAGTTCAGCAGGGTCTCATTTGGAAGGTTATCAGATTGCCTTTGATTTGATATATATATATACAACATGATTTTTTTTTTTTTTTTTAAAGGTCAAAGATAAGTTTTCGTGATCTATAAGTCTAGAGGCTTTAGCTCTGAAAGCGTCCTGTTTAAAAAGGTATGAATTTTCAATAAATAAATCTTCAATTCAACAAATTCGTAAACAAATGACAAAATCCAGGACAGAAACTAAAAAAAGTGACTTTAAGAAAAGCGTACCTGATGTCGTAGCCATCCATTGGGATGTCAAACATTTACCCGGCTTAGATGTAAGAAACTCAAAATAGTAATGGCAGCCAGTTTTAAGGAGCTACTTTTTGCAGTACCGAGATTGGAGAGTTCATCTGGTAAACATGAAAAAAAAAACTATAAGAACAGCCCTGGAACCTCATTGACAAGGTGCAAATAATCTGTTGTGATTGGCGACTTGGCGCTTTTGACTTGTCGTCATCATGTTTAACTAATGGAAAATAAAAATAAACCCAGTAAAGTGCACACATGTCACTTCTACCTTGAGAAAGGGAAACTGTCCTAATCTGAAGATAAATAAGATCGCTATCACAGTTTAAAATCATATAAAATATCTTGGTATACACCTTGATCGACGCCTTACCTGGTCTCAACATATCGAATCCAAATCCATACAACTCAAACTTAAAACACTACAACTTCAGTGGCTTCTTTGTTCTTATTCTGCTCTCTACCTAAACTACAAGGTTGTACTCCACAAAGCCATCATTAAGCCAATATGGACGTATGGTATCCAACTATGGGAAACAGCTGCTGCTGCTAATATAGAAAAATTACAAAGACGACAAAATAAAATATTGCGACTTATTACTGGAGACCCGTGGTATATTACTAACACGAATATTCATAAGGACCTTAATATTCCCTTTGTTCGCGACGAAATAAAATCCTTCTGCTCAAAATATGTACGAAAGCTGGAAATTCATCCAAATCCTCTCGCACAGAATCTACTGTATTATAATGGACATATTCGACTCAAGACATAATCGGACCCGCTAGAACGATGACCTCTATGCAATGAAAATAGGAGCCTCTATTGCAATGGCAATAGAGCCAGAAATTATTTAATTTAAGATTTTAATACTTATTGTTATTTTCTTAATATAAGTAGGAAGATCCAATAAATAAATTATGAGTTAAAAAAAATCATGTTTATGAGCTAGTACTTAAAAATGTCTTTGAAGCCAAGATTAAGCAGAATGTTCAATCTCCTGCAATACAAATTTTTCAAACATAGACAATTAGATTAAGATTGAACCATGCATCGATTTTGTTAGAAAACACATTCCTGACAAACAAATTTTATACTTCCCAAAAGTTAGAAAAAATGTTCTGAAACATTGATTTTCAATTGAATGAGTTTTACTCTAAAAAAAAACGAAAACAATTCAAACATCCAAACTACGTATTTATGAATTCTTCACAGGATGCCGCAAACCACTAAGAACGCATTTACTGTCAGATCTTATCAGTCATTTGTAAAATAAACAATTTTATACGATTAAAATCTAAAATTTTATTAGCACCAAATCATTAAATTTAACACTTGCAACCGACAAAACACTTGATACGTCGTCATACATACACTATGATCATGCAACAAAAATTGTAATAAAGTGTCAAACGAAAAAAGAATGAAATTTGCATAAAATTGCGTGAGGAGACTTCAAACGAAAGTATTAAAAATACAAATAAAATTTAACACACAATATAGAAATGGAAAAAAAATAAAATAAATATGAAAATTATTTTTAAATAAAATAAACACTAAAGGAAATATCAATCTATTTAAAAGAAAATTAACGCAATTTATGTTGTCTCTAGTCCAACCTTGATCTAAAAAGACAGCAGCATAAAATGCCCACATACCCGGTTGGAAAGTAGTAAAAGATTTTCTTATGCTTATGTAGAAATATTTAAACAGAGCTGTTAAATTTGGATGACGATTAGTAATCAATTAGATTACATTTTAAAAGGAATGGTATTGATTACAGAATTCTTTTTTGAACAATTCCTGATTGTTAATTAACTATGATTATAAATACTCCAAAAGTAATCAAAATTATTTAATCAAAAGTTATCCAAAAAAAATTGACTACTTTCAAGGAATTTTTTTGATTATTTTTTTTTAAATTTTAAATTGACATCATGTTATATAAAGGGTTTTTCAATAAGAGCGCTAAAATAAAACAAAAACAGTTTTGGATATCAATGAAATTCTTTATTTCTGTGAAAGTACGTTCGATGTCATTATGTATGGAAATCTATTTATTTTGCATGGCCACCACGCTGTGTGGCGCGTGTCGCCGTCCTGTTCGAATCACATGTCCTCCAAGTCAATATTATCCAATTGGAGCCAAAAATATTCTGTTATCAGTAAACGGTAGCGATTCCCATTCACAGTAACTTGCCGGTCTTGTTCATCACGGAAGAAGTACGGCCCAATGACGCCGCCCATAAGCCGCACCAAACTGTAATTTTTTCGGAACGCAATGATGACTCATGGAGTACGTGTGGATTGCTGTCTGACCAATAACGCATATTTTGCTTATTGACAAAGTCATTCAGCAATTGCTTTAAAATGCATATAAAAGAAATTAAGAAGAATGCAGAATTATGCAGAATGCAAACAGGTTATCAATTATCAAATCGATGAACAACAATAGCATTAACAAAAAATTAAAAAACAACAATTAATTAAACAATGGTAGAATTTCATGTAGAAAATTGTATTTGTGACAGTATTGCCATAATTTCTCCAAATAAAAAAAATAATCAAAAATAATTGAAAATAATCCTCAAAAGTAGTCGAATTATTTTTTGCTTATTTTTTATTATTTTTGATTACTTTCTCGTAATTTTTACTAATCTAGATTATTTTTGGATTTTCTGCAATTGTAATCAATTAGTAATCATGCGAATCTGAAAATAATCGTAATAGAATAATTACTTCAACTTTAAAAAAAAAATTCTAATTACTAATTATTACGACTAATCATCATTACTTAACAGCTATGGATTTAAAAAAGAATAGTCTCAATATTTTCAAGGGAAAAACTTGTATTCTGTAAAGTATTGCGAGTTGCCTAAATGAGCTTTTATTTTCCCTTTAATTTGCTGACAAAGTGCAGAATTGTAATAAAGACAAATTATATGCAAAGCTCTTTTAAGTGCTTGCATTTCCAACTGGGTAGGCATCTACATGCATAAATACAACATCCAACTTTTTGCTGCTAACATACACATGCATGCATGTATGCATGTATTTTTGTAATATATTCAGTATAAATTATTTGCTTTGTAACACTCCCATATATTTATTTAAACTATGTATGCCAAGTGCAGCTACTGTCGTTACTTATTACAAACTTATTTGTATTTATTGTCGTTGTTAGAATCTCTACAGAATTAAATGTTTTGTTTAAAAGTTAAAAATTCATATTCATTAAATATTGCTGTCAAGTAAGTGCAATTGTTTCAATTAGACAGACGCACAGGCAGTTAAAATGTCAAGATTTTTAACTAAACATTTAGTTTCTAGCTTGTTGTTTCTTTTTAAATAGGAAGGAAGAACTGTATGATTTTATTAATTTGTTTTTTTTTATTTTTATTAAACATTTAATGTTCCTAAACTAAATGGTTTGTTTTAAATTTTTTTATATGCCACTCGACCATCAACTTGTAGCAGTAACATTTGAATTTAAACAATCAAACAAAGTAATTAAATGTATTTTTCTATTCTACACAAAAAAATAATATACCAGACCTCGCTTTAAGTATAGCGATCGCTGTAATCTAATAAGCGATTTTCCGTCCATACGTACAGTTACAGGCTGCTGTTAAATATTAGTTTACATTTTCCCATCACGAAAGCCCCAGCTACGGCGAATATTTCATCATAGTATAATATTTGGGCATTTCCATGTCATCGTACGTGACATTTGTACTCCTATAAAGTGGAGTAATTTTTGCAAAAGTAAGAGTAACTAAAACAAAATTAGATCTTTCTGTTCCATCCTTTATTTAAAAGAAAAATTAATTATATTCGAATCATTGTTGTCTGAAATATCCAGAAAAATAAGAATATATCGTACGTGACATAAAACAAAAGTGAGTTTGAGGTGTATATGGAAATATGAAAAAATCTGCGAATCTTGCGAGGTATTTTTTCTTTTACACTTTTTTACATTAAACCAAATATTTTTCTTTTAAAATCCATCATACTTAATTGAAAACAATCTTTAAATGATTTTATAATAAACTCAATTTAATATCGTACGTGACAGATTTTTCTCTAATAGTATTCTTAGGCAGTAAAATTTTTATGTTAAAAAAAAGTTAAATTCTAAATTAGGTGCTCTTGCGACTGTTCAAATGCGAATGACGGAGACAAACAATGTTTTTGCACTACGTACGTGACATAAAAATAACATCCAAGAGAATCAAAAAAAAAAAAAAATACCGCAAATCGGGCTCTATATTTTCTTTTTTCTTATGGATCTTGTTAATTTTTGTTTTTACCTAATTTTTGTGGAATATTTACAATTAAAATTTATTTTTACAATTTAGTCGCTAAAAAAACATAGTTTATTGCAATTCTTTAAAATACGTCAAAGAGATAATCAGATCCAACTCTTATTATTGCTCTTAAAATAATTTAATAAGCTCTTAATACCTGCGCATAGTAAAATCAATAAACTTTTATTGAAAAACTTCCAAGAATTTTTATTTTTTTTACAGTCGTGGTTCACATATTAATGGAAATGGCCATATGTCACGTTGAGATAGCTGTGTCTTCTGGCTTAACCAAAAAGAAATAGTTTTTAAGAGACAGGAAACTCATGACCATAAAAAATCAATGGCCAGTATCTTCGCTTGGAACACACTACAATTATTAGAAAGTTATCCTATACCAGACTATACTAGAGTCTGCCTAAAAGTCGCCCAATCTGATCTGCGCGGATTTCTATAGGGATACTTTCAACACATACTATAATCTAATACAAAATTGATTCTGCTGTGATCCGAAAACGAGTATACACCCCACAACTTTTCAACCACTTACAAAAACATTACGGAGGGTTGAATCCATACTGTCTGTAGTAGCCTTAAAGGTAATTCTGAAGTCCGTATTATTTCAAGCTTTGCCTCTGGTCACAGCCTTAAACCTAGGTTTTAAAGATTTCAAAAGAAATCTTGTTACCACAGTTGACGCCCATTGATGCTCACTTACTTACTGTTCCGCACGGATTATTCATAACTTTTCAAGTTTACCATCAAAAGACGCTATTCAATCAGTATCAGTGCGATCTATTATCGCTGCTAGAAATCCAGGCTTGATGACCTCTTACACTTCTTTGATCGTTTTCAGAACCCGCTCTCTTATTCATCTTTTTTTGGAGATTCATACTAGAACTGAACCCGAACCCATTCTTACCAAAGGCACGCCACTAGCCTCATTTCGTTCTGAAGGCTTACGCGTTATAAGTGGCATGCTGTTGCCTGGCACATTTTCAGTTCGATTAGTGTCGTCGTCTTGCAGTGACGCCTCTATATTCTTGAAAAAGTTAACAGATAAATATTATACAAATATTATTTTTTTATATTATAGAAATAACTATTGGCAAAAGTATACCAAAATTAGAGCTAACAGATGAACTGCGAATGGAAGGAAAGAAAAAGGAAATAAAATTTCTTTCAGTTTTGCAAATTCTCTATTGTTTTACCCAAACGGTTAAATAATCACCCAATTCTCATTAAATGAGAATTTTTCGAGTTTGACAAGTTCTACTTGCAATGAAAATTACCAACAACAACTTGAAGCATACAAAAGTATGAAATAGGACTGAAACACACACAACCCTGACTTCCCTGACTCATTTTTATACCCTTCACACGAGTGTGCTTGTCATTCCGTTTGTAATTTCTGCAATATTAATTTTAGAACGTACAAGTTAAATATATTAATTCTAAATCCTTATAGATAGAGAAGTTGATAAAGATATGTCCGTCTGTCTGTATGTATGTTGAAATCAACTTTTCGAAGCCACCTCGACGGAAACTTTAGGCTCTCCTATGGTACCACTTTATAATATATGCTTTGAAAAGATTTGCCTCTGTTTTTTACCCAAACAAAGTCAGATATTGCAGCTCCTATGGAACTCACTGCAACGTTTGCTGCGTATCTGTAAAATATGTACCTTGGACAACATTTACAGAAAATCTTGGTTTAATGTGTCAATTAACGACAAAGATAAAGGCGAAAAATTACAATAAAAAGTTCAAATTATAGATTTCCTTAAATAATTTTGGTCACAATTGTCAGTTATGGTCATTACATGATGGTATAAAACTGTGTGAAGGGTATATAAGATTCGTCATAGCCGAATATATCATTCTTACTTGTTTATTTATATTTAGAGTTTATCGCTTTATCAATCTTTTCACACCACTAAATCAGCCACTGATTAAGTTTTGTATCAATTGCATTACACGCAATAAAAAGTCTTCAAATTATAATCATGATTAAATGTTTAATTAAAACTTTTTTGTTTAAATCTTAAATCACATTAAAAAGTTACGAACTCTTTTTGTTGTAGTCAAGTTTTAAACTAATTGCACGATTTTTATTTTTTTGGATTTGCTATGAAATTTGAACTGAAATATTTCAAACCATAAACAAACAAAAATTTAACAATGAATCAATAATTCATGAATTAAAAAAAAAAAAAACATGATTGCAAAATTTCTTAAAACAATGTGAACAAAATCTAGAAAAAAATATGAGCCAAATTAAAGTATAATAAATTAAAGCGATATTTTGTTTTTGTGCTGCATTATGGATGACTTGGATATTTTAAATTGTTTGTTTTTGCAATTGACAATAATTAAGTTTAACTACGGGTGTTTCTGTTGGGGTCCAAAATCAGTTAAAAACTGTTGGTGAAACTCTAAGGTGTTTGTTGTTATTGGTCCATAGTTTTTGTTGTCCATTCATTCTTTAGTGCTGTCGTCATCTATTAAAAAATAAACTGACATTTTATTTTGCTTTTAGTATTTTGCAGTTTGGCGAATTGTTTATTTGTTTAAAAGTGCCACTAATATTTATTATTATTATAATTTTATTCTTTAAAAATATGAAATATGCAGTAAATTATAAAAAAAAATCTAGTTAAAAGTATCAGCAAAAAGTTAAAAGAAATTGTTGAACTATTTTAAATAAAACTTGCAGACAAAGTGCCGCCATACTAAGTTTTTGTTAAACAAAAAAAAAAATATTATTTTTCAGTCACTTAAAAAATATATTTTTTTTAATATTTGAGGTTTCAATATTGTCTTAGGCTTTTCGAGTGCTTTTTTTTTTGTTTGTGCTGCGTTAAAAAAAAATTCAACAAAATTAAGGCCTGCTTTTCTTTTTCTATATGGTTTCGAATGCAAAGGTCTTTAAACCTGGTTAAATGCAACGTTAAACATTTTGCTTTTGTTTTTATAATTTTTTTTTTTTTTTGTAACAATTAATGTATAATATTGCAAATTTCCAAACCATTAAGGTTTTACTTTTCTTTGTGTTATATTTCTCTCTGTCTCTTTTGGTTTATTTTCTTTTAATATTTGTTTACAAAACAAGGTTAACAAAACAAAAATAAGGGAGTTGGGAAATTAAAAACGACTTTAAAAGGTACTCTACTTACATAGAATCAACTGGATAAAACTTATTACACTTGTAATATTCAAATGTTGTGACATTTAATTCACTAATTGCTCGTATTACAGTCTCTTGAAAATATTTTTTTGTAATTTTTCTGTATATATATACACATGTAGGGGGAATATCGAAGCAGACCACTACTATCACGTGTCCCTTTTCGACCCCCTTCGCTCCTCAGTGATTTCGTATGTGTCCCTTAACCCACATCAGCGTTACTTCATTTGTAGAGGCACACCTATTGAGCTTCAGAACACACTCAAGCACCAAAGAGGAATTCACATCAATCCGCTGCATACGTTTTATAACCGACTGGTTGTCAAGTGCAATAAGAATTCTCTTCCCATGCATTCGACATTCCAACAGGTGGTCCAACGCGTGCAGCAAACCAAGCATTTCTGCCTGATTGACTGGCACGTAGTTCCCCAGATTTAGGGTACAGGATAGGTTCAACTCAGATGAGTACACACCAGCACCTGCCCTTCTGTCCATAAAGGACCCATCAGTTAAGATACTAATGTCATTCTCCACGCACTCATCGTGCATGGATCCATCCGCTATGAGCGTGTTATGTAGCCTTTCGACCACTTTTGCCCGACTCATGCGCTCCATCGGCATTTGACCCTCCCTAACCTCTTTATCCACGAGGTCGAGGATTCTCCTTGCGCTTGCGTTGGTGTGGTACGTATCGCGCCACATATACCCATGCAAGCAATCCGTTCAACCCTGTCCAACTTCCGCCTAATCGTCGCCTGAGAGGCCTTCGGCCACCAGACAACAGATGCGTAAGTGATCGTCGGTCTCACCACCACTGTGTAAATCCAGTGTGCAGCCTTAGGTTAGATTCCCCACTTCCGACCGCAAACCCGTTTACACTGATGAAGAATCCTCTTTGCCTTCTGTACCCTTGTCTCAAAATGATCATTCCAGGTTAGTTTCATTTCCAGCGTTACCGCCAGATATTTCACCTTCCTGGACACGTTGATCTCGGTTCCAAAAAGCATTAAGGATTCAATCTCTATGCCCTTCCTTCTCCGCGTGAAGAGCATAGCATCCGACTTGCCAGCATTTACGGTTGGTCCCTGTTCACACCATTCTTCGGTTACTAAGAGCGACTGTCTCATGCAACCTAAAATTGTCCCCATGTGTTTTCTGTAAGAAAACACAGTTCCTTTACAAGCTTTTAACATCTACATTATCCACTACATGTCCTGTTAACTTTAAAATAAAAATTTTAACAAAATTTAAGTTTTAAAAAAATGTTCTACATATAAATTAAAAATTTATTAAGATGCGTTTATTGATATATGATAATTTATTTACATACAGATAAACAAGCAGTTGAGTTAATCATAATCTATGTGCATCATACTATGATTGGCTTGTTTTATTGTTTTTAAAATGGCTGTATAATGGTTGCAGGTAATCATAATAAGTTTAATTAAATTTTTTATGCAACTTTGTCTCTTCGTGAAATATATATTTATTTTAATTTTATGGCGGTGTATATAGTCAATGATTTGGAATTCAAAACACCATTTTTTAGAATTTTCGTTTGTCTGTATTTCGGGCATCTTAAACTCAATTTGCTCAAAAACTACATGATGGATTTTGATAAAATTTTGTAAGAAGGTACCAAGAACATATAGGATAGTTTTTAACGTGAGATAATTTTTTCAATATTAATTTGTTTTTAACCGCTCTTTTTCCCAGCAAAATACGACATGCAAAAGAAATAGTGAATGCATAAGTTCAACCCAAGATAAAATGGTTCAATTTAGATAAAAGATGCATGATTTTTGCATTAACGTGTCATTGGAGAGCATGAGTTTATATAAATATATTAATACATTTCACTCAATTTCAATTAGTGAAGAGACATCTTCGAACGTATTATCTTAGGACCACCCTATCTAAAGCACTGTTCAGCACAAGGGCATTATGCGAATTATGGACATGCCAGAATTTTAGGTATGATCAATATTGCTTCTCCTATTGATTACAAAATACCTGAACCAGTATTCGATCCGTGTTTCGCGACGAATATACCGGAACAGATTCAGTATCATGGAATATCTGGCGGGAATATTGATATATTTACTGACAGCATGGCGGCTATTAGGTCCCTGGAGAGTGTGTACAGCACATCGAAAATTGTCCAAGAATGCCGGGTGTCTCTTGAGGAGATAGCGAGACATTCGACGGTTATCCTTGCATGGGTTCCAGAACATGCGGATATTGATGGTAATAATAGGGCTGATGCACTTAGGAACCTCATAGCGGTCATAACCGGACACTGACCTATAGGTACACATGCAAAAAGGTTAAGTTTCCCTTACAATGACTTCTGCAGAAGTTGCAACAACGACGAATAGGAGGAGACAACTGAACATCTTCTCTGTAATTGTCCTGCATTCGGGGACCTGAGCCACCAGATTCTATGCCAGCGAATACTTGTTAATAAAACTTGTCTTTCCACATGTGATCTGGGGAAGATTCACAGCTTTATAAACAGGACAGGATTTCTGAGTAACGACAGCCAGGGGACGTAGACGAACGGGCGTTTGTACCTACCTAATTTCAATAAGTGCATAGAACGCTTGCATAGTACGTGAAAAGAAACCCATATTTTATGAGTTAATAATGTCTATTTACTAGACATTTTCAAGATTTAATAAGAGAAGATTTTTTTTTTCGGTTGCCCTTACAAACATTTCGTGTTAACCGTGTGTTAGCCAAAAATGTTAAAGGGATTAGAAAAATAAAATAAATTAAAATTGAATAATTGTTGGTTAGGCTTTTCATCAAGTTTTTTACGATTTTTGGTTTTTATTTTGAATTCTCATTATGGTTATGAGAATTTAGAAATAAAAACTTATAACTTTTTTTTGCTTTATTAAAAATTTTTCGGTAAAGGTTTACTGATGTTCTGGCATAAGCACAAGTGGATTGCATATAAACCAGCTTAAACACAACAACCAAATAAATATGATTGAAAAATTATGGGACCATATCCCGAATAATTTAATAAAATATTGTCCATTTTATTTATAGTCATACATATGATTATTGCACGATACTGTAATTAAATATAATGATGTTAACTGGCAACCATTATATATTTTAACTACAATCATACAATTCAATCATAGCTCTTTGATTATGATTACCACAACCATGTTTTTTTTGCATGCTCGTGGAGGACAAGTGAATTACCCACCAAGGTCGTGCGATTTGATGCTTTTAGACTATTTTTTTGTAGGATTCAAAAGTGTACACTAAAGTCCCTCAATGTAATTTCTTATGGTGTTCCAGTTCGAGTTCGCCAGGTACTTCAAATTCGGCATACTAAAATTCTCGCGACTAATATGCCCAAACGCAAAACAATGACAGAGATAGTGTATTAAAGTCTCTTCATCTTCCTCGCATGCTCTACATGTCATTTCCTCAGACAATTTCACGCGAGCTAGATGGGTTCTCAACTCCGTATGACCTGTTATCACAGTGGTTAGTCTCCTAAGTGTTGGTCTAATTAGTCTCAGAATTTTCTTTGATTTCCCAAGATTTGGGTCACCCCATAGTATTTTTGTCACATTACCGACATCAGTGCCTTGCCATTTTATGGCATGTTCCTCCGTCGCCCAACATTTAAGTTCATCCTTGAATCGTTTAAGGGGTTTAGCGTTCTCCAAAGTTATAGTACTCAGAAGAGCTCCCATTTTGGATAATTTGTCAGCTTTCTTGTTTCCGATCAGCCTGTGATGGCTTGGTATCCATATTATCTCCAGATGTTCACAATTTGCATATGAGCTTATCTCGCTCTTGCATTGCAGAACATTCCGGGATTCAACTCTTTGTAATTAAAATATGTAATTAAATAATTTATGTAAATCATTTATCAAGTACATTCTACAATATTGTTATAATAACATTATTGAAGTCTCCCGTCCTTGTTTTTACATTAATATCTAATTATAAGTTCTGCATTTAATTTTAACTCCGACAAAAATCGGTATACCTGCAGCAGAAAATTATTTTCCAAAAAACTGTCTTTAAATAGCTAAAACATCGTAACTGGTAATGTGCACCATGAACAAATGAAGTATCAGTACTATACACAACAATATATGTATATGAAAACTCATTTAAAAGAATGAAAACAAAAACTTAAACGATGAACTAAGAGCTAAAAGTGCTCAGTATAGTGAAACGTTCACTTAGCTCTTTTGGGTGAATAGTTCAATTGAACTAGGTCGTTCAGCACTACACAACTCTAGTGTACAGCAATAGTCCTACAACAGTTAAGGAGCTTAAAAACAACATAATCGTTTAGAGATAAACTATTGATAACAGTTAATATATACCAAAATTTTTGGCATAAGTAGTTTACGATCTGAATTTTGCTATTACTAAGATGGTCGTTAAACTTAAAGCCGGTTTTATGAATTTGCCAATTCCCAAAGAAAAACATTTTTTTTACATTTTCTAAAAAATTTAGGAATTCCTAATTATTTTTATTTAACGTATTTATTTATTTCTTTTCCAAAGAATTTGTTAAACATTTTCTGTAAACACGGAAATTTTATAATATAAATTTTTTTAAGTAAACAGATTGTTCAACACTTTCTTTAAACACAGAATTTATAGAGGAATATCTTTAAATTATAAATTCAAGTTCAATTTTTAGTTTATTTTTCCTCAAATAAATTTAAAGAATTTCTATAAATAGAGAATGTATTAAAAAAAGCTTCCAATAACGACAGAGTTTCTACAAAATTTCAGAATAAATTATTACATATTTAAGCTGCATTTGTATAAAGTTAAAGTTGCTTACAACATGTCCAACTTAATATACTAAATAGTTTATACAAAGTCTGCTAAAGCGCTAAAGAAACAACTAACGATAAAAAATAGTAGTAAGTATTGTTTTACTCTTACAACAATTGCGTATAAATAAAAAGGAAAACCATAAGAAAAACATTGTTCCTCTTAGATGCATATTACGTTACATTTGACGCGTGCTGAGACCACAAAAAGTCCAAAGTTTAAATTGTATTACGACGTTTATATTAGTACGGGTGCTTAAACAAATTAACACAATAAGTATTAAGAAAAAATTTTTTAATAAAAAATATCAAAACCGTCTTGTCCAAAGCAACTAATACACGGCATGTTTTTTACATCTGTCTTGTCAAATTTTCCGGTGCTAAAAATGAACATGTCGTGTGCTACCTTAAAACATTGCTCCTGTAAAACTCATGTGCAAATCAGAACTTGCTCTTTTTTGTTCTGACAAGTCACCTGACATCAGATGTTGGTAGAAATCTCTGCTGGAAAATAGTCAGCGGCGATTGGCTGTCAAATAACTATTTTGACAAACATGCAAAATGACTCATGAGTCACAAATTTGACAAGTAAAAAAACATAGTAAATTTCAAAATGGCATGTCACAGCAACAAATTTCTTTCTAAAGTAAAATTAAATTCACATTTTGTTTCTTTAGAAAAGTATTAATGAAATTTAAAATCGCTCAAGAGAATTTATTACAGACTTTTCTAATAGCATAATTCATATTAAATATCTTTAATGCAGTAAGCATACTTTAAGTTTCTTGAGATAATTATTTACTCTTTATGATTTGTATAAAAAAGGAAAGCGGACCCTTAAGATATGCAAAGATTTGGGCCTTACAACAAATATTCCAAATTAACGGAATCTGAAATAGGTAAAACAAAAACGGTCGGAATTGCAAGTAGGAAAAAAAAAACCGAGCGTAATATGTAACCGACCTGATGAACTATGAACTTGTGTAAATATTTATGTTGGCTAAATCATCACAGCTTGAGCCATTAGAAGTCGAAAGCCGCGAGTCGAGTTCTTCTAATATCCCTTTGATCAAAAAAAGTTTTTTTTTCAATTTAATAGTATCATAAAAGTCGTAGGAGATAAAATTGCCCACAAGTTTCATATCATCAACCACAGGCAATATACAGCGCAAAGTGTGGATAACGCCTTGTTTTATTTAGGCTAAACTATAAAGTTCAGTGCATAAAGAATGAGATCAGTGAAACCTTAACACACATTTTTAATTCCACCTTTCTTTATGCACAAAAAATATAACTGTTTATGATCAAGTTTGCATTTAAAAACTTGTGTACAAAATAATAGCATAATCGGGTTATTAGTTTGTTTGAAAATGGATTCCGAAGAAAAAGTGCGTGAAAAAATAATAACAATTTTTTAAAAAAATCCCAGTCGTACTTACAAATCTATTGCAAATGAGATAAAGGTGTCACGACAAACAGTTTCGCGTGTGATAAAAGTGTATAACGAACGTCGTAGTATTAAAAGGAAAGCTGAAAGTGGAGCTAAAAAAGGTATAACTGACCCACAGTTAGCTTCAAAGATTGTTAGTCTAACCGTAAAGCCGCCTTAAAAGCAAACTGTTCCGATTTTTTTGTAAGGAAGGTTAAAAGATATGAAGGCCTTAAGTCCTACAAGGTTCAGAAAGTGCCAGACAGAAATTCGAAGAAAAACTTGGATGCAAAAAGTCGTGCCAAAGAACTGCTTAGAAATTTTATCAACAAATATGAGTGTTGTATTATGGATGATGAGACTTACGTTCTTGCCGACTTTTCTCAGCTCCCAGGACGAAGTTATTATGTGGCCGATGGAAGAGATAATGTCGATGACCAATTTAAGTTCCAAAAAAAGACAAAGTTTCCAAAGAAGTACTTAGTTTGGCAAGCTATATGCACGTGCGGAGAAAGAAGCAGTAAATTTATTACTACTGGGATTATCAACACTGATATTTACATCAAGGAGTGCTTGCAGAAGAGGTTGCTTCCATTCATACGAAAACACAATAAGTCAACATATTTTTGGCCCGACCTAGCGTCGTGTCATTATAGTAAATCTGCAGCAAAATGGTATGAAACAAATAATATAGTGGTAGTGCCAAAAGAAGCAAATCAACCTAATTGTCCAGAACTAAGGCCCATCGAACGTTACTGGGCTTTAGTCAAAAGAGTGCTGAAGGATACAAAACAAGTTGCTAATACTACTAAAATTTTTTCCCAGAAATGGTCTTATTCCAGCAATAAAGTTACTAAGGATACCATCAAAACCCTCATGGTCTCAATTCCGGAAAAGGTGAAACCGTTCATCAAAAAAAGCTGAATTTTTACAAAAAGCATTAATTTTTTAATTTACTGTTATTTTATTGTTAAACCACGCTATTTTCATTAAAATGGATTAATTCGTTTCAAAGTTATTGCGTTTTATTCGTGTTAGGGTTTTATCGATCTCATTCTTTAATAAAATGATTGTATTTTTATATTGCCACAATTCAATTACAAATTATATTATAAATTGATTAATTGAGCGAAGTAACGGATTTTAGAGATTTCAATCCTGGGGCCGAATTACGGCATTCGAACGTGATCGAAATTGTAAAATTCCTATTAGAATCTCTATACCTAAAGCACAGCGAACTCGATCGTGATCGAATGCCGTAATTCGGCCCCTGGTTTTAGACATTTTAATAAAAATTGTACAATTCATTCATTTAAATAATTAAACGATGGGCGTGTCATCCCCATACAAAAAAAAAATATATTTATTGGCATATCTGCAGAACTTTAATTGTTATAAGCTTTAAGTTCTGTTTTATTGACTGCGACAACTTATTTTTTCATTCGCGCAAAATCGATAGGATCCGAGCAGGGGACGTGGTAACCCCTTGTAAAAAAATACATTTAAAGTCATTTTTTGAAAACTGTAATCTCTGTTTGGTTTAAATTTTGGACGTTCTTCTTTAAGTTACAATTTCCTAAATAAAACCAAAATTGGTAAGGATCAAAGAAGGGAGTGATGCCTTTAGATGAATGAAATACTATTTACGTCAATATTAAAATCTTTCTTCTACTGAATACAATACAAAAACTTTGTTGTGACCAGCAAATCAGTACGGATTCTGCTAGTATCCAAATAAAAAATATCCTATTTACTGACCTAGGTATTTAGGTCACTTCATACCAAATTCTAATAAAACTCCATCCAGTAATTTTTGAGCCAATCGAGTTCAGGAACATAGAACAGATATAGTTTTTTACAATCTTGTAAATATTTATGTAGATTAAAATTTGTTTTCCAAATGAGGATTGGTCACGTCTATTTCAGCGAATATTTGCCTTTATTTATTTATTAAACGTGTTTTCACACTCTTTATTTTTTTATTTAAATCTATAAAAAAATATTACATATTACGCAGGCAACAATTTTTTTCTACACTTTTATCAACAAGTTTATGTTTTAATAATATCACCTTCAATTTCCAAACAAACCGAATAGGGCTGTTTTTCATCCTTTTCGTTGTTGAAGGCATCAATTTTAATAACCAATTTATGGCGACCCGAAATATCTTCGCCCTGTATATCGACTACAGTCTCCAAATCAAATGGTACATGGTGATAAGTATGCTATAAAAATTCCATTAATTTGCAATTATAACCAGTCGAACAAAATTTACTACAACTACAAACTCACTCCCTTGTTGTTGATGCACTTCAAGTCATCGCCATCAATAAATTGAGCCCATGACTTATGCCAAATGTCATGTTCGTCGAACAGTGTTCTGCAGAAATCTTTTTCAATCATTGTAAATACGGTTGGTTGCCAGCTGCCACGTTCGTATTTCATAAGATCCGTATGCAATTCAATACGATCATTGGGAACAGCATCCCAGAGAATGGTTAACGAACCGTCCAAATGAACAGACTCATCTAAAATTTCAACATTTAGATTTGATAAATCCACGAAATCGTCTACACCCAAATAGTCGGGTTCATTTTTGCAATCCTGTAAAATGGACGCATCTTCAACCAAAAATTTAAATAATGTTGCTTGACTGACAATGCCCTCTTGCAATAATACTAAAATAAAATAACGCCAAAATCTCAATTTGAAACTCATTATGCTATTTAAACTATAATAACTTCACTGTTTGAATTTATATGAACGACTTTTCATTATTTATACTCAATAAATATTTTCGCATGTTCTTTTTTTTCATTTTTATTTGTAACATCATTATTTGATAATCGAAATGCTGTTGTTTTATTATTACTATTTTTTACGACTAATTATTATAATGAGTTTATTAACTTTTAACTAGATTATTTGATTTACATTGTAATACACAATATTGCAATTAGTATAAAGGAAGGAAATCGGGGGGGAATGGGAATAAAAAACGACGATTTTAAACCCTTAAATGAGTTAAAACATTGTTCATATGAAATTCGATCACACTCTATGTAGAAATGATTTTAAAAAGCAAAGCGGCAACATAAAATGTTCAATTTAGTTTTTAAATATTTATCGTTATTTTTTTCACACCATGGGATTTTTATAAACAAAAGCTTTAGCCCTTTAATTAAAAAAAAAACAGGATTCATATAAAATCTGGCCACACTCTAAAGCGAATTCTAAAAACATATGGCAACAGTAATTTGTTTAATGTAATTTTTAAAACATATTTTAGAATGATATTTCACATATAAATCCACACAAGGGATAATTTTAAAAAACATTAAAAGCTTAGTTTCGCAGGAAGAACACGCTACACCAAGGGTTTGACATTTCGTTTATCACTAGCCCTCATTTTTGACATCCATAATCTGTATGCTCTCTGTCATGAATTAGATTATATGTGCAGTGGAAGAATCAAAGCAGGCCATTATTATTTAAGATCCCTTTTCGATCCTCTTCGAAACTACCGACCCCTACTATTTTCTTCGTTGAGTCCCGCGTCACAAAATGCGTTAACTCTACATGAGAAAACCATTTCATACTGCCCACTCATAGCAAAGTCCTTTGTAATCTCCTTCAGGCTGAGGTCTCCTTTAGCATCCACACTTAATGTGTGCCTGTTTGTGATCCTTAATCTTCCGCTAGTTAATGCTAGATATTCACATATTATATGCGCTACTATTACAGTATCCTCCAAGCATAATCTACAAATATCATCATCTTCGATCTGCATTCTCTTAAGATGTCCTGTAATGACTTATATAGCTTATCGTACCCCGACTACATCTGAGTACCTTCACTGCACCACTGCCAAGAGATTGCTTGCGCATATACGAGCCTCAGTATCTACAAGAGGTTCCCTCCATCCACCATCGCAAAGTTTTAAAGATCATCAATTCTAGGTTCTGCTACACAAAATGTAGCTGCAGATCCCCTCTTCGCGAGTTCGTCAAGTGCTTCATTCCCAGCTATGCCCACGTGCCCCTTAACACACATCAGCGTATAAGCTCACTTACGAAGCTTTAGAATACACTCAAGCACTAAAGAGGAGTTCACCGACTAGTTATGAAATGCAAGGAGAATTCTCTTCACTTGCAGCATTACAAGCATTTCTATCTGATAGACAAACATGTTCTTCCCCAGACTCAAAGAGCACCTGCCCTCCAGTTCATTAACGACCAGTATCATTAGTAAAGATACTCTGTGTCATTCTCTACAACCAGAAAACAGGCAATCAAATTCATTACCAATCAAATGTTTCAGTTCTTGCAATCAAAATCAATCAATTAAATTTCCTTTTGTTTGTTTGTTTATTGCAAGAATCATAAATACAACCGTAAAATTCTATTATGACAACAATTATATTCATCACAGTTGTGATTGATCCATGGATCCATCCGCTATGAGCGTACGATATAGCCTTTCGACCATTTTTACTCGACTCATGCGCTCCATTGGCATCTGAGTCTCCCTAACCTCATTATTTACAATACCATGTCTAATCACTTTGGAACCGAACTGCTTATCTAGCAACCGTTTCTCTTAGAAATAAGTCCATTACTTTCGTTGGTGTGGTTATATCACACTATATAAAGCTTATCCCACTTCAGCCTAAAAAGCAATATTTTCCGTTTGAGCGCAAACCCGTTAACACTGCTTTAAAATACTTTTTGCCTTCTGTGTCCTTGTCCCAACACAATCAATCTTGCTTAGTTTCGTATTCAGTGTTATCTTCAAATATTTTATCTACCAAGACATATTGATTTTAGTTACAAAAACTATTAAGGATTCAATCTCTATACCCTTTCTTCTCCTCATGAAGAGCATAGCATCTGACTTTCCAGCATTTATGATTAATTAATTAATCTAGTCTTCTGAGGAGGCTGTCCAGATGTTTGTTCCACAACAAAGGTAATGAGACCCCTCCTTACAACCCTTAACTACTCTTTCCCGAATCCTGCTGCACTAAAACCCTAGATTCACTGCCGTATATTTCAGCATAGATACGATATATTTTACTATAATAGAATCAACCCCTCATCCATCAAGAGCATTTCTCAGTCAGAGAATCTCAGAGATCCGGTAAAAGCGCTTTCTATATTTAATACGGACAAAGCGACATCGCTATCAAAAATTTTTTCCTTTAGCAGATTTAGTAGATCTTTCAAGCGTACTGACATCCACTCAATGTCCTTTTCATGAGCGTATCTCTTTCAGGAAATTCGCTAACATCTTTTATATCGCCTTCAATAGAAAACCAATCAAGGTCGTGTGATTTGACATCTTTCGTTTGTTAAGATCACTTTTACGGATTAAAGAAGGTATCGATTCGTATTATTTAAACTTTTTCGAAATAATTCAGAAAAGATTAATGAGCTGCACGGGGTTTTTTAAATTCTATATATACAATATAAAGATTAAGGGCGGTATTAATAAAAAATAGTTTAGGTTTATTGAAGGCATATTTGACAAATTTCTCTACAACATCTGTCAAATAAGCCTTTAATAAACCTAAAATATTTTTTATGAATACGGCCCTTATTATAGTCTTCATGGAATATTATAAAGCAATTTCACTCGGAGCCACAAATTAATAAATGCACTTGGCACTCATGATAAAGGGAATAAAAGTATAAAATATAATGTTGAATTAGAAGTAGGTTAGGTTGAAGAAGAGGGACACCAAAACTTATGACTCGTATGCCCAATTGGCATGTTTTGCGTTTTATATAAAAACGAAGTTCCCCTAATAAAACCATAATCCTTATTTCGTTAAATAAATCAACTAGGTGAAGAACCGAGTTCCCTTAATGTTATTCTTTATGAATCTCCAATTCAAAATTCTTAGGTATTCTATTTTCGGCATAATTTTCGTATGCTCTACATGTCGTTTCATCTGATAATCCTATGCGATCTAGATGTGTTCTTATCTATGTGTGACCTGTTATTATACTAGTTAATATCCTAAGTGTTGTTCTACTCAGTTTCAGAATCGCCTTCTATTTCTCAAGACTTGCGTCAGCTCATAGTATGTTCTCATTACTTTACCGACATTTGTCATTTTCTGACGTGTCTCTTCATCGCCCAAACTTTAAGTTCTTATTTTTGAACCGCTAAAAGGGTTTAGCATTTTCCAAGAAAATTGTAATTAAAAATGTTCCTATTTTGGATAACTTGTCGACTTTTTCGTTTCCGATTTTCCCGTAAATTCATAAACAAAATATGAAGTAAGTCTATGGTCACACACGACGATTATAGTTGGGCAATTCTTGAGTTTATAGATGTTTTTACCGTTCTAGGTGAGGAGAAACAGAAGGGAAAAATAATCGCCGGTACTTGGCTATTTGAAGCAATTTTTTTTTTTTTTAATATTTGGCATTTCTTTTCATTTGGTGTTTCGCTTCTTGATGTGTAAGTAATTTAAAATTTAAATTAAAAACGTCACAATTTAAACGTTTAAAATATTTAAAAATAAAAAAAGAAAAAAAAATATTTTAGTGAAAACATTTTAATTAAAAGCGTTAATAAAAATCAATTATATTATTTTATGTATGTTTTATTTTTATTATTGCTTTTTACGGCTAAAGCACAAATGACAAATTGTAAGAAAATAAAAGCTAAACAAACAAACAAATTGCCAAAGAAATTGTCGTGTGTGAACATAAAAGCAAGTTCAAAAGAAAATATGGAAAAAGTTGGGCAATTAAAATCGTCGTGTGTGACCTTCGACTAAGATTAAAAAAATTTGCTAATAAATTGCACGGTACTGCAAGTTCTTAAAATAACATTTTAAGTAAAATATTGACTAAATATGTTTATTTGTTAATTTGTATATTCTAAAATGAGTGTGTGTGTGAGTGGCAGAGGGGTGTGTTTTCTTTCTTAATTAATGTTTTTTTTTTCAGTTTCTTGAAAACAAAAGACAAAAAAAAGGTGTTAATAACTTAATTATTTAACCTTAAGAATACTTCCATGTTCGTTTTATTTTTGTTTGTTTTATTTTTATTTTACTGTTTGATTCTTTTGTTTTAAGTTGTGTGTGTTGATTTTCTTTACCGGAAAAGAAAAACATTTAAAACTTGTAAAAATGGTGCTAATAAACACTTATATATATTTATCGATGCATGTTTGTATGTATTTATGCATATTAGGCATGTCTCCTAAAAAATGTGTTCATTTTTAATTTATATTTTTACATATTTAAGCTTAAGTTGACGATTTCAAATAGTAAAAAAAAAAAACTCATGCCTAAATATTTATATTAAAATAAAAAAAAATCTTTTTATATTTAATAAAAAAAATAAGCCAGAGATGGAATTGCAATAAAATTTCTTTGACAAGGGTTAATTTTTTTTTTTTAATAATATCTCTCTATAATTTTGATTTATTTTGAGCCAACGTCTAATTACTTCTAATTGTGAATAACCTTTTCGTAAGCAATATCTATAACTACCAACTAAAAATTCGAATGTTTGTTTCTCCATTCATGCCGTACACTTCTAATGTAAATGAAACCATTAAGAAAGTAATTTTTCACTGTCATTAAACTTTACAATTTTGCGTAGTTTGTTAAAAATAATAGTGATATTAAATTAAAAAAATCAAATATGGGAATTACATACATACATATATTGTAGTTTTATTTCATTTAAGTGTTTTTAATATTTTTGTTTTGTTTTTGAACATTTTTGGTATAATCACTGTTTGCGTGACTTTAAAAAGTTACGAACGTTGCCAAAAAATAAAAATTTTAATAAATGTAATAAAAGGTGGTTTTTTAGCTGTAACAGATATTTAACTATAATATAGTTGTCAGATCTGTAAACTTTATTTTTATTTGCGCTTATTCTTATTTTATTTTTTATATAAGATTTAATATGTACATTTTATTAATAAGTATTTCAGTAGAAGGCTGAAACCAACTCCCCTTAATCTATATATATAAAAGTGAAACTCTGTGTGTGTGTTCGCTATAGACTCCGAAACTATAAAACCAGTCGGACTCAAACTTTGGCAAGTTGTTGTACACATTCCAGGGAGTGTTTATGGGTGGCAAAAAGTGGGCGGGGCCACGCCCATAAAAAATTAGTCATCATTTTTAGATACTTGCACTTGACCAATTTTTCTGAAACTTTGCACACATATTGAGCTGTCATGACTAAATAATTTCGTGGTTAGAAAAGTGGGCAGGGCCACGCCCATAAAAACAATTATAATTTTGAGGTACTTGCACTGGTCCGTTTCTTCTGAAACTTTGCACACAATTGAGCTGTTACGACTTTACAATTTCGTGATTAGAAAAGTGGGCAATGCCACGCCCATAAAAAAATTATAATTTTTAGGTTTTTGCACTTGATATTCAATTAAAATTCAGAATGCATTTTGAATTATTAAGGGGCGTAGCAACGCGCGCCGGGTTTGGCTAGTCTATATATAAAAGTGAAACTCTGTGTGTGTGTTAGCTATAGACTCCGAAACTGTAAAACCGGTCGGACTCAAACTTTGGCAAGTTGTTGTACACATTCCAGGAAGTGTTTATGGGTGGCAAAAAGTGGGCGGAGCCACGCCCATAAAAAATTAGTCATTATTTTTAGCTACTTGCACTTGACCAATTTTTCTAAAACTTTGCACACATGTTGAGCTGTCGTGATTAGAAAAGTGGGCAGTGCCACGCCCATAAGAAATACGTTATCATTTTTAGCTACTTGCACTAGATCGATTTTTCTGAAACTTTGTACACGCATATTGAGCTGTCGTGACTATATAATTTCGTGATTAAAAAAGTGGGCAGGGTCACGCCCACAAAAAATGTTATAATTTTTTGTTGTAAGTTAAAAAAAAAATTAAATCGCAAATGTATTTCGTAAACACGTTGCATATTGCGTACCTACTATTAGCCGAATTTAGACAAACAATTTGGCTGCCGGAACACCAGAAGGCGGCTAAGCTGCGGCTATCAACCGATCGGCCTTGCAGTGTGATAATGAAAAATTGACAATTGAATAGCTGTTTGTAGCTAACAAAAATAGAAATTAGCCTAAGTTGGTCACAGCTTCAATGGTGGTCGTGTTGCCTTGTAGCCATGCTGTCATGAAATTAATCATTTTCATTTTAAACCGTGTATTGTATTTTTGACAGATTGTAGTCGGTAGCCTGCTGTCGTCTATGTGTTTTTAGCATAAATCGCCTTGCCTTAAATATATAAGATTTTGATTCTCTCGAATTTGGACGCTAAAACTTTAAATTAAATACGATTACAAGGCAAAAAACTAGTAGAGTTTATATATAATAATAAAATTTTTGAGTTTCTGTTTGGTAACTAGTTATTACAATTTTGTCAATGTACATTTGTAAGCGTGGGTCATGAATTTTTTGGACAACAATTACTTTAATTTGTTTGTCAATGAATTACTTTTTGTTTTTAGTTCGCAACTCATAATGACAATAAAGAAACTTCGTAGGAGACTTGTTATAATTTTGAAGTGATAACAATGTAATCGTATATGAAATACATACTTAATTCAATTCTTTTTTCGAAAAAAAAAAACAATATCTTACAGCATAAAGCACTTTGTATTATGAATTCATTGAACTAAAGAAACAGCTTGTTATAAGTTTTTTTTTTGTTTTGTTTCATTTTACTTAAATAATGTGTGGCCACTGTTTCAAATATTTCCCAGTTTTTATTTTAACGTATCAACAACATCTATAGAGAACCTACGCATAATCTGTTTGTTGAACCATTTGCAATAACCACTATATAACAACACCTATTTTCGTTGTGCTTTATAACGACTATTGTGCAATACACTTTTATTAGATGTGGCACCGTGAGTAAATTTTTTCTTATGTGTAAAAAGGTCTACTCGTTGAAGTTTTTTTTAGGTTTATGAATAGAAAGAAAAAAATTAGTCACAACCAGAAAAACTCACAGTCACAAAATACTAACGAGAAAAAACAGTACAATTTTTTTTAATAAGCTTTATTAGAAAAATTTTACTTATTCTTGCTTACAGTCTATTCAAAAGTGTTCACTACCGTGGTTTGATTTTATAGTGAGACTAGTGTACTGTTAGTTGATTGGAATAATTACGCGTGATCATGCCTGCTTCACTTCAGCAGTTGCCATCTCAAATTCTTACTAACAAGATCTATGTACATATCTCACTTCATGTGCATTAAATATGTTTTGTTTTATAAGTTTAGTCAACTGCTTTGTATTCACTTACTTGTTATGGGGTTTTAGTCCTGCCTTAATTCTATTTTTTTTTTTCCTTTTTCTTTAAACAACTGAAGTGTTGTTAGAAAAGCCAACTTTTATGTAGGTTTAGTTTCTTTACATTTTGTGCTAATAGCATGTCAATTTGGTAAAACTTATATTCGAATTACATATTTTCTAGATTAACAAGAAGGATTGAATTAAACTTCAACATATTTTATAGATTTTCGTAATATTGCTTGCGAGGTTACACTTAAAATGTTGTTTGCTTTTTATAAAATTCGTAGCATAAGTTGTCGTTTTGTATTCAACATAACTTAAACATAATTTTGGTATTTTCTAACAGTCTTGCAAGGACGTCGACTATTTGTCCTTAATTTTAATTAAAAATATTTTGATACACTTAAACCTATAGTAAATGTTGGTTTATTTCCTTTAATTAAACTGGGATTCTTTTATTGCAAACAATAATTAACACTCTCTAAATTTACGTTATAAGAGTTTTTATAAATGAAATCTAAACTATTTAGTCTGCTGGTTAATGTTGTTAACTAAAATCGAAATCTATGAAATTGCTATGGTTTTTTCCCAAAGATTTTAACAGTTGGATGTTAGAAGACTGACAGTCTAATCTGTAACTTTCAACATTCTATCACAAAAGAATGTAATAATGATGATAATGAAAAGGACAGGCATTTTCATGACCTTTTTATGGTAAAATGTCCTAATCGTACATAATCATGAATGATGCAATAAAATGCTACAAATGAAAACTAGTTATAAGAGATACTATTTAGTTTCAATGCTAACAGAATAATGTCGATTCGATCGAATCGATTTAGAAGAATCCCAAAGAGCGACATAAGTTTTTTTCCTATCAAAAATCGTCATCTCCATAAAATTTGTATGAGGCAAGTCGAAGTAACTTGTTAGCCCCTTTAACGCTAATGTAAAATAAGTCCTGATATATAGCGAGTCAACGTCTTTAAGTCTTCATTAATTGTTGTTTACGTCGCATTTTCTAAATGTTCTGGAACTATCTAACACTATCCCAACACCGATCTGTAGTTCAGAACTAGGCAGCCCTCAATTCCTAAAGTGATTCTTTGCCAAATAAATAGGTCGCTAGACCACACGTTACGAAAACCGGCAGATGATATTACATAGAAAATTTTGAACTGCAACCCACAAGGAAACTTAAGGCCAGGACGACCGCGAAATACCTGCCGATGACAAATCGAAACTTAAACGAAATCAAACATCTAAATTTGAATAATTCGGAGTAAGACGACCACAGCGTTTCGCAAATAAAAGTCCGATTTTGACGGAAGTTTATGTAGCGAAGTTGGCTGCAAAACACTGTTATTTTTGTTTGTTTTGTAGTTATTAAAAAGTAATGCCATTTAAGCTATTTTTGGTCAATCTAACGATCTTGTCTCCATTTTTATACCCTTCACCTGTGGTGCACAAGGGTATATATGGCTTTGTCCTTCCGTTTGTATTTTCTACAATTTTCATTTCCGACTCCATAAAGTATATATTATATGAATAGAGGAGTCGTTTAAGAGCTGACCGTCTGTCCGTGTGTTGGTTGAAATCAACTTTTAAAAGCAACCATATGTTCCTCAGATCTGTGTATGGTATCAACCTTTTGGAAATATCCGGAAATGAATCGCTATTGAAATTCAGCACAATCGCCCCATAACTTTTTGAGATATGAGCAAATAAACACGACTGCCTCTGTTTTACCCACCAAAATTAAAAATTTTCAGCCATAGAATAATTTTTAGTTACCTTTGCTACTATTTGTAGATATAATATGGCTCTAGAGATATTCGTGAAAATTTTTCGATAAAGCGGGCTCTAATCGGTAAAGTTATAGGCAAAAAAATTTTTTTTAAATATATATTCCAAAAATGTACAAACGAAAATCAATTTTTTAGCTTCTAGACAACCGAGAGAGTCAATATTGGTATCATCTGAAAGAACTTGACCAGCGCAATATAAGCATTTAAAAAAAATTAAAATTCATGTTGGCCACCACTAGAAAATGGCGGACAATAAATTTATATATGGGTCAAATCTGATATTTTAAAATGTAACTTCTAGAACCCCCTCAATATTGGTATAAAATGAAAGGGCTTGAACAGTAGAACACAGTATATTATTAAAAAAATGTTAAATCAAAGATGGCGTTTAAAACAAAATGTCGGATCAAATTTTTTTTAACCCCATCAATATGGGTATCAAATTATAGGGCTTGACTAGTAGAATACAGTTAATTCAAAATTAAGGATACCTATGTACATTATGGTGAAGGGTATTTTCAGATTCGGCACGGGCGAATATAGCACTCTTACTTGTTTTTATATTCAGTGGCTTTTATGAAACATTTTTCATATTTTTTATATATTTTTCAATACCTTTAATACGTTTTGTATAAAAAAAATTAATGAAAATATAAAATGAAACATATTTTACGTAACAAAATTAAGAAAAATCTATAACGTTATTTAGAACTTATAAAATTTGCACGAGATCCACCCCCTAATTTGCGTTATATATTTTATCTTTCTCCCCCGACACTTGCTAAAGTTTGAAATATTGATTTGATTAACCGTATAGATTGTGACTTGATTCCTCTTTAAACCCAAAAGTAACCCGAAAAAAATAACGTTCAGGGAGTTCAAAAACGTTAAAAACATACATACATGAAACGCTACAGTTTTAGTATGAACATAAATATGTATTTGTACAAATATTTTACTAGAAACTAACATAAACAATTCGTAAATTATTTATTTATAAAAATATGTTGATATGAACCCGTTCACGATTAACATATCTAACATGAATCTGATTCATTTAGTGCGGACTATATATTTTTTAAAACCATTTATAACGTTACTGTTATAATTTCTGTGTAAACTCCCACTACTACCTACTACACATAATATTTAAACCAAACCCTCAATAAAATACAATAAATTTCTTAAACAAAACTTAATTTTGACAAAGGCTTGTTTTAAAGTATTTTTTTTTTTTGTGCTTTTGTTGTATTTCTTATAAGTATGTATTGCATTCAACTTTGTAATAAAATACTTTTAAATAGTAGAACTTTTAACATTTTAAAATACATTCATATTTATGTAAAAAATCTATTTTGAATAATTTACGTAAAATTCAAAACAAGAACATTTTTATGACAGTAAATAAATACTCGTATCGAATAAGGAGCTGTACAAGCATATAAAAATGGCCCTAAAGCAATCTCATTATATTTACAACAGCGTGTATATTTTAATCTTACATTATAAAATACATACTTTCTAAAATGTGACATTTGTTTTTCGATCAAAATATTAAAGAATAGAACAAACAAATAGAAACAAAACTGAACGTTGGAATAAAATGAAGCTTAATCAGAACATAGATGAAATAGAACATTGAAAATAAAATAGGATATTCAAAACATGTTCATAATCGTACATTAAACACGGAACAAGGTTGGATTTAACGAGCAATTGTCTTATCATCAAGGGCATGTAAAACTGTGATGACCACAGAAACCTTATTTTAATATAAATTCGACCTACGAGAGTATTTACATGGTTTACCCCAAGTAAGGCTATTATTAACAATCAACTCAACATTTTTGACAGCATTTATTTACAATCTTTATCTTTTCCCCATTTATCAAAATGGCAACGTCGGTATCAAAATCGAAATGATATCTTACAAATTATTATGCACACTTTAATATATAATAAAGGCCTGCAACTGTTGCACTATACAACATAGCAACAAGTGTCACATAATGCAACTGCTAATTTATGCAATGCCGAAAATGCATGTTTGACAAAGACATATAAAGACAGTGTATAATTAGTTTAATTAAATCTGTACATAGTTCTAACAGAGTGATATTGCATACATGAGCATAGAAAATGAGAAAGTCAACACATGCGACACGTGTGACGTATGCAGCACATATTTTTTATAGTGCATTTTAATCATTGCAATAGAACATTATATGCAATAAAATCAGAAATTTATTTAATATAATTGTAGTTACATACTTTAAGGAAATTTCTTTTAAGGATTTATTTAGAAAATATTTAAATAAAGTCAATTTGTTTTGTGTCGGGTTTGGCTGTTTTTTTTTTTTTTTGGGATTTGGGTTTGCCTTTGTTTTCCGCAAAATATAACGCTCGTCCTGCTCATTAAATATTTTATTCGGTGCCTTCCTGCCTTTGTTATAAACCCGATTTTCATGTGTGAAACGCTCAATGATTTTTTGGACCGTAGAAGAATTCATGTTAACCATTTCAGCTATTTTTCGCTGTGAGTGGCCATTTTTGAAATGGCTTAAAACCAATTCTCTTTGCTCTAAAGTAGTACGCGGACTAATTTGAATTTTTGTAAATTGACACTCCAAGAAACGAATCTAAACTAAAAATTTAACAAAAAACATTGCTAGAATTAAAAATACGAAAAACGAAACCAAAAACAAAGCTGCATTAAAGTACCGTTACAGTAAAGAAAGACATGATATTAAACACAACAGCGTACAACAGCTTGCCTAAGTTGCAATGTCATGCTAAAACAGTATGTTTGAGTTGGCATGACATGTTATAACACCTTGTTTAAATTCGCATGGCATAGCAAAGCATGAAATCTTTGAAAATGACATTTTTACAGAAAATATTGAATTGTGCAGGAGTCTAATATATAAGAATTAAATTAAATACCATTTGCCGTTGCCCAGCGGTGAATTCTGAATATTTTCAGCAACAGATTGTACTGGGCTGCTCAAGTACAACTGTACATTATCTGCGTACATATGAGTTCAAAAATGCAAAAGCTGTTGTCCAAGAATTGACCGTTAGGATACTCCTCTAGATAAATTTAGTAGGGAAGGTTGGACATTGTTCAAACACAATGGACCCTAATGTTCTCCGTGTGTGGATGTTGTAGGTGGCTCTTGCTTCCTGCGTCCCCCTTTTCTACCTACCATTGGTCATTGTTCGATTGCGAACGATTACAAATTTAAGAAAATTAAAGGCGTGTTGTAGTTTCAAACAAATTAAAAAAATGTCGTTATTTCATACAAGTTTGCCCATATTCAACAGTATCGATTGCTTTCGAGTGGTCAAGAAGAATCAAGAAATTTAATTTCCCTTCATCCAAATTGCGTCGTATATTTTCAGACACATCCAGTAACGCAGAAACCCAGCTATGATTTGGGCGGAATTCAGATTGTTTATTAGTCAATTAGTTATTTCCTTTAATATATGTATGATGAAATTCGTACATACAGAATTTTTTCCAGCACTTTTGATATAAAGCATATCTTACATATTAATAGGCAAGTCAATTTCTTGTAGCACAGTTTACGCTCATATTATAAAACCGATTTTAATAAAAAAAAAGTATTTAGGGACTTATAAATGTTTAAACTTGCAACGCTTGTTGACATAAATTGTTTCAGTAAATAGTGTTTTTGGGCATAAAAAATAAAACACAGAGAGTGTAACAATGTAAACTCTCATATAAAAGATGTTTTGTTTTTTTAATCTCTTTTAAATTTGGTGTTCACAGTATCCTTGTCCATCGATTTTTAGGAATAATATAAAACTTTGTGCAGACCAGCCAAGCGGCATATGTACTACTTTAGACTTTTTTTAAAACTAGCAAATCTTGTGACGCAAATACTTATCTATTGCTCCTTAAAGTATGCTAATAAAATGAGAAATACGGCATAATAGCGCCCCTTATGAATCCACCAAATATTTTTTCTCCGAAATTATTTTTATTCAATTACTGAAACAAATATTTTGATATTTTTTACTTTAGAAAAAATCTACAAGAATTCTGTTGCCATATTTGCATAAATGTGCAGCTCTGTGGACTTTTGACAAAATAAAAATTTATAAAATAATTATTGAACTTAAATCTTCAAAAGAATTTGTTTGATCTGATCGGCGTCTTTCTAAGTAAAATGCTTTAAAAGATATTACGTATTAAAAAGATTTAACTATATTATTTATTTTTTTATCATAGTTTTTTTAGTGCTGTCTTTAAAAAATTTTAAAGTTTAATTAAAAGTTTTTAAACAAAAGGCGAACGTGTACAAAATTAGTTTTTATTAATCCACTTAATTTTGACACGAGTTGTAGAACAAGATGTCACAACAAAAGTAATCAACTTAAATTAAATGTTTTTTTTTTAAATTAATTTTTATATTTGAAAATTTGAAGTTAATCCTTTGATCCAAAGTCCACAAATATGATTATAATCTTTTATAAAACAGATCTTAAAACTTGAAAATTAATTTTTTCGCAATTCTGGCCTGCTACAACAAATCTCTGTGACGCGTCTATGGCATAATTTTTGCGAAATTTCTTAAATATCTATATTATCGTACAGTGTATGTTATAGAGAATTGGTCCAAAGTTCATAATTCAAATCTGTTCTCAAAATTAAATTTATTTTTTCTTTTTAACACAACGATACAAATGTTTCATATCTTTCTTTTGCTCTGGCTTGTTTTCTTCTCAGTTTCGTTTTTCAACATTTGTTTTGGTATATTTGTTTTCAATGTCAGATATTGTGTAACAAGTACATAAGATACTACGAGTACAATACATTTTAATAAAATGCATTAACAAGTATGTCAAGACAACATACATACAACAATGACATCGTCCATGTAATGAAACCAGAATCTTTAGTTTTAAAAAGCAATTAAATATCCGATGGTTTGCAATTAAATGTTTTTGCTTACACACATAAGCAGTGCGCACAATAAAAATGTTGTCTCACATTATAAAAATAAAACCGGTAAAGGAATCTTTGTTTTGTTTTTTAATTTCTTTGCCTCCTAATTTTTTAACTTTATTTAAACTAATAAATAAATTTTCACATTACGGGCGTCCTTTTGATATTTTGATAAACTTCTTGTTACCCATTAGCGCAGCGCCAAAAAAATTTCTGGGGGTAGCAAAAGCTTTAGAAATTATTTCTTGGTTAAAATATTTAACTCAGTACACATATAAAAATGTGTCATAGTTGGTTTTTTTTTTTAATTTCTTGCATTGCAACCTCCAGAATGATCTAGTTACGCCAATGTTGTTATCTGAACAGCAATTCTACGGTCTGAGGATTTATTATTTCTTTCTGCCGGGTTTCGTTTTAAAAGTCGCAAACTAAAAATTTTTTTCATTGTCTAAAAGATTGCTATTTTGGACACACTTGAATTTACAAGCGATTATTTTATTACAGCGTAGTTTCATTGCAAATTTTTTTGTGCAAGTTAATGATTATCGTCTCTGTTTTGTATTCCGCCTGAAATTAAATTGTTTATAACAACAATGCTATGACAATTTCATTACAATTTAATGAAGGCTTTCTGTGACGTGCCATTCTGTTGTTTAATTTTTGTAATATCTATCTGCCCTACTTTACTAGCTTATTATTTGTTTTGATATTTTTCTCGCCAAAGTTCATATACAAAAAAAATTTTAATGTCAGATTTCATCTATAATCAAAGAGAGTATGGCTATTGCAGCCACCTTTAAATAAATGCTCCTTAAAAACAGCTTATACTAGGCGCACAATTGTGACGAACGACAAATTTTTCGCCGCGAATATTGATCGTCAAAAATAAAACACATTTGTGTATATGAGAATTCGTTCAATTATGTCGTCGGTCGAAATTCGCTGTACGCGCCGAACTCTGCAATAGATTTATTTCTATTTCTTACGCCGGCGAACGAACAACAAATTGTTAAAAGGTGACCATTTTTATTAAATTTGGTTTTACTTTTCAACTTGAAAATATAGTTAGTTTAAAAGATGTTACATTTTCGCGTGTTACACGGCGAGTGTTTGTCGAAATTCGTCGTTCGTCGCAATTGTGCGTTGAATTCTATTTTCTATAGATTTGTCCGCAACAGAACGGAACGAAAAAGGAACAACAAACAACACATACAGATTTTTAATTGAACAGAAACAAAACAGCTGATTCATAACAGCACAGAACGTACAAACTAATTCTGCCTTAATTTTTTATTTTTTTATGCACACTCCTTTCTTACATAATATGTATGTAAGTATGTATGTATGTATGTATGTATGTATGTATGTAAATACAATACAATAAAGTAGTACAAATTTACACTTTAAATGCTCGCTAAATTATAGCGGGTTTTTTACATTTTGCTTGACTAGATTATGTTACAATTCTCGAGAAGTAATACATTGTCATATACATATGTACATTAGGGGGGGTACAACCAAAATAAGGCCCTATCACCACGCTGTAGCCGATGTTGTGCTGAAACCGAAATATGTTTCCTAAGGTCATTTCGGAACAAAACTCCGCGTCGAAGCCGATTTCTGAAAGCCCTTTAAGATTTTTTTTTTATTTTTTCAAATTTTTTTTTTAATTTTTTATTTTATATTTATTTAACTATTTACATTTCTTATATTATATGATTATAATCAAAATCACAATCTAAAAACTATCTTTGTTAAGTGTATATTTATTTTCTTAGAACTTACTGATCCCAAACTTAATTGCATTTGACGCGGAACTTTTTTTAACGATATCGAAAATCTAAAGATGCAGTTCTTATTGTTTTTTATGCACTATATGGTATGGATAGGGCCATTTTGATATTTTCAAAAATTGTAAAAAGTTATATCCCTAATGTACATACATACATACAAATGTATATAATGTGGCTCAAGAATATATAAGATTTGCAGATTTAATTTATTTTGTCTCCACAAGGCCGTCCCTGTTTCATTCAACAAATAAAGTGTGCGTACCAAAATTTAAAACAATCTGACCCTATTTAAAGGTCACTAGAAATTTAGACTTTTGGGATTTATGTATTAAGTTAAATTCAGTTTATAGTGTACTTTTGTTTGTATTAGAATTAATTTCTGTAAGTAAACTTTTGTTTTTACAGCGTATTTATTAAGCTTCGTTATTGTCTATAGTCAGTCGTCCTATTCTTACTTACAAGGTTAACCTGCTTTAGTTTTGCAAAACGAATACGACCGTCATCTTTAAACTTATTTCTATCAAATAAATACCTCTACACATATTTGTACTTTGCTTGAAGGAAATAAAATTCGGGGAAAAATTAAATTCGATTTATTTTATTAGATTTTATATATCTAAAAAAAACATATATTTGTACCAAAACAACCGGTTTATTCGTTATTTGTAAAAAATGTTCGGCTTCTACAAAACAGAAAAAAAAACCGGTTAAAACCGGCCGAATAATAACAGTTCGATCACCCTAATATCTATGTTGACTCTCTCGAACGAACGATTTTCGTTTTTTTAAATTTTAGGAAAAACACCGAAGCAGTTATATTTTGGCGCCTATAGCTTATATTTAAATATTTATTCAAACAATTTTTGCCTATAACTAATTCGATTAGTGACAGATTAGTCTTATTTTTACGAATATCTTTAGAGGCATATTATATAAAGGGTGGTTAAATTTTAAGGGTCGATGTTGGTTTTGGATAAATCACAAATTATTTAGGAAATTAGTGTCATTTCTTTTTATTATGATTACATTGGTATGGTTCAATTATGTATGAAACAAAATATCGGTCAAATGGCCGCCGCGACCTCGGCGGCGCACCTCCATCCGATGGTCCAAATTTTCAATGACAATGTTGATGTTCAATTGTTGGGCACGATAATGAGTCGAGGTTGACTGCTCTTTTGCCACACTATAGCGATAAACAGCAATGTTTTCAGGCATTCGCAGATGTTTTCACATTTTATACAGACCTGTTTTGCTGAAATTTAAATACTTTCAACAATTCTCCCGATTGTAAACGAATTTGAACGATTATGTTGATCAAAAGAATAACGAAGTGCACGAAATTCATTTTGATTTTAATGAGCATTTTCATAATAAGCCTGAATAACTTTAACGCTTTGCTCGATTGTGTATGTTTCTATGGTTCAAATTGAGTTGGTCTGAAATTGACAAATGTCAATGCAGAAAAAACTTGATGTTTAGGTGTGGTTCACATTCAACATCGGCCCTTAAAATTTTACCATCTATTATAAACACAAACGTGTGTATCAAATATATTAGGACTGAAAAACGTTATTTATTTTTTTTTTTGGTAAAATTATGGGAAAATCAGAGTCAGTATGTCATTTTGCATTAAAATATAAAGCCTTCTACAGTTCTCAGGCTTTCTTTATAAATATAATTTTAAAAGTACTTACAATTAAAAAAAATATGAAATAACAATTTAAAACACATAAATATAGAACTTTATTACAATTTGCTATTACATCAGAATATGTTTGGAATTTTTATTCTTGAATATTTCTAAAAGATTGATATCACATACAAGTATGAGCAACATGTGGTTGCTCTTAAAAATTTATTTCAACGAACACACGGACAGGTAGACAATGTCCAATGAAATTCTCTATTCATAATATTTCAGTAAATCCATATTCTTCGTGGGATTGGAAAAGAATATTGTAGAAATTAAAAACGGAATGACAGAGCTAAAGGGTGTTTTTTTAAACCCGATAGAACTTGAAATTGTAAAAAATAACACAAAAAATTAAATTGTAATCAAAATTTTTTTTTTATTCGAAAGATCAATACGTGACATTAACATTTGAAAATGATTTCGGGCATATGGGCACCGCGGCTATTCTTGACGAAGCGCATTCTGGACGTCCGTTGTTTTATCGCAAAATTGTGTTCAGCGATGAGGCGCATTTTTGGCTTAACGGGTTTGTAATAAGCAAAATTGCCGCATATGGAGCGAGACCAATCCACAAGAGACCCTACAGACTCCATTACATCCAGAAAAATGCACCGTTTGGTGCGGTTTTCACGCTGGTGGCATCATCGGACCTTATTTCTTCAAAAATGAGGCCGGAGCTCGCGTTACGGTCAATGGAGATCGTTACCGCACCATGATCAATGATTTTTTGTTTGAAAATGTGGATGACATTGATCCGGAGGAGATGTGGTTTCAACAGGATGGCGCTACGTGCCATACGGCGAACGCAACCATCAACTTATTGAAATCAAAATTTGGCGATAAGTTGATTTCGAGAAATGGACCTGTCAATTGGCCTCCAAGGTCGTGCGATTTGACACCTCTCGATTATTTCCTGTGGGGCTACGTGAAGTCACTGGTTTATGCTGATAAACCAGCAACAATTGACGCCTTGGAGGCCAGCATTGTTCGTGTTATTCGTGACATACGGCCAGCAGTGCTCGAAAAAGTGGCCCAAAATTGGACGTCCAGAATGCGCTTCGTCAAGAACAGCCGCAGTGCCCATATGCCCGAAATCATTTTCAAATGTTAATGTCACGTATTGATCTTTCGAATAAAAAAAAAATGTTGATTACAATTTAATTTTTTGTGTTATTTTTTACAATTTCAAGTACTATCGGGTTTAAAAAAACACCCTTTATATATAAATACCCATGGCACCACAGGCGGAGGACATAAAAACAGATAAAGTCGTGTTTATTTGCTCCTATCTCAGAAAGTTATGAGGCGGTTGTGCTGCTTATTGCGCCATTTAGTGCTGAATATATCCATACGGGTGTGTGCAACCTGTAGTGGCTTCTGAAAGTTGATTTCAGCAAACACATGGACAGACGCTCAGTCGACTTTTCTATTCATGAGAAATATGAAATATTTAAATATGCTCTCTTTTTTTTAAATAATGAGTAAACTGGCTACACTACGACTGCTACAGCCAGCGTTGCCGTTTTAGGTTATTTATAACCAAAATTGGTTATTTTTTTTGCCAATGTGTAGATGTGTATTTTTTTCTTTTAAAGCCCAAAATTCAGTAGTTTTTAATATGTTTTATTTATAAATCATGTTTTTATATGTACGTTTAACATTGCTTTAATTGTTCTCATTGTTCTCATTTAAGTGAGAATGTTTAGACAACATTGTTAGCACTTGAAACCCTATTTCTTTTAGCAAATGATCAACTCTGGAGTACGAAAAAATACATGACTATTTTAAAAAACAAGTATAAGTACAAATATTTTTATATTGTATTAAAATTTAAAATAAATAAAAATTGTATTTTAAATAAAAGCTTTTTATTTATTTATCGTTATTTGTAATAAAATTGCCTTTAAGTTTTTTTACGTTACTTGATACGTAAGACTTGAATTTTTGGTTTATTTTTAAAATATATCAAATATATTTTAATTTTGGTTACTTTTTTTTTATTTGGTTACTTTTTGAAGTAAGTTTGGTTGTAAATTTTTGTTGGTCGTGGCAACACTGGCTACAGCTATCGTTATTTTTAGTCGTGTAGTCGGCTATGTGTTCAATGTATTATACAAAGGAATTTTAAGCCAACTTTTTTGAAATGATGCGATTTCTGTTCACATTAATTTTACAGGTCACAATACAAAAAACATTATGAAAAAAGTCGTAGTTGTACATAAATAAACGTTAAATTTATAATTAAACTCATTCGCACTCATTAGACGGTCAGTCACACAAAAATAATCGACTCTACAAAAACACATTATAAATTTGCATTCTCGTTAAATATGTATAAAGTTTTTTAAAAGAATTTACTACTAAAATGCAAAATTTCGACAAACAATGGTGGTGGTCTGTAATTGCAGTAGTAGTAGTAGAACTAACTGTAACTGGTGCAGCAATAATTTTGTTCTTATATTCAAACACTTCGTTGCACAAATATAACTACTCCACTGTAGCTGTAAATACTTTCATTCAGAACACATTTAAAATCAACTAAAAATAAATTATTAAAAAAAAAACAAGTAAGAGCACTATATTCGGCTGTGCCGAATTTTTTAAACCCACCACCATTTTTATGAACTTTTATAGTACAAAATTTATTATTTTGTTATTAACTGTAATCGCTATGGAACAATCCCTTTTTACTTAAAATTTGTAATACTTTCTTTGTGTAACTCCGATTGGCTATTAATTTATTTTCTTAAATTAAGTCTTACAATGAAACGTTAAGTATTTCTACATTGGGAGTGATACAATGTTGTGTTTTTATAGAAACTGAAAAGTATAATTTGGTAACCAGAGGTAGTAAAATAATAATATTATGTTGATCTATTTAAATCAACATTAGTTTAAAAACTGTTGCCAACTTTAAGTTATATACCTCTTTTATCAATACTATAGTTTATTATACCCTTCACACAGTGAAAAAGGGTATATATAGGTTTGTCATTCCGTGTGAAATTCTACAATTTTCATTTCCGACCCCATAAAGTATATATTTTCTGAAAGCTTATGAATAGGGGAGTCGATTAAGCTCTGTCCGTCTGTATGTTGAAATCAACTTTTTGAAGCCCCCGATATCGCCTGGGCCCGGGTGGGGTATTAAAGAAATATTCGGGAGTAGATCGGTGTTGAAAATCAGAAACATCGGTACATACAAACATGTATACTGGTTAGAGTAAACGTGGCATCGAATCCCAGCTGAGCCAAAAAATTTTTTTTTAAATTTTTTTTTAATATTTTTTTTCGAATTTTTTATACCCTTCACCTGTGGTGCACAAGGGTATATATAGCTTTGTCATTCCGTTTGTAATTTCTACAATTTTCATTTCCGACCCCATAAAGTATATATTTTCTGAAAGCTTGTGAATAGAGGAGTCGATTAAGCCCTGACCGTCTGTCCGTGTGTTGGTTGAAATCAACTTTTAGAAGCAACTATATGTTCCTCAGATCTGTATATGGTATCAATCTCTTGGAAATATCCAGGAATGAATCGCTATTGAAATTCAGCACAATCGCCCCATAACTTTCTGAGATATGAGCAAAAAACCACGACCACCTCGTTTTTTTACACAATTACAACAACAACATACATACATACATGCAAAAAACATGCAAAAAAAAAAATTAAAAAAAAAAAATATATTAAAAATAAAACAAAATAATAAAAAAATTACAATAAAAAAAATTAAAAAAAAATTTTTTTAAATTTTTGTAAAAAAAATTTTTTAAAAAAATTTAAAAAAAAATATAAAAAAAATAATAAAATATAAATAATATCTTAAATAAAATAAGATAAAATTTTTTTGGCTCAGCTGGGATTCGATGCCACATTTAGTCTAACGTGTAGGTATGCACGTATTTTATATGGGATGAATGGTGATACAAACAATTGTTATTGCATGACTACACGTTGTGAAGGGTATATAAGATTCGGTACTGCCGAATATAGCACTGTTACTTGTTTTTATTTAATATATTATTGTTATTATTTTTTTTTTTTAATTTTTTTTTTATCTTTTTTTGTTTTATATTTATTATTTATATTAATTATTTTAATTTTTTTTTTTAATTTTTTTTTTTTTTTAACATACATACGTAAATTTATAATTTTACAATGGGATGTTTTTATATATGTATGTTTTTTATATATGTATGTACGTATTTCATATGAGATGAATGGTGATACAAACTACTGTTATTGCATGACTACACGTTGTGAAGGGTATATAAGATTCGGCATGGACGAATATATCACTCTTACTTGTTTTCTTATTATACCCTTCACACAGTGAAAAGGGGTATATATAGGCTTGTCATTCCGTGTGAAATTTCTACAATTTTCATTTCCGACCCCATAAAGTATTTTTTTCTGAAAGCTTCTGAATAAGGGAGTCCATTAAGCTCTGTCAATCTGACAGTCTGTCCGTGTGTATGTTGAAATCAACGTTAAGTCCCTCAACATCGCTTGGACCCGGGTGTGGTATTAAAATATCAGAAATATTCGTAAAATCGGTATCGATCTAATATTATTAAATCGGTATTGAAAATCAGAAACATCGGTACATAAACAACTGAGATATGAGCAAAAAGCCACGGCCACCTCGTTTTTTTAACACAACAACTACATACAACAACAACATACATACATACAAACGTGGTATACTGGTTAGAGTAAGCGTCACATCGAATCCCAGATGAGCCAAAAAAACATTTTTTTTATAAATAATTTAAATATTTATTTATTTTTTTCTTAATTTTTTATATATTTTTTTGTTAATTTTTTTTTTGTTTTTTTTTAATTTTTTTTAAATTTTGTTTCTTTTTTTTATATTTAATATTTATATATTTATTATTTTTTTAATTTTTTTTTATTTATTTTTTTATTTATTTTTTTTAATTAATTTTTTATTTTTTTTTTTTAATATGCATTCTTAAATTTATAGTTTTACAATGGGATGTATTTTATATAAGATGAATGGTGATACAAACAATTGTTATTGCATGACTACACGTTGTGAAGGGTATGTAAGATTCGGAACGGCCGAATATAGCACTCTTACTTGTTTTTTCTTTTGCTTTTTTTTGTAATTTAAAAGGAAGTCAGTTCCCTTGAGTACTGTTTTTACATTGATATAAAAAGAGTAGAACAATTCTTATTCAAGCTATTAACCAATTGTCCGAGGTCAGTGCTTCAAATGTGTCACGTAATTAATGTTAATACGTATTTGTAGTCCTAAGAGAATAAAAAACAAATAAATATTAGCCAAAATAAGAACAAATTGCGTTGTATGGAAAAGAAATAATAATATAAAATGTTTATTAACTCCTTTCTTTTTGTTTTGTTTTTTTTCACAGTGCGACTTGAAGAACTAGTCGAAGAAGAAGAAAAAAATGTGGTCAATAAAAATTTGATTAAGTATTCAAAGAACGTTAAACAAAATAATAATTTTTATGAGCCAATAATGTTTTTTATTAAATAATATCATTCAGTATATTGTGGTATCATCAGCAGAAAAAATAACAATAATTAGAAAAAACACCATAAAAATAAGTTGGCAGACATAATATTGTCGTATGTAAAAATGGGTATACGTTTAAAAATACTTTTAAAGCATTAAACACTCCATAACAGTTACTTCAAATTATGTACTTTTTACAAGTACCTTACAATTATTGTATTCACGAGGTGGTCTAAATTCAAATGTTCGAAAATAATTACATAAAAAATATGACAATCGTGAACAACCCTTAATAACTAAGTGTGATTTTAATTCCATTAAAATCGCTGATTTTGCAAAATTTTTGATAACAGATCTTTTAAAAGAATATCGAAGGGGCGGCTTAAAAATATCACAGATGGCTCGGCAGATTCATAGCCGATCTCTGCAGTTATGACAGCACAATAAACATACCATTTACAGTAGTATTATTTTAGGACAGTTTTTACTTGAAAAGCAACAACACTTTTTCTAAACTATTGTGAAATCTTAGAACAATATAACATATTAGGACACCTTTAGAATACAGTAAATAGTTATCAATATTAAAATCAAATGAAAGGGCTTGACTATGAGAAAGTTAGAAAATGACGTCCTATATTAAATGGCGGATATATGAGTCAAATATAGTAGTGACGGTTTTGTCCCCTTTAACCCCCACAATATTGGTATCAAATGAAAGGGCTTGACCGGACGCAATATTAATTTTCTTTTTTTTCATATCTTACTATATTCTAGTGGCCAAATCTTTTCGTTTGATACCAATATTGGTTGAGTTTAAGTGGGTACATTTTTAATTATAAATTTATTGTACGTCATTTTGTTGTGGCGACCATCATGTTATTTGTAAATTTTTTAAAGTGTATTTAATTCTGCTAGTTTCTTTTAAAACCCATATCACTTCCCTCTCTTGTCCACAAGCTGAAAAATCGATTTTCCTTTGTAAATTTTAGAAAAAACATCAAAGTATTTATATTTTGTGCCATGGTGTAATCACATAAGGTGATAGCGCAGAGCGAGAGTATTTTTTGTCTCTCATTTTTTTATATATGGAATTTGACAATTCTTGAAACTAGAGATTTTATGTATGGAGTCTGGCAAACATTGGGACACAAAAAAATAATCAGCTGGGCTGGCGCCGCTGCCTGTATAGGTGTACCCTGGTTTGTGCTCATATCTCAGTTAATTTCAAACCGATTTTTCAATTTCCCTGAACAATAATTTTTAAGACTACAGCTGGTATTTTGGCGTCTTTACACGAAAAGAAAAAATATGGTTGTGGTAACCATAATCGAAGAGCAACATACTATGATTGAATTGTATGATAATGGTTAAAAATAATAATGGTTACCAGTTATCATTATTATGTTTTATTTAAGTATCATTCAATAATCATATATATGACTACAATTGAAATCGACAATCTTTGCTTTTTTGCGGCAAATTATTGTCTTGCTGTAACATACACATGTTGATTGTACTTACCAATTTAATTGCAATTTTTTTACCAATATTTTTTACATTTTCTCGTTTATTTTTAAATTTTCTTTAATTTTTCAAAATTTTTGTTAATTTTTTTGACATCTCAAACTTTTAAAATAATTAAAATTTATTCAGCAAGAAGAAGAAGATTTAAAATCAAATTATTGTTAAAAAAAAATTAGATTGATTAATTTTTAATCATACTGTTGTCTCACCCATTATTTAATGATTATTTTTAATTTTTAATACTTTTGATTATAATGTTAAATTATTTTTTTTATATCATACTATTTTTAAACGATAACCATTTTGAAATTTTTACAAAAAGCAAACATTAAATGATACAATTCAAACAAATGCTTGACTATCGTGACAAAATATATGATGAAATGAAACAAAAATAACTATTACTTGTTTTCGACAACCAAATATTGTTATAGAAACTATAATATGACCGTCGTGATCATGTCGTTACCATGGTTTTTCTCTGCGTGTACCTTGTCCAAAAATTAATTAGCAGCTTTAGTAACTTTATTTGTACAAATTATTTTTGCTTATAAAATTGCCAGTTAGTGACCGATTTTTGCAAAATTTTTCTACGAAAATTCCTAAACACATATAATATTTGCAAATAGTATCAAACGTATCTATAAATTATTCTAGGACGGAAAAATTTTAATTTTTATGATAAAAATTTGTGAAAAAAAACAAAACAGGCAGTCGTGTTTATTTGCTCATGCGTCAGAAAGTTAAGGAGCGATTGTGTTGAATGTCAAAAACAATTCATTACCAGATATTTCCAAAAGATTGATACCACATACAAATCTAATCGACATCCAAAAAAAAAGCAAAAACAAATCCATCCCTGTATGGATCCAAAACAACACTTCGAAAAACATATAAAATGAAATGATATTGTTTTACAAAAATGTCTTAATGAAAATTACCAACAACATTACTGTAAACTAAAAGCAATAGTACATTACAGGGGGTGGGGTTGTGAATTGAACAAATCTGTGGCATTAAGGAAAAACTGTTTATGTCTGTTTTTTCGAATTTTTCAAGAAAGCATTTTTGTGTGTTGATTTTTATAAATTGATTCCTTTTAAAATAAAGACTATATTATGAATTCCACGTTGTCTTAACTATGAAGCATATCAGTTTTCGTATATTTACTTCAATTATAAGTTTAAAAAATAAGTTCTTATTCCAAATGATATTGTTCGTTGTAAAAATTAAGGCAATACATTTTTACGCTTTAGCTTCCTGTGTAGTTGTCCAAATTAAATGGAAATTCACTTAAGGGTAATTTTAAATAGCGGTATTTCAATGTTGTGATTATCTCAATTTTAGCTTACGTAGACTTAAGCAGTTATTCCTTTATGCCACAGAAATGTATTATCAATGTTTAATTGTATGATTTTTTTTTATTGAATTAAAATTTGTAATTAGTTGAAAATCTATTGCAACATTTTTAAAGTTAATATCGGCATCAAATTGTTTTGTAATATATTTATCTTCTTAATTTCATTTTATTACACTACAAAGTTCTAACACTTAAGAAGATTTTAATTTTATGTATTTTAATTGTATGTTAAGTTGTCCTACAGTTATTTTGGAATAATGATTAACCCTACAGTCGATATGTACATCTAATTTGTGTTTTATAAGTTTTTTATTTTTATTTATTTATTTCAAACTCAAACGCCCCATAGATCATCCGACTGAACGGCCACAGTCTTTCATTAAAAACAGTCAAGTACATATGTCAATTAATAATTCAGCAATTTCAATCAATCAATCGCAATTGAATTTATTTAATCAAAGATGTTTATTAATATTGTGATGCTGATGATGATGATCATGATAACAATATAAAAAAGAAACAATATTGATAATGTTTATGATTATGATGTTTAAAATTGATAGTTGAACTTGAAAATAAAAAGAAAAATTTTCGATAAAAAATTTTAAAAGTTCTGTTCGCATTCGACAATTAAAATACATTGGCTGCATCAATTTAGTTTTAAATAAAAAAGCCTTTATTTTTCTGGTCTCTTATTGTTGTTTATTTAATTGGCAATAAACAGCAGCAGATATTATATCGCCATATTCTCTGCTTATATTTTCAGTTTTCTTTTCGAACTATTTTTTTTTTATTGTGTTTTATTCTACAATCACTTTAAGATTTTATTTCAAGGTTAAACTTGTACTTAATTGAAATGTAGAAGAGCTTAAATTGTGTTATTTTTAAGTTCTATTTTAATTTCTTTATTTTTAGTTTATTTTAATGATAAGCCAATAAAAAAAATATATTTTCATGTTTATTAATTATTAAATAAGTTTATAAAAAGTTATTTAATTGCCAAGGAACTTGTAGAGTACTTAGACAACTATACAGTGCAGCAAAAAGGTTTTAAGTTCGCCTGAAAATTTTATTGATTAGAGTTTCTGACTGAAAATATATAAATTTTTTTAATCTCGTTTTTTTAAATTGCAATAAGAATGTAATAATTTAAAAAACTTTAAAACAAAACGGGGAAAAGGTGTAAAAAAGTGTAGAAGTGTCATTTAAATTTTCAGACAAAAATAGTTCGATAGCATTGCCAGCATATTTGTGGTTAAAAAAGTTCGTAAGAAAAATTATAAAACTAGATTAAAGCAAACAAGTAAGAGTGCTATATTCGGCCGTGCCGAATCTGATAATACCCTTCACCATCATGTACATAGGTATAATCCCACATCGTAGCTTAACCTATATTTCATGTTATACGCCATTTTTCTTTGTTATTTTTGACGCCATATTTGAATTTTTACGTAGTTAACTGTATTCTGCTAGTCAAGCTCTTTAATTTGATACCCATATTGATGGGGTTAAAAAAATTTTATCCGCCATTTTGTTTAAGACGCCATTTTGGATTTTAAATTTTTTAACATTTTACTGTATTCTACTGGTCAAGATCTTTCATTTGATTCCAATATTGAGGGGGTTCTAGAAGTTACATTTTAAAATATCAGATTTGACCCATATTTAAATTTATTGTCCGCCATTTTGTAATGGCGGCCAACATGAATTTTAATTTTTGTATAGTGTTTATATTGCGCTAGTCAAGTTTTTTCAGATGATACCAATATTGACTCTCTCGGTTGTCTTGAAGCTGAAAAAATTGATTTTAGTTTGTAAATTTTTGGAACATATATTTTTCAAACAATTTTTTTGCCTATAACTTTACCGATTAGATCCCCATTTATTTAAAATTTTTTACGAAGGCATATTTTTAGAGGCATATTATATCTACAGATAGTAGCAAAGGCGCCTATAAATTATTCTATTGGTTAAAAATTTTAATTTTGGTGGTAAAAATATGGAAAAAAACAGAGGCAGTCGTGCTATTTTGCTCATATCTCAAAAAGTTATGGGGCGATTGTGCTGAATTCCAATAGCTCCTCTGAGCGCAAGTAAGATTCTTACGAAAAATTTTTCCTAAAATTTAAAGTGTTCGTGACACCTCCTATACAAAACTAACAGTTTTTACCGTATATCCAGACAACGACCAAACTGATGAGGATAATTTTAACATAATTTTTATACTGCTATAGACACGCAAATGTATACTTTATTTGTATATTGTTAAAAGTGTTGCATACCATTAGGCTTAATATAATTTTGTTTCTTTAATTTCTTTTCTATTATCTCTATTTGACTTTGTACGCAATTTCTCTTGGATGACGCTTGTAAATTACATACACATGTATGTGCTGTTTTGTATGAGACTTTGGCTAAAAATATTATTTTTCATTATTTTCTATTTTTTATATTTTTCTAACAATGTATTTAAATCTCGTTAAAACGTGATGAGTTGTCAATGTAAGTTTGTATGTGTGTAAAATAAAATAAAAAAACTTTTGTAATGAATGATGCTGTAGCTTGTCATGCAACATTTCAAATTTTTTTAAGATTCACCGACTTTTTACAATGTTTATAGTTTGAGTTTGTTTTATGCTTTTCGTTTATGCACTTTCGTACTTTTTTCCCCCTTTTTATATATTTTTTTCACTCTCTGTTGTTGAAAATGGTGTCAAACTATCATGATTCATTGCGCAATTGGGCACAGCAGCAGCACAACTGAGATTTTGTTAGCTGCACCATCAGTGGCAACAGAATATTTACATATCATTTTTAAAATAATGTGACAAGCATAATTATTATTTTTATCGTCATGATTTAAAATATTATATGTATTTTGTTATTGCATATTTCATTTTTTATTTTTATAAGCCACTTTACTTGTCACTAAACAACAATATTGACAATTGAGCGTTCGTCGATGCTAAAATTAATTTATAAATTAGTGCCTGAATGCATCTTAAAGCAGTCATTTTCACAGACAATAAAAAACACTGTTAAATTAAGCTAACTTTTACGATTATTATTGCTCATGCCTTTAAATTAATACTTTACATATTTTTTTTTATTTACAGAATACCTCACCTTTATGGGAGGATTTCGTTGCTAAGGCCAGTAAATTACATGCTTGTTTACGGTAAGTGAGATATGTATATCAAGCCATGCTTTATATAAATTTTAAAAAATTTGCGAAATTTCGAATTGAAAATTTCCTTTATGAAATTGGGTCTCCCGACAAAATTTCCTATATGAAATTGGGTCTTCCGACAAAATTTCCTATATGAAATTGGGTCTTCCGACAAAATTTCCTATATGAAATTGGGTCTTCCGACAAAATTTCCTATATGAAATTGGGTCTCCCGACAAAATTTCCTATATGAAATTGGGTCTCCCGACAAAATTTCCTATATGAAATTGGGTCTCCCGACAAAATTTCCTATATGAAATTGGGTCTCCCGACAAAATTTCCTATATGAAATTGGGTCTCCCGACAAAATTTCCTATATGAAATTGGGTCTCCCGACAAAATTTCCTATATGAAATTGGGTCTCCCGACAAAATTTCCTATATGAAATTGGGTCTCCCGACAAAATTTCCTATATGAAATTGGGTCTCCCGACAAAATTTCCTATATGAAATTGGGTCTCTCGACAAAATTTCCTATATGAAATTGGGTCTCCCGACAAAATTTCCTATATGAAATTGGGTCTCCCGACAAAATTTCCTATATGAAATTGGGTCTCCCGACAAAATTTCCTATATGAAATTGGGTCTCCCGACAAAATTTCCTATATGAAATTGGGTCTCCCGACAAAATTTCCTATATGAAATTGGGTCTCCCGACAAAATTTCCTATATGAAATTGGGTCTCCCGACAAAATTTCCTATATGAAATTGGGTCTCCCGACAAAATTTCCTATATGAAATTGGGTCTCCCGACAAAATTTCCTATATGAAATTGGGTCTCCCGACAAAATTTCCTTTATGAAATTGGGTCTCCCGACAAAATTTCCTATATGAAATTGGGTCTCCCGACAAAATTTCCTATATGAAATTGGGTCTCCCGACAAAATTTCCTATATGAAATTGGGTCTCCCGACAAAATTTCCTTTATGAAATTGGGTCTCCCGACAAAATTTCCTTTATGAAATTGGGTCTCCCGACAAAATTTCCTATATGAAATTGGGTCTCCCGACAAAATTTCCTATATGAAATTGGGTCTCCCGACAAAATTTCCTATATGAAATTGGGTCTCCCGACAAAATTTCCTATATGAAATTGGGTCTCCCGACAAAATTTCCTATATGAAATTGGGTCTCCCGACAAAATTTCCTATATGAAATTGGGTCTCCCGACAAAATTTCCTATATGAAATTGGGTCTCCCGACAAAATTTCCTATATGAAATTGGGTCTCCCGACAAAATTTCCTATATGAAATTGGGTCTCCCGACAAAATTTCCTATATGAAATTGGGTCTCCCGACAAAATTTCCTATATGAAATTGGGTCTCCCGACAAAATTTCCTATATGAAATTGGGTCTCCCGACAAAATTTCCTATATGAAATTGGGTCTCCCGACAAAATTTCCTATATGAAATTGGGTCTCCCGACAAAATTTCCTATATGAAATTGGGTCTCCCGACAAAATTTCCTATATGAAATTGGGTCTCCCGACAAAATTTCCTATATGAAATTGGGTCTCCCGACAAAATTTCCTATATGAAATTGGGTCTCCCGACAAAATTTCCTATATGAAATTGGGTCTCCCGACAAAATTTCCTATATGAAATTGGGTCTCCCGACAAAATTTCCTATATGAAATTGGGTCTCCCGACGAATAAAAAGAAAGTCATTAAACAAAAAAAAGTTAGGCCAAAAATTTTACTTTTATCTCTTTAGTTTGGTATCAATAACGGCTATAAGCCTTAACTATATTATTAATAAGCTGACTTAAGCAAATGTGCAAATGGTAAACCGTAATGTACTTCACAAAACTTTTCATTGAGTTAAGTTTTAGTCAAATTTTTTTTCTTAAGCAAAGCGGCTAGTTTCGCAAATTCCATACGAATGCTGTTGCGTTTTGTTTACACACATACATATACAAAGAACTCAACTTATTTGTAAATTTTGACAGTAGGTTAAGTCAGCTTACGCATAATAGGCATATACCTAAATACGATCGTTATGGGGCCTATACACAACACCATAATAATTGTGTAATCAAGTGACTGTGCCAGCTGATTGACCGTGTATGAGGTTGTGTTGAGATTGTACCAACTGATGGTGCTTTATCAAAAATAGTTTGATATTTTTTTGATTGTACCAGCATAATTTAGTCGTGTGTTGTAAAATTAGCTCATAAAAGTTAAATCGTCAAGGAATAAACATCAAAAAAATACAACATTTTTAATATGAATGCCAATTCATAGACGTTTCTTCATACAAACAAGTTTTTTTTTTGCTCCTTATTCCTCTTCGTTTTAGGAAAATAGCTATTATAAGAGCAGCACAATTTTTTTTGTTATTCATTACAAACTTTTCCACAAAAATTTTGGGTAAAAAATGAATTTTGTACCATCATGCTGGTGTATTGTGTGCTTAAAGCTTAATTTCACAATCACTTGATTGCACAATTATTATGGTGTTGTGTATGTATCCTTACTTCAAGGATGTAAATCATAAGTAAAGACATAAGTAGCATTAGTTTAATTAATTTTGTCAAGTTAAGATATTTTCAGAAAATATGAAAAAGCATAAGGAATTACTTGCCGATAGTTATTATATTAGTAGCTTAGTTTACTTTTACATCATTGAAATGTATAGGAAATTTACCGAGCAGCATTAATTTTTTTTACTGCAGACAGACAGTTTACATTTGTTCAATTTTAGTGTAGTTTTTTTAACTGTTTCATATTCCTTTAACTCTAAACACATATATTTTAAAAAATTTGTTCAAAGTAAAAAAACTTATTTGTTTGTTTGTTTGTTTTACAGTGCGGCAATACAAGCTATAGCAGCATATTTGGATGCTTTCCAAAAAATCGCAGACGCAGCAACAAATTCAAGAGGTAAGTTCAAATTTTCAAACATAAAAAAAAACTCGAAAAAATTTAAACTTTTTATATAGTATGTCGGTGTATGCAAATGTAATCGTATCGTAGTGTTATTTAGTAGTGACAAGATTTAGAAGTTAATTTTGTGTTATCAAACAATTTTAAAAGTTGCTATCTTTTAAACTTAAAAGACATTTTTAAGGATGGTTAGTAAGCATGCATTTACACCAGGCAAGTTTTCTGGCTATGCATGCTTAAGAAAGAAATAGGGAATAAACAAATTTCAAACTTGCCTTAATTCTGGATTATTTTTTTTCTTCTTATTCGTGCATTTGTGTACTTGTTATAAATATAATTTAATTAAAAATATAATTTTTCTAGCACAATTTAAAGACATAGTTGTTACTATTTATAGATTTAGTGTGCGTGCGGAGATATACATGAAAAATTTTAGATAAATTGGTTACTAATCGGCAAAGTTATAGGCAAAAACTATTTCAACAAATTATATATTTTTTTAAATATAAAGGGTCCGCCAAATAACTTTTTTTTTGAAAATGCTATAAAAAAAGTTAGCTTCGGCTGTGTGGCACGTAGCGCCGTCCTGTTGAAACCAAATGTTGCCAATATCCTCCTCTGCAATTTATGTGAACAAGAATTCGATCAACATGGCCCGATAATGATCGCCAATGACTACGGCCACTTCTTGCTCATTTTCGAAGAAAAATGGCCCAATTATGCCTCTTGACCAAAATCCGCACCAAACAGTGACTCGTTTTGGGTGTATCGGCTTTTTAATGTATGCGTGCGGGTTTTCTGTGCCCCAAATGCGACAATTTTGCTTGTTTACATACCCGCCAAGATCAAAATAAAGCTTCATCTGAAAAGATGATTTTTTTTGGCAAAATCGGCATCTTCTGTAAGTCGATTGCAGGCCCACTTAACGCATTGGATGGTCAGTTGGCTTCAACCATATTCGTTCAGCGGAAGGATGAAACAAATTATCTGTCAAATTAGACATGAGCTAAGTGTTACTATTCACCCAAAAAAAAAAACGTTAGATGGCGGACCCTTTAAACAATTTTTTTAAATTCCAAATAATTTTTGGCCACGCTTAATCAATATCAAATTATAAGCTGTAATCTCACAAATTATTTCTTAGAAAAACTAACAAATCGGTTTGAAACGAACTGAGATATAAGCACCAGAGTACAACTGCTTCGGTGTTTTTCCTAAAACTAACAAAGAAAATTGATATTTTTCAGTTTCTATACAACCGAGAGAGCCAATATGGGGATCCAATGAAAGCGCTTGAGTATTAAAATATAGTAAGCTATGAAAGGAAAAAAATTCAAGAGGGCGTCCTAGATCAAATTGCGAATATATAGTAGTTACGGCTTTGTCCCCTTTTAACGCCTAAATAAAAGGGCTTGACCAATACATTATTATTAAAAACAAATTTTTTTAACCCCAACAATATGGGTATTAAATGAAAGTGCTTGACTAGTAGAATACAGTAACTACACAGAGAAAATTGTATCATTTGCGTGTACCGCAATTTTTATCGACAGAATTTCGTTTCAGAATATAAATATGTAGTCAGCACTAGTAAATTACGATTCTTGCAAGAGAAATTTAATAATTACAAATGAAAAGTTCGTTTGCAGGAACTTAACCATTCGATTGGCAATAAATGTGATTTTCTGTTTTTTTAAGTGTATGTAAAAATTCACAATCAAAAATTAAGTGGAAAATAATATAGAAAATGGCGTATTACTTGAAATCTAAAATTTAAGCTTAGCTCCGATGTGACATTTATGTCTATGTACATGACTATGAAGGGTATAATCAGATTCGACAATGCCGAATATATCGTTCTAACTTGTTTTAAATAACATTTTATTGGAAAAGGTTTTTATGGGTTTTTGGTACATTTTTAAGTTGTCATAATCAGATTCCATGACATCATCGGGCTCTACTTCATCCTCCCTTGGCTTTAGATTCTTTCTGCAATTTCTTCCATTTTATCGTAAGAAAGTGCTTTAATGGTATATAGCAAGGAATATCCTGGAATATCTTAAGTTTCTCGAACTTCAGTTTTTTTACGCTGTTTTTTGGAGGAAGGTTTAGGAGTAACTGGACAGCTCGGTCAACATTTCCAGATTTCATGTTTACTTTGGTGAAGTTTTCTTGCTTATTTATATCTTTATTCATCATCTTTGTATGAGAGATTCCACGGGTCATCCTTCTAAAAGGGTAGCGATTGCATTTTTCGGATGCCTAGCACACTATATCTCAACAAAATTTTCATTGCTCTAGAGTCCACATTTTGCATTATTGTAACATTAAATTTTTTATTTGAATTTAACACAAGCTTCGCACATTCTTCAGGTACATAAATTTCACAAAAAAAACATTTTTTAATTCGTAAATTTTGGACCCACTCCACGAATGAACCAAATGAACCACAGAGTTAGTGAACGAAGGTATTTTAAAACAGTTGGTTTATTAATAAGTGATGCAACTAGTCGCTAAATTTTAGCTCAAAACTCCCACTTAGTCCGTTAATGTAAAAAAGGAATTTTAATATTTGTTTAAGCACAAGTTTTAGAATTGGTCGTCATATTTCGCTACCGGATGAGAATCCTACATTCGCATACTATGCTTTAAACTTTTTCAAATTTCAAGCTCCTTCAATGTAAATGAATGAATGTAAATGTATGTATTCGGAAAATTGAAAAAGTGATCCTGGTAACTTAAATTCGATTGTTGTTGAATAAAGATAGTAACAAAATAAAAGTCCAAAAGTTGAAAAATTTTCCAAGCAACACTGGCAACAGTTTGATTGTATTTAAGTGTAGTAACTGCCAGCCGTTTAGACAATACCAATTTTTCTATTAATATAGAAAATTCTTAAACTTTTCTTCATTAAAAGAAAATTCTTTATTACTAATGTGGTCAAAAAAAATATTCTATAAAACTGTCTACGGACCTTATCGCAAATTATACCATCTCTGTTGACTATATTGAGTGTAAAGTTTGTATTATGAATAAGCAACGTTGCCACAATTTTGTTGCGTGTTGAATTGTGAATAATTTTGATAACTTGAATTAAAAACAAGTAAGAGTACTATATTCGGCCGTGTCGAATCTGATAATACCCTTCACTATCATGTACATAGGTATAATCCCACATCGTAGCTTAACCTATATTTCATGTTATACGCCATTTTTCTTTGTTATTTCCGACGCCATCCTTTATTTTGAATTTTTACTTAGTTAACTGTATTCTACTAGTCAAGCCCTTTCATTTGATACCCATATTGATGGGGTTAAAAAAATTTTGATCCGCCATTTTGTTTTAAGCACCATCTTGGATTTTACATTTTTCGTAATAATTTGCTGTATTCTACTAGTCAAGACCTTTCATTTGATACTAATATTGTGGGGGTTCAAGAAGTTACATTTTAAAATACCAGACTTAATCCATATATAAATTTATTGTCCGCGATTTTGTAGTGGCGGCCAACATGAATTTTAATTTTTTTATAGTGCTTATATTTCGCTAGTCAAGTCGTTTCAGATGATACCAATATTGACTCTCTTGGTTGTCTAGAAGCTGAGAAAATTTGATTTTCGTTTGTAAATTTTTGGAATATATATTTAAAAAAAATTTGCCTTTAACTTTACCGATTAGAGACCGCTTAATCCAAAATTTTCACGAATATCTCTAGAGGCCTATTATATCTACAAATAGTAGCAAAGTTACCTTTAAATTATTCTATGGCTAAAAAATTTTAATTTTGGTGATAAAAATACGAGAAAACACAGAGGCAGTCGTGTTTATTTGCTCATATCTCAGAAAGTTATGGGGCGATTGTGCTGAATATCAATAGCGATTCATTCCCGCATACATATTTCCAAAAGATTAATAGCACATACAGATCTGAGAAACATATGGTTGCTTCTAAAAGTTGATTTCAACCAACACACGGACAGACTGACAGAGCTTAATCGACTCTCCTAATCATAAGCTTTCAGATAATATATACCTTATGGGGTCGAAATGAAAATTGTAGAAATTACAAACGAAATGACAAAGCTACTTATATATACCCTTGTGCACCACAGGTGAAGGGTATACTAACAGCACTTATTCCAAGGTATATTAACTCCAGGTAGACGCACCGCGTATTTTGTTGCTACAAAAAACTTGACATTTGGGAAGAGAAATGCATAAACAAAACAATGATCAGCTTGCTTATCCTTAACGAATGGTCGTCATAATACGTAATGAAAAAGATTCCGATCAGCTCTTTTGATCTCAAACAAACAAATAGGAACATCGCTTACGATAAGGACCTTTGTTTAAGAAATGTTTGATAAAATTTCAATTTTTTAATATTTTTTTGAATAAGTACTTATGAAATCATCCTCGTATTTTATTTATCTTCAAATACATGTCTGTGTATGTGTATAAAAAATGCTGCTGTTTTTTGTTTTGTTGTTTCTAGTAGTATTTCCTCATCTATATTTACATAAGTCATTTGCGGTCAGTGATCTGATTTGGTTCTACATATTTGTTGTTCCTTCGTTCTTTTTTTTTCTTTGTGCAATTTTTTTCACATTTTCGTGAGTTTTCTTTGCTTGCATGAAAAAATACCAAACAAAAACTTCTACATTTGGTGAATTCACAAGAAGTGCTATCACGTCATATTGTCATAATATCCTAAAACTTTAATATGAATGAAAAGTATTTTATTGCTTAATGTAGTAATTTTAAACTATTTTTATGTTTTGAATAATCATGACATAACTGCAGTTAGCACACCTTGTGAATTTACCAATTCTGTTAGTTTGTTTTCTTATTTTCTTTCAATTTTTTTAACATTATTTTACTTTTTAAATGTCTTATGGGTTGTTGGTGGGTTGCAAATTATGCAACACTTTGGTTTTTGAAAAAAAATGTTTTCTATTTAGTAAATGTATAAATTTTGTTTGTTTTTCTTTATTTGTAGTATGAAAAAAAACTTTTTAAAGCAGCAACATGTTGTTATAAAATTCTTAAATATGAATGCGCCACAGCTGTTGGGGCTGTTAATGGTTTTACAATTTGTGTACGTACATATTTTTTATAGTGTTACTCGGTACGGTTGGCTTGTTATACCCTTCACACAGTGAAAAAGGGTATATATAGGTTTGTCATTCCGTGTGAAATTTCTACAATTTTCATTTCCGACCCCATAAAGTATATATTTTCTGAAAGCTTATGAATAGAGGAGTCGATTAAGCCCTGACCGTCTGTCCGTCTGTCCGTCTGACCGTCTGTCCGTCTGACCGTCTGTCCGTGTGTATGTTGAAATCAACTTTTTGAAGCCCCCGACATAGGTTGGACCCGGGTAAGGTATTAAAATATCAGAAATATTCGGGAGTAGATCGGTATTGAAAATCAGAAACATCGGTACATAAACAACTGAGATATGAGCAAAAACCCACGACCACCTCGATTTTCTTTTCATAAAAACAACATTACAACAACAACATACATACATACAAACGTGTATACTGGTTAGAGAAAACGTGGCATCGAATCCCAGCTGAGGCAAAAAAATTTTTTTTTAAATTTTTTAAAAATTTTTTTTTTTAATTTTTTTTTTTATTTTTTATTTAATATATTATATATATTTTTATTATTATTTTTTTTTATTTTTTTTTTTTTTAATTTTTTTTTTATTTTTTTTTTGTTTTATATATATTATATATGTATATAATAATTTTTTTTTTAATTTTTTTTTTAAATTTTTTTTTTTTAAATTTTTTTTTTATTTTTTATTTTTTTTTTGTTTTTTTTAACATACATACGTGAATTTACTGTTATTGCATGACTACACGTTGTGAAGGGTATATAAGATTCGGCACGGCCGAATATAGCGCTTTTACTTGTTTTTTTTTTATATCTTCTAACATACTTATATTCATATAGGGACAGCATTAGTTTGATAATATTTTAATTTCATTAGTTGTATTTACATTGATTTAATATAGAGTTTAATTTCTTTTTGCATTTGTATAATTTACTTCAGTCTAATTTAGATTTTATTTTACAACTTTGGCAACATTGAAATTATAAACACTTCTTCACACTTTAAAGTATACTTTAAAGTATACTTTCAGGTTGTTTGTATAATAATTATTTCTAGAAAGTATATTATTTGCAAAATTCTCAATTCGGTATCACTGTATAAATACAAGAAAACTAAAGCAAGTAGTTGCATATAAGACATACATAAGTGAATATTAAATCGAATAAAATAATAGGTTTGTTCGACGTAAATCCGGGTAAAGTCTGGTTAAATGAGAGTAAACAAGAAATTCTCTCAGAAAACGAACAATTTGCCCAAAATTGCTGGAACGCAAAAAACCACATTTCAAGCCCGAAAAAAAACGTCAAAATTGTATAGCTGTTGTTCAGAGGTCCAGGTTGGTATACTCCCAGCCGGCATACCGCCGCTGCCGAATTATTTTGTTCGGATGAACCGCATCAGGCTATTTCGACTGATGGCTGATGGTTAAATGCTTAGCAAAGTCCCCTTTTACAAACTAGAAACTGAGAGGCATATATTTTTATACCCTTCATCTGTGGTGCACAAGGGTATATATAGCTTTGTCATTCCGTTTGTAATTTCTACAATTTTCATTTCCGACCCCATAAAGTATATATATTTTAAAAGTTTATGAATAGAGGAGTCGATTAAGCCCTGACCGTCTGCCCGTCTGTCCGTGTGTTGGTTGAAATCAACTTTTAGAAGCAACTATATGTTCCTCAGATCTGTGTATGGTATCAATCTCTTGGAAATATCCAGGAATGAATCGCTATTGAAATTCAGCACAATCGCATAACTTTCTGAGATATGAGCAAAAAACCACGACCACCTCGTTTTTTTCACAATTACAACAACAACATACATATATACATACATGTAAAAAACATGCCACAAAAAAAATTACAAAAAAAAATATTTTAAAAATAAAAAAAAAATTACAAAAAAAAAATTTTAAAAAAATTGAAAAAAAATTTACAAAAATTAAAATAAAAATAAAAAAAAAATTCAAATAAAATATAAATAATATATTAAATAAAATAAAATTTTTTTGGCTCAGCTGGGATTCGATGCCACATTTATTTTAACACGTATGTACGTACGTACGTATACATATGTACGTATTTTATATGAGATGAATGGTGATACAAACAATTGTTATTGCATGACTACACGTTGTGAAGGGTATATAAGATTCGGCACGGCCGAAACTTTCTGAACCTTTTACAATTAAGAAATTTGAGGCAGACAGAAATTTATTTTTCTAATTTTTTTCGCTGTCGTATGGTGTTTAAATCGTATAACAAACTACTAAAGAGATGATGAGATGAGAAAAATGATATGAAATATAAAAATAATATTTAAAAAAGTTAAAGAGAAATAAATGTGTACTGCGCACTTCAACCCGTTGATACTGAATTTTAACTGTCTGCTTTTCAATTTCTCTATTGTAAAAGGGGACTTAGCTCTAAGCTTTAATGAAAAAGATTTAAAATAACTCTGTAATGTCCGCAATCAAACAATAGAGTCTACATATATTACAAGAAAAACATTTTAACATATCGTATGCATTTTGATTTGAATGCCTATTTTCATAATAATCCTGAATAACTTTTAACGCTTTGCTCGATTGTGTATCTTTCCATGGTTTAAATTGAGTTAAGTAGTCTGAAATTGAGAAATATCAAATGAAATGCAGAAAAAGACTTGACGATTAGGTGTGGTTTACATTCAACATCGGCCCTTAAAATTTAACCGCACTTTATTTTATTTTAAAACTGAGCCAATTTACCTAATGTTCATTACAAAACATTTCTGAGATAGAAAAAATATTTTATCCAAATTTCGTCCTCTTAACTATTTTTTCTAGTTGCTAATATTTTCCATTTTTTCTTTTAATATATACATATATACTTTTCCATATATACGATTTTGTTGTCTTGAGGAACTGGTTTTACTAATTTATTTCAAATATTGACAACATTTGCTGCAAACATATTCAGTCCCATTAGTTGTAACTTTATGCAAAAGTCTATTTGCATCTCCAACATTCATATTAGACCTTTAGAAGGAGATGAAAAATGTAGGAAAAACGAATAAATAACAAAACCTGCTTTTAGCAACATACTTTTTCTGCGCAAGCAGAAGAGCTATTACTCTCATTTTATAAGCTATACAAGGCAGACTGGTTCTTGACCTAGTCCCCAGAGCATGTATATTAAGTTGATTACATACTATTTTTTTTTTGTCTAACTATTTGTCTTTTTTTTTTTTTTTGTACGTTCATACTTTCACACGGTTTATTTCTAAAAATAAAATCCTAAAAATCATGTATGCAAACGAGATTAAAAAAAATGAAAAGAAAACTATTAATAATTTATATATATTTTTATGATTTTCTTAACAAGCATACATACTTTGCTATAAACACGTTAAATAAACAATTTTTCTTTTTAATTGCAGGAGCTTCAAAAGAAATTGGTACTGCTCTAACAAGAGTTTGTTTAAGACACAAAGCGGTTGAGACACGCCTCAAAACATTCACAGCTGCTATAATGGACTGTCTGGTACAACCATTACAAGTAAGTTATTAAATATTTTGTTTTATACAAAAAATATGTTTTTTCTTTCAGTCAGCACTTTATTATTTTCTTTGATGCGGATGATTTTATTAATAACTTTTTTTGTGTTTAAAAAAATTTTAAGGAAAAACTAGAAGACTGGAAACGTTCTGTAGCTACTATTGATAAGGAACATGCCAAAGAATACAAACGTTGTCGTACTGAATTGAAAAAGCGTTCAACGGATACGTTACGTTTACAGAAGAAAGCCCGTAAAGGACAGTCGGATACATTACAATCTTTAATGGATTCACACATGCAAGATGTGACTCTACGACGCGCCGAATTGGAAGAAGTGGAAAAGAAATCTCTAAGATCGGCAATGATTGAGGAACGTATGCGCTATTGCAGTTTTGTTTATATGCTTCAGCCGGTAGTAAAGGAAGAATGTGAGGTTATGTCCGAATTGGGTCATTTACAGGTAATTTTTGTTTGATGATTTTTATTTAAATAAAACAATTTTCGGAAAAAAATTATTTATTGAATAATTGAAAACTTTAAAACTAAAGCGTATTTCGTGGCGATGTTGACAGCCATGTTCTTTTATTATTATTATTACTATTAAATTATCACTTTGTCGACTAATACGATTAAGCATTACCTTTAAGTGTTAAACTAAAAATTGCAATTGATATAATTCCTCGAAGAAACTTATAGAATATTTGGCATTACAAAAATTTCGCAAAGTTTATTTAGAGTAAAAAAACAAAAAATATATTTTTTTTTCTATAAAATAAAAATTGTTTAAATTATTTATCTACAAAAATTTATCAGAAATAGAAAAATTATCACATTTTTTCTACACTGCGGTGCAACATTATAGCCGCACCTAAATTTTAAGTATGGGTACGTTTGTAAATGCTGCAAATTTTTGCATCACTGCGGCAGTAATGCCAAATGTAGTTGCTGATGCTCGATCAGCTGTTGCAGATGAATTGCAGCTGCTTAACAACTACGCAGAGTTTGCTTTTTGGAACGTTCTGCAAAAAATATAAAATGTTATCCCAAATAGTAATAGCAAATATTATTGAAAATGTTGATGTTAAAAGCGACAACATTTCTTAATTTATAATAAAAAAATAATTAGGAACAAGATGAAGCGACTTCTGATTATAAGAAATAAACTTAATTTAAAAGAAGGTTGATTTCTAAAAAAGAAAAAAAATAAATAAATATAATAATAAAATATAGTAAAAACTAAAAAAGAAATATAAACGAATTTAATTTAAAGAATTAATTGTTTTTTAATGCTACTTATTTCTCCATTGTTTGTATACTCAATCACAATTGCATCAGAAACTTAACTGTTGTCAAATTTGCGGCAGCACTGCCAACTGTTTGCAAAAAAGAACTTTTGACGCTTAAAAGTGCTGCCAAAGGTTGCATTAATGAACGTTTTACTTTTCATATGCTGCAATGATGCGCAACTGTTGCATTTACGAACGTACCTTATTTCTTATATTACAACAAATATCAGGAAATATTTAGTTTTTCATCTGAAAAATCATTTATGACTTAAGTAGCAAAACTCTATTTTTGTTCACTTGTTTTTCACCGTTATTAATGATTTCAGGGTAGTGCACTATTAAAGCCTTACTCCTAAGAGCATATTAAAACTAAAAACTATTTTTAAAGTGAGTTGGCCCTGCATTTTTGGAAACGAGAACGATTTGGCATGGTTTTATAAGTTTCAAACCTATTTCTATATAGCATCAATAACAGCGACTTTGAGCGCCTTAATCACGCCCTATTGCTTATTCCAGCAAAGATTTTGCGCACCATGATTCTCTAGATATTTTCCATAGGATTTTGGTCTCTTGAATCAAACGACCATTTCAGTTGCGGTTTGTTATTTGACTCTAGCCTCAATCGGGTTTGGTTATTTTTATAAAACGCGACATTACCCCGCTTTAAATTCTACGATTTCTTTAAAGAAAGGTTTCAAGATTGTGTGGAGAATAGTTGCATATTCTGTCAAATTCATTTTGGAACTGGTATTCGATGGGCAGAAAATTCAAAAACCAAACCATAAAAGAACCACCAACGAAATTTCTTTTGGAAAAATAGCGTAGTTCCTTAAGCAATTCTCTTTAGTAGGAATTGTAACTCTTCGGACTATATAGAACTTCTAAAGTATTTATTTAGCGAAAATTCCGAAGCTGCTCTTACCTAATTCCAATTCGAACTCCTTTATTTTGGGCAAATTCTAAACTCTCCTTTTAATGCCGGGGAAGTAATCGCCACGCATTTTTCAATTTTTGGCCGCAAATAAACTTATACTGCTGTATAACACGATTTACAGTTCAGCGTGACATATCTCAATCACAATCATTAGCTATTTCTTAAGCAGTTTTTGTGGAGTTTCTTGCGCTTCACACAATTTTGCGTTTACTACATTCGAATAGTTTGGATTTTTTCCGTTTGACCTTACATTGTAGGGTCTTTTAAAGAATTGCAAAATACCTTTTTTTAACGGCTCAAATGCAATAATTCTGCCTTTTTCTTTGTCAGACAAATAACAATCTCAAAAAAATTTCAAAAGTTTGACTAATAAACAATGTACAGATAACAACTAGGGTGATTATTCGATTTTTTTAAGAAACCGGTTTTCAAATGGTTTAAAATTTTGAATTAAAAAAAACCGGTTGCTATTTTAAAAATTAATATAAAAAAACCGGTTAACCGGTTCGTATATATAAAATATAATATTTAACGAAAAAATTTAAAAATATTGTAAAAAAGATTATAATAAAAATTATATCTAAATATGAAATTTTTACAGTTTATATATGCACAATTACGCTATAACTGACATAAATGCGCTTGACTAATTTAGTTTTAATTAGTTGAATTTAAGGACAAAAGGTACTCTTTACAAGGTTAATCAATAAATATAATAAATTAATACATAAATAAATAAGACTTTTTATAAGGCTGTTATAAATTTTTGTATCTTCTTCTATACATTTTTTGAATGTAAAATAGATCTTTTAAACTAATATGTAAAAATCTTTAAAATTTTATTTTAAAAATTGTTTCTTATATACCCCTGACAGACACACAAATATAGGCATAAACTAGTTTGTTCAATGGTTTAATTGAAATTTAAGTTGACAGACACTCAATGCCATTAATTCAAATTAGGATCTGGAAGGAGAGATTATTGGTTTTTCTTTATTGTAACCACACTTTTTACCTAAAAGTGATCGATCAGCTTCGTTTATGCTTAAATTACCTTTAACTTTTAACGTTAGGTTTATATCTTATAAAAAAATAATATTTAATCTCAATCATTTTTCTTATTTTACATTTGTTTTTTAAACTACAAAAAAATTTCTTACAATATTATGGAAGAATAGTTAATAGTTTTTATTTTCTGATTTTTGGAAACTTTTCGCGTACTAAATATACTATGGTACGATTGGTTACAAAGATATATGAAAACAAACTTAAAAAAAATAAAAAACCGGCTTTTTCGGATAAAAAACCGGTGTATTCGATATTCGAAAAATCAACATTTAGAAAATACCGCCAGCTGAAAGAGGAAAAAACCGGGTTTCCCACCGAGCCGATCAACTTAATAACAACCAAACGAGTTAAAATGAAACAGGAGAGAAAACAACGTTAGCTAAGTGAGCACACACGATTTTTAATATTGTGGCTATAATAATTCACCACCTTAAAATCAAATTAGTTGATATAACGGTGAAAAATAAATGAAAAAAATAAAGAATTTTGTTGCTTTAGTTAAGTATTAATCTTCGATGTTCTTTCAGTTGAAATAAATAGATATTTTCTAAGGCAAAAACAAAAAATTCTTAAAATTGACGTGCAGCTATAATACTGCACCGCAGTATATTAGAGATTAAATTTTTAATTTCATTAACACTTTCTTAATTTTAACTGTTTATAGGAAGCCATGCAGTCGATTGCTCTAGTTACTAAGGAACCTCAAGTTTTACCAGCTGCCAGTGAGGAATTGATACATGATGCTAAAGCTTCGATCCTTTTATATCCTGAATCACCAAGTGCTGGTGGTGGAGGCTCGCTATCTCAGGGTGGTTGTTCAAATTCTTTGGGTTCTCGCAAATCATCAGTGTGTTCTATTAGTTCCATTAACAGTAGTGGTTCGAGTAATTCACCTGGGCATCCTCATTATCCTAGATCATTGTCACAGGTCAGCACTGTTAACCGCTTTTAAAATTGAAAACAATTTAAGGCGTATAAAAATGCTTTAGTTGCTGTATTTTTTGTTTTTTTTATTATGTTTTGTTGTTGTGTTTTTCTTTTTTTTTTAGTTAATTTCGCCTTCTATACGCCTTAAACCAGGCGAATCCAGTGATAGTGGCTTTTGCTCTTCACCAGCTTTAACAACACAGGTTGTTTGATTTTTTTTATTTTTATAATTTATTAAAATTATTTTATTTGCTTCTTATTTTTTATGTGAACTTCTTGATTTGCTTCTTCTTTATTTCCTTTCTTTTTATGGTAAAATTCTATATTTTCCTGATTCTTCTTTTAGGCTTCTTCTATTAATAATCCTTCGCACGCTGTTACCACTTGGCCAACACATTCCCAAGACACCGTCGATTTACCATCTAATGCCTCTGAGCGCCCTCACACTATCTCTTCAGCCTATGAAAAAGGTCATCAAAGACCTCCTCTAACTGTTTACACATTTCAAAATCCCGAAACTATACACGAAGGTGGTGGTGTTAATGCTACTGCTACAAATAATGGTAGCGTTGTGGGTACTTCTTCGGGTCAGAATACACCTTCTACCCAAAAGTCACCAGCTGGTGTTTTAGCTAGGCCTCCCTTACCAGTGGTAAGTTTTTTTTTATAAATTATTTTCATTCTTTGCTGTCTTTAAAAAATACTGTTTTTCTGTTACTTGCTTTTTCGACTTTTAATAATGTTTATTGTTTAAATAAATATTTATTATAAATAAAAATAAAAAAAAAACGAAAAGAAACCAGCTCATGTGGTAAGTTTGTTTCTTCTTATAACCCTGGTTTCTCTTAAACTCTTATTTATAGTAATTCCCAACAATATTATTTCATTGTCATCGCCTGTCATCATGTAAATACATATGTACATACATACATCCATACATACATAATTACATATAAAGTTTGCTCCTTAAATCAAATTTTTGTTTTTTATCATTTTACACTGAACTTTAGTGAGTTCATTTTACTAAAGTCGAGCAGGATCTCTTGTGTAAACAATCTTTTTTTTTGTGATGAGGTAGGAAAATCCCTTCGGATCATCAGATGTCGTCACATTCGGCATGTGGTGTGACCATTAAAAACCTACCTCCTTCTGAGATTTTTCATATATAATTTATAATATGTAATCAAGCTGCGTATATATTTAAAAGTGAATATATATTTAAAAGCTATATATACCCTTGTGCACCACAGGTGAAGGGTATAAAAATAATAAAATACAAATAATATATTAAATAAAATAAAATTTGTTTGGCTCAGCTGGGATTCGATGCCATATTTATTCTAACGTGTACGTATGCACGTATTTTATATGAGATGAATGGTGATAGAAACAATTGTTATTGCATGACTACACGTTGTGAAGGATATATAAGATTCGGCACGGCCGAATATAGCACTGTTACTTGTTTTTTATTATTATTATTTTTTTAATTTTTTTTTTATTTTTTTTTTGTTTTATATATAATAATTATAATTATATATAATAATATTTTTTTTTTATTTTTTTTTAAATTTTTTTTTTAATTTTTTTTTTTAATTTTTTTTTTTTTCGTTTTTTTAACATATGTACATACGTGAATTTATAATTTTACAATGGGATGTTTTTATATATGTATGTACGTATTTCATATGGGATGAATGGTAACACAAACTACTGTTATTTCATGACTACACGTTGTGAAGGGTATAAAAGATTCGGCACGGCCGAATATAGCGCTCTTACTTGTTTATATATAAGAATTATTCAATGGGAGAAAATTTGATAATTATTATTGCCTAATAGAATATGGACAAATATTTAGGTGAAATTTTTGGAAACTTTTTTGGGGACAAAAAAGGTACCAAAAAGGGGAAAATTCCGGAAAATGTATGTAATTCCTAATTAGATGGCCAATTTTCACAAACTTTTTAATTGGGATTTCACCAGACATAAAAAATTATGTAATTTAGTAAAAATTGAAACACATTCCTAACAGGGTAGAACGAAGAAAAATCGGGAAAGGAGTTTGGTGCTTTTTAGAACATAATTACTTTTATGTAAAAAAGAGTAGATTTACTGACTTTAAATCATGCCTATTAAAATATTTTGTTACATAGATATTTGAACATTTTAAACTTGGACCAAAAATGTACTTTTTCGCATTTCTATGGTACTTTTTGTATTTTCTATGTTTATAAAGATAGAAATGCAAAATAAAGGACTATTGATTCTAGGTAAGACTAAAAATGTTATTGGTCACCCATAAGGTACTTTTTTGAATTTTTATGGTACTTTTTGTATTTTCTACGTTTGTGAAGCCAGAATATTAAAATTAGTGGCTATTGATACAAGGTAAGACTGTAAATGTTATGTTGTGGTACTTTTGATATTTTCTACGTTTATGAAGTTAGGATTGTACAATCAAGGACTATTGATTCCAGGTGAGACTAAAAATGTTATGGGCGACCAAAAAGGGATTTTTTGAATTTTTATGGTACTTTTTGTATTTTCTACGTTTATGAAGGTAGGATTGTACAATCAAGGACTATTGATCCCAGGTGAGACCAAAAATGTTATGGGCGATCAAATTTTTGTAGAGATACAAATTTTCATAAATTGAACCAAAAATATTTAATAATTATAAATAGAACTTCAGTATTCAATAAATAGTAAGAACTGCGCTATCGAAGTAGCGGGTTAAGTGCTAGTAGTTAATAAAATTCTTAGGGTGTTGTCATAACTACATAGCCAAGTCAGCACCGATTTTGGCAACATCATGTTAGTACTACCATTTTTTACAAACTCTTAACCCTATCTTTGTCCAGTTTTGCTGCTTCAGCTTTTTTCAAATGCATTCATTCTCTTTCTTGGCCGTCTTTTCCATGCTCAATTGTAATTTGCAACTTGTCACAAGAAATGCATGTTTCTTTGTGGAGTTCGTGAAAATATGCCTGTATAAGCTCTTATGGTTCATACTGGTTCTGTTTCCTTTTCTGTGCAAAGTTTCCTGTAAAGTTAATGCAAATGAACCATAATGTACTTTAAGGTATTTTAAAACAGATGCTGATAACAAATGCTATAATGAGTTGCTTAAGTTTAGCTCAGAACTTCTATGACTTCTACACACACAGTCAGTAATATGAATATGTACCTTCTAGGACAGCAAAATCACCTCTATGGGACTTTTATTTGAATTCATAATTTAATATTCATACTACTTTAGTCCATGTGGAAAAGGAATTGTTATATTTTTTTCAGCACAAGAGGTGCTTATATACCCCATATGCTGCATATGATGTTCTAGAATTGGTCTCACTCACCTCTTGTGCTCTGCACTTCTCTGATCTTCAACTTCTAATTCCATATGTAAACTTAATTTCCTAAAAAAAAAGCACTTGGACCCCTTGTGGTTTACGACTCTTATTTACCATGGAGGTATTTAACAGAATAAAAAAGACTGGCTTCCATGGGATTTTTTGTAACAAATCTTGGGATTTGTAATTGTAATCGGGTTGGCATCCTTACTCACATATAATATTGCAGCATGCAATAATTATATATGATTTTTGATAAATTTATTTGTCAATTTAAGTCGAATTTTGACAACGTTATACATTTATGAAAATGTTAAAAAATTAAATGTTTTAAACTAAAAATTACTATAAATATCTATGGCAATAAGGAAAAACAGCTTATGTTTTCTTTTATAGTTTTTCATGAAAGCAATTTTAAGTTTTTGAGTTGATATTTAAAAAATGATATAAAATACTTTTATATGAATTTTCACTATGCAAATTAAAAACCATATTCATTTTCGTATATTTAGCTAAATTATAAGTTAAAATAAGTTATTATTCTAAGGGCCATTATTACAACTTGCCGTTAATTAAAGGCAGGATTTTGTCGGACCGATACATGTCTTTGCATTATAAAGTATTTATTTTTTATTTATTTATCGGGCACAAAAAATCCTACCCGTATTTAACGGCAAGTTGTAATAATGGCCCTAAGTGATATTGTTCTTTGAAACAAGTAAGAGCGCTATATTCGGCCGTGCCGAATCTTATATACCCTTCACACCGTGTAGTCATGCAATAACAGTAGTTTGTATCACCATTCCATATGATATACGTACAAACATATAAAAACCATACATATATAAAAACATCCCATTGTAAAATTATAAATTTACATATGTATGTTAAAAAAAAAAATAAAAAAAAATTAAAAAAAAAAATTTTAAAAAAAAAATTTTAAAAAAAAATTTAAAAAAAAAATTTTAAAAAATAATTAAAATATATATACAAAAAAAACAAAAAAAATTAAAAAAAAAATAATAAAAATATAAATAATATATTAAATAAAAAATAAAAAAAAAATAAAAAAAAAATTAAAAAAAAAATATAAAAAAAATAAAAAAAATTTTTTTTGGCTCAGCTGGGATTCAATGCCACGTTTTCTCTAACCAGTATACACGTTTGTATGTATGTATGTTGTTGTTGTAATGTTGTTTTTGTGAAAACAAAATCGAGGTGGTCGTGGGTTTTTGCTCATATCTCAGTTGTTTATGTACCGATGTTTCTGATTTTCAATAGCGATCTACTCCCGAATATTTCTGATATTTTAATACCTCACCCGAGTCCAAGCGATGTCGGGGGGCTTCAAAAAGTTGATATCAACATACACACGGTCAGACGGACAGACTGACAGGGCTTAATCGACTCCCCTATTCATAAGCTTTCAGAAAATATATACTTTATGGGGTCGGAAATCAAAATTGTAGAAATTTCACACGGAATGACAAACCTATATATACCCTTTTTCACTGTGTGAAGGGTATAAAAATATAGGCAAGAAGTTTTTACGCTCTAACTTCCTGTTTAATAGTCCAAACAAGTTAAAAGTTTGACCGAAGGTAATTTCGAATTTCTCGACTTAAGCAGTTTTCCCTTTTTGTCACAGATGTAAAGTAAAGAGTCCGCCATCTAACGTTTTTTTTTAACTAGTGCTTATTTCGTGAATGGTAACAATTAGCTCATGTCTGATTTGACAGATAATTAGTTTTATCCTTCCGCTGAACGAATATGGTTGTGTATACGCTTGAACAACGCTGGGAAATATTGCGACATTACTTTGGCCGATTTTGCCAAAAAAAATCATCTTTTCAGATGAAGCTCATTTTGATCTTGGCGGGTATGTAAACAAGCAAAATTTTCGCATTGGTGGCAGAAAAAACCCGCACGCATACATTGAAAAGCCGATACACCCAAGAGGAGTCACTGTTTGGTGCGGATTTTGATCCAGAGGCATAATTGGGCCATTTTTGTTCGAAAATGAGCAAGGAGTGGCCGTAGTCAATTTCGATCGTTATCGAGCCATGTTGAACGAATTTTTGTTCACAAAAATTTAAGAGGAGGATATTGGCAACATTTGGTTTCAACAGGACGGCGCTACGTGCCACACAGCCGAAGCTACACATTTTTTTTTATAGCATTTTAAAAATAAAAAGTTATTTGGCGGACCCTTTATATAGAATTTTTCGAAAAATAAATTTATAAATTATTGAGATTCCATGAAACTTATCTAAAATGTGGTACTAATTTGGACTTAAGCATAAACTTTTTATATATAGAAATTTAATTTAATTTTTGTGGAGAATTAATTATGTTTTAAAATTTATAAATTTATCACTAGCTTTTTTCATTTTATAAATCGTTTTAAAAAATATTTTATAAATCGTTTTATTTACTCTCTCCGGCGCACTATATGAAATCGACAAAAACTAAAACCGATTTTTATTTGCATTTATTTATTAAAATGTAAAAAAAATGTATTTAAAAAAAATGTAAAAAAAATTATCCTTGAGGAATTCACTGGAAGGATATAGATATCCTCTCTCATCATCTATCTCCTTCAAACACTTGTATTTTTTTTTTTTTTGTTAAATATAAGCTTGAATCTACATGGAAAAGTGATAATTAGGTTATACCATTGCACACAGTATGTACGAAAATTAATTAAATAAGTAGTACAGATTTTATACCACCGCACCGGAAAGAGTTAAAAAAACACGTCTTGGCATATTTTTAACATCTCTGATCTTACCCCTCTTTCTCTAGTCTTTTTTTAAACATCATCAAATTCTATATAATTGCGCTCGAAAATATATATAAAAAAATATCACAATTTATTTATAAATAAATATTTCTTAACTGTTCATAATCAATTCAAAATGTAGTTTTCCCCCTTTTCTTCTCAACAGTAAATAGAGAAAATAGAGAACACATAAATATAAATCAAAATTTCATTAACTTTATCGTAAACTTTTTATTACATTATAGCGTTGTTCATCATTAGAGCGCCCTCTGTCAGCCAATAATACTCGCGGTAATGGTACAAATTTAATACAACGTCAATGTCCATCACCAATACCAGCTCATGTCACTAAGGGTATGTTTGCATTATATTTTTCTATCTTAAACTAATGCTACAAATGCATATCTGTAATGTAAATCTCACAGGCTTACATCATTTTTTTTTCTAAATATAAATATCATTCTAATTTCATTCAGTTTCTCTAATATTGTTATTCCTGACAACTAATTAAAGCAATTTATTTTTTATATGCTTTTTCTTCTTATATACCTGTTGCTGCTGATAAATATACGTTATTATTTCTTTTAATTAAATAAATATAAATTACTGTGTTGTGTTTGTTTTAATTAAAAAAAAATTAAAAAATGCATGCTTGTGTTGCTTTAATTAAATAAAAAAAATAATTGAAATCTATAAAAAAAATGTAAATTGAATGCAAGCAGAGCTATCAGCACATCTTGCTCAACAACAGCATCAACAACAGCAACAGCTTTTGCTACAGCAGCAGCAACAGCAGCAAACTTCCCCGCCTACATATGTTAATATGTCTGAATTGGCTAATATGGCAGCTATGAAAATTACTAATCAACAACAACAGTCGCAACAACAACAACACCAGCAGCAAAAACAACAGTCACCAACAATACATCAACAGCAGCCACAAATATTGCAACAACAGCATTCTATAGATTCCATATCATCTATACACTCGAATGATTCGACTGCTTCAATGCATCACAATCAATCCTCATACCAACAGCAACATATTCAAACAACACCACCATCCCACCAACAACAGCCAACACGTCCTCATTCCTCAAACTCAAATACACCATCATTACACTCACATCCATCCATTGACTCGACCATAGCCACACCACCAATTGGTCAAACTTCCTCTATCTCTAGCGGCGGTTCGACGCCCCAGAATCACTATTCACCACTGTTGACTAACTCACCATCGTCAACTGCTGCTGGCACACCCAGCGGCGCTAGTATAACTAGCGGTGGCCTAACAACAAGTGGAGCTGCTGGTGGCTATAATTCGGGTAATAATTTCATGTACAATGTCTGTTCACCTACACCTTCCCAAAGCGCAAATTCCTCACAAGCTAGTGATGTTTTAAAAATAACCGAACCGGAAGGTAATGGCATAGTTGCACCATCATCATCCTTACCCTCTCAGCCTAATGAATCGAACGCTTGTTCATCATCCTCTGCCAATAACTCAGAAATTTCTAATTTCAATATCGATGCAGATTCTTCCAGTAATGTGGTCGAGAATGATGAACGTTCGCGGGCTTCTGTTTTACAAAAAGCCTCCATGTTTGAGAAGCAAGCTGCTGCCGTAAAGAGCACTCCAACCCCACCGGTAACTGCTTCCTCTGGCATGTCACGCAATAGTGTAGCATTGGCAACAACAAATGTAGACAACTGCACTAATACAGTCATCTATGGTACACGCACTAATAATCAACAACACCAGCAGCAGCAACAAAAAACGCAATCTATAGATCCTCAGGAAGTCGGTAAGTACAATAACACTTTTATAAATAGTCCTTTTATTTGCTTTAAAATCACTTATACTACTATATAGCAACTTTGAAATATGATCCATAATATCCTTCTATATTTCTATATAATTGTCATAAGCAATCTTCTACTCATCCATATCATTTTGTACAAAATACATTAAGAGTGAAATTTGATGTCAATTAAAATTTTTGTTATAGCAGTAAGAGAATTAAAATTGTTTTTAATGAATTCAAAAAAAAGTATTTAGCATTAAACTAGCGAAGCAATTATAATTGAAAATTGTCTTTTTAATTGAAAGTCTATAATAAAATACAATTTTCCATAAAAAAAGAAATTATAAAAGTTAATCGAAAACTTTCTATTAATGTGGAGAAAAAAATCTGGTTAAATGTATTTAATACTTAAAAGTATTTCGATTTACAATATATTATGCCAAACGAAATTGTAATAAATATTGAAATTGATGTGTTTTAAAATGGTTTACGAAACATTTAAAAAAAATTACGTTCGACAAGTTTGTATTATTTAGAATTAAGAAGAGCAAAATATGTTCTTATGTATCGGATCGGCGACTTAATTTATTTTCCATCACTAAGGCATCAGAAAATAATATAAGAAATAACTGCCACGTTCTAGAATATGAAAAAAAAACTAAAGGGTGTGAATAACAGTTCTGAAATCAGAAAGTTAAATGTGCGTTAGATCGATCCATCTTAAAGAGTTGTGTGAATCTGTTTTTGCATTTAGCTCTATTAAAAGTGGTTACAATCAGTGCTATTGATAATAAAGGGTCCGCCATCTAACGTTTTTTTTTTAACTAGTGCTTATTTCGTGAATGGTAACACTTAGCTCATGTCTGATTTGGCAGATAATTAGTTTTATCCTTCCGCTGAACGAATATGGTTGTGTATACGAAAATGAGCAAGGAGTAGACGTAGTCAATAGCGATCGTTATCGGGCCATTTTAAACGAATTTTTGTTCACAAAAATTGAAGAGGAAGATATTGGCAACATTTGGTTTCAACAGGGCGGCGCTACACACAGACAAAGCTACACTTTTTTTATAGCATTTACAAAAAAAAAAAGTTATTTGGCGGACCCTATATTTCATATTATTTTATTCATGCTTGAAGTTGTTGCTGGTAATTTTGTATAACGGTATGAGTATGTTTTACAAAATGTGTATTTTTTTATTCTCAGCAATTCTTCATCTCAAAGAAAATCTCTTTGGTTTTCTGCCTTCTTGTATTAAATACAGTGTTGCCACAACACGAGAAATAGAAACAAAATTTATTAGATAAAATCATTAAATGATAAAAGCAACCCAAACAATGTTTTAGTTTTTTTTATACTTCAAATGTATGGATATGTAATAATTTTAGGTTTATTTTAATTTGTGCAAATAAAATGTACCGGGTGTTTTTTAGAGGCTAAACTTTTTAACTGGCGATCATCATTTTTTCAGCTGTTAAGTGATTTATGCTTAGTTTGGTTTGGCATTTCAATATGAATAAACTGACGCATTAATAGCTTAGAGTAGATTCGATGAATTGACCCCAAAACAAGATTGCCGTTGATCCCGATTTTCATAAGCGAATTGTGTTAAGCGATGATGCTCACTTTTGCTTAAATGAAAAAAAAAATTGCCATATTTGGAGTAATGATAATCCTCAAGTGTATGTTGAGACACCGTTAAATTAAAAAAAAACTGGCTGTTTGGTGTGCCTTATATGAAGGTAAAATCATTGGTCAGTACTTCTTTAAAAACGATGCTTGTCAGAACGTTACAGACAATAATAACCGCTATAGGGCCGTGATTACTGATTTCGTTTATAAATTGAACAACCAGCTGTGTTTTCAATAAGACGGCACAACTTATCACACAGCTGATGCCCCAATTAATTTGTTAAAGGAAACGCATAGTTTCACGTTTTGGGCCCTTGAATTGGCCTCCAAGATCGTGTGATTTAACGCCGCTTCCTGTGGGATACGTAAAGTCGCTAGTCTACGCGATAAGCTCAAAACGATGGACCAATTGTAGGAAAACATTCGCCGTGTTATTGCTGATATACGGCGACAAATGTTGGGAAAACTCATCGAAAATTGGACCTCCAGTTTAGACTCCTTCCGAGCCAGCTGTGGCGGTCCTAATAAATAAAAAAAGGAAATTTTATGTCAATTTAAAAAAAAGCATCTTTGTTTTATTCCATTTCAAAGTTTATACCCCTATAAAAAACACCCTTTAGTATAAATACGGAACTGGGCCATAACATTTCTATATAATATGACATTTAAAATTTGACATAGAAAACCGGCGTGATATGGAATCGATCTTATTTTGACAGCGTCTGTCAACAATAATTCAAACCCTGCCAAGTTTCGACCATATATAAAAATTCTACGTATACAATACAATTCCTTTTTATTGGTCTAACAAATCAATCTATGAAATCATTTTAAACATGTCAATCTTCATTTATTTTTTCTTATTTCGTTTGCAAGGTAGTTAAATGTACATTAGTAATTGTTTTCGAATGGAAATTTTAAATGACATCAAACGTCTTGTTATTCAGTTATGTATTTATGTATATTATAAGTATGTTTACCCAATATTTTGAAGTAATTATATGAACTACATATATAAAACAATTGCATAAAAACCTTTTTATTTATTGAATCCCTTGACATTTTGGTATAATTCGTGAAAACACTAGTCGACAATTCTATTTTTTTTTTTTATTAGTTTGAGCTTTTAATGGGCATAATTTTTACTTTACTGGTTTTTAAATTTAAAATATAACTGCCGAATTCATAAGAAATATTTTAGGTTTATTTAAGGCTTATTTGACAGATGTTGTACAGAAATTAGAAAAAAAAAAATAATCCTTAAATAAACCTAAAATATTTTTTATGAATACGGCAGTAGGTGTATATACGACGAAATTCTTAATAAAAGCCCGGACGCTAAAGGCTAAAATACACGGCATGTATTTTTACATCTGACCTTAAAATTTGTGAGACATATGTAAATCTAAATGTCTGTCAAAATTGTACTTTTACAGGCAACCGTCGCTGACTGCTTTCCAGCAGCAGAAATTTCTGCCAACGGCTGTTTACAGATGTTTTGACAAAAGAAAATAGAGCGCGCTCTAATTGAAATTTTGTCAGATGTCTCAACACATGTTTTTTACAGAAGTAATGTTTTTAAGGTAACACACGACATGTTCGTATTTAGCAATGTGGAATTTGACAAGTCAGATGTAAAAAACATGCCCTGTATTAGCTCCTTAAGTAACCAGCTGCTATCGTTTAGATGTAAAAATTTCTATAAGTAAAAGATAGCAGCACGTTATGTAAGTACACAGTTGTTTGCTATAAATAATAATATAGATAACGGTCCTTTTTTACAGTGTAAAATCATTTCATTTAAATAGAAAAATCAACAAGCTAACGTTTTACATTATGTTTAATGCATAAAGCCTTCGTTAGCCGAGCGCTGATGCAACCGTACTGTAAGCACGTTTGTGCAGTTATAGAACATTTAAAAACGTAACATATTTTTTTTGACATTCATAAACAAAACAGCATTGGTATAGGTAAATAAAGCAATTTAAAAATATTTTTCAAACAAGCCTGTGTTTTTTTCAATGGAAGAAGGAATAGAAGAATTGTTTTATGGTTTAAACCTTTTCCTGAACAAGTAAAATAAGGTGTTCATCATCCATTTTATTGAAAATTACCACGGAAACTCTTATTTCTTAAATTTAAAAACTAATTTTGTTTGTTGTTTTATTTTGGTATAAAAATAAACAGCTGATTATAAAACAGTGATGGGTATTACAATTTTACAAATGGCTTTTTATTACGAAGAAAAAGTACCTAATGATAATATGTATTATTTATTCTTTAACATTTAGAATTAAAATAAAATAAACAAATTATAGTTTATTTAGTATATGTGTTTATGTATACAGATCAATTAATATTAATAGATTTGTATACAATTTTAATCCTTACATATTTCACATTTATTATACAAAATGTATATAAAAAGCGTATGTGCAAGACGCTTAAAAGTCTCCAGTTTTGCAATTTTTTTTAAGGGGAAATAATTATTATAGTGGTAATTGCGTTTCTAGCAGGTATAGCGAAAAAGGAAACAATAGTAATGAAAATAAAACATAGTATAAGTTTAAAATAGACACAATAGTTCACAAAACTGTATTTAAAAAATTCGTGAAGAAAAATAAATTAACACGCAAAGTACTAAAATTTGTTTTATTTTTCTTTCGCGTATTAAAATATATAAAAAAAGTACCATTAAAAAGCAAAACTACCCTAAAATCATAAAACAAACAAGCAGACAATCACTGGCTTACAAATGTCACGTAAGAATGTAAGGAAATTCTATTTTATACAGAATGGTACGTTCCGGTTACAGTACGTTAAATTTCGCTAAGCTTTTGCATTGTTTCTCATAAGCCAAAAACGAACAGCTGATACATTACAGTACGGATGCGCTCGGCTAACTGAGGCTTAACTACATATGCGGTGTTGACAACACAGCTGATTTACTTTTTTTGTCAAAAGTTTCATAGTTTGCTTTTTCCCGTGCGAGTGTTTTAAAAATACACAAACAAAAATCATGTTGTTATTGACATATCGACAAACTGAAGCAGCATGAAAAATCCATGTTGTTTTTTAAATATTGTATTTCTTGTAGAATAACCACCACCTTATATTTAAATTCGCCTTAGTTTAGTTTCGCAGTTAATTATAAAGAGATTTACGCCAGAGTAGTAGTGCCAGACGTACTGTTTTTGCCGTGTACTGTTTTCCTTTAAATATACAGTTTTATGCGCAACACCCGAAACAGTACGCAAATGTACTAATTTTTAGTCTTCGTACTGTTTTTTGTACCTTTTTTTAATTGGAATCCTGTATGAACTTCATTTTACTCCAAGATGAGAGTGTGATTAACTAGGTAGGTAGGTAAGGCTGGTGCAAAGTTATCCTCACACCCTCACCTAGAGACCAATACGGTCCATTGTGACGCCTTTTTATAGAAATGAAAATAGAATAGAAAAAGGAAAAGTGGTGAAGTAGTGGACACCAAATTAATACAGAAAAGAGCTAAACCCTACAATCGACCCATTCTCAGTCTTGTGTGACGAAGACAGGTCATTCCCATTACGAATACTATCAGATTCTCGAGTTCACAGCCCGATACATCTACTAATTCGCCTAGGAATCTACTACCTAGCCATTTCAACCAGCTAATCGGCAGTCTGGGACATTGGCACAGAATGTGCTTAACTGTCTCCAACTCCTCCAGCTCCTCGCACAGCCTGCAGTGAGATTAACTATTCTTCTTGTTCAAAATATCTCGGACCAGGTCGAGTTGACTAATACTAAATCTACAATAAATGCGACAATAAAAAAACCACAGAGAATTCTATTGTATCTTTGCCGAAAACTTGCTCAAAACATCAGCAAAACAAATGTTTAGAAATAAAGTGAAGAATATTAATAAAAATATTCTAAAGCACTTTACTGTATAACATTAACCACTATTTAATGTAAAGGGTGTCCTAACAAGATCACCAAATTTGTATTTGCCAGCATATACCACGACGCGTTTCAAGAATATGGAAAAGTATTTAGAGGGATATCGTTTAAATATTGTAAAAGTTTAAGTTGAAGAAATGTCTCATCTAAAAAAATGTAATTTAATAGTGTTCAAACATCCAATCATCAAATTAATTGCGCATGATCCCTTTGATTGAATTCTTGTACCAATTGAACATTGTAAATGTTTAATGCCAAATTTAAGATCCTGGATTCTCGGCCACACTTTCCCTTACTGCGGCTATGTTTTCATGTATCAGGCAAGGGCGAGTCCGAAGCCGAGCAATGGTTTTCTTACTTATAAGCATAAGTTTGGTCACAAATTTTGGAAATAAAAGCCCCACTGTTGATTAGTTTGGCACATAATTGCGACCAAAAACTTTACGTTATTGGAGAACTGTTTTGTCCAAACTTTCACCATTATTGCATTGTGTTTTTTTTTACAATAATCAAACGTTGTTTGTTTAAATATTTCGCCATATTCTGAAATCGAATGGTATGTGATAACTGTAAAAAAATTACCGTACAACTTGTGTTAACAAAATGGGTCGAAATTTAAATCCGTCGCTCTTGTTGGGATACCAAATATAACGCAAAAAATTGATATTTTTAGTTTAATGCAATTTTAAATATAAATTAAGGGATACATTTTTTATTATTTAGATTTATTTCTTTCAACTTCGAAATAAAAATTAACTATTTACAGCTCGAGTTTTTTTAAACAATAAAATTTTTTGACATATCGAGCTATAAAACTAGGAAAATAAATAATCAGCTGACTTTTTAACACCATCTTATCGTCAATTCTGTTTGAGTCAGACTGTTTTTGTCGATTGGATAAATTGTCAAATAAACAGCTGTTTGAAAAATAAACAATGACATATAAAAAAGTTGATCTATGTTATGACTTGAATAGTTGTTTGTGTTTAAAAAAATTACTGTTCTGTACTGTTTCACTTATTTGTACCGTTTTTTTTTACGTGGGTGTACTGTTTTTCCGAATTTCAAATCTGGCTACTCTACGCCAGAGTTACATTTAGAAATAGTTCAAAATGCAATAAGACAAACTCATCAGCACACTTTTAATGAATTAAAAAACTTACTGCTTGGGTCGATGGAATCATTTGATGGGTTTTGCCGAAGTACAGCCTGATTAACTTACTGCGTAAATAAATTTTTAAAATTGATAAAGGATATTAAACAAGTTTTTAAAATTTTTTTGCTGTTTTATTTCAAACTTAAATTCTTCGCCTCTTTCCTCTGCATGAATCAGTTTTCCTTTATTATCAAAGACCACGCAACATTTTTTAAAAATTCTTGTATCAGAATTTTATTCAAATACAGTACAAACTCGATAATCCGGACACGCGATTTAACGGACACATTTATAATCCGGACACTGCTACAAACCGGACAGTAACACTTTTTTTACTCCAAAATCCGGACAGTATTTTTTTTTTTTTTTTCATTCATATAATGCTCTTTGTATAATAACGGAACTTTTTACCGCTAATAACAAAATCAGTTATAATGAATGAGGCTATACATATTTTTAAAAGCTATAAAGTGGGCAGAACAAATCAATGCATTACAAATGGATTTATTAGTTTTAAAAAGATTAAAAGACACAGCGTACAAATTGTCTTCTGAAACCTCAAAACAAAGAAAAATCAATTCATTTTTCACAAAAAATCAATAAGAGCAAATAAATACATAGTACATATCTATAACAATTTTATTGGTTTATGAAATTTTAAGTTGAATTTAAATGTACATAACTACTTATACGAGTATGTATAAAATGTTCGTTTCATATACTAAATATAAATGTAAAATGTATTGAATTTTATTTTCTTTTTAATAAAAAAAAAAACTTGATAAATAAATATGAAATTGATTTAGTTTTCATTCTTTACAAAAAATAAATAAAAACATGGTTTTTTACATTATGTATGCAGGTTAAAAAAAGAAACATTTGTAATCCGAACACTCCAGTAATACGGATATGCTCAGGATTTTTGGTGTCCGGTTTATCAAGTTTGTACTGTATTGTTTTTAACATTTACATATGGCCCTGATTTTGACGTAACTAGCTTTCAACGTTTTAATGAATTGTACATTGTGAAAAGGACCGTTAGTATTTTAAAACAAAGTGTCTCAAAATCTACGCAAGGTTTGAATTAAAAAAAAAAAAAAAACAGTCGTGTCTGGATATAGTGAACTAATTTTTGCAAGGCTTGTTCATAGTATCCAGGTTGTTCTCTATATCAAGGTTGAAATTTTTTTTCAAAAACTCGTTTTATTTACTTAAAATACATACATGTAAATGCAATAGCTGATTAGAAACAATTTGTACAAAAAAGGAAATATATGTACATACTTATTTAAGTTTAATAAAAGAATTGTTGTTGAAGTTGTTTTCAAAATTTTGTTCACTATTGGATTTTTTCACTATTTAGAGTAATCCATACAAAAATGTTGGTGTTCACTATATCGGATGTTTACTATATCCAGACACTACTGTATTTTATAAATGTAATCTTTTAGCACTTTTGGTAAATATTTTAATTTAGTTGTTAATTTTTTACTTATTGCAAACTTTCACTGACTTAACTTTTCCTTATTTTTTAATTAGCCACATTTTACCCCGCGTAAATGACTAAAAATTTAAATCTTACGAAGTTTTGGTGACTTATTTTTTGGTTAATTTGTTTTTATGACTTGCAATTTCTAAGATTATTATTCAATACACTTTTGTTTTAAAATTTTTTAAAGTAAAATTTTATATGCCCTAAATTATTTCGAATGTTTTTGTTCTACTTGTAGAAGAAGTACAAATAAAAAATGTTGTCGACTCTTGTTACATACACAATTATGTTCAGTTTTATTATTTAACAAAGATGTTATTTGTCCCAGTTCTATGTTGTCTTTGATTTTAAAATTGACTATTTTCTATGTTCTTTATGTTTTTTACTAAAACTTTTTTTTTGTTTTTCGTTTTTTTTTTTTTCTTCCACCCCTGTCCATTTTTTTTTTATTTTTTTTTTTTTTAATTTACAAAATTAAAATCAACTACAAAAACAAACAAAACAATCTTCAACATATCCACAATTTAAAACAACAATTTTTATTAAAAAAAAAACTACAATTAAAAAACCCCAAATATTTAAAATAAAAAAACTACTCTCCACACTGTACATAACAATGGCACCATATTGAAACAACAACTACAACAAATAAAAAAATCCCCTTATATTTGCACCACCAACATTTTTTGTTCCTTTTTTTTTTTTTTTTTTTTAAATCAACAATTTCCTTTCTGTACACACACAAATTAATTTTTAAACCAAAACCAAAAAAAAAATGAAACACCCAATTTTGTAGACAAATGTTTCGAAGATTCTTTACAAGAATTAAATAATTTAATTGGCGAATTAGATTCTTTTCAACGCGAAATCGATGCCTCCAAAGAGCACAAAGAACATCACAAAAATGTGAAAAATTTATATGATGGTATTGATTCCTACATATCCAATGAAACCATGACAATAATAACGGATAACAATACCACCACAATCTTTTGTGAGACCACCCAGCAGCAGCACTTACAGCAGAACCAACTGGAGAAAGATTTTTGCATAGCCAGCAATCAAACCAATAGTAGTGGTTGTGGTACGGATATTTCCGATACTACTTCCGAAGAATGTAATGCCGATACACGATCTCTAACAAGTCAAACTGGTGTGGGCGGAGGAGGTGTTGCTGACAATAGCAATGAAATAATCGGTGGCGTATTGAAAACAAATTTAAAAGCTTTATCTAGTGGAGCATTTAACAGTGACTCCGAATTAAGTCGCTGTTATATAAGTGAAACTAGTTCCATAATGGGCGGCTCCGCTGGCGATGGTTATGAAAATCCTACATTTGCCCATTTCGCTGCTTCGTCTACCGCATCTCAGTGCTATGATGATAATAGATCAGATAGCTTGTCTCTGCAAAGACAACCTATGTACGTTGACAATATGAGTGATACTGGCAGCAATGTGGTGGTGATATACGATCACCAGCCGCCCATTACACCCGATATAGATTATTGTAAACAAAATTCCGAAATTGTTATGCTACGAACAAAACCGGCCCAACCTTCTCAATTTCCTCTCGAAATGAGAGAGTTGCAACAACTGCCCGATAACCTAACTGACGACTCCTCGCCTACATCCCCCAACAGCAGAACAGATCATTCCACCCATCAACATATTGCTACAGTGGCACCTGCAAAACAAAGACTCTCATCATTCCGAGCTTCTAGTGAGCAATTACAATTGTTAAATAGTCCGACATCAGCTGCAGCATCAACAAAAGGTATGCAAATCAATAACTGATAATAATTATTAGGGTGTGGTGTACAGTGACACTTCGGCAAGTAAAAAATTTTAAAACAGAAAACAGAAATACTTTTTTTCTAAATCTGAGATTATTGGTTTAGTTTCATTATTTTATGTAATTTTCAGTTTTCAGTTTTTTTTTTTTTTAATTATTAAATAACCAGAAAAGTTTTTAAAATATTTTTGAAATTTTCTTTGTATATATTTCGGTATCTGCTGTTTTCATAAAATTTTTTTAAGAGATAAAAAGTTGAAACACTAAATTTCAAAATTTGATAAATTCCATAATTGGGAATTTTTCTAATACAAACTTTCAAGTTTTCCTCACAATTTTTTTTTTTTTTTATTAATTTTACACTTGCTTAAGTCTCACTGTCTGGTAACTAGTTGATAAAGAGTAACAAAAATTAATAAACATTATAAACAAATAAAATAATGGTGACAATGTTAATGTTGTAGCTGCAACAATAACGACAGCATCATCATCAACGTCGTCTTCGACAATGAAAGTTAATACTTGTAGTAGCAGTAGTAGTGAAACCATAATACGTAAAAAATTACCACCAAAACCGCCAAGTCTTACAGTATTTCAGGGTATAACTGTGCAACAAATGGAAATCAATAATAATAACAACGGTAACAATAGCAACAGTAAGACTTTAAAATTACTACAAATGCAGCCGAAATTAGATTTTAAAAGTGATTTAGAGGCTAAAATATTAAAGCAAAAAGAAAAGCTTAGAAAGCAACAAGAACTTGAAAAACAGTTACAACAAAAACAAACATCAAACACCTCATTACAATCAGCTACTACTCCTACTAGCCAACAACAACAAACCCAGCATCAACAACTACATCACACTATAAACAACAGTATTAATTGTAATTTCTCCTCTATTATGAATAAAAATAAATTACTGGAAACAACAACAGCATCCTCTACACCATCACTAATATCATCATCATTATCCTCATCTTCTTCTTCATTAGCTAGCCATAGCAATAATAACAGTAACAGTATTCATATTCCAACAACAACAACATCATCATCATCATCAATATCATCTTCATTATTTACAACTCCAAACAATCATACTTCAAATAGCCACCACTCAAATTCTCATATTTATTCTAAAACACCTTTGACAGCTCATGCGTATAAGGCATCAACAACATCATCAGCTCCTTTATCAACGCCAACATTAAATTCAGTCTCGCCTTTAGACTCATTACATGTTGTTGCGTCACCTTTACCACCTCCATTACCGTCTACCAACACCACCACAAGTAATAATGTTGATGGTTCTATGTTGTGTACTACATTCCCTGCTCCTTTGTTAGCTAATATCGCCAAGCCGAGCATTACGCCAAGACCAGCTTCATTGTCGGGTTTGTGTTTATTTATTATTTTTTAAAATTTCTGTTATATTTTGTTTTTGTTATCTGCGTTTAAATTGATTTTTTTGGTTAAGGGGTTTTCGGCTTTTTGGTATTTCTTCAAATAACAAAATTTCTATCTTAATCATTGTCAAATTTATAACTTAATTTTGTGGACTTTTAACAACAATATAATTAAAGTTTGATTTTCAAACAACACAAACTTGAGATAAGTCCTTTCTTTTTTACTGTTATCTCTTTCATTCGAATTCGTAGCATGATGCCGATTAGTGCAAAAGGTATATCGTTGTTCGTAAATTATTGTGTTCTATGTGACATATAAAACCTGGACATATAGAACACAATTATTTACGAACGACAATATGATTAAGTCACTTGGAAAATGTCTTATCTCGAGTTAAGATGTTTTATCCAAAGTCCATAAATTGTTTATTTTTGTTTTTTTTTTAATATAAAGACTTTGTATAAAACCAAATATTTTTATAGCATCTTTGTTCGTTTACTCTAAAGTTTTATTGGATTTGTTTGCACAAAATTCTATATAAAATGCAAATTATCCAGTTAAGACTATTTAAAGATATTAAACACTTTTAGTAATCGAACGAACCCCAAAGTCAGGCTATAATTTTATTGTATATAAAAACTTTTTTTCTTTTACTAATATTTGTTATGGGTTATTACATTCTGCTTCAATTTGAAATTTCGTGGTGTTTCGTGCTCATCTTAATGCTTTGCAATTCCTTTTCCTCCTATCCAGTGAAATGTGTCTTAGTGACTTCTAATTTGTAACATTCTCACTTACATATTAAATAATATATTTAAATTATTTTATTTTTTTTATTATAATTATTCATCTTGCGCATTTATTTAGTAAAAACAAAATCATTTAAACATTTTCATTTATCATTACAATAATCAACATCTAAATACACTTATTTATCAACAATTGTTTTCAAATAATAATAATAATAATAATAATAATAACAACAAAAATATAATATTTAAATTAACAGACAGAATCACACAGAAACTATAAATATCAATTACTAATTAATTAGAAACAATTCAAATTAATCAACATAACACGTTTGTATATAATATTAAATATAATACACAAATCACAACAATAAATGTTTTGTTGTATTATATGTGATGTATGCAAATACTTATGTAGTGTACTTGATGCATTTAAATAAATTTTATGGTAACAAAAACTAGTGAGGGAGCCATATTTACATATTTGGCTGTGCCGAATTTCATACATATATTCTTCACCAACGCTTAGACATGCAATAAATATACTTGTATAGACAAAAAGGTTATGGGTATACCTAAATAATTTGCCTTATTAGATCAGTTGATCATCAGATATTCCTTTTCTCATGTCGCAATTTTTTTTTTCTTCTCTCGTTATTTCCAATTATATAATTTTAACATGTTTAAATTAAAAAAAATCGTTAGTGTAGCTGTACAATAAAAAGAACTAAATTTATTTAAAACTTAAAAAATTACTCGTAGGCATACATGTTACAAACAAGTCTTAAGTTTTCTGCAAAAAAATGTATTTTGGTATGACAAATACACCAAAAAATAAAAAGCCAACGATGGTCGCAAAATAATTCCTAAGATGTGACAGCGCATAGAGAAAGGGACCTAGGAGTAAAAAAAACAATTTTCATTTTTTTTTTTGTTTTTTGAACATCGAATGAGACCGATCCCATGCCCCAAGAGTGTTCCCTCCCAGAGATATGCGCGTTTTATAAAAGTGAAGTCGACGATTCTAAGCGCAAATAAAAAGGGATCTAACGATAAAATTTATTTATTTTCATTTCTTCCCCTACTAAATTAAGAAAATAACTTGATTTTACGAAACTACAAAAAATGTATTTTTTTTCCTTATGAACAATTTAAAAAAATAGAAAAATCATTTAATCTTTAAGATGGCTCTCCTCAACAAAACCTGTTTTTACCCTTAGGTCCCTTTCTCTATGCGCTGTCACTTATATTGAATCCTATACTATATTGGTACTTGAAAACTTAATTTTAACATAAATATCTAGTATATATAAAAAGAAGTGTACACTTTGATATCACCAGTAACTGCGGAAATGGGTTACATTTCAGGGTACCTTGGGGATGTTCTGTAAGTGGTTTAAGTGAAGTTTTTACGAAATCGGTCCAGTGCTTCCGGACATGCGGCATTTAGACCTTCATATACATATATTACCATACTAATTTCAACAAAATGCCCTCCATTTTCCGATATTATGATTTTTCATCCACGCTTGTAAAGTTTCAAAACCGTGTATCGTAATGTCTTATGTGTACATGATATTTCGATAGCCTCATTTGTAATGAATACAATGCAAACAATTTTTTGGGACCAGCAGAGAGAGGTCCGGGTTCTGCTAGTAATATGTATAAAAGTTCAGAATATAAATAAGTCGCAAATTAATGTATTCGAAATAAAAAACTTGTTGCAGCTCATGGTGAAGGGTATAAAAAATAACAAAAATTAAATAACAAATCTTTTATTAATCGAAACTAATGCAATACAATTTTAAATAATTTAAGAATAATTTAAAGAAATATTAAGAATTTTTTAAAGACATTTAAAAAACATTGTTTTAAAAAATTGGTTAAATATTTATAATGTTAATAAAAAATGTTTCCAACGTAGTGTAATACGTTGTATTTGTATAGATACCTAACGGGCAAGAAGAATTTTCAAAAAATATTCACCACAATTTAAAATATATATTTTACTATATTTTTTATATTCACCACAATTTAAAATATATATTTTACTATATATATATTTTTTTTTTAATTGACTACACTTTAAACAATCGATATAAAATTACTTGAATTTTCTTTTAAAATTTTCATTATACATTCTTTTGATACATTCTTGAGTCGACTGTAGCTGATTAAGACGGCGGCTTTCTTGAGCCATTTTAAGCCGACAAAAGCGGCGGCGGTGCGCCGTCGGCTCTGAGCCGGTCGACTTGTTTCACTGCACTACATTTGCACAAAAAACACTGCAGTAATTCTAATCATTTTACTGATTTTAAAATACTACAATTTTAAATATAAAAAATAATAATTACACACGCAGATAAATATAAGAAATGTTACAGATAATAAAAATACCATCTACATAAAAAATTAACTCTAAAACAGATACAACTAAAGTTGCTCAAAATTAAAGTCTTAGTATAATAATATTTGTTGTAATTTAGTATATGTATTTGTATAATATTTTTAAATGTTACAAAAATATATTTTTTTGATTCCTTTTTTTAAAAGTGTATTTCAATATTAGCAAGCGAAATATTGTATTTATTGTAAAATAAAATAATTTTTTATATAAAGCGTGATCCATTTTGAGGTTCCCTACTTTTTTAAAGAAAAAAACACAGAAAATTCAAATTTAATGGGGAATGTTTATTATCATTTGAAAGAACATTTTTTGACATTTATTTTTTGAAGATTATGTCTATCAAATGTTGGCCGTTGCTATGTCGCAGCTGGTCCATCCGTTGAGTCCAATTTTCGATGACTCCTTCAAGCATTTCGACTGGTAACTGGCGAATGGCACGCGTGATGTTTTCCTCTAAGGCCTGAATCGAAGCGGCTTTGTCCGCATAAACTTTAGACTTTACATATCTCCACAGGAAAAAGTCTAATGGTGTGATATCACACGATCTTGGTGGCCAATCGACCGGCCCAAAACGTGAAATTAAGCGCTCCCCGAAATGTTCTCTCAATAAATCATTTTATTAATGCGATGTGTGGAAAGTGGCGCCGACCTGCTGAAACCAAATGTCGCTGAGATCACGAGCTTCAATTTCAGGCATCAAATAGTCGGTTATCATGACACGTTAACGGTCGCCATTGACGGTTACGTTCGCACCGGCATCATTTTTGAAAAAATACGGACCGATGATTTCACCGGCCCCCAAACCACACCAAACCGTTGTTTTTTCTGGATGAAGTGGCAGTTCTTGAATCTCTTCAGGTTGCTCTTCGTCCCAAATGCGGCAATTTTGTTTGTTTTTGGGCCTCATCGCTGAACAAAATTTGCCTCGAAAACCTCGGATCTTCTTGGAACTTTTCAAGAGCCCATAGAGCGTTGCGATGTCGCTTGGGAACGTCGAGCGGGATTTCCATTATGAAATGGCAAACAATACTAAACAAAAATAGCATGACACGACTCACTCGTGATCTGTCAAAAAAGGCTATTGAAAAAAGTATATCTACTTGGATCACCGTATATAAAAACTGTTCTCAAGGTCGCATAGGACAACATCATATACATAATCCCAAATTTCGTTCGTAATATGCCAATTGCATTTGGAAGATGTAATCAATTTTTGAAACTACATTGTGAGACTTAAAATAAATTAATAAATAAACAATTCAATAATATAAATTGTGAATTGAATAAACACAAAAAATTTCCAATACGTATCAAAATTAAACTTGCCTCTGTATCTATTACAAATAACTTAAAGATGTGTGACATTAAAAAAAACTTACCATACTTACTTTAAACAAAATCACTATACAAATGTATAAATGCTTTATTCTAAATCAAAACTATTTTTCATTTTAATATTTCAAATTGATCTTAAATTATTTAAAACACATAAATAAAAACTGTTTGTTTAAAATTTGAACGCGCTATAGTTTGCCATCTCTTGATGACAATTCTTTAAACTGAAATCTCTTTTTTTATATATAAAGTTTGACAAGCACTGGGACACAAAAAAAAATAATCAGATGGGCTGGCACCGCTAACTGTATAAGAGTGCCCTAATAGAAACTGTATCACAATGTAACTTCTTGTGTAAAACTGTTTGTAAAACTTTTATTATTAATATGTACTACTGCGTTACATTTTTGTGTCAATATGTGTTTGTGTGAAATGTATTGAAATCATTGAAAAACTAAATTTCGTAAAAAATTCGAGTTAGAGCTTTTCCACCTCTGACCATCGATATGTATGTACATAACGTACGTTCCACGCCAGCCATCTATAACAAACAATTTTTTGTGCGCACATGAATTAGCTTGGTGTAGACCGCTGTTGTCGATGTTTTGTTCTTGTTCAAACAGCGTTGTCAGAACATTTGTTCGAACAACGATGTCTGATATTAAAAGGCATTTTAAATATGAAAGAAAGAGACGGCACATAAAAATATCAATGAAATACACTTTTTGCATTTTCTCCATATCAAAGAAAATGAACAATTTTTTAACAGTTGCTCTGCCGACGTTTTGTTCTAGTCTGAACAACAAATCGATGGCTCGTCTAGACGTAAAGTAGATACTAAAAATGATCGAAATTTCTAATAAAAATTAATCGAAAAACCTAATGCGTTCAAATTTGAAATAAATAGTTCTTGCACACTTTTACACAACTAAAAAAAATATGTTTATAAGTATATTTACGTGTATTTGAAACAACTTGTGAATGATGTAAAATGGTGTCTTGTGTAACTTGTGCATAATCTAACAGTTACGTCTGTTATAAAAATATATATGTTAACGCAACTATACTTACAATCAACCCTTTACATTGTATTAATTTAAACATAATAAACTTAACGTTATTTTAAATTCCTTTAGGATCAACGCGTATCGCAAGACGATCTTCAGTAAATACTGCCAAGCCACCACCGCCCGTTAGACGCAGCTCATCTGTAACTCCTAGTCCAAATACACCTACAACGGTAAGTTTATCACAAGATTAATTTATTTTTTTAATTTTGCCCATCTAGAATTTGTGTACAATAATAATTTCCTCTATGAGTTCCTAAAATCACGTGGGTTATATGGTTTACTATTGAAAAAAAAATAATCGTTACACTTAAAACACTCTAAATTTATATGTATGTCACATTTTACATTAGTATTGTAATTATTTATTTTTTTTTTAGATTTTTACATATCTTTTGATATTTTTAGTTTTTAATTTATTTATTTTTTTTTTTCTTATTTGTATATTTTTTTAAAATAACCTTCGTGTTTAGCCTACCAACACAAATGCTACAAATATGTTGCATCAGCAAGCTCATTCTTTAAATTCTTCCACCGAAAATTTGCCTCCACCGCCGGCTTATTTATTAGATGCACGACAAACTACACCCACCTCTCCAACATCGGTCATTCCTAATTCGTCACAGAAGGTCGCCGAAACGGTAAAAGCTTTATCGGGCTTGCGTCATCAACCAGCCTCGCCTCATACACTAAGGCGTCTACAACAACAACAGCAGCAACAACAACAGACCATGTTACAGGTGAGGTGGCAAATAACCATACAAACAAAATTACTACCGCATTGGCTCTAAACATGCATCAAGTCATGAATATCGCAAAAAAGCTTTTCAACATTTGTAGCATTAAAAAAAATAATAATTTTTTTTTCAACTGGTAAACATGTTTAAAAAACAAATATTAAATATTTGCAATGTAATATGTAACAAGTAAGAGTGTCATATCTGCTAAAACCCTTCACCATTATATACGTATAATGAATGACCACATCGTAGCTTAGTCTAGATTTTAGATTTCATATTTTACGCCATTTTCGTTATTATTTCCGACTCTATTCTTAATTTTTACATAGTTAACTGTATTCAACTAGTAAAGCCATTTCATTTAATACCCATATTGATGGGGTTAAAAAAATGTCCGCCATTTTGTGTCAGAAGTCATCTTAGATTTTACACTTTTTTAATAGTTTATTTCTTCTACTGGTCAAGCCCATTCATACCATATTATGGGTTTTAAAGGGCACAAAGCCGTTATTACTATTTTTGACCCATATAACCGCCATTTTATTTAGAACGTCATCTTGGATTTTTACTTTTTATAGTTTTTATAGTTGATACCAATATTGGTGGGTTCAAGGTGGTATATTTTGAAATACCAGATATGACCCATATATTAATTTATTGACCGCCATTTTGTAGTAGCGGCCATATTAAATTGTAATTATTTTTTATAGTGTATAATATTGTACTAGTCAAGTTATTTCATTGGATAACCATATTGGTTCTCTTGGTTGTATAGAAACTGAAAAAAATCGAGTTTTGCTTGTAAATTTTGGGGAATATATATGTGGCTTGGAGCTAAAGGGGCCAATGTCATAATATTTACTTTTGAGAAAATTGGAATTGAACTTTAACTTTTATAGGTGCTTTCGTTGTGACATTGGCCAGCGTTTTATTTATGAAGCTGTTCTGGGTTAGGTATGACTTTAGTTGTTTTACCATAATGAAAAAGAGCAAGATTATGCAATGATTAACTCAAAAGAGCAAAAAAGTGACATTGGCCCTTTTAGCTTCAAGCCACAGATATATTTTTCGAAAAAAAATTTTGTTATAACTGTACCAATTAGTCCAAAATTTTTACGAATATCTTTAGAGGCATATAATATCTGTAAATTATTCTTGGGTGGCTGAAAAATTTTAATTTTTGTGTTAAAAATATGAGAGAAAAAGAAAAGGAAGTCATGTTTATTGGCTTATATCTTAGAAAGTTTACGATGATCATGCCACATACAGATCTGAGTAACGTGTGGTTGCTTTATTCAACCAACTCACGGTTAGACGCACATTGCTCAATCGACTCCCCTATTCATAAGCTTTTAGAAAATATACAGGCATGTGATGGAAATCGAAAACGAAAACGAAGCAATTTTGAAAGTTCGTTTTAATATTCTATGAATAAAATTTTTGTAATTTTTGTTATATATGTACATAAATATTTCTATATTCAAAAGAATTTTATAACAAAAATTACAAAAATTTTATTCATAGAGTATTAAAACGAACTTTCAAAATTGCTTCGTTTTCGATTTCCATCACATACCTGATATACTTAAAATATATGGGGTCGGAAATGAATATTAAAGAATTTACAAACGGATTGGCAAAACTATACGAACCCTTGGACAACACCAGTGAAGGGTATAATAATATATCTTATAGTTGATAAAGTTGTTTACTATTTGTGCAAAGAAAGAACAAACAAGTTTCTTATGCCGTCGTTCACCGACATAAGAAATAGAAATAAATATATTGCAGATTTCGCAGTGTATAGCGAATTTTGACCGAAACCATAATTTTTCTACACAAATGTATATTATTTTTGACGACAAATATTCGCACCAAAAGATTCATCGTTCATCCCAAATGTGCGCCTATCATTAAGCTTGAATTGGTTTCAGTTGAAGTGATTTACCATACCATAAAAGAAATCTTGAAAAAAATGTTTTGTATATGTATTATTTGAACTTGATTTGGCAAAAGTCCACAGATATTATTATAAAAAAGTTTCTAGAAAGAGCGAAAATACCGACAAATCCGTCAACTGGCTTATAAATGTCACGCAACAACGTAAGGAAATTTTATTATACCCTTCACCTGTGGTGCACAAGGGTATATATAGCTTTGTCATTCCGTTTGTAATTTCTACAATTTTCATTTCCGACCCCATAAAGTATATATTTTCTGAAAGCTTATGAATAGAGGAGTCGATTAAGCCCTGACCGTCTATCCGTCTGTCCGTGTGTTGGTTGAAATCAACTTTTAGAAGCAACTACATGTTCCTCAGATCTGTATATGGTATCAATCTCTTGGAAATATCCAGGAATGAATCGCTATTGAAATTCAGCACAATCTCCCCATAACTTTCTGAGATATGAGCAAAAAACCACGACCACCTCGTTTTTTTTTCACAATTACAACAACAACATACATACATACATACATGTAAAAAACATACCAAACAAAAAAAATTACAAAAAAAAAAAAATATTAAAAATAAGAAAAAAATAATAAAAAAAAAACTACGAAAAAAAATTTAAAAAAAAAATTTTAAAAAAATTTTTAAAAAAATTTAAAAAGATATAAAAAAAATAATAAAATATAAATAATATATTAAATAAAATAAAATAAAATAAAATTTTTTTGGCTCAGCTGGGATTCGATGCCACATTTATTCTAACGTGTACGTATGCACGTATTTTATATGGGATGAATGGTGATACAAACAATTGTTCTTGCATGACTACACGTTGTGAAGGGTATATAAGATTCGGCACGGCCGAATATAGCACTGTTACTTGTTTTATATAGAATGGTACGTTATAACTACGGTACTTTAAAACCCGGTAAGCTTTTTCATTGCTTCTCATATGCCAAAAACAAACAGCTGATACATTACATTACAGATGCGCTGCGCTAATTCAACCTTTAATTTTTACACAGTGCACTCGCAATAACATGAACACCGCCTAACATAAACAATCTGTAACGTGAACAAACTTAAAAAGCTCTATAACGTGAATAATTTGCATACGTGTTTTAAGCATGTGAACAATACTGAATACTGAAATATATTAATTTATATTCTTGAAGTTTGGTATTTTTGTATGGCAACGAAATTTAAAGTATTTTTCTTATGAGAAGAACTGCATCAATCGGCATGAGTGTTAAAAGATCTAAATGTTTGGAGTTAATGGAAAAGGCAGGCATTTTAGATAGTTTGCAAAAAGAAATCTCATGACCTTTGTAATGAATTTCAATTAATAATTTTATATTTTAGTAATGCAAATAGTAATAAAAGAACTTCATATTCAAGAGTGTAAAACACAGGTTTATATTGAAAAATTTTTAAAGTTCTTTCATTAAAATTGTCAATCGCTAACATGAACACCTTAGGTTTTAATTAGTTCACATTACCGCGAGTGCACTGTAATACAATTCTCATAAGTGATGTATTGTTGAAAAAAATAAGTTTTAATAAAAATTTAATTTGTATTTAAACATGTTTACCAATTTTTTTATATAAAATACGAGTTCATTCAATGCTTTTTTCTTGTAATTTTCATTTCTTATGATTACTTTTTATGTTTATTGCTTTCTTTTCTTGCTTTTAACGTTGTTATTTCTTTGTACTTATAAAAAATATTTACTTTATATTTTCACAACATTTGTATACCATCATAACATAAACATACATACAAAACACAGATTCCTACACACCAGCAATATCAACATAATAACTGTACTCCTACCATTACCTCCCCTACATCATCCATAACTCTACCCATGCACGATGAACCCGAATATGATGCTTATTTCAATACTTATGATAAAGTACAATCATTTGCTGACAAAGATACTTTCATAATGCCTACAAAAATTAACGCAAATGTTGCCATAATGCATAATAATACTGCTAATAAAATAATATCACCACTTTATCAACAGCCACGAAAACCGCACCAGCACCAATATACAAAATCCTCCCCTGTTTTGTTATCACCGCCTACAACTAAACGCACAACGTCTACACCAGCTACTACCGCCCTACCGCCGCAATCCCTTTTGCAAACTGATCATGATATTATATCGAATACTTTGCCTCCACCAAATCCCACACATCCTCATCACCTACAACACCATCAACACCAACTATCCCTCCCGTTACGTTATCAACAACAGTTGCCTGTGCCTGCAACTGCTCATAGTAGTAGCAATAATCATATACCACCACCCCAGCAATTACAACAACATCTTAACTATGAGCAACAGCAACAACAATACCATGAGCAGCAACAGCAGCAGTTGGAATATATTAATAGTGGTGAAGCCATTTATGGCTCAAATTCGCCGACTGTAAGTTCAAATCGAGTACTTCAAATTTGACGACACGTTGAAAACTAACCAAACTAATAAAATTGTTGTCTTCCGCATTCGTTTAATGTTAAAAAAAAAAAAAAAAAAAAATAAAAGATTTACTCTGTAAATGAAATTTCAATTTATATTTAGTAGCCCGATGTTGTGCATCTGTCTCTGGCGTTTTTCGATTTTTTTTTCACACAAACATAAACGTAGCGTCTTAAAATTTTTGTAACGTTGTATGTTAAAACACCACATGTTAATACCACAATACAACACAGATTGTTAATTGGCTCATTCTTTCTTTGAAGTTGTGCCATTAGATAATTTTAAATCGAATCAGTTCAACTTTATCAATTTGTTTTACAGACTGTTTTGTAATTTTTAAACGTCCACAACTCGGACATATTACGAGTTCATTTCAGTCTAAAAGCCCTATACATTTTTCATACAAATCTTTGTATGTATAAATATTTTTCATTAATAGAACTAATTTGAAGGAAATATAATAAAAATATATAGTGTTTTTATTAATCGGGTGTTTAAAGGATGGGCAAGTGATTAGGATACCACATCCAAAAATTAAAATGTTTGGATTTAATTTTAAAAACTATTCTGGGTATTTTTATTCCCATATTTTTTCAATAATATTTATTTGGTTGTTGAGTAAAAGCTGGTTTACATGCAATCCACTGGTGCTTATGCCAGATTATCAGCAAACCCTTTAACCAATTTTTTTTATAAGTTTTTATAAACATTTACGGCGTTGTCCATAAAAGCAAATCGTGTGTTAACTAACAAGCTGCTAACTTTTTTTATGGGAAAATTTCCATAAGGTAAAAATAGCAGCTCGTTAGTTAGCTCATAGTTTGTTAGTATGCATAACATCGTTAATGTTAAAGGGATTGGAAAAATAAATTTAATAAAATGAAATAATTGTTCGATGGGTGTTTGTTTTTTAAAGTTTTTTGTTTTTATTTTGAAAATAAGAAAACTTAGAATTAATCTTTATTAAATGTTGAATTAAAAACAGAAAATCTCGCCACACTGTAAAGTAAAATTAATTAAGAAATACTTATTCCAAAGCATCACAATTCCCCATTCGTCTTCCGTTATCTACTTAATTTCTGTATTATTATCTAATTTTTTTAGTCATTGTAACACATTTTTTTCTTCCGTTTACAGTCATTTCGCACTTCATCACCCGGTGGTGGGATATATGCACAACCGAAAATATTAAACAACATGTCTAGTTTTCGTACCAATAGTCCTGGGCCGAATGGCCAACAAACACCAACACAAACACATGTGCCAGCTCAACCAAAAACTAATCCCAATTTAATAGCTCAATTAAATGCACGCTTAAACAGCAAGCAACAAAACTCGAATGAAGCAATTTATGGCGTGTCGTCCGTTAATCATCATCAGCATCATAGGGAAGACATTTATATGCGAAATTATCAACAGCAAATGTCGTCACAAGCTATACAGCCACCACAACAACAACAGCAGCAGCAGCAAACATTTGACGGTAAATTTTTTGAAAATATTAAATCTAAAATCTATGGTAGTTTTAGCACTTCGTCATTATCAACATCAACGTCATCATCATTACAAACTTCATCACAATCATCATCATTAGCTTCTTCAACAAATACTACATCATACCAACAAACACCCTCTATAAAATCTACTTCATCAGTAGTTGGTAGCACTACACCAAATACACAGGTTTCCGCTACTGCTAGTTTTAATGCATTGCCACATTTTCCACTATCATCTTCGACATCATCGTTACTTTCCAAAGTAACATCATTTACAAAAGAGACACCTTCCAATGCTGCAACCCAAAAAATTTCTATGGGTTCCAGCAAAAACTCGCACAATTTTACTTCCCACACTACTACTAGTTCTACTACTACTACTTCCACTTCTTCCAATACTACTCATAATTCTGTAAATGCTTTAAATTCTACTTCTCACCATCATCCCTCCTTGAATATTGCGCAAAATGCAGCTGCTGAAACAAATGCCAATGCCACTGCCATTTTAAATACAAATACAAATCAAAATCAATACTCTTCTCAATATTATGCGCCTAAACATTTGCCAGCTGCTCATCAACAACAACATCAACAGCAATCACAGCAACATATACAAAAAGCGGCTACAAATAATCAGCAAACACGACATGCACATCAATCAATGCCAATATCTCAGTCCTACATGCCTGAGCAGGCAGCTCAACAATCTCATTATCAAACTGGTCCACAGCAATACTATCATGGTCAACAACCACAGCATTATACGTGTCCGCCACCGCTTGAAAATCCACCACCGCCACCAATACATAGCAATAATAATTCAGCTACTATGCCTAAACGCATCGCCAATAGCCATCATAATCACCAGCAGCCAGCAAATTTGGCTACATATGTGGCCGCTTCATCTGTCTCTACTTTACCTAAAAATATAATTCAACAGCAACGTTTACAACAACATCAGGGTGTATATGGTGCACATCAAGCCCAACAGCAACAATATCACTCCTCGGCCGCCGCAGCAGGTGGCCATCAGCAAGCTCAACAATATCAAAATCCTCAGCATATTAGTCAACGACCACCCATGCCACTGCCACATCAACAGCCGCATTCACAGCAGCAACAACAACAGCAATCGTCCTCAGGTGGCAATAGGCACAAAGCTGCTACGGTTAATGTTAAACAACCACCTGTACCATCGCGCCATTCTAGTGTACAACAGAAAATATTTGTGGCTACAAATCCATTCATACAAACTACTACTATACACTGTCATTCGCCTAGTACTTCATCCGTCCATTCTCAACCAGCTTCACCTATATGTAGTTCACCCACTCCCTCCTCTTCAGTAGCTAGTATTTATGGTACCAGTAGTCGTCGCAGTAGTGGCAGCGGTGGCGTAGGTGTTGGCATGTCTCATTATGAGATTGATGGTGGCGGTAATGCTGGCTCTGTTTATTATAATCATCAATTAAATACTGCCACAAATACAAGTGAGAACGCGTTTTTCCTAATGCCTGTCTTATGAGTTTGATTGTTTTTTTTTTTTGTTTTTTTTTATTTATTTTATTGTTTTTGCTTTTCTTAAAGCTGCGAATGAAATGAAATCAACATTTATTTTTTTTCCCAAACTGGCCAGATTTAATCTGCGTATAAACTGCATATTGTAATAATAACTTGGAAAAACTACATCTAAAATACATATCGATTATCACAAGTAAAAAGGTCCTAACTCGTAGTTTTTACGAAATTAGGTTTTTCAGTAATTCTATGACATTTCACACAAATACAATGTGCAATAGTACCAAAAATAACAGCAATTTTACAAAAGAATTTACATTATAGTTTCTATTATCTTTTTGCCTTGTCCTGTAAATTACAATTACTTGAGTTAGGGCCTTTCTACTTGTTGACCAGTGATATGTATGTATATGTAGTATTAAAGTTGTATGCAGTTTTTTTCTGACTAGTGACGTTATTTGTTTGCATGCTGCTTTTTATTTTTTTTTCTACTTTTTATTTCGAAATGAACAGCTTGTCATATTGTGGAAGAGATGACAAGCACCATGGCTACATTGCTGCTGCATTTTGTATTCTTTGTCAACTATTTTTATTTATAAGTATACAGATGTATGAAGGTAGTTTTATTAACTATTTTCTTCTCATATCATATAATGTGTCTTTTTCATTGATTTTCCCTCCCTCTTTAAATCATTTTGATCATTCTTGCACTTAATATTTACTGAATAGGTATAACATTAAAATGTTCAACAATTTTTTCCAAAACGTGTTATAAATTTTTATTTTTTTTTTTATTAAGATCAAATTACTTTTTCTTGCAAAGATTTTATTTCTGTTTTACTTTTTTTAAATTGTGAATTTTAAATCATATTTCATCCTTTAAAATTTATTTAAAGTAAAGAGCACTCCAACCTGTATAGAATACCTTAGGAAGTATTTAACTTCATTATGTTCAATACTATCTGCCCGCAACTTTATTGGCGTTGTCACCAGGATAACAATCATACCATGTATTGATTTAGGCAGTAAAATATATAATACTAGCCAATCCCGGCGCGCGTTGCTACGCCCCTTCATGAATTTTAATCGCATTCTAAATTTTAATCGAATATCAAGTGCAAGGCTAAAAACTATAACTTTTTCTTTATGAGCGTGGCACTGCCCACTTTTCTAATTACGAAACTGTATAGTCATGACAGCTCAATAAGTGTGCAAAGTTTCAGAAAAATCGGTCCAGTGTAAGTACCTCAAAATTATACCTTTTTTTATGGGCGTGGCACTGCCCACTTTTCTAAATACGAAACTGTATCGTCATGACAACTCAATATGTGTGCAAAGTTTCAGAAAAATCGGTCCAGTGCAAGTACCTCAAAATGATACCTTTTTTTTAATGGGCGTGGCACTGCCCACTTTTCTAATAAGGAAAGTGTAAAGTCATGATAGTTCAGTATGTTTGCCAGGTTTTAGAAAATTCGGTCCAGTGCAAGTAGCTAAAACTGATAACTAATTTTTTATGGGCGTGGCCCCGCCCACTTTTTCAGTCACGAAATTATAAAGCCATGACAGCTCAATATGTGTGCAAAGTTTCAGAAAAATCGGTCCAGTGCAAGTACCTCAAAAATAAAACTTTTTTAGGGGCGTGGCCCCGCCCACTTTTCTTATCACGAAATTATTTAGTCATGACAGCTCGATATGTGTGCAAAGTTTCAGAAAAATCGGTCAAGTGCAAGTAGCTAAAACTGATAACTAATTTTTTATGGGCGTGGCTCCGCCCACTTTTTTTCACCCATAAACACTCCCTGGTATGTGTACAACAACTTACCAAAGTTTGAGCCCGATCGGTTTTACAGTTTCGGAGTCTATAGCTAACACACACACACACACACAGAGTTTCACTTTTATATATATAGATATCTGTTTCTAACCCGCAAAAAAAAGACAGAATATCCTAAAATTTTAAAATTAATAAAAGAACAGATTTGTTAATCTGAAAAATGCTTTAAAAACCCATACTGGGGAATACTATTTACTCTGATCAATAAGCTTTAAAAACGAACTTAGTTCCATGTATTTTTGGTTCACATTAATTTTAATATAAAACTCAAATTGTTGTCAAGGGTTTTGCTTAAAAAAATATATTTGTATTATTGTAGCCTTCACACGAGAGTGTAAAACAGTTTATTATTCCGTTTGTAATTTCTACAATATTCATTTGCAACACTATACAGTATTTATATGTATTCTGAATCCTTATAAAGGATTTAGCTAAGTCCGTCTGTTTGAGTGTGTGTTGAAATTAATATTTTGAAGCCCCCACATATACTTTAGACTCTTATATGGTATCAATTTATCAGATATACTTTCGAGAGTTTTGCTATTAAAAATCAGTCATGTGGGTATTCTACGAGCTGAGATATGAGCTCAATAACACGATTGCCTCGGTTTTTTTACTTTACAAAGTTAGATTTTGCAGCTCCTATGAAACTTCTTCCAATGTTTTGAAATAATCGCAGAAATTCTTGGTTTAGAGATATCCGAAAAAAACATTTGAAAATATGTCAATTTAAAATTCAATTATCGATTTCCTATATAAGTTTTGGCCACAGTTGCACTCCATAATTGCCAGTTATGGTCATTACATGATAATGCAAACTGTATGAAGGGTTTATAAGATTCGGCGTAGCCGTATAAAGCGCTTTTGCTTGCTTTTTTTTAACAAGTTTCCAAATTAGGTGGACCGATGTAAAATCATATAAAACAAGCTATGTGTAAGGTATTAACGAAACTCTTCTTATATTAGAAGCACCAAACGTACCATATATAGGAATATGTGTATAATGAAATATAAAACACTGAGGCAGTTACAAAATGTATAATTTTCAATTACTTACTCTGCCGCATAGATCTGGCGGCAGTATGATAGTATATAGATCGATTGTGGCTATTGTGCCGTTTGTTGTGTTTCACATAACGCCTTCCTGATGGAACCACATATCTTTGACGCCCATATTTTGTAATAAAAAATATTTTAAAAATTGTTTATTATTGATCTGTAGCATTTACCGTTGACGGTAATTATCTTCTATAGATGTTTTTGATTTAACGTCGACTTATGATACTGCCAATCCAAAACCTACATCAAATATATAGTAACTTTTGTGGAAGCTTGCCACCTGGTAAACCCATTGTATTTTTGTTAATTTAACCATTCATCCAAAAAACAAAACACACCAAAGTCCATCTAAACAAAAATCAATAACAAACTGTGGTTAAGTTACCCCCCGTCCAGACGAGCGATTGCTTTTGTCCTAATATCAGCAATAACGCATGCAGAATAACGGCGTCCAAATTGTTCAAATGTTCAAGCTTATATCTCTAGGTAATGAACACGTAAATTTATTAAAACATAAAATTGAAAAATTTGCTGAAGATTGTTCCGTAATTGAAAATTTTACAAAAATATTTGTATATATGTGCTTTCCACACGTTAATATCTTGCGTTGGCAACATATTGCTCATGTGGCCGGGGGGCTAGGATCGGCGAAAATTTTAGCAAGCCATAAGATTAACTGTCTGGTTCTTGTGCATACGGAAAATATCAATGTTGTTGATCGATGATCGAATGTTAATAATATTTTTATAGAACCGGTCTTCTCAAATTTGTTTACTAAACGTTAAACTGTTGACTTTTAATCTCCATTGCATTCACTATGCAACGTTAGAAACATTTATTATACCCTTCACCTGTGGTGCACAAGGATATATATCTTGGTCTGTCATTCCGTTTATAATTTCCACAATTTTCATTTCCGACCCCATAAAGTATATATTTTCTGAAAGCTTATGAATAGAGGAGTCGATTAAGCCATGTCCGTCTGTCCGTGTGTTGGTTAAATTAACTTTTAGGAGCAACTATATGTTCCTCAGATCTGTGTATGGTATCAATCTTTTGGAAATATCCGGGAATAAATCGCTATTAAAATTCAACACAATCGCCCAATAACTTTCTGAGGTATGAGTAAAGAAACGCCTCTGTTTTTCCCATATTATTACCACCAAAATTCAAATTTTTCAGCCATAGAATAGTTAATAGGTACCTTTTCTACTATGCTTCTAGAGATATTCGTGAAAAATTTTGAATAAAGCGGGCTCTAATTGGTAAAGTTATAGACAAAAATTTTTTTTTTAAATATATATTCCAAAAATTATCAAACTACAATATTGGTATCAAATGAAAGGGCTTGACCAGTAGAATACAGTAAAGTATTAAAAAATGTAAAATCCAAGATGGCGTCTAAAACAAAATGGCAGAACAAATTTTTTTAACCTTATCAATATGGGTATCAAATTAAAGGGCTTGACTAGTAGAATACAGTTAACTACGTAAAAATTCAAAATCAACGATGGCGTCGAAAATAATAAGGAAAAATGGAGTATAACATAATATATAGGTTAAGCTACGATGTGGGATTATACCCATGTACATGATGGTGAAGGGTATTATCAGATTCGGCTCGGCCGAATATATAACTCTTACTTGTTTTGTCTTATTTTAAAGTTTTATAATTGGAACGTGCTGATTTCAAATCGTTGACTAAATAATTAAAAACAGAATGGTATGCCCTCATTCTAATAAAACATTTTTATTTTACATTATTTTTTTTATTTATTTTTTTTTTCAAATGCATAAGCAAAAAATTTCTAATAATAATCAATAACTTTTTATATCCTTCTTACTAATTTAAAAAAAAATGTTTTTTATCATTTTTTTCTAAACACTTTGTACTTTTTATAAATACAAGTTTTTTATGTATTTTTAAAAATGTTTTTTTTATACTTTCTTTTTTGTTTTGTTAATCAATTTATGTTTTATTCAGCAGTTACTTTAAAAAGAACACGCTTATTTTAATCGTTATTTTGATCACTAATCCAACAATTATTATAATAAGTTTTTTCTTCACAATGTTTTTTTTTTTGTTTGTTTGTTTTTTTCCTGATGGAACAATAATTTTAGACTATACCAGCACAAATGTCGATAAAACTGCTAGCATACGTTCAAAAGCAAAAGCTGAATTCTTAGAAAATCTTAATGCAAAATTGGCTAAACAAAGTTTATCAGGTCGAGCCTTTGCTGTACGTAATTTAATTAACAGCAAAGCATTGGTAAGTAATTATTCCATTAACAATTAATGGAATTTTTTAAAATTGTCTAAAATATCTAATAGAAAAAACTGCATGATTTTAATTTAAATAGTTACATAGGTGTATACATACATTCATACATACATACATACATAAGTAATATATTATGTATTGACAAAAATTCTTTGTTAAATTATATTGAACTTGTTTTTCCATTTTAATTATTTCTTTTGTTTTATTTAATTTTTTGGTATTTTGTATTCTTTTCTTTTTTGTGTATTTGATATGAACGAAAAAAAAATCTTCTTTTTTGTACTATGGTTTGTTAATTTTGTTTAATGTAGATGTATCAAAATTTACAAAACCTTAAACGTCCCAGTGCACAATATCGCAATCTTCCTTTGTTTGTCACCAATTCTACTTCTACTACTACTTTCTCCGATGAAGCATTATAAAATGAAAAGTATTTCCAAAAACAAGGTATTTTAGTTGTAGAGTTTCATATTTTATTAACTGAAATAAATCATGGCAAATTTTTTTTTAACAATAACAAAATGGCTTTTTAACTTTCAATTGCTCTGTTGTAGTACTTTTTTTTTTTCTTTATAAAAAATATTTTAAATAATTTTTTTTAATACTCACACATTCATTAATATAACTCACAAAATCAAAATAATTTTATAACTTTTTATTGAGTTATAACTTCTTCTAACTATACTGTATATTTTTTTAAAATTACTTATCACTTTACTTGTTTACGAATTTAAAACATCGTGTTAATAAATTGTTTATACCTTTAAATACAATAATTTCCTCATCGGCTTATTGCAATTTTATTCTTGATCTTTTACATTGACATTGACTTACAATGCTTTTAATTGTAACATACATTCGTCCAATTCACAATTTTAAATGTGCTCGCATTTTTTCAGAAACAAAGTAAAACCGGTTGTGGGGAAGCATTTTGTCAAAAATTATTAAATTCGACTTGATTTCATTTATCTATTAATGCAGGAATGTAAAATGAGATTTTGGTTTCGTTATTAAAAAATCACCTGAGTGTACGTTTTTGATAATAAATGTACCAAATCTATGTATATTTGTTGCTTATGCACCAAAATGCATATCCTTTTTTTTATCAAATTTTATTAAATTAAACGTATCATAACTTTTCCATCCCTGATATTCGAATTGGCCTTGACAGAAAAAATTCCCTAAAAAGTTGCTTTGTTGCATCAATTCGCCGTTGCATATACCTGTATGAATATGCATTGGCCGAGATTAAGACAGTCAAGTTAATTGTTTAATACCGAAACCAAAATCTCATTTTCCATCCCTGCACTAATAAATAGGTTCGTTCGAGAACTCACAAATTTGTACGAATTCGTACAAATTTTTACTGCATTTTACGAAATTGCGTTCGTTTACACAAATTTGTAGTAAATGAGAGCACAAATAGAGAGCGAAAAGTGACAGTTCTTGACTGAGTATTTGCAAATTTTTACTACAGAAATTTCTTGCAGTAAGATTTAGCAAAACCAAAAAACATATGATTCAAAAGGTAAACAAACAAAAGTAAGTAACCAAAAAGTATACAATTTGTGAAAAAAAATATTAAAAAAAGGAACATCCAAACAAAAGTGCAAAATATTATTAAATTTAAATTGTTTGTGAAATAAAGTTAGTTAATAATGTCTAGAGATGAAAGAATGGAACTGCCTGAATCTGGCGCAGGTATACATACTTAAATACATATTTGCACATATGTATGTACATAGTTCCCATTAAACAACACAATATTTATTTGCCATCAGCTGTTGCTTCAATCTTATGAATTTTTACAAATGTCTGTTCGAGTACTTTTTTGGACAAATTCTCTTTATGAGAGTAAAATTTTCAATTTACTAAATAATTACTCATTTTCTACAAAGTGCAGTAAAAGTACTCGAACGAACCTAATAAAATCAAGGCGAATTCAAAAAATTTTGACAAAATACTCCCCCATCAGCTGGGCTGATAATTTCACCTGTATGAATTCGCCTCGGCCGAGATCATGCCGCAAATAGAAAATAAAATTTTTTTAAGAGTATTTTTTATTTATTCAAACAATTATTTCACAAATAAAAATTGATTTCTTCATTTAATGATTGGAAATTTAGTATTAAAAATGAACTAGAGTCAAAATAAAAATAAAAAAGTCTTTAATTCAAACATAAAATACAAGTAATGTATGGAATAGCACGTGGATGTCAGATGAGTTATTTTCATGTCACTTTGCATAAGAGTAACTCAATGTTGATGAATGATGAATCTTCTCCTTAAATAAACAAGTCGATATTGTCGTGGACCTTGGACTTGAAATAACCCCATAGAAAGAAAGCAATGGATTTATGGGTCGATTATGGATAGCAACCGAACTTCAGTTACGTTGCCAATTGCCAAAAAATGCATTACAGATGGCAAATAGCAGCGGTCAATTTCATATGAAAATTTGGCAACCAAGAAATTGTAGTTGCCAGCTGGCAATGCAACTGAAGTTCGGTTGCTATCCATAATCTACCCATTAGTCTCATGATGGTTCGGTTAATTTCCGACCATCAAGTTGACTAGACTTGTGCTAAATAATTCAATATACTGAACGATCTTTCCTGTTTAGAACAGTTAAGTGACAAGATCGATCTTCTTGTACCATCGACCTTTTAGCTAATCTGCCTATTAGTTCGAACCGTCTTTTAGTTTAATCGGTTGTTTAGCTTAATCCCTCTTTCAGTTAAATCGGTACTTTATTTCAATCGGTTTTTAGTTAAAATGGTTTTTTAATTTAATCGAACTTTTAGTTCAATCTTCTACTTTTAACTTGTATTTATTTAGTTTTTTTTTATTACTGTAAACAAAATTGCTTATTTGAGAATTTTTTTTTTTATAAGCCAGGACATTTTAAGCTTTTTTTATATATGTAATTGAAATATTAAAAAAAAAAAAAAACATAAAAATAAAAATAAAGTGATACAAAAGAGTAAAATAAATGGAACTACTCATATTTTAACCGATCAGTTAAACTAATCTGTTAATCGAACTAGATCGTTTATGACTGACACAATTCTATAGTTGACATAGTGGGCCAATTCAAAGTAGACTTTCATATTGTACTATGTCATATAATTCATATTAATATGACTAGTGACTTTGAACACCTTTTGTTAACAAATTATGTATTTAATACAAGAAAGAAGACAAAGAGATGACGCTGTTAAAAATTGTATGTATACAGGAAAGAAGAAAATATAAAATATTCTCTCTGAGAGGTGAGAAGCGAAGAAATTCTCTCTGAGAGACAGTATGGTTAAAAGTATAACATAAACAATTTCTTATACATAGGAAACAAATGTGTATAGTCTTATTACTTTCTTTGTATGGAAATTACTAACAAAAATTTTATGCGTGCATAAAATAATATGAAATAGTACAAATATGACTGATATGCAACCACTTTGAATTGGCCCAGTATTTACACAACCAGAAAATAACTCAAATAGTAATTAAATTATTTTGCCTACCACATACCGTAAAATTCTAAATAACAACTAAGCTATGCGTTTGGCATCAATTGAGGTACTCACAACCGATACTATTTTCTCTGTGAATGTGCAGAATTCATTCGTTCATATTCTTGAGCAGTTGTTTTCGATTTCTATTTTGAATTTATGATTTTAAACCGATTCGTATTTATTTTAATTCAGTTGTGAAATTGTCAATGAGCTAGCTGGCTTTTTTTTTTTTTGACACTAAAAAAGTTATTAATCCGAGCATAAATCATTTACATTTTATAAATTTTAATTTGAAGAACATCACATTAAAGCTTAAATAATATTATAATGCTTAACAGGAGTTTTTACATACAAATGAACATATTTATGTACACATAAGTATGTAAATGCATATGTATGCGTGCGATATTCATATAATAACTGTTTGCCTTAATTGTAATGTAAATATGTATTATATTTGTATAGAATGTCTCAAAATTAACGCAAGATTTAAGGGATGTCCCAAAATTAACGCAAGATTTGAATTTGTCGCAGTAGAGTGTGTTGGCAACCCTTAAAATACAAATCGACAGCTGATTTAATTTAATTACACAAATGGCGGAAAAATTAAAATCTTACATTAATTATGGGACACCCTTCAAATCGTACTTTAATTTTGGGACACCCTATAAAGTATTATTTTTTGGCTTTTTTTTATTTTTTTTAATTTTATTTATTTTACAGCTTAACATCAATTATATAAAATCATTAAAAAAAAATTTTTGTTTTAACTTCTTTTCAATATACAACAAGCAGCCCAATAAACTCTACATACATACATTGCAAAAAATTATGATTTACATTTATGAATATTTTAATAATTAATATAAAATATATTATTAAACAAAAGCGTAAATAGCAAATCATTAATTGCTACTTATGCAATTAATTTGTAAAAACCAACTACAGCCACTGAAAATATCACAAAAAAGTGTACAGAATGTAAAGAGAGAGTTTTAAATATTGTTGAGCCTCTTTTAGAATCTAATAAAACTTGTTGTATACGTCTTGGCATTAAAAAAAAACTACGTTTTCGGTCACATCTGCACCATTTTTTTTTATCATTCTTCTAGCAACACTCTATTTTCTTTTATTTTTTCAAACATGCCGGTCCAATTCATCCTACAGGCTTTCAATTAGATTTATGTCCGGTACTTGAGAAGGAGAATGCAATTGTTTTTTTTCAAATTGGCACTAATTGCTATCAAGATCACGTATTTTTATTTTTAGCCGTCAAATATGTCGTCAAAACGTAGTTTTATTTGGGTGGTATCTTTTAAGGCTCTTCGGGTTGCTCTCTATTTCGAACAGTACAAATGACAGCCTTATCGTTAAACAAATTTTAATACTCCAAAAAGGCGAGTTAAGTTTTTTTTTCTACTTAAGATATTTATATTGATTAATATACTTTGTTTTTTATACCCTTCACACAGTGAAAAAGGGTAAATATAGGTTTGTCATTCCGTGTGAAATTTCTACAATTTTCATTTCCGACCCCATAAAGTATATATTTTCTGAAAGCCTATGAATAGGGGAGCTCTGTCAGTTTGACCGCCTGTCCGTGTGTATGTTGAAATCAACTTTTTGAAGCCCCCCGATATCGCCTAGAGCCGGGTGAATATAAGAAATATTCCGAAGTAGATCGATATTGAAAATCAGAAACATCGGTACATAAACAATTCTACACGTCCTTTTTGTCCGCTATCAGTGAAAATTTTCAGAGCGAATTATGCCAACTTCTATCCGTTTTTTTTTAAAGGATATGTACCGAGTTCAATAATATTTTTCAACATATAAGTAGATTTTTCCTTAAATGTTAATATTGCGAAATGTAAAATAATTTTGTTTTTAAATAACTTATATTAAACAATTTGTATGTACTGCTTTATAGTCTGTAAGGATCTAGAATCCATAGACTCAAATAAATAAATAAATACGCAACACCAAAAAAAAAAACGGTGTTTGGGTATATAAATTTTTTCTAGTTCTAAAAGTTTTCTGTACCTGATCAGTATTTTTTTTTTCGTTGTATTTGTATTATAAAAATGTCCTCTAATAGTTAAAACTGTAGAACTTGAAATTCCAACAGTTTTTCAGAATTTTTTCTTATAATTTATTCTAATTTCTTAACTCTGTTATCACTTTTCTTATCTCTTCAGCAATGTCTGCTTTTTTTCTCATTTAAATGAAAAATTCATTTTAACTGCCAAATTATTTTCAATAAAGCTCTAATATACCCAGCGAAAAAAAAATTGGAAGTAGTGCAAAGCGAATTACGTTTACAAGACTTCTAAGATAATTGTGTAAAATCATTCATTCTAAATGACTTCCTAACTGCAAAATAATTTGTCATAAATGATGTGCTTGAAAATAAATGCAAAATCTTAAAGAATTCATGTAAACAAATTCAACTCATGAATCATCCGATGCTTTTCATCAAATATGCACGAATTCTGTGCACTTGTTAAAATAGATTGCAGTTCATTAATATATTCATGTAAACACATGATCTTCAAGGACACGCTAATGTTAAAATCATTAGTGTTTTCACTTAAATTAAATTACTTCGTCACCAGTTGAACCCCTGCAAATTCACTTTTTTGTCATAGATTTTTTTTGCTAAGTATCTTTGTATATGGCCACATTTTGCCAGGTTATCCCTTCTTGATCAAGGCAAAAACCACCAGTCGACCTCCATCTTTATAAAGGGTCCACCAAATAATTTTGTTTTTTTTTTTTTAAATACTAAAAAAAAAGTGTAGCTTCGGCTGTGTGGCACATAGCGCCGTCCTGTTGAAACCAAATGTTGCCAATATCCCCCTCTTCAATTTTTGTAAACAAAAATTCGTTCAACATGGCCCGATAACGATCGCCATTGACTACGGCTACTCCTTGCTCATTTACGAAGAAAAATGGCCCAATTATGCCTCTGGACCAAAATCCGCACCAAACAGTGACTCCTCTTGGGTGTATCGGCTTTTCAATGTATGCGTGCGATTTTTTTGTGACCCAAATGCGACAATTTTGCTTGTTTACATACCCGCCAAGATCAAAATGAGCTTCATCTGAAAAGATGATTTTTTTTTTTGCCAAAATCGGTCAAAGTAATGTCGCAATATTTCCCAGCGTTGTTCAAGCGTATACACAACCATATTCGTTTAAGGCCATGACTGACTATCCTACAAAGTCGTGCGATTATGTCAAATAAAAATCTGATAGTTTTCTGTCCTACATGAAAAAATCGCAACAAAATGTGTTATTGGATGCCACACTGTCATACTTGCTTAGAAAAAGCAACTCTGATCGCACAGAAACTATTATTTTATGAAAATTTCCAAAAGATTATCAAATCGGACACACTTGTCAAAAAATCTGTCACACATGTGCACTTTGTGTCCACACTATCACACTTTCTGAACACACATACAATTTTTGACATATCGAACGACTAAATCTGATAGTCAGTCATGGCCTTTAGCGGACGGATAAAACTAATTATCTGTCAAATCAGACATGAGCTAAGAGTTACTATTCACGAAATAAGCTCTAGTTGAAAAAAAAAAAAAAAACGTTAGATGGCGGACCCTTGAAAAGAAGCTAGAAATCCCCAAATCACTTTTTAAAATCAAGAGTTTAAATGGTCTCTGGTATCATGATATCTTTATCAGTATAGATACATATATATTTTTCTTTTCTTAAGAGTTTAAATGGTATCCACCAATGCTCCTTCAAAATATACATATCGTCGCAATAATTAAAGAACGCTGTATTTGACAGAACATAAAATGTTCACCAGAGCTAAAAAAAAACCTGCATTAAAGTAGAAAAAAAAATCACATCACAAATGATTTTAAAAATGTATTTTTATTTTTTCTCGCTTAATATATTGGCTGTAAACATTTCCTCTCAAGTCTATTATTCCCGATGATTCTGCGGCTTACAGCAAACGATTTTTCTTCCGATTGTATGTTATGAAGTCATATGACATGCTTCGGGAATAACCTTTCAACGGCTTACTTTGGGTGACACTCACCACATCCTCTCAACCGGCTTTTTTGTGAGATCTAAGCCATAATTTCCTTGTTCTTTTATTATTATAATTTCAAAAAACCAAAATATTTTTCTATTTTACCTAAAAATTATTACGTCACGAAGAGTTCCGTTGCACTTGATATACTGGTATGTACTTGAAATGAATAAATGAAAATTGTTCTTCTCCCTAAAACGAAAAATTCAAAACTACAATGATTAATATTATAAACAAAGTATTTCACCGGGCACCTTCAGGATGAGCGTCACACTGTTAAAACTTTTTTTACTGACAAAAAGTGTTGTCTTGAATAATTTTTAAAATAAGTGATATTTATTTGTAATAAATGATACTTTATAATGAATCACATACGCAAACAATGGCGTAAGTATCGTAAAGTGTAAAAAAATACTAGTTCTTGTTAGGCTTACGACAAAGAAGACACGGGTATTTTTCAAAACACAGACGACGTAAGTGAATTTTTTTTTTCATCATACAAATATGGGACCGGAACCAAACGACGCAGTATTTTTTTTTCTGATAAAAATGATGCAAAAAAATGTATTTTCGGTTTTTTATCAGTTACAGCGTTCTTTAATTCTTGCGACGATATGTATGTTTTTTAACCTTCAATATATTTCGTTTCGTATTTTTTTGCGTTTAAATAGTTCTCCAGTCAAATGCTCCAATTAAATGTGACAGCGATACTCAGCTTGGTTCAAGCGATAAGTATTGTTGGTCTTCACCTGGTTGTCTCTTCAGAACAATTTAATACAAATTATTTTAAAAAAAATTTTGTGATAAAACTTCACTTTATTGGCATTAAGCCATGTTAAAAATCAATACTGAGACAGTTACACGAACGCTACATTAAAAGACATACAAAATGGGAGACACGAAATTCCCGATGTCATAAAAACAGCCCTTACAGATTAAAGACAACGACGCGATAGATGTTTATTCGACTGGAGGTAAATTGTGACTGATCTTTTGTACTTACTACAAAAAGAAGTAACAAACTTAAATTCCATTTTCTTAATGTAAGGTTTTTGCGATCTTTTTAGAAATGTGCTTTCGCTGTATGTACACTTTTTTAATTGAAAAACTTAATACTTAAATTTAAAAACTTTGTTCTTCTTTGTTTTCCTGCCATTTCATAATTTTAATTAATTTTTGTAATCAATATATATAAAAATCAGTGCCACTTTTCGTTGTAATTTTATAACTCAAGAACGGGCTCACCTATCCGAACCAAATGTTAAGGCTTTGTTCCGACTATTTAGTAGATGGTTTATGTAAAGTTTGCACATAATCCGTCGAGCGGTTTACGGGTAAAAAAATTATTTCACTTGATACGTAGTGAAGCACGTACCGGGCGGCTAGTATCGCATATAATAATACATTTTAACTTTGGTAAATTTCATAAAAATTAATTTGCAATGTAGATGTCGTCGTTCGTAAATTATTGTATTCTATATGTATAGATTTTATATGTCACATAGAACACAATAATTTACGAAGGACGATGTGTGTAGAGTGTTTTGGGCAACTGTATATCTTGTTTAAACATTAAGACTAATATCACTATTTTATTGTGTACTTTTTCAGCCGGATCCTCGTATCTGTCATGAATCCTTGATGGATCAAATAAAACGTGGGGCTACACTAAAACGCAACCAAAAGATTAACGATCGCAGTGCTCCAAAAATATATTAAGCAACAACAACAATAATTATTAAAAATAATAAATTTATCTAATAATAATAAACAGAAATAATAATAATAATAATAATAATAATATATATCATTATTCAAACATAATCATTTTATTGTCTATAAATAACAAAAAAAAAAGTCCTCGATTACAAATGAAAACAATATACACCGCCATGCGGTTTTTTTAGATTTATAAAAAAAAACATGAATATATACATACATATTTTACAATTAACCGTTTTTGTGTATCTTTAACTTGCTATTAAATAATTTTTTTATTAAAATTTGCTGGGAGTTAACAGAAGTTTAAAACTATTTTACAATTAAACTCCAATCGATTAAATATCAAAACAACAAACTATTAATGTATTTTTTTTTATAAATACAGTCATATACATACATATATTTAAATAATTAAACAGCAAAGATACAAACAAATCTTGTATTAATATCCCCTAATTTACAACAAAATAAGTATAAACCTAATTACATGCATATTCTGTTTGTCTATATACTTTATATGAGAAACAGAAAATTATACTACTACGTACATTACATAAACATAAACAAAAAAAAAAAAAAAACAGAAACGAAAAATAATTAAATTGAATTTAAGTTTCTTATATAGATACATACTTATTTCAATATAATTTTTATGCATATGTTTCAAACAAAACCAATATTAACCAAAATATGTAATATATTTATTTATTTTTTTCTTTTTGTTTCTGAACTCAAGTTTATTATATATACATTTTATTTTTTTTTTTTAATCAAATCTTTTTTACTTGTAAGTTTGCTTTACTAATAAAATATTTTTTTTCGTTATACTGGTTCTTTTTTCAAACATTTATTATTATTTTTTATTTCCTAAATGTTTTTATAGAATATAAAAAAACTTTGTATATAATAATTTATTGAATTAGTTATTAATTTTTTATCAATGTCTTATTTAAACAAAGAATTTTGCTTATAGAAAAACAACACCTTTGTCATCTATCATAAACATTACATATGCTTGAATGAATTAATAAAACATACTAAATAAATATGAATTGAAAAAAAATGTGTTCTTTCCATTTATTTTATAACTTGTTAGTTTTCATATTAAAACACAAATTGATGGAACTTTTTTCTTACCTTTATATGTAAGCAGAGTACGGCAGGCATATGCCTACATTTTCTTGACTAACACAAGTTAAAAAAAAAAATATTGCACATACAGTAAACTCGCAGAAACGTGAACTAATTTTTACCACGGGTGTTCACGTTTTCGGTATTGTTCACGTTTTAGATTGCATTTTTTCTATAACATATTTTAGTCTCTTCTATCTTTTACTAGAAAAGCCCGGCGCGCGTTGCTACGCCCCTTAATGAATAAAAATGCATTCTGAATTTTAATTGAATATCAAGTGCAAATAGCTAAAAATGATAACTTATTTCTTATGGGCGTGGCACTGTCCACTTTTCTAATCACGAAATTGTATAATCATGAGAGCTCAATATGTGTGTGCAAAGCTTCAGAAAAATCGGTGAAGTTCAAGTAGCTGAAAATGATAACTTTTTTTTATGCCATCTGGCATCTCTGCCTCAAACCGTGAACATCGTGTTATTTTTTACCCTAAATTGTTAAACCAATTTTATACATTAAAGTCAATAAAAATAAAACTTTAAGTGATTGTGTATTTCTGACAATGTTGTCGCAGAAAAGAAAAAAACTCTGGGGTAATAACCCAAAATTTAAAGTGCCAAAAATATCCGACGTACCTAGCAGCAGTGCAAATAGATTTCATCTACTTGCAAATGAAGAAGAAGAAGACAGTACTCACAAGGAGAAAATACCACCTATTGTAGTGGACTCAGTTCATAGTTTTTCGTCAGTTTTTGGGCTAATTGGAGAAAGGTATAAGTTTAAAATAATGTCAATTGGAACAAAAATATTATCTAGTTCAAGAACTCTTTATGAAGAGGCCTTAAATTTACTAAGAACCAAAAAGTACCAGTTTTATACACATGAAATAAAAGATGCGAAAACCTTTAAATTAGTGTTGTTTGGCCTTATTCAAATGGACACTAAGATAATCAGTGATGAATTTAACAAATCACATAACATAAATCCGGTAAGTGTTAAGGAAATCACTACCAAAAGGTCTACCGCCGATGATACACTATATCTAATTGAGTTTGACCGCCAGCAAGTGTCGAAAAAAAAAATATATTTTAGGTATTTTAGTAATATTGCCGTTTACTGGAGAAGACCACTCAAGGGCAGTAAAGGTCCTACACAATGCACCAAATGCTCTATGTATGGTCATGGTGCTAGAAACTGTAACAGAGTAGTAGTGTGTGCAGCCTGTGCTGGTAATCATGAATTTGCAGATTGCCCATTGAACAAAGCTGCAAATAGTGATAACATCGTTTATAAATGTCACAACTGCACAAAAAAGAATTTTAGAAATGTTAAGCACAGAGCTGACGACCCTAAATGCCCATGTCGTCAGGAATATCTTGAGATTCGACAACGTACCACAGCCAGAATGAAGGTGCCACAAAGGAATTATATGATGAACTTCAACGTCAATGAAGTTAATTTTCCACAACTGCCCGGTAAGGAGCATCAAAATTATCCACGTGACTCTGGTGCCAAAAATATACTGTACTCAGATGTAACAAGAAGTAAAAATCTTGTGAACATAAATGAAGATGATATTTCCAATGAGAAATTAATGGAAATATTTTTTGATGCTGTCGATGCACTTCAAAGATGCCAAAATAAGTACGACAAGCTGCGAGTACTGGGAATGATGCTTCAACATGCCATATAAATCAACAGTAAGTCACAATGTTCATGTTATGCACTGGAATGCTCAAGGCATAACGACTGAGTCAGCAGCTTCACAGCTGGACAAATTTTTATACGACAAGGAAGTTGATATTCTCCTTGTCAATGAGACATTTTTGAAACCCCACCATAAATTTAAACTTGGGGGCTACAAAATTTATAGAGAGGATAGACCAACACATGGCGAAGGTGTACTCATCGCGATAAAATATGATGTTGAACACGAAATATTGCCAACTATAAATACGCGTGTGGCTGAAAATATTTCGGTACGAGTAGTAATAAATAGGCGCCCTGTGATTTTTACATCTGCGTGCAATCCGGCTCACACTATAAATTTTAAAACTGATATGGATGCCTTAACTAAACGTTCAAATGACTTCTTCTTATTCGGTGATTTAAACGCTCAACATACTCACTGGAATTGCTTTTCAAATAATAATGCTGGTAATGAGCTTTATAGCCATTGCCTTCAATCAAGCTACTATATTTATTACCCAAATGCATTTACTCGTTTTGGACAAAATATTAATCCAGTACAGCCGTCTACAGTAGACATCCTTTTAACTAACTCTTGTCTTCCTTTTTCAACCTTGGAATTACATCCAAATATTCTGCAGTCGGACCATGTACCAATATCTTGCGTCATTTATGGAGAGGTACATAATAGCATTTTGTTGGTACCCCTATATAATCGAGCCGATTGGTTATCAATAAAAAACTTGGTGGAGAATGAAATTATATTACAAGATATAAATCAAAATATTACAAACACAGGTAATCTAGATGTATCATTAAGTAAACTAATATATATTGTAAAAGAAGCTACCAATAGAATACCAGTTGGTCATAGAAACCCCTGGCAACGGCAAATTTCAGAAATTAGCAAAATGCTAATTGCTCAGAGAAACAAATATAGACGTAAATTCCAAAGATGTAGGGATTTTAATTTTAAAATGCATTTATATTGTATCTTGAAACAGCTAAATAGGCTTATTGACTTTCACCTGAATAAAGACAGGAATGAGTCTTGGTCGAAATTCATTTCAAATCTGCCTACCGGTTCCAAAAAGTTTTGGAAATTAACTAAAACTTTAAAAGGAAAGAATCCTACATATTCTAAACTTCATGTAGATGGATCAATTCTGACGTCGAAAAGTCAAATGCAATAGCTGACGTATTTGCTAGTTCACATACTATTACTATTAACAATCCATCACCCATGGACTCGGTTGTATCAAGATACATTAATGACCTTAATCACACTCTTACCGACAATACAAGTATTAAACTTACAAATTTGTCTGAAGTCAAATCATTTGTCCATTTGCTGAAAAATAATAAAGCTCCTGGCTTAGATGGGATTAACAGTATAATACTTAAAAATATGCCCGACTCCTTTTTTGAAATTTTAAGTAAATTATTTAACTTCTGCCTGAGCAATGGGTACTTCCCACACGTTTTTAAAATGGCTAAGGTAATTCCAATCCACAAATCTGGAAAGGATCCTAAATTGCCCTCCAGCTATAGGCCAATAAGTATTCTAAGCCTATTGGATAAGGTGTTCGAGAAAATTATTCACTCCAGAATTTTAGATTTTTCAAATTGCAATAATATTATAAATAAAGAACAATTTGGTTTTCGAAAAGAGCACTCCACTGTACATCAACTTAAGAGAGTTGTTAACTTTCTTGAATGTAATAAAAGTAATCGAAAAAGTACTGGAGTCGTTTTTCTTGATATCGAAAAAGCTTTTGACTCAATCTGGCATGATGGACTAGTGTATAAATTAAATACGTTAAATTTTCCAATTTACCTTCAAAAACTTATCAAAAGCTTTTTAGATAAACGTACGTTTGTTGTATCTGTCAATAACAAATTTTCTAGTGAAAGGCAAATACCTGCGGGCTTACCGCAAGGATCAGTATTATCCCCTACACTATACTCGATATATACATCTGATGTTACTCTAAGAAGAGACCATGATGCAGCTTTTTACGCGGATGACAGCGTCTTTATTTGTTGCGGTAAAGTCTCGAATGCGATTATTAGAAGAATATAAAATAATCTTAAATTAATTCGTAAATACTATGACAAATGGAAAATAAAAGTCAATGACGATAAAACTCAAGCAATTATATTTCCATTCAACAAATCGCGAAAACGCTTTCCTACTAGATATTTATCGTCTAGGGGAACAATTATCCCATTGAAGGACGAAATTAAATATCTAGGAGTAATCCTTGACAGAAATCTTTTATTCAAACAGCATGTAAATTACATTTGCGAGAACGCAATTAAGTGTAGTCGTGCCTTATACCCCTTAATTGGCCGAAGATCAAATCTTAATATAAAGAACAAAGTTCTTATTTACAAAATGTGTATTCGACCGATTATGACCTATGGTTGTCAAATCTGGTCCCAAAAGGCTGCTAAAACGCATACAAAAAAATTGCAAATCATTCAAAATAAAAACTTGAAAATACCTAAATATCTACCTTTTAGATATCCAACTTATCTTCTACACAGAAACTTTGACTTCAAAATGTTTAATTCATTGACAAGGGAACTGACGCTGTCATTTAATGAAAAATGCAGAAGGTCAAATTTTGAAATAATAAGAAATTTGCTGAACAACCACTGAGGGTCTTTTGTTTAAAAGACACATTTCAGTGATTGTTTTAAAATCTCTTATAACTTCTAAGTTGATGCGAGGTTTTTTATGAACAACTTTTCCTTAAATCTGTGATATTAGTAGTTTCTTTATTTTATTAATAAGATGTTAATTGTTGTAATACTATATGTAAATTCTCATAACTCTGTTAATGATATTGATAAAATGAATAAGTTTTTAATAAAGGATAATAATAATAATAAAACTTTTTTTTATGGGCGTGGCACTGCCCACTTTTCTAATCACGAAATTTTAAAGTCATGACAGCTCAATATGTGTGCAAAGTTTCAGAAAAATCGGTCCAGTTCAAGTACCTCAAAATTATCTTTTTTTTATGGGCGTGGCCCTGCCCACTTTTCTAATCACAAAATCGGGAGCTAATTTTGTGATTTGTAATTTAAAATGTTTTATAATTATATATTCTGTTTTATATATATATATATATATATATGAATTTATGTACAAATTAAATTTAATAATTTAGGTTCTTAGGTTAGCCTTGTATTGCTGTGTTAAACAAATAAATACATAAAGTAGTTAAAAAAAGTACCAAACGGTCTCCAAACATTCAAAAGAAGAATGGCCAAATTGTGACACATTTTGCATCAATGATTGCTACCCTAGTCGCCTTATGTAATCATTTTGTCTTAGTCACCCTGTTAACAATTGTTCGGTCAGCTGATTGGTTCTGTCAACAGAATCACGTTGTTCTTATATTTTATTTACAAAATAAATGAGTGTTTAACCAAAATATTTAAAAAATGGGACAAATTAAGAAGAATAAAAAGTTTATTAGCCATAAGAAGCAGTACAAAAAACCACCCATAAACAAAAAACATTTAAATAGCAAATTTAAACATCGAGGTAGTGCCACCGTTGAACTATTAAAAAAACAAATTGATTTAGAAAAGAGTCGCAGAGATAGACCAACAGAACATGTTCAAGATTTTGTGAATGAACTAGAGGAAGAAGAACCAATCAACCATTTCCAAAGCTTAGTGAAAGATTTGCAAACCAGTGGTAAGTGAGAGCGACCAAAACTAAGAATATTTGAAAAAGTTCGTTTTTATAGTAAAAAAGAAACCCGCCTTTAAGGAGAAGCCTTTGCAGTTATTGGGCTGTAAAAAATCAAAGCAATTGGAAATAGAAGCCATAAAAGGCCAGTTTTGTGCAAATTACGTTCTTCCAAAAATTAATCACTTTAAAGATCATTTACAAAGTGAAATCAATGCAGAGGATATCGAAAAACTTATAAATGTCACTTGTGAAAAATGTAAAAGCACTTTAGACTGGCCACAAGTTGGCAATATGTATATTACAACGCCCAAAATAGAAATCAATGATAGTAAGTCCTTTATCAGTAGAGAACCTCCTCCAGCCTTTGTAAGCACAAATGATTTGGAAAATATTGGACTGCAGCCATCATTGGCTGCTCGTATAACGCTACCATTGACACAACTACAAAGTGAACTTTTAACCCTAATTAATACGTATAAAGATGTCTACTACCCGTACAGAAATTTTGATAATGAGGAACAAATACGACGGGCTTATACTATACATGCCTTAAATTATATTTTCAAAACTAGAGCCACTGTTATGTTGAATACCAAAAAAATCGAGGATGAAGAAAGTAAAAACAGTGGCATTGTAATTGATGACATTTATAGGGATCAAGGTTTGGCTAGACCAAAAGTTTTGATTGTTACACCATTTCGTGACTCAGCTTTTCGAATTATTTCTATGATGGCAGAGATTATAAAGAAAAAAGGGGAAGAAGGTAAGCAAATTACAATTTAAAATTTTTAAATACTTAAGTAGACATTGATCAAAAAATATTTTTTAGCCAATGATCAAAAATCTATTATAAATTTTGAAAGATTTCAAAATGAATTTACTGGAGATACAATTTATTTCCCCAAAACAAATCCTAAACCAGAGGACTATGAGAAGACATTTAGCGGCAATACAGATGACAACTTTCGCATTGGCATGTCTTTAACTAAAAAGACTCTGAAATTATACACCGACTTCTATTCGTCGGATATATTAATTGCCTCACCTTTGGGGCTGCGTGTTACTATGGGTGGTAATAGTAACACTGACGTAGAATGTGATTTTTTATCATCAATTGAAGTGCTAATTATAGATCAGGCCGAATTGTTTTTAGCACAAAATTGGGAAAATCTTTTGCATGTGCTAAATCATTTGCATTTACAGCCAAAAACTTTGCGAACAACTAACATAAATCGAGTGCGTTCGTGGTGTTTAAATGGGCTGTCAAAGTTTTATCGGCAAACATTAATTTTTGCTTCTCATGAACTGCCAGAATTTCGGGGAGTCTTCAATAACAAATGTTTTAACTACGAAGGAAGTGTACGTATTTCCAATCCCATTATAAAAGGCGAAATTCGTAATGTAATTGTACCTTTGTCACAAGTTTTTCATCGCATTGAATGTTCGGATATTGATCAAGTTTTTCAAACACGTTTCAATTATTTCATTGACAAAATATTACCACAATTTAAAAGTACTATATTCGGTCACACCATGATTTATGTACCAAATTATTTTGATTACGTGCAATTGCGTAATTACTTTAAGGCTGAAAATCTCAGTTTTGTGCAAATTTGTGAATATACAAAAAAAGAAAAGATAGCTCGTGCTCGAGATATGTTCTTTCATAGCGCTGCCCACTTTATGCTGTACTCGGAGAGATCACATTTTTTCAAACGTACTCGTATTAAAGGTATACGCCATATCATTATGTATCAACCGCCACAGTGGCCTCACTTTTATGCCGAAATGATAAATTTAATGCATACATCAAATCAAAACACCCGAGATGGTTTGGAAGATTCAATGAGTATTACCGTTTTATACACAAAATACGATTGTTTGCATTTGAACGGCATTTTGGGCAGTGATAATGCAGCAAATCTTATTGAATCGGATAAAGCCGTACATGTTTATGCGGCTCAATGATAAGGAAATTTATATTAATAAATTATTATTTTAAATAAAAATGTTTTAACAAATTTTATGGAATCTTTAATTTTTTTTACTAAAAAATAATTTTACTGTATTGTCATAAAATATTTCGGCTAACTCCTCACATGTTTGACATTTTACTCCAGCTATAACTTCCAAAACTTGTCTGTAATATAAAAAATGTAAAAATAAATATATGTATGTATGTATTTCAGCATGGTACAAAAAATGTTCCATACATTCTTGGCTATAGGCAAATTTCAATTAACACTTACACTATTTGACAAGGTTCACAACGTCCATCTATTAGACTAACAGCAGTCCATTTCTCTTTCTTCTTAGCGATGGGATATCTAGTCTGAACAAATTTATTTCCAGCATGAGATGGTCGTATGCCACACCAAGGACAATCAGTTTCCAGCATTATACGATCATTAGGAATTTTCGAAACAACTTTTAGATTATCTTCGGTCTTAAGAGAGCATCCATTAAGACCGATATATAAATTCGAATTGAACTCAAGTATTTCGTTGGCTTCTTCTAATGTTCCTGTGAAGCTGTGCACTACCCCACCACCACATTCAATTAATTTTGAACGATTTCTTTTTAGAATTTCCATAAAGTCATCATGCGAATTACGGCAATGTAAAAATAGAGGCAATTTAAATTCCTCCGCTAGTTGTAACTGTTTTTCAAAGTACAGTTTTTGAATATCTTTTTCACAGAAATGTAAACGATCGTAATCCAAACCACATTCGCCAACAGCTATGACTTTACTAAGGTTTGAGGAAATTTTTTCATGCAATCTTTCGTAATATGTTTCAGGACTATTTAAAAATTCTCCACATCTAGTAGGATGGCAGCCAATTGTAATATATAGTCGTTCTACATCAAATTAATTAAAAAAACAATAGTTAATTAAATTATATTTTATGTATCGATGGATACCTGAGTTAACTAACATATGTAGAGGGTAGTTTTTATCGCGGGAAAATATCTAAATAATTAAATAAATAATTTCTAACACAGATAAGAAAAATAGCAAATATGATATTTAAAATTGTACTACAAGGTTGGTAAGAAATTATACTCAGACACGGCAAAATGAGGAATATAAAAGAAATTGCACTACCAATAAAATTAATACATTAATTTTTACTAACAGAAATATTTTTCTATTGAATATATTTTTTTAATGAATACTATACAAAAATTTGCGAACCGACTTAAACTAGTAATATAATGTTAATATTGAGTTGAAAAAAGTTTTGTAAAACAAGATTAAAAATGAAAATTATCAAAATTCATTAAAATATTTCCAAACAATTCGATTTAAAAAAAAACGATTTTTATCACATACTGTAAAATACGCAATCACAGCTGTTTTTGATGTAAACGTACATATCGATGCCTTACTTCCTCGATCTCGTATCTTAAAAAATACGGTTTTGACTTTTTCATATCAAACGATTGTTTTAGGCTTTAACTAAAAAAGATTAGTACTAATATACATAAATACAATCAATTCCTTAATAATTGCATTTAAACTTTTAACCAAAGTATAAAAAGATTAATCGTTTTTTTTTTTTTTCTATCCTGAAAAATTTTATTTTTTAAGATACGAGGTTGAGGAAGTAAGGCATCGATATGTCACAAGTATATTTACAATAAACATACTTTTAAATCATTTTAAAATTTTTGTGAAATTAAGACTATGACAATACGACAATTAGTGAATACTCAGTTAAACATTTTGCAACAAAAATTATGATTCACAAATTAAAATCTTAATTCTACACATATTAACCTCAAATTTACCATCTTTAGCAGACATTGCCAGCGCCTCGTCAGCTTCGCTTAAGGTGCCAACAGTTATTATAATTTTCTGTAAACCTTGTAACCAGGATCTTGTCAACACTATCTCTAAATCATCTTGATGCTTTTGGGAACCATTGTAAAGACCACGGAACATTGGATCCAATAAATTAGCACCAATGTCTGCAAAATAAAAAACTTTTCTATAAGCACATTATACTAATTATTTTAAACTTGCCAATAAATTTCATAGTCATTTTCAAAAATCCAACTCCTTTTTGCATTAAAAATATTACTTAAAAATTTAATAGGAAACAAGGCATAAACATATTTTGAATAACCAAGTAAAGCAAGCTGATTAAGACATTTTAGCGGCGGCAGCTAATCGGCTCTGCACCGAGTTTGCTGTCGGCTGAAAAAAATATTTAGCTCAGCCGAATTTATTATTCTATTATGTGAAAATTTTATAAAAAAAAAGTTGAATATATATTAAAAAAATTTTGGTGCTTTATACAAAATTGGTTCAACTAATCGTTTACAGAAGTGGGTTAAACCCACTTATGAAATTCAAACCGAGAATGTACTGGAATGGCTGGAATATCACAATAAAATTTGGTTAGCTTAGTAACATTTAACAATTAAGATAAAAAATAGTAATTAATACGATTCTTCATTCGACGACATTTTTTAAATGAACTTTCCCTTTCCTAGGTAAATGTAAACGAATAATAAATTTACATCAACATAGTCTATTTCATTCAATTTTTTATAAATACATGTATAGTTCGTAAATCGAAATTTTAAGAAAATGCTTTTTGGTCTAAATGTAGACAAATCGGCTTGAAACTGAGCAGCCGATCAGCGGAACACATCCGCGCAGATACGGCTTGTTACTCTATTGGTTATAATTTTATGGACTTAATGCGACGGGAACTTTTGCACTAAGCACTTTGCAATGGCTAATTGTGAAGGCAAATTCACAAAAGGAATATGAATCTCGTGGTTCGCACTCTGAATCTGGAATGCGAACCGTAGAACTCGGACGATAGTTCTTATTTCACTTTGACATTTGTATTTTTTGTTCAATTATTAAACGCTGCTTTTTTGTTTTTCTGTGGTTTATTTTAAAAATGGATAAAAGAAGTAAGTAAAATTTAAAATTATTTCATTAATATAATTTTATACAATTTTTAAATTTAATTGTTAAAAAATTGCAATAAAAGATTTAATTTTGACCTAATTATGATTTTATAGGTACCCTGTTATTTAAGAAAAACACTTCCCAATTTATAGAAAATGTCAATCAAAACAAAGAACGTAAAAAGTTGACAAAAATAGAATAAAAGAAACCATAAATAACTTAACTAAATTGCTTATTAGGCTTTAAATTTCAAAAACTTTTTAAATATTTTTCAAGCAAAAAACATAAATTTACATTAAAGAAATGTCGGTTCGCCATGACTGGTATCAATCTGATGCAAAGGTGGTTATTAGTGTGATGCTTAAAAATGCTAAAGAAAAAAACTACAAAGTTGATATTGAAAAACAACGGATTTATATGACGGCTGATGGCTACGAGCTGGATGTCAAGTTATTTGCCCCCATAAATGTTGAATGTTCATCTTATAAAGATTTTCCGTCCAAAGTGGAAATCACATTAGCCAAAGAAATTGGCATACGCTGGGACTCATTAGAAGAGAAATTGGAAACTCAGTCTCAGATGACGCAACCACCGCCCATCCACAAAAAGAATTGGGAGAGCCTTGCCAAGGAAGTAGAAAAATCAGAAGAAGAAGAGGCCCAAAGTGAAGAGGCTTTGCAACGCCTGTTTAAGAAAATTTATAGCTCTTCCTCACCTGAAGTTCAGAAAGCCATGAACAAATCTTTTTCCGAATCCGGTGGAACGGTGCTAAGTACAAACTGGAATGAAGTAGGTAAAGATACGGTGGAAGTTAAACCTCCTGAAGGATGCGAGTTCCGTAAATGGGATTAGTAGACTCAAAAATATATCGGATTATTGAAGATTTTTTACCGATAGGGACAGTGAATTTTTAAGATGTTTGTTCATATGCACACTTAAATAATTTTAACTTATGTATATGCACGCAAACATAATCACATATTACTCAAGATTTTTGTTTTGTAAAAATTAAAATGTAACATTTATATTTAAATAGAAATCGATACTAATATAAAAAATAATAAACAACTTTAAATATTTTTGTGAAAGAACCTACTTATGTATCTGAAAGGACCAAAATATACTTACAGGGGTATATCCGAGGCGAATTAAATTCAAAAGTAAATTCACCCTGGCTATTCTCATTCTCTTTTTTTTCAAGTTAACCATCAGACAAATTGACATATATAAAAAAATTGGAAGTAGTACAAAGCGAACTAAATTTTCCAGACTTCTAAATCAATTGTGTAAAAGCAATAATTCTAAATGACTCCCTAAATGCGAAATAATTTGTCGAAATGATGTACATAAAAATAAATCCAATATTATGTAAATTATCTTTAACAATTGATGTAAACAAACAAATCTTATGAAACATCGGATGCTTTTCACCAAATATGCATGGGTTCTAAGCAACTCTTAGAACGGAGTGCAGTTCATTATATATTCATATAAACACATGATCTCTAATGACACGCTAATGTTAAAATCATTTGTGTTTTCACCTAAATTTAATCACTATGTATTCAGTGACTAAATCACTTTTTTTATTATAGATTTGTTTGTTGGGAAGGTACACTAAACAAACTACACGCATCGGGGAATTCAACCGAATTCGTTGTCTATTACTAATATACTTTTTTATATTTTCATCACATACACGTTTAAATTGTTTTCTAATTGTATCTCTCATTCATGTTATTAAAAAAAAAAAAAAAAACACATTTAAGAGTGATATTATACAGTAAATTTGTGGTGGTCGTTCATGTGTGTAAATAAATAGAAATCTCATACATGAGAAATATCAAGAATGTTTATATTTATACCCTTCACCTGTGGTGCACAAGGGTATATATAGCTTTGTCATTCCGTTTGTAATTTCTATAATTTTCATTTCCGACCCCATAAAGTATATATTTTTTGAAAGCTTATGAATAGAGGAGTCGATTAAGCCTTGACCGTCTGCCCGTCTGTTCGTGTGTTGGTTGAAATCAACTTTTAAAAGCAACTATATGTTCCTCAGATCTGTGTATGGCATCAATCTCTTGGAAATATCCGGAAATTAATCGCTATTGAAATTCAGTACAATCGCAACATAACTTTCTGAGATATGAGCAAAAAACCACGAGCACCTCGTTTTTTTCACAATTACAACAACAACATACATACATACTGGTTAGAGTAAACGTGGCATCGAATCCCAGCTGAGCCAAAATAATTTTTTTTTTATTTTTTGATTTTATAAATTATTTATATTTTCATTATTTTTTTTTAATTTTTATTTATAACACTGCTTTACAAATTTTTAATTTGGAAAAATACCAAGAACGCCACATGCCTAGATAAGTTAATTGGGACCTCCTGAACACGAAAAACGCTGTAATTTTTTTTTCTAAGTACCGTTTTTTAGATAACGGTACTTTTGTGTTTTTTGGTGTATGGTCCCACTCAAACCCTTGTGGAGCCCAACCGAAAAGTCTGATCGAGATATCGAGGCGTATCGTTGGAAAGGTAATTGAATGCCTTTTCCGTCAATATGCTGCAAATTTCTATCTGATAAGAAATGGCTGAGTTATGGCACCTCAAAGTTCAAAATTTGCCTATTTTTTACGTTTTTTTCAAAATTTTTCATGTTTACTTCGTTTTTTTTTCTACGTTAAAGTAAAGATCTGGAATGTTTTATTTTTTTACCAAATAGCTTATTTAATTATAAACATTTTAAGCGTAATTTAAAAAAAATCGGATAAAAAATAAAGTTTTTATTAAGGATTTTGTGGAACGACAATATTTTCATCTTTCGGAAAAGGCATTCAATTACCTTTCTAACGATATGCCACTTATCTCGATCAGACTTTTCGGTTGGGCTCCACAAGGGTTTGAGTGAGACCATACACCGAAAAACACAAAAGTACCGTTATCTAAAAAACGGTACTTAGAAAAAAAAAAATTACAACGTTTTTCGTGTTCAGGAGGTCCCAATTAACTTATCTAGGCATGTGGCGTTCTTGGTATTTTTTGGCTGTAAACCAGTGTAATTTTTTTTTTGTAATTTTTTTTGTTTTTACTAATATATTTTTTTGTAATTTTTTACATACGTAAACTCAATTTAAAATTTTGCAATGGGATGTTTTTAAATATGTATGTTTTTTACATGTATGTACGTATGTAATATGAGATGAATTGTGATACAAACAATTGTTATTGCATGACTACACATTGTGAAGGGTATATAAGATTCGGAACGGCCGAATATAGCACTGTTACTTGTTTTTAACTCAGACATGAAAGTTTTTAAACCCTGCTAAATACTTACATACATATCAAGAACATACATATGTATGTGTTTTATTTTATTTACATAGACAAATGTGAATTACATAATTAAAACAAACGAAAAATTTATATATTTCTTATAATCATTTTATAAAATTATTTATCTTATAAAAAAGTATAATATCTAGTACCAAAAAAAGTACATTGAATAATCAAAATCATACATACATATATTAAAAAAACAACATGTTTGGATCGAGCAGCTAGCTGTTTAGTTTTACTTACAACTTTTTACAAACTCTCCGTTTGCGTACTTTTTGCACTAAATGTTTTTTGTGAGAGTAGTTTTTCTGAAATTACTCAGTTACTGGACTTTACTGGAAAAGTAAACGAACGGATTTAATTATGTTTTGTTAGTTTTTTATTTTTTTGTTTAAAGCATAGATAGGTACATCTAGAAAAAATGAATAATTTTAATAAATTTGAAATATTAATTATATATACATATACACACACATATATAGCCATGTACATATGTATGTATGTGTTTAAGTTAAGTTTTTTGATATCTTTTTATATAAAAAACTAAGCAAATTGTGCACTTGTTAATGTATTATTCGTAGCTGTTTCAGCTTCCTCATCGCTAGCATTCTGATCAAGCTTTTCAAAACCACTGCGTTTATTTCGTTCTAAAAGAAGACCGCCAAGCTTAAAACCGTCAGGTTTTGATGGGAAGTCCCAGGCATGTCGCCGATTATTTGTACCAAATGGCATGCAACCTTTAAAAATAAAAAATATGTTAAAAGTTAAAGTTTATAAAATTTATATATTTTGCTAAAATTAACTTTTTATGCATTTAGTCGTGCCCTATACTCCTTAGTTAGCCAAAGATCTAAACTTAAGAAACAAGGTACTTATTTACAAAATGTGTATTCGTCCAATTATGAACTATAGTTTTCAAGTCTGGTCTCAAAAGGCTGCTAAAAAAAAATTTTTTAAATAAAACACAATCTTCCGTTTCCTAACCCCACTATCTTCTACATAGAAACTTTAACTTTAAAATGTTTAATTTATTGGCAAGGGAATCATTTAATGAAAAATGCAGAAGGTTAAATTTTGAAATAATAAAAAATTTGCTGAACAACCACTGAGGTTAATTTGTTAAAAAGACACATTGTAGTGATTGTTTCAAAAGTTTGTTATAACTTCTAAGTTAATACGACATTTTTTATAAACAACTTTTCCTTAAAACTGTGATATTAGTACTTTCTTGATTTAATTAATCAGATGTTAATTGTTGTAATTTATACCCCTCACACGACAGTGTAATCGGGTATATATAGCTTTGTCATTCCGTCTCCAATATTCATTTCTGACCCTATAAAGTATATATTTTCTGAAAGCTTATGATTAAGCCATATCCGGGTGTCTGTCTGTCCATCTGACCGTGTGTTGGTTGAAATCAACCACATGTTCCTCAGACCTGTGTATGGTGTCAATATTTTGGAAATATCACGGAATGAATCACTATTCATCGCCCCATAACATTCTAAGATATGAGCAAATAAACACGACTGCCTCTGTTTTTCCCATATTTTTACCACCAAAATTAAAATTTTTCAGCCATAGAATAATTTATAGGTACCTTTGTTAATATTTGTAGATATAATATGCTTCTAGAGATAATCGTGCAAAATTCTGGGAAAACCGGGCTCTAATCGGTAAAGTTATAGGAAAAAAATTTTTTTTTATATATTTTAAAAATTTACAAACGAAAATCAATTTTTTTCAGCTTCTAGGCAACCAAAAGAGTCAATTAGTTAGTATTATCTGAAAGGACTTGACTAGCGCAATATAAGCACTATAAAAAAAATTAAATTTCATGTTGACCGCCACTACAAAATGGCGGACAATAAATTTATATATGGGCCAAATTTGGTATTTAGAAATGTAACTACTTCAACCTACACAATGTTGGAATCAAATGTAAGGGCTTGACCAGTAGATTACAGTAAATCATTCAAAAATTCAAGATGACGTCTAAAACAAAATGGCAAAAATTTTTTTTCTTAACCCTAATAATGTAGAACTATGTAAAAATTCAAAATCAGGGATGGTGTCGGAAATAATAAAAAAATGGCGTATAACATCAAATCTAGTTTAAGCTACGATGTGGGATTATACCTATGTATGTATGTACATAATGGTGAAGGGTATTATCAGATTCGGCACTGGCGTATATAGCAGTTGTACTTGTTTTAATTTGCATTAAATTACGTTATTTTACGAAAACACATCGTAATTTATACAAACAAATTTTGTATGTACATATATTTAGAAAACTAAATTTAGTTTTCTATAAAAAATAATAATAGTAAATAAGAATTAAAATTTGTGTTTTCATTAAAGCTTCACTCCCCTCGAAGTCAAAATTGGCGAATGAATTTCTAACGGAATTTTTCTTCCCTTCATTGAACAGCTGTTCAAAACAAGGTTTACGGAATCTTTTTTATCATCAAAAATGTATCTTCTTTTTATTCTGAAATCGAAAAGTTAACTTTTTTAAAGGAAAATAATAAAAAAAAATTGCCAAAAACTCTCTTCATTTCGAAAATAAATAAATAAATAAAATAAATCTATAAATTAAAAATTTATTGAAAAATTCCTTAAAAAAACATGAAAAAAAAACAAAATGTATGCATTAAAACAAGAATAAAAAACAAACATGAAACATATTTTACGTAAAACATAATAAATTTATTAATTTTGTTAACATAAAATATATGATATTACATAAACTTAAATTCAATAATAGGGTAAACATTGAATATTGGTACAAAAAAAATATATAATGAATATATTAAAAAAAATATATAAATAATTCTTTGTAAATTGAAAATCAGTACACAAACTAGGACAATAAATTAAACTATGGAATATACAAATAGCTTAAATACGAAACATACAAAGGTAAGAAGACAAAACATAATTACGCCATTTAGGGAAATAGTTACGCAATGAATAAGTTAAGTTATACGTATGTATGTTATATGTATAATTGAATAAATGATTTTTACAGCGTTTTTGCAGTAAGAAAATGTGTGATAAGTATGAAGCTGTTTTCCTTACACTCGAACAAAATTAACAGCTAGTTTGTTAGCACACAATTTTTAACTATAAATGTCACCGTAAGTATTTTATATGAAAGTATAGATAAGCCTAACCAAATAACTTAAAAGTTAACTCGACTTAAATTTAATGTAATTTTACCAAAAACAACTCCAGTGTGATCTTAAAATACCAGATAAGATTCATGAAATTGACTAAAAGTAACACAAATTCAATGGGACTTTTTTTACAGTTTACATAAATTAAATAATATAACCTGGTAAAAAGTCTATTTAAGGCTAAAAATACATATTTTTAAAACAACAGAAGATCTCGCTATCAGCTTCTCGTACAAAGTTATCTAACAAAAATATTAAAAAAAAATTTTAAATTAACTCTAAATACATGCAAATATATTCAAATTATGATGATAATAAAATATAAGTCATAAATAGATTTTCCTTGAGAACACAATAATCCAAAAAACGTATACAAAATTAATTATAAAAAAAATACAAAATGCGATAGATGTGTTTCGTAAAAACGTATGTACATATACATATATGTGTAAACTAAGGACATTCTTCACAAATATTTTGAAAAGACGCTACCAATTTACGATAGACCAGTTGATTAGGTTGGCCTACAGTCAAACTGGTGGCATTACCTCGTTTGCGTCGTCGGGCGATTAGTAAAGCTAAACCAAATGTAAGAAATGCAAATATCAGCATTAAAGAGACCACTAAAATCGCTGTAGCACCAGGTCTATGATGAGTATCGTCGGAAGCTCGTACAATTAGCGAGGAATCCACTGAATCAGTAGCAGTTGAAACATAAAAATTAACTGCTGTTGATTTGCTGACAGTTTTTTCTTTATTTAAGTCAATTTCAACATTGGCAGTAGGTTTAGCCGCCGAAAGTGGTATAGATTTGACCAAAGATTTGTGAAGAAATTTGTGTATACGCATAGGATTCAGTTCGGCAACATAAATCTCATTACCATCAGGTGTAACGGCAACATCGTGAGGATTGGAAAATTCCATATCATTCGGTCCAAATTTAGACAACACATTTTTGCTATTGAAATCCATAACATAACCACGGACTTCATTGTATTGTTTAGTTTTTAGACCCAATTCAGCGGTGGGACCATTTACTATAATAAATTGTCCACCTAAAAATATAAAAATAATAAAAGAAAAGAATAATAGACATAATTTCGTAAACTATTTTTCCAAGCTTTTCACTTACCATGTATTGGTGTATAATCCATACTAAACAAACGATCTCCAATAATCTGTGAGTGATATTGCGAATGAAATGTACCATTAGACCAATAGAAACACTGAACTCGGCCATTTTCACGATCCGCAGCACAAATTAATTCCTTCTCAGGCACGAGCGTTAAAGCATGCGGTATGGCAAAGAAATTTTGAGGGGCCACACCATATGATACCCCTGAAAACGTATTTTGTCCCCAGTGTAAGATTTTCTCACCCTCCTTTGTGTATTTGAGAATGCGAGCATTACAGTAACCATCAGCCACAAAGAAATCTCCATTTTCCAAGACCGCCACTGAGGTTGGTTTACAGAATTTTCTTTCTCCAGCGCCTGGTGTAAACGCAGTGCCTAGTTTCATAAGCGGCTTGTCATTCGAACCACGTGGACCAAATTTAAAAACTTGATGAAGCGCAACATCTGTAATCCAAACATTATCCTCGTGGTCAATTGTTAGACCATGTGGCATGTAAAATCTTAAAAGCAACACAAACATTATGTAAAAGTTTTAATTGGTTCAAGCAATAAAAATATATTAAAAAAATTAAGTAGAAATTCGTGATGTTTATTTTCGTTTTTTACAAAAAAATTTATTTAATCTCGATTTACCTAAAATCAATGATTGAATTTTTTTTCAAATTTTTTATGGTGGTACTTTAAAGTCTGTAGTAACTTATAGAATACTTTTTACTTTGAGGAAATTTCTAATTTAAACCAATAATAAAACAAGTAAGAGTGCTATATTCGGCCTTGCCGAATCTGAAAACACCCTTCACCATCATGTAAATAGGTATGTATAATCCCACATCGTAGCTTAACCTAGATTTGATGTTACACGCCATTTTTCTTTATCATTCCCGACGCCATTTTTGATTTTGAATTTTTACATAGTTAACTGTATTCTACTAGTTAAGCCCTTTCATTTGATACCCATATTGATAGGGTTAAGAAAAACTGTTTCCGCCATTTTGTTTTCGACGTCATCTGGGATTTTACATTTTTTAATAATTTACTGTATACTACTGGACAAGTCATTTCATTTGATACCAATATTGTGGGGGTTGAAGGAGTTAAATTTTAAAATACCAGATTTTTTATAGTGCTTTATATTGCGCTAGTCAAGTCCTTTCAGATGATACTAATATTGACTCTCTTAGTTGTCTTAGTTGAATAATATATATTAAAAAAAAAATTTTTTTTGCCTATAACTTTACCAATAAGAGCCCGATTTATCCAAAATTGTTCACGAATATCTCTAAAGGCATATAATATCTCCAAATAGTAACAAAGGTACCTATAAATTATTCTATGGCTGAAAATTTTTAATTTTTGTGGTAAAAATATGGGAAAAAAACAGAGGCAGTCGTGTTTTTTTGCTCATATCTCATGGGGCAATTTTGCTGAACTTCGATAGCGGTTCATTTCTGGATATTTCCAAAAGATTGATACCATACACAGATCTGAGAAATATATGGTTGTTTCTAAAAGTTGATTTGAACCAACACATGGACAGACGGTCATACGGATATTGCTTAATCGAATCCTCTATTTATAAGCTTTCAGAAAATATATACTTTATGGGTTCGGAAATGAATATTGTAGAAATTACAAACGGAATGACAAAGCTATATATACCCTTTTACAATGTCGTGTAAAGGGTATAAAAAGCGAGGGTCTCAAGTAAAATATCATGTTTATTTGCACTTATAACATACGACATATAAAATTAAATATGTAATACTTTTATGCATTCATCTACTTACAAATTTTTACCCCAATCGTACAGCAATTTTCCACTCTTTCTTTCCAAGGCTATAACAGTGCTATCGGGTATGGCACCCTTGTTTCGCTGTCTAAATACGTTATTAATGGAAAATGTACCTTGTTGCCAAATACGATCACAGCGATGAAAGATTACAATATTGCCATCCTTATCAAAACTAACAGCCGTAACTGAACCCAATTTAACATTCATTTCGGGCCACGACGCTTGATATACATAAGCTACACAAGGTGAATAAAATTAATATGTACATAAACAATTGAAATTTAAAATTGATAAGCACTACAAGAAACTTACTGATATTCAATTTACTGATTTCGTTTTTAACATCAACTTTTTCGAATTTATGTTTATCCGGCCAAATTGTATCCGATGAACTGCTACTACCCTGCATAATTTGTTGAAAACGTTTATCTTGATTGAGCAATTGTTCTTCGGTTACCAATGGAAAAAAACTTTGTAAATTAATTTTCTAAAAAAAATACAAAATTATAAATTTTGGTATATATTAGGTATTTATAATAAAATCTTTGTATAATTACTATTTAAAATTATTTGTTGTACTAAAGCTGTTTGCTACTGTATTATATTAAAAGTGCAATTCAGTAAAAAAAATAATCAAAAAACAAGTAAGAGTGATATATTCGGCGTTGCCGAATCTTATAAACCATTCACAATGTGTAGTCCTGCAATAACTACATATATATCCTTATAATGACTTTATCCGCTTAAAAACATTCCATTTTAATATTACAAATTGGGTTTATGTATGTTTAAAAAAAAAAAATAATAAATAAAAAAAAAACAAGTGATTTATTCGGCCGTACCTAATCTTATATACCCCTTACAACGTGTAGTCATGCAATAACAATTGCTTGTATCACCATTCATCTCATATGAAATACGTACATACTTAGATATAAAAAACATACGTATATAAAAACATCCCATTGTAAAATTATAAATTTACGTATATGTATATGTTAAAAAAAAATAATAAAAAATAACAAAAAAATTTAATAAAAATAAAAAAAAAAATAAAAAAGATATAAAACAATATTAAAAAAGTAATAAAAATATAAATAATAAATACAAAATAAAATATATAAAAAAAGAAAAATATTAAAAAAAAACAAATAAAAATTAAAACAATTTAAAAAAACAAATATAAAAAAAATTAAAATATAAAAAAACAAGTAAGAGCGCTATATTCGGCCGTGCCGAATCTTATATACCCTTCACAACGTATAGTCATGCAATAACAGTAGTTTGTATCACCATTCCATATGATATACGTACATACATATAAAAAACATACATATATAAAAACATCCCATTGTAAAATTATAAACTTAAGTATGTATGTTAAAAAAAAATTTAAAAAAAAATTTTTTAAAATAATTAAAATATATATAATAAATATAAAACAAAAAAAAAATAAAAAAAAAAAAAATTAAAAAAATATTTAAAAAAAATATAATAATAAAAATATAAATAATATATTAAAATAAAATAAAATAAAAAAAAATATAAAAAATAAAAAAAAAATTTTTTTTGGCTCAGCTGGGATTCGATGCCACGTTTTCTCTAACCAGTATACATGTTTGTATGTATGTATGTTGTTGTTGTAATGTTGTTTTTGTGAAAAAAAATCGAGGTGGTCGTGGGTTTTCGCTCATATCTCAGTTGTTTATGTACCGATATTTCTGATTTTCAATACCGATCTACTGCCGAATATTTCTGATATTTTAATACCTCACCCGAGTCCAAGCGATGTCGGGGGGCTTCAAAAAGTTGATTTCAACATACACACGGACAGACGGACAGACTGACAGGGCTTAATCGAATCCCCTATTCATAAGCTTTCAGAAAATATATACTTTATGGGGTCGGAAATCAAAATTGTAGAAATTTCACACGGAATGACAAACCTATATGTCGCCGACTCATAGGGGAACCGCTACTGTAGCAACACATTTATTATTTTATTTTATAGTATTTATATGTACCTTTTATACAACTATGTAAACGTCAGATTTGAAATTGTAAGCTTTAACGTAAGATCAAAAACGAACACAAAGGAAAAGTTCGTGAAGCGATAAACTTGTATTTAATTTACAGTCTTGGAGATACACAGAATGTAAGAACTGAATTTATTTTATGTTATACTTTATTTTAATAATTTCTTTTAGTGAAATAAACACTCATACATCACTCTGTCACAACTTTAAATGTCTAAGTTTCTGATGTATTAAACACAATCTGTCGTGTTTTATGTCTTGTGTTAATTTCTTCTGTCGCCGAAAATCTTTGTTGCCTGACTTCGCAACAAAATTTTATTTCAATTCTCCAGAAATCGTGCCTGGACAAGTTTATCAAAGCCATCTGTCTACCTTTGTGAATTCCGTACATTGGGGTACGGGCCATCAACTTATTTGTAGTTGATTTCTTGTCAAATCGCCGACAAGAAAATTTATCAAACATTCGTTCAAATTCAATGGAAATTTGAAAAGACGCCATTTTGTGCGTACAATTAGCCACAGACGATTCGTTTACGATTATGCAAAATAGAAGCCATCGTTCTACACAAGGTCGACTTCCACAACGTTTAGAGGATTTTTTGGTCAATATGTCTGGTACATCGACTCCTACAAGTACCAGGGGGAATAATTCTGAGGAGAGGGATGATACAGTTGTAGAGCAACAGTCGGATGATATGATCAACAGTCTTATGGAAAGATTAAAAACATTGGAGGTCAATCATCAACGTACCATTCAACAGTTGTTAGAAAGTGAAGTAAAAAGAGCACAACTGCAGGAGGAATTGTCAGGTAGAAATACTGCGACGAAAACGCCGCCACCTGTTGCACTTGTGACAAGTCAACAGCCAGCCATGGTAAATACTACGTCTATTAATGAAACCATTGCTGCTGTAAATCAAGACAACGTTCAACAGCGTCCAACAAACACAATATATACGTCAGGATACCATCACCAAATGCGACAATCAATAGTTCCTCCAATCGTAATTACCTCAGCTGGATTTCCGTCAGCATGTCAACCGCATCACGATGGAAACTACAATTTAAACTTGCCGTCATCCAGTATTTCAACAAATGCTATGTCATTAATAACTGGCTGCAGTACAGCACCAAATACGATTATGTCTACGCCGTACGTTACACCTACAGCGTCACAGGGAACATTTATGCCCACATATTCAAATGGAAATACGCCCATGGGTGGTCATAATTATATGACACCACGAAAATTGTACGACCTTCCTGAATTTCATGGCGATCCAGAACAATGGCCTGTTTTTATAACAGCCTTTAGAGAATCGTCAAATGCGTATGGGTACACTCCACTTGAAAATATATTTAGACTGCAAAAATGCTTAAAAGGGGTTGCACGAGAGGAAGTGGACTGTTTACTCATAAATCCACAAAACGTTTTACAGATAATTGAGCAGCTAGAGTTTAAATATGGCCGCCCAGAGCTTTTAATTACTAGTCAACTGCAGAAAATTCGTGAAATAGTACCTATTCAAGAAAGCCACTTGGAAAAATTTGTTCCATTCGCAACGAAAGTACAAAATTTAACTACCTTTTTGAAAAGTGCCAATGCTATACAACATTTAAGTAACCCCACACTGATAGAAGAACTTATATCTAAAATGCCTATGACGAAACGTATAGAGTGGGTGTCGTATTCGTCGTCTATTAAGCCATTCCCTACGCTAGATCATTTTAACGACTGGGTTAATAGGGTTGCCAAGGTTATAGCTCAGGTCATACCAATGACGCCAACAATATCTGTTACAAGTGCGAAGTATAAACCTAGTCAGCCATACACGAACAGCAGAGGTCATAGTAGTCAAATTCGTGGCAATGTAAAACCAGTTCTTTCAATGCATGAAATCACAAAGGGAAAGCCAGTCAAAGAAATCAATTGTATTAAATGTAATAGTTCTCACCTTTTATCTAATTGTGACAAATATTTAGAAATGTCAATAGATGAAAGATGGAAATTTGTCAAAAATAATCACCTTTGCTTTTCATGTCTGAATAAGGGTCACAACTTGTTGCAATGTAAACGCAAGAAAAATTGCAACGTTGATGGCTGTAGAAAATTACACAACATAACATTGCATCAGGAAATAAATAGTAAACACGAGGTGAACAGTATACAGATCAATCCATTTATGCCGAAAACGACCAAATTACTTTATAAAATTTTACCTATCCAGTTACGAGGGCCGAACAATAAGGTTTTGCAAACATTTGCATTTTTAGATGAAGGTTCATCTTCAACTTTAATACACGAATCTCTCGTACAAGAAATGGGCTTTTTATTGGATAAGGAGCCTATTACAGTACGTTGGTTTGAAGGTGGACCCAAAAGAGTGTATTCTATGCCAGTACAAGTTAAAATTAGTGGAGTTGGTAAAAAAGAAAGGTGGTACAATTTAAGGGCTCAAAGCGTGCCAGAGATGGATTTGCCAACACAATCAGTCAACCTACGTGAATTACATGATAAGTTTCATAGTGTAAAACGCCTCCCAATAGCCGGATATGTTAATTCTACTCCTAAGATATTAATTGGTTTAGATAATTGCCACCTAACACATAATGTGAAAACAAAACAACTTGATAAACTCGTTTTTGCCGCCAACACCCCATTGGGTTGGATAATTTATGGACATCCTCATGGAGATGATGTCACAAATTCGTATCGAGTGTCTGTTATAATTGAAACAAAGGAAGTTGTAAAAGATATTGATGATATTGTAGCCGATTATTTTACCACCGAAAACTTTGGTGTTACAATACCAAGTCAGCCGCTTGAGGCCAAACATATAGAACGCGCACGCCAATTGTTAAAGGACACCACAAAGAGAAAAGCTTGTGGCCGTTACGAGACTGGCCTTTTATGGAAAACTGACGACGTTAAATTACCGAATAGTTACAACATGGCATTAAATAGATTACATACAATAGAAAGGAAGATGGACAAGGATGCTATATTTGCAAAAGCATACAAAGCTGCTATGAAGAATTACATCTCGAGTGGATATGCAAAGAAAATGTCACAGCCTGAAGTTGAAAAAACTTCTCCACATACTTGGTACCTGCCACATTTTTCCGTTTTTAACGTGAATAAACCAGGCAAATTAAGGTTGGTTTTCGATGCTGCCGCGTCCGTAAATAAGGTTTCATTAAATTCAGTACTCCTTAAAGGCCCGGATGAAAATCAAGCGCTATTTAAAATTCTTTTCCAATTTCGCGAAGGAATAATTGGTGTTTGCGCTGATATTAAGGAAATGTTCTTGCAGGTTGGAATACGGGAAGACGATCAAGATGCACAACGATTTCTATGGCGTTTTGATCGTAAAGACCCTGTGGAAATATATACTATGGTCGCAATGATATTTGGTGCTACCTGTTCGCCATGTAGCGCACAGTTCGTAAAAAACTTAAATGCAATTGAGAACGCAAGTGACCAACCTGAGGTAGTCGACACAATTATCAACAGCCATTATGTTGACGACATGGTATGCAGTTTTAATAGCGAGGAAGAAACTTTGCGAATTTCAGAAGCAGTGAAAAATACACATGCCAAGGCCGGATTTGAACTTCGTGGCTTTATATCAAATTCGCCGTACATTCAAGATCGTCTCAACGGGAATAGTCAAAATCAGGGCCCAAGCGTCAACATGAACGCCTCCAATGTCGAGAAAGTACTGGGAATGTTTTGGAAAAGCAGTACTGATGAATTCGTTTTTAAACTACACATGAATCGAGTCGACCCTGAAATATTAGCCGGTACGAAACGTCCTACGAAAAGACAATTATTATGCATAGTGATGTCAGTTTACGACCCCTTTGGAATGCTTGCAAACTTATTAGTTTATGGAAAAATATTATTACAAGAGCTGTGGCGTACTGGATTACAATGGGATGATGTCATACCCGAACATATTTACCAACGTTTTGCACAGTGGGTCCAGAGTTTGCAAATAGCAAAACAACTTCATATTGCTAGATGCTACTCCCATCAAATATTTAACCCTGACACGAAGATAGAGCTTCATATATTTAATGACGCTAGCCAGATCGCCTTTGCTTCAGTCGCCTACTGGCGTATTATTAAGCCAAATGATATTCAAGTCTGTTTTGTAGCAGGGAAAACTAAGTGCGCACCTCTCAAGGTTCTTTCTGTACCACGTTTGGAATTGCAAGCTGCCGTATTAGGCACACGGCTAAGGAACTCTATTATTAAAAACCATAGGATCAAACCAACGAAAACGTTTTTTTGGAGCGATTCGAAAACTGTGATCAGCTGGATTAAATCCGATCATAGACAATACAAAGCCTTTGTTATGCACAGAGTTGGGGAGATTCTTGAAACGACGAACGAAAATGATTGGCATTGGTTGCCTACGAATCTAAATGCAGCGGACGATGCAACAAGAACATCGTATCCAATCACGTACAGTCCTGATAACATGTGGATAAAGGGCTCTTCATTCTTAACAAAACCAGAGGACAAATGGACCCATAAAACAGCTTTGGATCCAATAATTAACACGAATGAAGAGAAGAGAAACTTATGCATGGTAGTTAACACAGAGACGATAATTGATTTTAATAGATTCTCCAGTTATTTACGACTTCTGAGGACTATTGGCTGGGTATTAAGATTTGGCAACATATCTCGCAGGAAAAATGACACGTATGAATTGACAGCGTCTGAACTGCAAAGAGCCGAGATTACGATATGTAAACTTGTCCAACGGGAAGTATACAACAATGAAATTAATGAGCTAAAGTTGAACGGTGTGGTATCTAGGAGTAGTGATATTTCATCATTAACTCCACGTCTAAACCCCGATGGTGTCTTATGTGTTTATGGTCGTATTGATTACGCTTTAGCTTTACCCGAATCGACTAGGCACCCTATCATTCTGCCATATCGTCATTATGTAACTGAACTTGTCATTGGATGGTATCATCATAGGTTATTTCACCAGAACGATGAACTGGTGGTCAATGAAGTAAGGAGAAAATTTTGGGTTCCACATTTACGTGCGGCAGTCAAGCGCGCAAAATCTAAATGTCAGCAGTGCAAGAATACACGGGCAAAGCCAAAGCCGCCAATAATGGGTCAATTGCCAATTGACCGACTTCAACCATACATCAGACCTTTTACCTATACAGGCCTGGATTATTTTGGTCCCATGCACGTTACTATTGGACGAAGAAGGGAGAAACGCTGGGCAGCGCTCTTTACATGCCTAACAATCCGTGCAGTTCACATTAAATTGGCAAGCGATTTGTCCACCGACGCTTGTATTATTTGTATAAGAAATTTTGTAAATCGACGAGGTGTTCCGATGAAAATACGATCAGATATGGGAACAAACTTTGTGGGTGCTGACGGTGAATTAAAACGGGTGAGTGACTTATTTGATTATAACTATATTCAAAGTGAATTGGCAATGAGAAATATTACTTGGGAGTTTAACTGCCCTTCGAATCCAAGTAGTGGTGGATGCTGGGAACGACTTGTTCAATCAACGAAAAAGGTACTTGCTGTAACATTAAAAACCGTTGCCCCTCAAGTTGAAACATTACGTAGCCTATTAATAGAGGCTGAAAACATAATAAATAGTCGCCCACTTACACACTTACCCGTCACACCAGAAAACCCTGACCCTTTAACTCCGAATCATTTTCTATTGGGTACGACCAATTCAACCCAAACACCTGGAGACGTAGACAATATATGTTCGCGGAAACAATATAGGATAAGCCAACAACTGAAAAATCAATTTTGGCGACGATGGATCCGTGAATATTTACCAACGCTCACAAAACGTACAAAATGGTTTACGCCACAAAGGCCTATTGAAGAAAATGACATGGTTATTATATGCGACGAGAATTCGCCAAGAAGTCAATGGATGAAAGGTATAGTAACTTCAAAGTTCACAGCAAGGGATGGGCAAACTCGAATCGTGGAAGTACGTACATCTAGAGGATTCCTACGCAGACCAGTCTCAAAGCTTGCGGTTCTGGACATTTGTAGTGAAGTCCCGCAGGATCTTCACGAGGGGCGGGATGTCGCCGACTCATAGGGGAACCGCTACTGTAGCAACACATTTATTATTTTATTTTATAGTATTTATATGTACCTTTTATACAACTATGTAAACGTCAGATTTGAAATTGTAAGCTTTAACGTAAGATCAAAAACGAACACAAAGGAAAAGTTCGTGAAGCGATAAACTTGTATTTAATTTACAGTCTTGGAGATACACAGAATGTAAGAACTGAATTTATTTTATGTTATACTTTATTTTAATAATTTCTTTTAGTGAAATAAACACTCATACATCACTCTGTCACAACTTTAAATGTCTAAGTTTCTGATGTATTAAACACAATCTGTCGTGTTTTATGTCTTGTGTTAATTTCTTCTGTCGCCGAAAATCTTTATTGCCTGACTTCGCAACACTATATATACCCTTTTTCACTGTGTGAAGGGTATAAAAATAATAAAAATATAAATATATAATAAAAAAAAATTTTTTTTGGTTCAGCTGGGACTTGATGCCACGTTTACTCTAACCAGCATACCACGTTTGTAAAATCAAATATATGTGTATATGTATGTATATAATATATGAATTATATTAAAAAAATGAATGAAAAACAAATAAGAGCGCTATATTCGGCCGTGCCGAATCTTATATACCCTTCACAACGTGTAGTCATGCAATAACAGTAGTTTGTATCACCATTCATCCCATATGAAATACGTATGTATGTACAAACATATAAAAAACACACATATATAAAAACATCCCATTGTAAAATTATAAATTTACGTATGTATGTAAAAAAAATAAAAAATTAATTAAAAAAAAAAATAAAAAAAAAATTTTTTAAAAAATATAAAAAAAATTGAAAAAAATAAAAAAAATATAAATAATATATTAAATAAAAAATAAAAAAATTCAAAAAAAATTTAAAAAAAATACAAAAAAATTTTTTTTTGGCTCAGCTGGGATTCAATGCCACGGTTACTCTAACCAGAATACACGTTTGTATGTATGTTGTTGTTGTAATGTTGTTTTTGTGAAAAAAAAATCGAGGTGGTCGTGGGTTTTTGCTCATATCTTAGGTGTTTATGTACCGATGTTTCTGATTTTCAATACCGATCTACTCCCGAATATTTCTGATATTTTAATACCTCATTTGGGTGAAGCCCCGATGTCTGGGGGCTTCAAAAAGTTGATTTCAACATACACACGGACAGACGGACAGACTGGCAGAGCTTAATCGACTCCGCTATTCATAAGCTTTCAGAAAATATATACTTTATGGGGTCGGAAATGAAAATTGTAGAAATTTTACACGGAATGACAAACCTATATACATATACCTCACTGTGTGAAGGGTATAATAAAGAAATATTTAGATCTTAATGCCGCAATAAAAAAAGAGAAAACTAGAATTATTAGAAAAGCAGCTCAATTCGCATAATTAGTATTTTTATGTGACTTTATTTGTTTATTTTATTTATTTTGTAATGTATTTATTAATGAACTGGGGCCGGCCCATTTCTTAAAGCTTAAAAGTGTCATATAACAAGAAAAACATTTTTAAAAATCAACTAAAATGATTGAATTTTAAAAATATTTTACATGAAATACACCACTTATAAGCTTTGATAAATATACCCCAGGTTTTTTTACTTTTGCTACATACTTAGCATGAGTTTTGAATAAAAATATAAAATTATAACGAAAAAGAGTTTTTAATTGTATCTCTCATTTTGGCAGCTTCTGTGCAAAATCCCCTGTCATAATTTTCGTTGCTTATACTATAATTTTCAGTTTCTTCGGAGGACATTTCTACATCATTAGCGGGAAAGGAAGTATTATAATGAATGCAAATATTGGGCAGAGCAGCACAAGCATTAACTATTAGTGCAATTTTTTTGGAACCATGGTGTAATTCACGTGCTCCCAGAACGCATCGAAATTGCGATTTTAATACACCAATTACTCGCTCTATAATATTTCGTGCTTTTGCATGAACATACACTGTGTTCAGCTGCTGATCTGTTTGGTGTCATTCAAAATGGTTCCAATGGATACCCCACAGAGCAGTTGCCAGTTTTATTGTTGGCGTAATTGCAGACTTTCGTGTGTTGCATTTTAGTTTTGAACGGATTTGTTCCAATACGTATTGAAATAAAGTTTTATTAAGTCTGAATGTGTTCACAAATCTTTAAAAAAAAATACATACATGTATACCTATTTGGAAATGATTTTATAAAAATAACGCTACTTACATTGAATCTGGCATAGCAAAAATATTAACGTTTTGTCGTAACATCTTTCGATGCATATTTATCTTTATTATTTCATCATCGTCACCTGAGCTTGAACAAGTAACAGTGCTATATTCGGCCGTGCCGAATCTTATATACCCTTCACAACGTGTAGTCATGCAATAACAATTGTTTGTATCACCATTCATCTCATATAGAATACGTGCATACGTACACGTTAGAATAAATGTGGCATCGAATCCCAGCTGAGCCAAAAAATTTTTATTTTATTTTATTTAATATTTTATTTATATTTTATTATTTTTTATATTTTTTTTAATTTTTTTAAAAAAATTTTAAAAAATTTTTTTTAATTTTTTTTTGTAGTTTTTTTTATTATTTTTTTCTAATTTTTACTATTTTTTTTTTGTATGTTTTTTACATGTATGTATTAATGTTGTTGTTGTAATTGTGAAAAAAACGAGGTGGTCGTGGTTTTTTGCTCATATCTCAGAAAGTTATGGGGCGATTGTGCTGAATTTCAATAGCGATTCATTCCTGGATATTTCCAAGAGATTGATACCATATACAGATCTGAGGAACATATAGTTGCTTCTAAACGTTGATTTCAACCAACACACGGACAGACGGATAGACGGACAGACGGTCAGGGCTTAATCGACTCCTCTATTCATAAGCTTTCAGAAAATATATACTTTATGAGGTCGGAAATGAAAATTGTAGAAATTACAAACGGAATGACAAAGCTATATATACCCTTGTGCACCACAGGTGAAGGGTATAAAAATAATATTCAGTGCTCGCCATTTTTTATTTTTCGTTTAAAATTACAAAATTATTTAAAAATATGCAATAAGTCAAAAATAACAACGTAAAATATTGCAGTGCTACCAACTTTATATTTTTTTTGTTTTTGTTTTATTTTCGATAACTTCTCTCCTTCGTTTCAATGTATTTCAAGCATACTAATTTAGGAACGAAACGCCGATAAGAGCGACGAAAAGGCGAATTCATTATCAGGTGATAACATCCCTACAACAAACACAAAAAGGCCAAGATAATGTCAAAACACAAAAAAACAAATTTTTTGTTTACTTTTTATTAAAATTTTATTTTTATAAATTTACGCGGAAAGTTTAAAAATAAATAAGTATTTTTAATTTATAACATAAATTTGTGCTAGGTTATATCACATATTTGTGTTTTTTTAAACATTTTTCAAAATTTTCACAACTTTAAATCACTGAATTAATCTGAATTAAAAATAGTAAAATTTTGTTTATTTAAATTATAAAATGTATTGTACTTATTTCCCAATAAGTTATTGCACAAACATTAGTATTTTTACAATTTTTTCCACAAATTTTATCACTTTTATAAAAATTTTCAACCAACGCACATAAAAATTAATTTAAATGTAAACAAACTTTGACATTGTGAAACCAAATAATTTAAGTGGCTTTGAATTAGCGCTTCATAAAGAATCAGTTTAGTTTTCTCATTAAATTTGTACAAAAGCGTTATTACGGGAGATATTTTAGATTTAATTTCCTAAATATGTAAAATCCAGGATAAATTGCTCTGCAAGGACATACCCAAATAATTTACTGTATCACTTTCAAAAATTTCCTGCCCATTAACGGAAATACTAAATTTATCAGAGGCCGAATTACGGTATTCAAACGTGATCGAAATTGTAAAATTCTTATTAGAATATCTATACCTAAAGCACAGCGAACTCGATCGTTCGAAAAAAATTTCGATCGTGATCGAATGCCGTAATTCGGCCCCTGAGTTTTTATTTAAATGTGGTTTAAATCTTATAATCTTGGTTAAAGATGAATTCAGAATTTATTAATTTGTTTAATCGTTTATATTCCAAAATTAATGCAGCATCTCTTTCCATGTACGTTTTTAATGCAGGCTCAAATTTGTAAGGATAAAATAGGGATATGTCATCAGCATACATAAAAACTTTTTCAGAAAGTCCATGATTATTGATATGATTTATATAAATTGTAAATTAAAGTGGGCCCAATACGCTACCTTGCGGTACACCATGTTCAACCATTCCAAGATAACTCTTACTATTATTTAATTCAACATATTGCTTTCGGTTTTTCAAGTAACATTTAAACAGATTTAGGTCGCTTCCACCAACTCTGTAGTATTGAAACATTCCAAACAATATCTCATGATTCACAAGATCAAATGCTTTTGAGAGATCATAGAAGATTCCAGCGACATTATTATATCCTTCATCCAAACCGCGAGATATAAAATTTACAAAATTTACTACAGAATTTTCAGTACCACTACCCTTTCTAAATCCACATTGACAATCATAAATTAAATTGTTATTTTCAAGGTAAGTAGTAAGTTGTTAGTGAATAATTTTTTCAAAAATTGTATCTATTGCAGGTAAGAGCGCATATCTTATTTGTTTGCATTTACAATTTTTGGTTTAGGAACAATCTTAGATATTTTTAAAATATTTGGATATTCCGACAACAAAATAACGAATTACAATACTTTTCCAATTTAAATGTATCATTTTTAGTTTAGCAGATATAAGATTACCGATTTTACCCTTTTTTACCCCCCTTAAAGTACGAATTTGCAAAAATCCCTTCTTAGTGGAGCTAAACATTGAAAGAGGAACCGATTGTCCAAATTTCATGTCTCTAGCTCTTTGCGATGATGAATCAGTCAGTCACGTTACTCTTTTATATACTATATAGATAAGATAGATTAAGTTTGATTTGTGTAATTTTATCATTCGTTGTATTTCTAAAATTTAGAGTGTGATTGTAGTATCTTAGATTGCAGAGTCCCTTACACAAATCAGTAGAGGAGTAAACGATTTAATTTTTCAAGGTGCTTGGAATTTCTAAAAAAAAAAATATTTATTTAAAAGATCACATTTTATCATATCATATGTAATCAGTTCATTTGAATTTTTTAAATTTATTTGGTTTTTGACACTTTTTCCCAGTGTTTGGTTTAAAAATCTCCAACATTTTAACTCCAAATTTAATAGCTTTACTTATCCTCCGTATCATATTCCGTTTATCATTATTGTTAGGGTTTTTCGTCTTAGTTTTAAGATTTTCCTTTTTATACCCTTCACCTGTGGTGCACAAGGGTATATATAGCTTTGTCATTCCGTTTGTAATTTCTACAATTTTCATTTCCGACCCCATAAAGTATATATTTTCTGAAAGCTTATGAATAGAGGAGTCGATTAAGCCCTGACCGTCTGTCCGTCTGTCCGTGTGTTGGTTGAAATCAACTTTTAGAAGCAACTATATGTTCCTCAGATCTGTATATGGTATCAATCTCTTGGAAATATCCAGGAATGAATCGCTATTAAAACTCAGCACAATCGCCCCATAACTTTCTGAGATATGAGCAAAAAACCACGACCACCTCGTTTTTTTTCACAATTACAACAACAACATACATACATACATACATGTAAAAAACATACCAAACAAAAAAATTACAAAAAAAAAAATATTAATAATAAGAAAAAAACTACAAAAAAAAAATTTAAAAAAAATTTTAAAAAAAATTTCAAAAAAATTTTTTAAAAATTTTTCTAAAAAATTTAAAAAAAATATAAAAAAAAAATAAAAAATATAAATAATATATTAAATAAAATAAAATTAAATTTTTTTGGCTCAGCTGGGATCCGATGCCACATTTATTCTAACGTGTACGTATGCACTTATTCTATATGAGATGAATGGTGATACAAAAAATTGTTATTGCATGACTACACGTTGTGAAGGGTATATAAGATTCGGCACGGCCGAATATAGCACTGTTACTTGTTAACTATTTTGTCCTTTTTAGTATAATTAAATTCTGTAGGCTTTCATTTATCCAAGGTGCGATCTACTTTCTTAGTAATTTTTTATTATTACTCACGTCGAATTTAAACAAGCATTTTACAGGCATTTGATTAAATTAAAGGTATCAATTAAAGGATTTCCAATAGGACATTTAGAATCATCGTTCAACAAACATTCTTTAAACTTGTTGTAGTGACAATTTTTTTGCACAAACTCCTTATAATTGCTATTTTGGATAGTCTTTTTAATTTAACAAGAAATCATATTATGATCAGTCGCGAACGGCTCCCCTCCGACGATAGGTCGGTTGTAATGACCGTTGCCTAGTTCGCGTACGCCGTCACTTCGCGAAATTGTCCATTATTTACTGGCCTACTCGGTGTAACAAAATAGAAGAAAAGAACATAAACAAAATTTATGGAGGGACGAAAATACTGACGACTAAGGACAGACACTTCCTGGGGGGAGAACGATACACTAACGGACGTGCACATAGACATTCTGAGACAGGGAGGACACTTACGGACGCAATTGGCACTAGACGTTCTTCTAGGATTGTCAACAGACGGCATGGCTAAGGTTAGCAACACACAGAGGTTGGGAGATCTCATACTGGGGCCGAATTACGGCATGCGAACGTGATCGAAATTTTAAAATTCTTATTAGAATCTCTATACCTAAAGCACAGCGAACTCGATCGTTCGAGTAAAATTTCGTTCGATATCGAATGCCGTAATTCGGCCCCTGGTTTAAGAAAAGCATCTCGATATTTTTATTTATTTATTTTAATTTGATTTTCCAATACAACAAGACCTAGCATCGTATAATTTACAGTACATATTTTAAATTCAAAATATCCAAAAATGACTTTAAAAAAAACAAGTAACAGTGCTATATTCGACCGTGCCGAATCTTATATACCCTTCACAACGTGTAGTCATGCAATAACAATTGTTTGTATCACCATTCATCTCATATCAAATACGTACATATGTATGTATATACTGGTTAGAATAAATGTGGCATCGAATCCCAGCTTAGCCAAAAAATTTTATTTTATTTTATTTAACATATTATTTATCTTTTATTTAATATATTATTTATATATTTTTTTTAATTTTTTTAAAAAATTTTTTTAAACAAATTTTTTAAAATTTTTTTTTAATTATTTAAAATTTTTTTTTTTTGTAATTTTTTTTATTATTTTTTTTTATTTTTAATATTTTTTCTTTTTGTAATTTTTTCTTTTTTTGTATGGTTTTTACATATATTTATGTATGTATGTTGTTGTTGTAATTTTGTAAAAATACGAGGTGGTCGTTGTTTTTTGCTCATATCTCAGAAAGTTATTGGGCGATTGTGCTGAATTTCAATAGCGATTCATTCCTGAATATTTCCAAGAGATTGATACCTTATAGAGATCTGAGGAACATATAGTTGCTTCTAAAAGTTGATTTCAACCAACACACGGACAGACGGGCAGACGGACAGACGGTCAGGGCTTAATCGACTCCTCTATTCATACGCTTTCAGAAAATATATACTTTATGGGGTCGGAAATGAAAATTGTAGAAATTACAAACGGAATGACAAAGCTATATATACCCTTGTGCACCACAGGTGAAGGGTATAATAACATTTTGTCCTTCACTATAATCTTCAAAATTAACTTGGATTATTAGATCCTACTTTGTAGAATTCTATGTATACACAGCACAATCTGACATCGAAGAGGTTCATGATCCTATCGAGTGCCCTCCTGTACTTCCCAACTATGTTTGACATAATGTCCCTTCAAGGCGCCGCTGACCGTCTACGTATAGAGTAACCTCACTACCCCTTGGAATATGTTTCGATATAAGATCCGTTGCCCTATAGATAGCCAGTTTCTTCGTTTGGGACACACTACAGTTATCAGAAAGTCTGTAAGACTACCTGATGTTCTCTCCCATAATATAGACACCTGCCCCTGTGCCTATATCCATCTTCAATCCATATAGCATTGTTATTAAAAACAATAATACTGCAACGAAAATTGCGAACAATTTGATTTCTTGCGGAACACAAAACAGGGATGATAATTTTTCAAAAAAAAAAACTGTTTCTCATAAAATAAAAACACTAAGATATTGCAGTGATTACACCCACGTTCATTTGTTGTACATACAAACATATGCAGATAGCTTAAAAAAGAAACGCACACATTTTCCTGACTTTATTTTCTTTTATTTGATATTTTATACCTAATTATATATATTTTTATACAAAATGCAAGCTGCTTTGGAAAACTCATCAATAAACAAAAAGCTACAAAAATACTTATCTAGAAACGTTAGGCAGCGGAGAAGCAGTTAATAAAATAGTTACAACCATATGTTGTAATATATAAGACAAATTAACAATAAACAAAAACCGAAACAAACTTATTATATGCTTGTTCGTATTGTTTATAAGCATTTTACTATATTTTAATATTTTTTACCTCATCTGTTGCTGATTCAATTATAAAAATTGTCAATAGAATCAAACAGGGTATGATTAGCTGTTGCATTTTTGCTTTTCTTGTCTTTAATGTAGTAAATTAACGTAAAACGTGGAAATCCTTTTTGGAGTATTGTTCAAAATTTTTATTTGCTATATTTTTAAGAACATTTGAAATGTTAAATTATTTAAACAAAACTTGTAACACTTAACTTTTTTAATAAAAGAAAATTTGTTGAATACGCCACAAAAACAAATGTTTTAGGTTTACATCTACCACAACATCTTCCAACAGCGCAGTAGGGTTGTCAGATCTTGCAATTCTTGTCAAACTTAGCGATTTTGACATGGCGATTAAGGAAATAGTAGGGCCCCTTTGGCATTAGGCAACTAAAATTGCGCAAGTCTTGTGTTTGTGGGTGTGAGTGGAAAGGTCGGAATGAAGGGGAAAGAATTGCCGAGATTTGAGTACAGACTTGCTTGTACTTGGCAATTCTGCTTCTGCTTTCATTCTTGTCTTGGAATATTTATTTGTTTTTGACATTGTCTTTTATTTCTTCTTCGGTGTGTTGTGTAATATTGTGTGTGTGAAAATTTTATTTGTTTATAAGTGAATCAAATATTTAAAAATGATAAATTCAAGCATAAGCAAATTAAACTTGCTCAACCAAGTTGCTCAATGTGAACATAAAAGCAATTTCAAAAGAAAATAAATAAAAATTAAAATTATACTTGCGCAATTAAAGTTGCCTAATGCGAAAGGGGCCTAGGCGATTTTGTTAGCCACTTTTCAAGAGCCCTTAATTTGTTTTGAGAATCGCTAAATTTAAACCGAAACTTTAATTTATTTGTTTATTATCACATTAACGGCCATTTTCACAATCTGTGATTATTTTAATTTAACAGGAACATTAACAAACCGCCGATATCGTTAACCGGAACTATTTACGGTTAGTGTTTTGCGTTTCACCATCTTTCGGTTAGTTAACATTATAGAAAATATATGGTAATAATGGTTTTTATTATCGTGCAATAAAAGAAAAAAAAAAGTATACAAAAATTTTAAGCAATTTTTTATGAATGACAAATAGGTATACATATATGTATTTGAAATAAAATTTTTACTTAAAATGGTATACAGTTCCTTGATAAGTATAAATTTCTATACTTTATTTTATTATAATATTATTATAATACCCGCCATCGAAAACATGGTAGGGGTATATTCATTCTGTCATTCCGTTTGTAACGGAAATTTTTATCTTTATCTCAAATTCATATATTTTTTTCTATGAATAAAGATTTTGGAAGAATAAAGGACTACATATATTGAAATATCTAAGTTGTATTTATAAGCAGAAACAACTTCGACACGCCTACTATAACGTTACGAAAACATTTTACTAGCATATCGAAGTTATGTGATACATATTTTAAGGATTTAAGGAAATTAAATCATTCGCAAAAAGTTTTTAGTTCGGACGAAACACGTTTATAAGGTAAAAATGTTAGTTTTACTTACAAACTACTTAAATGCAAATTTTATGGCGAGTTCCTGCTGGGAAGCATTACGTTTTAGCGTTTTTAAAGCCTATTATTATATGTACATACATATATAAATGAAAAGCTTTTGCATAGAGTTTTACTAATTTTCTCGCTTACAAACTAACTACGTCGTAAGATAAGGATTGTTGCACTTTGTACAATTTAATACAATTTGAAATCACTGGCACTACTGCATCAAATTAAAGCTTTTTTTAAAGCGCATATAAACGTGTTTTCACCTGTGGTACACAAGAGTATATATAGCTTTGTCATTCCGTTTGCAATTTCTACAACTTTCATTTTCGACCCAATAAAGTATATATTTTCTGAATGCTTATGAGTACAAAAGTCGATTAAGCCCTGACCGTCTGTCCGTGTGTTGGTTGAAATCAACTTTTCGAAGCAACCATATGTTCCTCAGATCTGTGTATAGTATCAATATTTTGGAAATATCCGGGAATGAACGACTGCCTCTCTTTTTTCCCATATTTTTACCACCAAAATTAAAATTTTTTAGTCATAGAATAATTCATAGGTACCTTTGCTACTTTTTGTGGATACAATATGATTCTAGACATATTGTTACGAACTGGTGTACCCGACGACTTCACCGGCCAGCAAATTACATCCCAGGAAGGTCCCAACCCTGCGCCAGGTTTGTAACGTAACACCAAAAAAATTTATCTAATAAAGAAAAACTAACTAAAATACTATATTAATACACTAATACCCATCATTGCAGATTCCGAGACAGATGTTGGTCTCTATTGTGCCCTCCCAACCATGTTGTAACTGCATCCGCTTGCACTATTATTTACAACCCCGTATACCGCACGATCGACTTCACCACTTACCTGCCCCTCATTGCCAATTTCCAATCAATTTAAGCCAACATGTTTTAACTTCTTTTTTCATATAAAAACATACATTTTCTTTTATTTATCCTATTTAACTTATACTATTTAAACCAATATTACGATAAACAAAAAAAATAAATTAATTTAATATTAATACACCAAGTTACTATTAAATAAAAAAAACTAAATTTAAAAAAAAATATGTTTCCCTTTTCTTTATTATTTTCTATCTCATTATTTTCAAATTTTCCTTTTTTTCTATATTTTTTTGAATTCTCTTATATATGTATATATACCTCTAGCTTCCTTTCGTTTCCGGTTAATTTTTATACACTCTTTCCTCTACCTCTTTTACGACTGAAGGAGCTCCCTAAGTACTTTAAATGGATTATTTTTATCATTAACCACCGGATTTAATGCAATTTTCTAACTGGAGATATATTTAAATATATATGTTGCCCCCTAAAATTTAATGAATCACTACAAAACAACCAAAAAAAAAAATACGATTCCAAAATTGAAAAGGGTAACATAACTTAAATTTAAACACTGAACTTAAAATTGACACTCTCAAAACACACAAAATTTGGACAATATTACACAAATTTTATATTAACTTTATATAATACTAAATATAATTCATATAAGAAACACAACCATGGCTACGATTTATAAATATTTCAACGAATTTTTTTAAATGGAGTTATAAATAATACGACTAATTTATATATATTGATAGCAATAATTTCACTTTAATATTGCAAACAAACACAAAAAAAAAATTATTTAAATTATATTCAGAGATACTTTGAATCTTTTTATTCATTTACACAATTTTAATTCAAACTTTTCTTTTAAAATTTAGGCATCGTTAAAACAAATATATTAGGATTTATAATACTTCTCAAAAGCACTTAAAAGAGATTTTCTTATATAACATTAAATTAGACTATCGCGAGTTCTTTTATATGTTGCCTTAAAAACTTGTTTTCTTAAAACTTCTTTCGTGCTTCTAATACGATTTATTTCTTATATTTTTGGTCACCTGGTTTCTACTGCTTATTCATCCTGGTACCTTTTCCAAAAGATTTCAATTCTCTCTTCCTGATTATGGGTATCCAAAACTTCTGCTCAAAAATTTTCTCCTCCAATTTTATAGTCTCTGTTCTTTGTAATGAAATATTTCCTCTTTTTCAATCTCCGATGTCGACCATATGTTACTTCTTTCTTTACTTTTTCATATCTCTTTTTTTTTTTTTTTCAAATGCCTTAGCAGTCCCTTTATATACCTCCCGCTATCGGTTATTTTTTCCCTCTACTCAACTAATACTCTTTACTTCATAATCTCAAATTCTCCTAAACGGCTAAGCTTTAGTAATTTACCATCATCTAATTTTACAGTACTCAATTTTCCTCTTCTCTTTACCGCAAAATCCCCATATTGAATAAATAAATAAATAATTTATATAAAACTTATACATACATTTTATACTGCAAGCAAACGCCATAACCATAACTTTTGGCGGTAAATCCAGTCCCTTTGCCTCGTCATACCCCTAAGTATATCCTTAATTTATTATTCCTTATCCCTTTCCTACTTTCCCCAAATCCAGTTAATAGGTTATCAGAAAATTCCGCAAGTTACCTCGACTCATTCATAAATTATATTTCAAATTTAATTTTAAATTTCTAGCAAGTTTTGAATGAAAAATGCAACTCTGTAATTTTTACGCATTTACTAGCATTGCCATTACTACGTCCAAGTTATGCTTATAAAACACAGCTCCAAACACATTTACACACCACTATGCATCTGTCATTCATTCACATATCTAATTTAATTTTAATGGCTAACACACGCGGGTAAGTATACTTCAAATTAACATTTATATTTTCCTTTTTCTATTTTCAGGAAATTTATAAACCATGTGGGGGTGAACTATAGGTAGATAAGTAATCGTCCCAATTGTTATCTTTGCCAACTACTAATAATAAAAACTTTTCTTTCCTTACAGGTATAACAAACAAGCAATAAATCTAAAATAAATACACAAAACTAACCGCACAAAATAAAAAAAAAATAAAAATATATTCGAACAACACCGAGACTCGGGCAGGAGGTGGTGTCTCCAATTGGCCGTAAGCCCCTCTCCATAAAAAACACAACAGAAACCAAACCAAACATCTGCCGAAAAGCACCAGTTAAAAAAAATTGTCTTGCACAATGCTCAGGCAAAATTCGCCCCACGCCAAACAAATCCCCAAACCTGGCGCTCGTACTCAAACCGATCTACCAATGGTACCCCATTAAATTTGCGCCACTCCATCGATCCATTCGCATCTACCCCCCTATGTCACAAAAAACTCTCCCGCAACAAAACATCGGTCTCGCTGGTGTTGACCAGAGTGGACGATGTGCGGGTGGTGTGCCTATGCGTCATACTATTACGTGGGGAACTCCCACACCCTGAGACGAGTCACATGCATTCAATTGCGTTAGCCGGGCTAAATCCTAATTTAATTGACACTAAACTTGCACAGTAAACGATATGATTGTATCGATACGAAACTTACGGGAAGTAAATAGAATTATCTAATATCCAAGTGCCAATTACTTTGTTTACCCATTTTGTTTTACAGACGGGAACTCATGATGAATCGGAGTGTCCCTATTTCACATGCCATACTAATAATTACGCTAGGACAACCATTTAGATCACATTCTCGGATAAAAAAAAAATTCTGTGAATCATTATTCTACCATCTCTATTACGCTTACATACAAAAAGGTAATACTATGCATATTTATCTTTTTATACCAGTAAATCAGACTTAACAAAAAAGTTTACAGAAATTAAAATAAACTTAATTTTTGCTCTTCATAGCTATTGTCGACTGTAACTTATCCTAATATTGCACGTTTTTATGACTGATTGTTTCTAAAAAAAAACAATCTCAGTACATTAGGACAAAACCAGACAGACTTGAACAAAGAACATAAAAATTTAGTTGACATATTTTATTAATCTAAATATTGCACGATATGGTAATTATCACAGGTGGTTTAAAAAAAAATAAAAAATCAGGTACCTCATTAGTGTTATATCAAAAAAAAATTTAATAATATTTTTGCTTTTTAGTATCACATTTTCATATCCTTTACGTGAAATATCCCTATAGACTTGCCGCTTAGATCTTCCAATTCGTACATGTTATTGCCTATGGGCCTAACAATACGACACTTAAGGAATTTTTTACAAAATTTCGCGTTTCTATTTTTACCAAAATCGCTTAAGATAGTGTTTCTTCGGAAAACCTCCTGGCCGGGTATCAATTTTACCTTCCTAGCTCTTCTGTTATAGCGAACTGCACTTTTCCCATAGGCTTCATGCATATTTTTCCTAATTTTACTTCTGATCAACTCTAATTTCTCATTATTAGCTAAACTATCAATTTCATGATCAGACAGTGTTTTCAACTTCCTTGCTAGTCGGTAGTCTGCACCATGTGAAAACATGTGAAAACCAAACAGAGAAAAAAACGGCGTAAAGCCTGTAGCCGAGTGAACAGAATTTCTCAGCGCACATTCAATTTCTGCTAAATATAAGTCCCAATCTCTATAGTCTTCCTTTAAATAGGCTCTAATCGCAGCTAAAACAGATTGGTTGACCCTCTCTGACGCGTTCGATTGAGGAGCGTAGAAAGCAGTTTTCATATGTCGTATACCAAATGCATCCATTAACTCTTGAAACCCTTTTGCGATAAATTGAGAACCATTATCTGAGTGAATTACCTCAGGAACACCAAATTTATAAAATATTTCTTGTGTTAAAAATTTCACAACATTGGCAGTGGTAGCTTCTTTCATAGCTTTGAGAAATATAAATTTAGTAAAGTGGTCCATTACTATGAATATATAACTATTGCCGCTTTTAGACCTGGGGTATTTTCCTAAGAAGTCTACATACAATTTTTGAAACGGTCTTTCAGTAATTACCTCTTGTCCGATTTCTGGGATAAGATTTATATTCGATGGTTTTGTCTCTTTACAAATTTGACAGTTTCTTACATATTCCTTAATTTGTATGGTCATTTTGGGCCAGTAAAAGAATCTTTTAACTTTCTCAATGGTTTTGCCCATACCACCATGGGCCGAGGTGTTAGTAATGTGTGCTTTTTCTATTATAACATGAGTGAGACTAGGGGGAATCCATAACTTCCATTGATAGGGTTCTTCAAAGTTCTCCTCATCACAAGTGCGTTTGTATATTTTGTTATCTACAATTTTTAAATCAGGCAGTTTGTGGGCATTTTCTTCAATCTGTTTAATAATTTCTACGTAATCTTCGGATTCAAATTCTAAGGTTTCAAAGTCCAAAAGATCTGTTTCTATTTCCTCTACTATTTGAGACGGCATACGAGATAACATATCTGCCACTATATTTTCCGACCCTTTGCGATGTTCGATTTGAAAGTCAAAGGCTTGTAACTGTAAAGACCATCTTGCCAATCTTCCGCTCAGATCCTTAAGAGTCATCAGCCACTTAAGGCTGGCATGATCCGTTACGATTGTGAACGGCATCATTTCTACATACGGTCTAAACCTTTTTACAGCCATTACTGCAGCCAGGCATTCTTTCTCTGTAACTGTGTAATTTTTTTGACATACATTTAGCTTTTGGGAGTAAAACGCAATAGGATACTCATAATTTTTCTCGTTGAGTTGATATAGGACAGCGCCAATCCCATAATCGGAAGCATCACATTGAATATAGAACCGTTTAGAAAAATTGGCGTGCCGTAATACCGGTGCTGAGGTTAACGCCTTTTTCAGTTTTTCGAACGCCTCTATGGCTTCGGGGGTCATGTGAAACCTTCCCATTTTTTTCAATGTATCCGTTAAGGGGGCAGCTATAGTTGCAAAATTTTTGATAAATCGCCTATACCATCCCGCAGTCCCCAGAAAACTTCTAACATCTCTAACTGTTTTCGGTATTTTTATATTCCTTATTGCCTGAACCTTTTCTGGGTCCGTTTTTAATGTACCTCCCCCTACAATAAAACCTAAATACTTCAACTCTCGAAAACAAAACTTAGACTTTTTCAAACCAATTGTTAAATTAGCCTCCTTTAGACATTTCGCAACCTCCATTAGTAAACTCATATGTTCCTCAAACGTACCAGATATAATCAATAAGTCATCCAGATATATGAACACATTTTCCCTCAAATGGTTTGGTATGACTTTATCCATGAGACGACAAAGTCTTTGCGCCGCATTACATAACCCAAAAGGCATTACCCTGAATTGGTATAACGGTCTACCGGGTACCGTGAATGCCGTGTATGCTTTGCTCTCATCTTCTAATTCGATTTGCCAAAAGGCGTATTTCAAATCGACGCTACTTATGAAATGAGTCTCGTCGATCCTACTTAAAATTCCATCTATATTTTGCAGAGGATATGCGTCCTTAATTGTTAACTTATTGAGTTTACGTGCATCTAAGCAAAACCTATTTTTACCTGGTTTTCTCACTATTGTAGTCCTGTTCGACCATGGACTTTCACTTATCTCAATTACCTTCAAATCTAGCATGTTATCTATTTCCCTATACGTAATATCCTGAACAGCGGGGGAGATGGGATAATATCGATCCTTGACCGGCTCTGCACCATCTACTAGTTTAATGGTATGTTTCTCCAAATTAGTGATACCTAAACCTTTTTCCTCAAAACTGTCAAAATTACTTATAACATCATCTAATACACGCCTCTGTTCATTATCTAGCTCATGCTGTCCTAATTTGTGATCAAACTCCTCTGACAACGAATCCTCAGTAGTTTTCCTAATCTCCATCTCATCTATCCCAATAATATCCGAGGCCAATCCAAATAACCTCCAGAAGTCTATGCCTAAATATAGAGTTTGTTCCAAGTCAGGACAAAGATACAGTAATATATTATTTTCCTGATCTTTGTACTTTATGGATACATTTACTTTGCCCAATATTCGATAATACTGACCACTGGCGGTTCTCACATTAGTCAGTAATGGTTGAATATCAAGCTTTAAATCCTGTATTATCTCTCTACATCCCTTACCGAGAACACTTACTGACGCTCCCGTGTCTAGCAAACCTTTAAATATCCTTCCCTCTATTATCACCTCTGCGAAACACCTGTTATCTTTTCCTCCTTGACTAGCTTTTCTAACAGACTCAACAATTAATCGCCTAGCCTGACGTTTCCTTCTAAATTTCTCTCTTAATTTATGAATCCTATTAGAATTTGATGATGGTTTATCCGTCATTCCAAAAATTTTTTCTCTAACTCTTTTATAGTTGTTTTGTCTAATTTTTTCAGGTAAATAATGTCTAATATGTGCCATATTTTCACCTTCAATCAGTTGTTGAAAGGAGAATGACCTTTCGTCGAGCGTTGGTCTCCCTTCCACCCTACGCTCCTGAAAGGGTTTCCCTGTCGACAGTTTGGGCACCGAGGTGTTATAACGTTCTGCCTCCCGCACTTGTAACAAAATAACGCCCTTTCAGTTGCGGTACAGTCTATAAAAATATGGCCTTGTTGTCTGCAGTTCCAGCACACAATAGTTTTTCCTGGCTGTGAATTAAGGTTTATCGCTGCCACAGTTTCATAACCGTTTGGTTCTGTTTCCTGATCTATGGTTGTGACTTCATCCTCTAAATAAGCTTCATTAACGAATTTTGCTGACCGCGACACTGGTTGAGTATTTCGATTTTCCCGTCTTGGAAAGTTTCGTTCCGCCTCATTACATTCCACTCTTAGTTGTTCAATGGATGATACGGCGATTGGGTACACGATTCTACCTATACTTTCCTTAACATTGCGCTTTACTATTTTAATTAGGTCATACTCAGGTATGGGTTGTACTAGTTTCGATCGCAGATGACACATTGCCTGAAAGTAATTGTCTATGGATTCACCTACTTGCTGTTTACGTTCAACTAAATCGGTCATGACCTCAAAATTTGAGCGGGGTGTTTGGTACTGACTGATGAGAGCATGCCTTAAACTTTGCCAATCTCCTAAGCGGTGTGTCCTTACATGCAACCAATACCATTCCCTGGCAGTTCCTGTCACCAACAGGTGAAAGTCGCGTAAAATCTCGGACCATGGTATTTGGTAATGTAATTGTAAATGCTCTAGGCGAAAAACGAAATCGTCTATAGACAATCGGCCAGGGTTGCCATCAAAAACAATACCTAACTTATCCACCCTAATACGAGCTTGGTCAACAATCTGCCTACTAGAAACTGGCTCTATAGCTCTTTGAAATGGTATTGCCAGATTTCCAACGTTTGAACTGACGTTGCTTTCAGTCGCATTATCTTCATCTGGTCTTACATTTACCACATCTCCTATGTTTGGTGTAACACTATTATTCATGAAGTTTGGCTGGTTTGGGTTCGCGATCAATGAATTTTGGCCTTGTGCATTAATTCTAGTGAGATCTACTAACACCTTTGTTATCTCTGCTAAATTTTTTCTTATCTCCTTAGTTTCCTCCTGCACCATTCTCCTGACTTTTTCCTCTAAAGACCTTTGCGCTACTACTACCTCATCTGCAACAATTTCCCTAACCTCAGGATCAACATTCTCCTCCACTCTATGGTTACCTATAACCCCTGAATTTTCTCCATTTGCATTCAAAGCCTGTGCTCCCGCAATAATGGAGTGGGATAAGTCTACAATCTGATTTTTACTAGATGCCGGTTGATTCGCCATATTTCTACGTTCACTCACTTCTACTACTTTCCTTACTTTTGATACTGTAGGCAATTGCGATTTATTTAACTCAGACTGGGGCTGTACACTTCTCTTTCTATTCTGTGATTGTGTGCGAGTTTCCACACTCATAGTATCTTTCAACGAAAGGTACTAAACAATTTTAAAAAAAATGAACTGACTTCTCATACGGTGATGTAAAAACAAAACTCTTAGCAAAATATAAAATTCGTTTTCCCTTAGCAAAAAAAAAAATAATACTGTAAAATTTATTCTTAATACTCTAGATTTGTATGCTAATATTTTTAATAATACCATCTAATAAAGATAAATAAATAAGTAAAATAAATAATACTACAATAAATCTACCCAATATCAAAAAAAAATATATAAAAAAAATAAAACCAAATTGTAATATAACAACTAAATAAAATCCAATACTTAAATAATTTTATAAAAAGATAAAAACAACTACACAACAAAAATGTTTACACAATTAAAATATAATTTAAAGGTACAAAAAAATTATAGATAAATTAAGCAATCATCTAAATACATTAAATATATTTTAAATAACTTCGAATTCTATTCTTTTTTCCAAAACTCTTACATAAATTTAAAATTTGAATAGACTTTTACTACTTTTTTATTTTATTTTCTAGGTCTGGCAATGGTGGACGGGGGTGATTGTCGCTACGGTTCGTTTTCCTATTATCATTATCTTCACAATACTTCCAAATGGAATCTGCAAGCGGTATAAATCAATTTAAGTTAAAACAAACTATTTTCCTACAAGGCGTATGCATGTCGTACATCCTCCGACCTTCACTCAGAGCGAGATTACGTCAACATTTAAAAATGATGAAATACAACATTCATTGTGTCCTGTAAATCACAATTGGCTACTCCACCATATTAAATTTGCATACCCTTTGCGTATTATAATTGATATTTAATTCTCCAATTCAGTAAGATCACAATACGTCTTCAATCAGTCTAAATTCTGTTGGGTTATTGAAACTTACTGTAAGTATTTTCCTATAATATCATTCGGACAAAAATCTATGTACACTCTACACTCCTTTTACATTTATAGAGGCTACGTAAATTTTCACTCGATCTGAAATTATATTTGGGCTATTTCTAAATTTATTGGTTTATTGCTACGTGTTTGGCTGACTCACACGTTAATACTTTTCAACTACAGAAATTTGTGATTTCTGACTAGTTGTTTCATTTAATTGGGCGCCATTTTAATGTTACGAACTGGTGTACCCGACGACTTCACCGGCCAGCAAATTACATCCCAGGAAGGTCCCAACCCTGCGCCAGGTTTGTAACGTAACACCAAAAAAATTTATCTAATAAAGAAAAACTAACTAAAATACTATATTAATACACTAATACCCATCATTGCAGATTCCGAGACAGATGTTGGTCTCTATTGTGCCCTCCCAACCATGTTGTAACTGCATCCGCTTGCACTATTATTTACAACCCCGTATACCGCACGATCGACTTCACCACTTACCTGCCCCTCATTGCCAATTTCCAATCAATTTAAGCCAACATGTTTTAACTTCTTTTTTCATATAAAAACATACATTTTCTTTTATTTATCCTATTTAACTTATACTATTTAAACCAATATTACGATAAACAAAAAAAATAAATTAATTTAATATTAATACACCAAGTTACTATTAAATAAAAAAAACTAAATTTAAAAAAAAATATGTTTCCCTTTTCTTTATTATTTTCTATCTCATTATTTTCAAATTTTCCTTTTTTTCTATATTTTTTTGAATTCTCTTATATATGTATATATACCTCTAGCTTCCTTTCGTTTCCGGTTAATTTTTATACACTCTTTCCTCTACCTCTTTTACGACTGAAGGAGCTCCCTAAGTACTTTAAATGGATTATTTTTATCATTAACCACCCGGATTTAATGCAATTTTCTAACTGGAGATATATTTAAATATATATGTTGCCCCCTAAAATTTAATGAATCACTACAAAACAACCAAAAAAAAAAATACGATTCCAAAATTGAAAAGGGTAACATAACTTAAATTTAAACACTGAACTTAAAATTGACACTCTCAAAACACACAAAATTTGGACAATATTACACAAATTTTATATTAACTTTATATAATACTAAATATAATTCATATAAGAAACACAACCATGGCTACGATTTATAAATATTTCAACGAATTTTTTTAAATGGAGTTATAAATAATACGACTAATTTATATATATTGATAGCAATAATTTCACTTTAATATTGCAAACAAACACAAAAAAAAAATTATTTAAATTATATTCAGAGATACTTTGAATCTTTTTATTCATTTACACAATTTTAATTCAAACTTTTCTTTTAAAATTTAGGCATCGTTAAAACAAATATATTAGGATTTATAATACTTCTCAAAAGCACTTAAAAGAGATTTTCTTATATAACATTAAATTAGACTATCGCGAGTTCTTTTATATGTTGCCTTAAAAACTTGTTTTCTTAAAACTTCTTTCGTGCTTCTAATACGATTTATTTCTTATATTTTTGGTCACCTGGTTTCTACTGCTTATTCATCCTGGTACCTTTTCCAAAAGATTTCAATTCTCTCTTCCTGATTATGGGTATCCAAAACTTCTGCTCAAAAATTTTCTCCTCCAATTTTATAGTCTCTGTTCTTTGTAATGAAATATTTCCTCTTTTTCAATCTCCGATGTCGACCATATGTTACTTCTTTCTTTACTTTTTCATATCTCTTTTTTTTTTTTTTTTTTCAAATGCCTTAGCAGTCCCTTTATATACCTCCCGCTATCGGTTATTTTTTCCCTCTACTCAACTAATACTCTTTACTTCATAATCTCAAATTCTCCTAAACGGCTAAGCTTTAGTAATTTACCATCATCTAATTTTACAGTACTCAATTTTCCTCTTCTCTTTACCGCAAAATCCCCATATTGAATAAATAAATAAATAATTTATATAAAACTTATACATACATTTTATACTGCAAGCAAACGCCATAACCATAACTTTTGGCGGTAAATCCAGTCCCTTTGCCTCGTCATACCCCTAAGTATATCCTTAATTTATTATTCCTTATCCCTTTCCTACTTTCCCCAAATCCAGTTAATAGGTTATCAGAAAATTCCGCAAGTTACCTCGACTCATTCATAAATTATATTTCAAATTTAATTTTAAATTTCTAGCAAGTTTTGAATGAAAAATGCAACTCTGTAATTTTTACGCATTTACTAGCATTGCCATTACTACGTCCAAGTTATGCTTATAAAACACAGCTCCAAACACATTTACACACCACTATGCATCTGTCATTCATTCACATATCTAATTTAATTTTAATGGCTAACACACGCGGGTAAGTATACTTCAAATTAACATTTATATTTTCCTTTTTCTATTTTCAGGAAATTTATAAACCATGTGGGGGTGAACTATAGGTAGATAAGTAATCGTCCCAATTGTTATCTTTGCCAACTACTAATAATAAAAACTTTTCTTTCCTTACAGGTATAACAAACAAGCAATAAATCTAAAATAAATACACAAAACTAACCGCACAAAATAAAAAAAAAATAAAAATATATTCGAACAACACCGAGACTCGGGCAGGAGGTGGTGTCTCCAATTGGCCGTAAGCCCCTCTCCATAAAAAACACAACAGAAACCAAACCAAACATCTGCCGAAAAGCACCAGTTAAAAAAAATTGTCTTGCACAATGCTCAGGCAAAATTCGCCCCACGCCAAACAAATCCCCAAACCTGGCGCTCGTACTCAAACCGATCTACCAATGGTACCCCATTAAATTTGCGCCACTCCATCGATCCATTCGCATCTACCCCCCTATGTCACAAAAAACTCTCCCGCAACAATATTCGTAAAAATTTTACATAAATCGAGCTATAATCGGTAAGGTAGGGTAGGTAGGTAGGTAAGTAAGGCCGTTGTGAAGTAACCCTCACACCCAGACACCAATACGGTCCATTGTGACGCCTAAAAATTATAACAGAGATCAGAAATTAGAATTAAAATACGAAAAGAATAGAATGGAAGAAAGAAAGAAGACAGAGAAAGGAGAAGAAGTGGACAACAAACTAATGCCAAGAAAGAGCCAAGACCCTACAATCGATCTATTCCCGGTCTCAAATCACGAAGCCAGGTCATTCCCATTACGAATCCTATCAGATTCTTGAGTCCGCAACTCGAGACATCCCCTAATTCGCCAAGAAATCTGCTACCTAGCCATCTCAACCTGCCAATTTGTAGTCTGGGACCTTGGCACAGAATGTGCTCAACTGTTTCTAACTCCTCGCACAGCCTGCACAAATCCGAGAGGCTCCGCCCCATTCTCACCGCCATCCTGCCTAACATTCAGTGGCCTGTAATCATCCCTATCATGGTCCTCACGCAGACCCTATCTCTATCTAGAAGCAAATCCGAATCAGATTTACTGAGTATCGGCCACAACGTCCGTGATACTCTGCAGTCCGATCGGTTACTCCAGTCTCGATTAGTCTCGCTCAGAACCCATTCCCTGATCCTACCAAAATAGAAACCCAAAGGAGGCCTAACCGGCTCCACCCTATCAGGATATACTATTTCCGAGCCCAGTCTCGCCAACTCATCAGCCATCTCATTGCCGCTTATGTTGGAGTGACCTGGCACCCAGCGTATTCTCAGCCTGTATTACCTTAAAATCTCTCGTAGAGCTCTCCTACAGTCATCGACCAGCCCGGAGTTCACATAATAGCCCCTCATGGCACTAAAAGCCTGGCTATCCACATATATAGTGACCTCCGTGCCCGTAACGATGTTACCCCTAACCAGTTCTACGGCCCTCATGATCCCTAGAACCTTCGCCTGAAACACACTACAGTCGTCAGGAAGTCTGTATGATTTTCTGATGTCCAGATCCTCCCATCTTCGAGCCATCAGTAAAGACAGCAACGCCACTAAACAGTCTGCCCTTGCCTACCCAGTCCCCTCTTATTGGCATTACAACTCATGGCAGACTCCCAAAATCGACCCTAGCACCCACATAATCCGAGGAGCCGAGCAAGCCCAGGCAATAACCCCACCACTAATTTTTCTTAAGATCCGTGAATGACCCTGCCTGAAATTTCCCAACAATCCTAACTCCCTCAGTCAAAGAATGCTCCTGGCTGTCATTCCCCTTACATACTGCTCAATAGGCAGAAAGTGAAGAATTACATCCAGGGCCGCCTGAGGAGTACTTTTCATGGCACCTGTCATGTCGATCGAAACACCCCATTGAGCCTTAGACAGAAGATTACTACGACTATCCAGTCCCAATGCCTCCCACCAAACACAGCATTCATATGTAAGAATTGGTCTGACCACCGAAGTATAAAGCCATCCTACTACTGACGGCCGAAATTCCCAACTCCAAGCTATCAATGACCTGCAAGCATAGTAGGCATTGAGATCCCTTTTCAGCCTTTCCTGAGTGTTCCTCCCCCAGGACAGCTTGCTGTTCAGAAAAACTCCCAAATACTTAGAACTATTAGATAGTCTAGGCTCTACACCTCCTAGTACCTGTAGCCTTAACCCTACCACCTTGTACCTTCTAGTAAAAAGAACCAACTCTGTCTTTTCCCAGACCCTTATCAGTAGCCCAAGCTGACAGATCGTCCAGCGCCCCTTGCAGGACTTCGCTAATTGTCGGCAGAAACTTGCCCGATACCAATATAACTACATCATCCGCATAGACCACGACTTTCTGTCCTATCCTCAAAGTGCTTTAACACAACGTTGACAGCCAAAAGCCATAATAAGAGTGATAATACTCCCCTCTGTGGGGTCCCTCTGGTCACCAGTTTCTTTAGGCGTTCGTTTCCCCAGTCCGAATGAATAACTCATTCCACCAAGAATGACGGAATCCCTAGATCAACCAGTGCCTGATCTAAAGCCTCTATTCTCAAATTATTAAAGGGGTCCTCTATATCCAGGAATGCCGCCAAGGTGTATTCCCTGTTCCGCAATCCCCGCTCTATGTAAGCAACCACATCATGCAGCGCACTCTCAACAGACCTGCCCTTAAGATAGGCGTATTGAGCACCGCTAATTATGCCAGTAAAAATTCTCGTCCTCAGATGTAGATCAATCAGTCTTTCCAAGGTTTTCAAAAGAAAAGACGAAAGACTAATTGGTCTGAAATCCTTGGGTTTCAAGTGACCAGTCCTACCTTTGGGTATAAAAATAACCCTGACCTCCCTCCACCACCTAGGAATGTACCCATTCAGCACACAAACCCTAAATAGCTCAACCAGCAGTAAGAGTGATGATCCCTGGATATTCTGTAACATTGCCGGAAAAATACCATCTGGTCCTGCCGATCTGTACGTCCTGAAAGTCTTAACCGCCCATGTCACCTTATCCAAGGTTATCATATCCAACACCGCCTACCTTACCTCAGATCCCGAGTATGGACCCAGGAATCGTTCATCACCACCCAACAGTCACACTGCTCCAGGATAAACACATCCCGGGAAGTGAGTCTCCATAAGTAAATTGAGGGTTTCGGAGCTGAATTCCGTCCACGAGTCGTCCGGTCTCTGAATAAAGCCAGGGACTACAGGGTCCTTAGATAAAATCCGTCTGAACCTGGACAATTCATTTACAGAATCCACTGACTCACTGAATCTAATCCACGAGTCCCTTTTTGCTCTCCTAATGTCCCCTTTATATCTATTATAACCTAGCCTATAGTTATTCCAATCATCTTCCATACGCGTATGCTTCGCCCTATTGAACAGCCTTCTGACAGTGGGTCGCTGATCTTCTAAACAACCGAGGAGTCAATATTGGTATCATCTGAAAGGACTTGACTAGCGCAATATAAGGCACTATAAAAAAATTAAAATTCATGTTGGCCGCCAATACCAAATGGCGGACAATAAAAGTTAAATCTGGTATTTTAAAATGTAACTTCTTGAACACCCTCAATATCAAATGAAACGGCTTGACCAGTAGAATACAGTAAATTATGAAAAAATTTAAAATCCAAGATGACGTCGAAAACAAAATGGCGGATCAAATTTTTTTAACCCCAACAATATGAGTATCACATTAAAGGGCTTGACTAGTAGAATACAGTTAACTACTTTAAAATTCAAAATCAAGGATTGCGTCGGAAATAATATGATATAGGTTGAGCTACGATGTGGGATTTTACCTATTTACATGATGGTGAAGGGTATTATTAGATTCGCCACGGCCGAATATAGCACTCTAACTTGTTAATTACTATAATTGTCCCCATTAACACAATAAAAATAATAAACTACAATGGCAACGCTGCTTACTTTTTTTAAAGGCAAATTAAAAAGAGTAAAAAGAGTAAATGGTTCTATTAACACTCAATTTACATGATGAATTTTATGACGTCCAATTTTCTTAATTCCCTTTTAAAGTTGCTACCAAAAACTACTCAAATTTATACGATGGTTTTTTTTGGACGTCTAAATTTTTTTCATTTTCACAATCCAGTTGATGAGAATATAAAAATAAAACGTAACAGAAAAAAGTGTAAAGCGAAGTGTCAAAAAAAAAACATGAAAACAGAAATCGTGTCTATTTTTCTATCCCCCTTTCTTCACTACACCGCTTGCTTCCAAACAAAAAATTACGTCCAAAATTGGACGTCATAAAATTCATCATGTAAACTGGGTGTAAGACCCTTTTCTGACTAGGCAAGTCTTGTGTTTATAGACAAAGGGGTAAGGTCGGGTTAAGAGGAAGAAACTTGCTCATATTTGAGTACACATTTGCCTGTACTCGGCAAGTACAAGCAAGTGTTTGTTGAGAAGCCAAAAACAAAAAAGATATGTAAAAAAATTAAAAACAAACAAGAGTGCTATATTCGGCCATGTCGAATCTTAAATACCTTTTACAACGTGTACTCATGCAACAACAATTGTTTATATCACCATTTAACTCATATGAAATACGTACATACATATAAAAAACATACATATATTAAAACATCCTATTGTAATATTATAAATTGAGTTTACTTATGTGTTTAAAAAAAAATAAATTCAAGAAAAATTAAAAATAAAACTATAAATATATAAAATAAAAAATTTTTTTTGGCTCACTCTGACCAGTATACCACGTTTATATGTATGTGTTGTATGTTGTTGTTGTGAAAAAAACCAGGTGGTCGTGGTTTTTTGCTCATATCTTAGTTGTTTATGATCTATTCCCGAATATATCTGATATTTTAATACCGGGTCCAGGCGATGTCATGGGGCTTCAGAAAGTTGATTTCAACAAATGATAATTGTAGAAATTTCAAACGGAATGACAAACCTATATATACCCTTTTTCACTGTGTGAAGAGTATAAGTAAAAGAGCAAGTTAATTGCGGAGTCTGAACGTGAAAGCAAGTTCAAAGGAAAATAAAAGAAAATAAAAAACTAACTTGCGCAAGAGACTTGCCTAGTCAGAAAGGGGTCTAAGGAATTTAATAATACATACATACATAGGTATTAATTATGCAGAAATTAATTATTCAAGTTATTATACCCTTCACACAGTGAAAAAGGGTATATATATATGTAGGTTTGTCATTCCGTGTGAAATTTCTACAATTTTCATTTCCGACCCCATAAAGTATAAATTTTCTGAAAACTTATGAATAGGGGAGTCGATTAAGCTCTGTCAGTCTGTCCGTGTGTATGTTGAAATCAACTTTTTGAAGCCCCCCGAAATCGCTTGGACTCGGGTGAGGTATTAAAATATCAGAAATATTCGGGAGTAGATCGGTATTGAAAATCAGAAACATAAACAACTGAAATATGAGCAAAAACCCACGACCACCTCGTTTTTTTCTCACAACATACAACACATATATACATATGTACATTCATACAAAAGTGGTATATTGATTAGAGTGAACGTGTGGCATCGAATCCCAGCTGAGCCATAAAATTTCTTTTATATATTTTTTTATATTATTTATATTTTTATTGTTTTTTTTTCTTTTTCTTTATTTTTTTTTTTTTTTTAAATATACATACGTAAACTCAATTTATAATTTTACAATTGGATGTTTATATATACGTATGGTTTTTATATGTAAGTATGTACGTATTTCATATGAGATGAATGGTGATACAAACAGTTGTTATTGCATGACTACACGTTGTGAAGGGTATATAAGATTCGGCACGGCCGAATATAGCACTCTTACTTGTTTTTAAATTTCATTTGTCTCGCGAATTTTATTTACAAAATTAAAAAAACAATAAGCATTATTCGTTACCATGTGAAAATTTTAATTATTGCGAATCAATATTATTTGTGATAAATATCTATGTATTTTTAAATATACATATATACTACATGTATGTGTGTATATATATTCTTTTTTTTATAAGTTTAATCAATTTCTATTAAAAGCCAGATAAAGATTTACAGTTCTTTGAATGGCAAAACTTAGAAATGAAATTTCGTGTTAAAATGATAGATGCATTTATGTATTATGGAAAAAGGCAGTATTAAAAAACAAAATGATTTTTAATTTTTTAGAACATAAATTTTATATCTATATTCAATTAAATAAGTTTTTTTTTTGTTTTTTCGTGTTTGTTTGTTTTTTTTTTAAATAGTTTACATTCACATTCCAAAGAAATTTATGAAAAAAAAGTATAGAAATAACGACAAAAATTTCGTCATTTTTATGTATTTGAGTTAAATTAAGCCACATAATTATATTGATTTTGATTATCCTTATCACGTTCCATGTAGTCACGATCGATAAGTGATTCAATGCGTTTTTTCAGATCAGCCGGCTTAAAAAGTAAAACAAAAAAAAAAACAAATCATAAATTTTAATTAAAATTAGCTCTATTAATTAAAAAATGTTAAACTTAAAACTGTAAAAAATTAAAGTTTCAAAATCATAAACGAACCCACCTTAACAGGAAATGTTAACTGATTGAAAAGTTCAGTAATTAATAAATTATGCGATAATGTCTTACGCATTTTCATAATTCGTACAATAGCAGCATCAATTTGGTATTGACGATCTTGAAAAACTCGTTCCTCAGTGGCTTTTTGTTCTTCCGTCTATACTTAGCACAAAAATAAATATTGGTTTAAAAAAGGTTTCTTCAAGAAAAATAAAAAACCTACCGTTTCTTTCATTTGTATTTGATTAATTTTAATACGGAACAATTTATTGGTAAATTCATTATTGTAATGGAATTGATCTTTATCTTCCACCTCACGACCTTTGGGTTCTTTAGTTATAACACGAGCTCGACCACAAGCCAAAGATTGCAATGTTCGACGTAATTCGCCATCCTTATCCATAAAATAAATTAAAATATATTATTTTCAAAATTGTTTTAAAAATATTAAGGTCGAGTATATACAATTTAGATAAATGTTATTTGTGGGTTAAACATATGTAGTTTAAACAAAAATATTGTTATATCGGTGTAACCGGAACTACTGTGCATGTTCATATGTATGTATATAGTTTAAAAAGAAAGTTTGAACGGGTTTTCATGTTTGTTTTTAACCTTAAAATTTTCTAATATCCAATAAACCGATTTTATATTAAATAAAAAAGTATTTATTTTATACTCTTATTAATTTTGTAGGTTTCGTATTTTATGTAAATATTTTTCTAGTTCAGTATAGAATTGAACGTCAAAACGTATTTACCAAGAATTCATCCCGATTTAAGTGTTTAATTTTTTGTAGTAAAAATTGATTTTTAAGCTATACTATACACAATGACTTACCTCAATGTTAGTGGCAGCTAAAATTTCCTCATATGATAATATGTCTCTGTCATTAAATAACAGTAGCACCAAAGCTTGGAATAAAGAAACCATTAGTTCTTTAGGACCCTAAAAAACGATAGTTATTGAAATACGTTAAAAATTTATATTTTTGTTTTCATTATCATTTATTTTATTAGTGTTATTATAAATGTTTTGTTTTGTGGTTTTTGCTTGTAGTGGATTATTTTTTTTTTACTAAATATGGCCCAATGGGCTCAGTTATGTAAATGCAGAATAATAAATGAAATTAAACTGTAATGACGACCATGCAAATATTCTCACAAATAATTTGTTTTATTGAATTTTTTACTACGTGATGAAAACCAATAAAATCCAAATCGAAAAAGAATGTTATTTATTTTCTTTGTTAAAATTAAATTAAATTTATTTATTTAGTACTATTAATCTAATCTAAATTTTTATAGAAAATAAAATGTATAAGGTAAAAAGTTAGAAAATTCATCCCATTTAAAAATGTGCAATTTGAAAACGAAAGAGTTATATCGCAAAGCTGAGTTGGTTTCTTCAGAGAAAAGTGTTAAAATATACTTATGGGGCCTTGATAAAACATAATTTAAGAAGAAAATTTGGTTTTAAAAATCCTCAAAATCATTTTGAAATTTTTTTTAAAAAAATTAAAGAAATTATTACTGCTTACCCCATCGAAACGCGCTTTGAGAACACAGTTTCCTAATGTGGGCTGCCATTGTAATTTACGCCCACTGTGCTTAGCCAGATAGAATTTATTAAATACCTGCTGCGGTTTTACCAACTGTGGCGGCATATTTACTTCTGTCAGTGGATATGTTGGCCAATATCCCATTGTCAGTATATTTACGGTCAGATCAATACTTGTCAATTCACCATCCATATTCGTAAGATATTGTTGTTTAAACGATATATTTATATCACGACTTAGTTCCATGTCCTTAAACATACCCTCTAATTTTGAGGTAAAGCCGCCACCACATTCCTGTTTTAATTTCGAAAGCATACTTTTTTCAGCATCAACGGATGCTGATTTTCCAACCAGTAATCGTTTGGCCAAATCCTATTGGACGAAAAATAAACAAATAACAAATATTGAAAAATAAAATTTTTTTTTTGTATTTTTCATTGTACCTTTTTATAAAAGGCTTCGAAAACATCTTTTCCGTGTATAAAACGGAAAAGAACCATTATTTTATCCAGTATTTGTTCCAGTTCCTCTTCAGTGGCTTCCTTGTTGCCAGCACGTAGTTTCATGTCAACATATTTGGCTAAAATTTGTTTTAATATTACAAAATTATATGGTGAAATAAAAAAATAAGCTTATTAAACATTTTCTGAAAAAAATTGTTAAATTTTTTACGCCACAATTTTGTTAAGTTTATGAAAAGAAAAACAAAACTAATGTACTATTACAAGGGTTGTATGTAGAGTTTAACTATATCTTCTATGTACATGAAACATTCAACTTTTTGTTGACAAATTTACTACCTCGAAAGTCAAAAAATATCCCAAAAAAGTTAAATAAACAAAACTTTATACGAAAATAACCCAAAATAGGCACATTCATAAGGTACTCGTATCCAACCAGCTGATAGTTTTTTTTTATACAATATATCAGTAGTATAAATTGTTTTTAACAATGTGTCTGCATCTGTTAAACTTTTTTTTATTCTACAATAAATAATTCGCAATTTTAGTTGGTTTAAAACGTTTTAAAGAAAGGAAAACCGACAATAGACGTTTTAATTTTGAAGTTGTTTAAAAACTACTTAAATTAAAGAAAAGCAAAAAAAAACGATTTTGTCGCAGACATACATACAAAACAAAATGCATTAGTTTTTTAATTGTTGTGTTTGTTGTCGCGATGCATATATGTACGTTATGAATATGACTTAGTTGGTAGTAGTGTATTTATTAAAAATTTTAAAATCGATTAAATAGTTTGAAAATGAAAAAAGTCAAAAAGGAATATTAAGGTAAATAAATAGTAGACTTTTAAATCCAACTATGGTAAGGTGCTACTTACCTATCAGTTCAGCTGGTTTATTGGTTCTTTGATTTATAAAGAATTCAAATGCTTCACGTAAAGAATTTGTAAATTTCTCATTATGTTCAAAACATGTGCGCACAATAATATCCATTTTATCTTTGAAATCCAATAAGTCTTGCACCATACTCTTATCCTTTTCGGGATCAATGACAATGGTGCGGCCCTTCTTCTTGATGAATCCATTAAAGTTACCGCACAATTCGGCGGTGCCGTTTTTAACACGATTTAGTAAACTATACAATATTGATAAATCATTCAGTCTATTCTCTTCTAAAAGGATGTCTAAGCCTTTTTGAAGAATTTGTGTTAAATGTTCGGCAAGAAGTTCTTTTTCCACGGTGTAAATTAAAGGATGCCTGAAATTTAAAAAATTTAACTATATTAACTTTTAGAATAATACAATAAATTGTTTTTTACTTGGTACTCGAATCTAAGTAATGCAATAAACGTTCATTTTCTTCGGCTAAACGTTTATCGACGTGTTGTAGATACTCGGGTACATCCAATTCTTGCATTTTACGCTGTCCTTCAGCCTGATACAATTGCCGTGTGGCTATTAAGAATTTCTCCTCAAAAGCCGATATATAAATTTGTAAATCACATAACATGCGTATAAGACTCTTAAGGAGACCACGATCCACAGCATCACCATTGCGTTCCTTTTCAATTAGCATTAAGAGACCTTCGACAGTACGTTTTTGTACCAAAGAATTGAGGGCTATGTGAGTTCGAAATAAATCTAAACCCATATCCCTAAAATAACAAAGACAATAAATAATTTTCCATAACATTTCCTATAAAAAATAATAATTAATATATTCATCCTACCATATAGATTGAACGGTTGGATTTTGCAAAACATATGTACGATCTAAATATAAAAATATACTACGCATCATTATCATTTGTTGACAATATGATAGCCACCAATCATTAATTTTCTTTAAAAAAACCTAAAATAGTAATTAATTTAATTTGCATATTATAGCATTATATAATTAATATTTTTTACCAATTTATCCATGCTGCCACCAGTAAATGTATCGACATTGCGTTTAACATGAGCCTCAGTTAAATCTTTTAATTTTGCATAGAGTTGAGCATCCATTTTATGACTGCACATATTTTCTACAGCCTGATATAATTCTTCCAGAGAATATTTAATAGGTCGAGATAATTGTATAGCAACAACTGCTTCTTCTAGTTTTTGACAAGTACTCTCTGAATAATTTTCAGGCAGTGTTGGTTTTACTAAAACAAAGTAGTTATTAAATGATTTGTAACTATTGGCAAATTTGTAACTTTAAATTTTTAAATATTATAAATAACTATCAGAACCCAGATCGCTTTGCTGGCGCCAACAAACTTTTTGCATTGTGTTTATCACATATAAGGGTATTGCTCACCCTTCTCCCCCTTTACAGGTCCAATTAGAAAGACCGAATGTCATTGTACACATAAGACATTTGGTAACTTTTGCAGTGACAATATATAATATTGAAAATAGAGGGAAAAAAATTTGAATAAAAACTATATATTTCATATAACTAATGAGGAAAATAAGAAAACTTTTCCTTAATACTACCAAAACCATTTAATTACTAACGACTTTAATTTGTAAAATTTTGTCAATGTAACTTAGGGCTTTATTAAAATCATGTGTCGATATAGAGCGTTCGAAGTCAGACGCTTGTAGGTAATATAGTAATAAGTAGTTGTAAGCAGTTTATAGATATACTCCTTTCTTGCTCCCAGAAATAAAAATTAACTATTTCCTATTTAAAATAATTGTGATAATTTTAAATCTATAAATGCTTTTTTAATTGACATTTCCAATTCACAAAGTCGTTGGCACATATCAAGAAGTGTGCTCCATCTTGTTTTGCATTCTAAAATATGTCTCAGTTCTTTTCCTTTTTTTTACAAAACCTCATTTTTTGTTGGCGAATTTTGAAACATTTTTTATTTTTCAATAATAATTTACTGACTTTCAATAAGTAGTTTCTTGTGAACAATGTGCAAAACATATTTGCTGCTTGGGGGCAATAATTTGCAGCTTTGTAGAAGCTCCGCATGTCGTGAAGCCTACTATTTGACTAGACAGTAATACACTAAATATCGTGCCAGAGTAATAAATATCGTATAAATTTTATATCCATATATATAAAAGCGAAACTCTGTGTGTATGTGTTAGCTAGACTCCGAAACTGTAAAACCGATCGGACTCAAACTTTGGCAAGTTGTTGTACACATTCCAGGGAGTGTTTATGGGTGAAAAAAGTGGGCGGGGCCACGCCCATAAAAAACTAATTATCAGTTTTGGCTACTTGAACTTGACCGATTTTTCTGAAACTCTGCACATATCGTCGTTCGTAACTTATTGTGTTCTATATGTATAGGTTTTATATGTCACATAGAACACAATAATTTACGAACGACGATATATCGAGCTGTCATGACTAAATAATTTCGTGATAAGAAAAGTGGGCGGGGCCACACCCCTAAAAAAGTTTTAATTTTGATTTAATTTTTCTGAAACTTTGCACACATATTGAGCTGTCATGACTTTATAATTTCGTGATTATAAAAGTGGGCATGGCCACGCCCATAAAAAAAAGTTATAATTTTGAGGTTCTTGCACTGGACCGATTTTTCTAAAACTTTGAACACATATCGAGCTGTTATGACTAAATAATTTCGTGATTAGAAAAGTGTGCGGGGCCACGCCTATAAGAAATAAGTGATAGTTTTTAGCTCCTTGCACAAGATCGATTGGTCTGAAACTTTGCACACACATATTGAGTTGTCATGACTATATAATTTCGTGATTAGAAAAGTGGGCAGTGCCACGCCCACTTGATATTTAATTTAAATTCAGATTGCATTTTTATTCATTAAGGGGCGTAGCAACGCGCGCCGGGCTTTTCTAGTAAATAATAAATATTAGAAAAATTTTTGATATTATTGCTCAAAATTTTTTGTGATAAGATGTTTTTGTGTGAAATGTATTAAATTACTGAAAAACTAAATTTCGTAAAAAATACGAGTTAGGGCTTTTCTACCTGTGACCATTCATTGTCATTTAAGTATTATACATTTTTATTGGCGTTGAGCTCAGTCACAAAGGGTTAATACTTATGAAAATTATGACCAAATTATGAGTCTTTTATCTCTTTTGAAAGATATTTATATTTACTTAAACCTTATTTGTCATGAATTTTACACACTAACAATTTTACGAAAATTAAGGTTTTTTATGGGAGTGGGCTGATTGTTACGAAATTCAAAAAACTTATATACATATGTATTTTTGTAATATGAAACAATAAATAAATTAAATTCTGAGTAACAAAGCAGTATTCAAATCTAGCTGAAATCAAACCTATAACTTCATACTGGCACGATACTGACTACACCATTTTCAATTGTAGTACAGATGTTTCCAAATGTAATTCATAAATTTCCATTTTCATTTCAAATTATATTTTAGAAATTTCCATTTATATTTCAGAAATTGCTATTTAAATTTAAGAATTTTCCAATTATTTTTCAAAAATTTCTAATTTCTATATGAAATTCAGAATTTTACATTTGTATGTTAGAATTTTAAATTGTATTTCAGAAATTTTTAATTGTATTTCAGAATTATCTTATTGTATTTCAGAAATTTCCAATAATAATTATCTATTTACAAAAATATATGAATGTTACATTTAAAATTTGTTTAGTTTGGTTTAATCTTCTCTGTGTAATTTTCTTGTCAATTACTATTATTTTAATTTCTTTAATTTGTATATTTTAATAAATAAATTAATAAATAAATATTATTGATTTATATTTGCAATGCATCATTATTTAGTTTAAGTAACCTAGGGCGTTATGCATAACAATCCGTGTGCTGACTAATATGATGTTAACCTTTTTATGGGAAAATTTCCATTAGGAAATACGTTCGTTAGTAAGAACATAGTTTGTTAACGCTCTAGGTTACTAAAATTTTAAATAAATCAAAATACTGGGATATTTCAAGTTTATTCAGGGTTAAGACTCATATAGACCTATAGCTTGAACATGTAAAAATTGTTACTTGTAGATACCTAGAATTAAATAGTTCGCTCAATTCCGAAAATCAACTTTGTAAAAATTTAACTCGATTTTCTCAAAGTCGGTTGTTTAGCCATTCTAAAGTGTATTTCTTATTTTTTTAAGCTTGGAATTAGTTTTTTATAAAAATTAGTTTTTTCATCTAATATTTCGGTACCACAATTAACAATGTGGTAGCGAAATATTGAATAAAATAATATTTGCACAAAACTGATTTTAAGCTTAAAAATAAGATATTGTATTGATAAGAAAAGACCGAAGACATTTATATAATTTACTATAGTGTATTTTAAATAAAATAGAATCACTTAATCATTTTGAACCAACCTTTAAAATTTTTAATAATAATCTTTTTGACATCACCCGGTTTAGAGGCATTGTTAGTTCCCATTTTATTGAAAAACGCCGAAGTTGTTGTCGACGAACGATGATCGTTAAGATGGGCAGTTGTATCTAGCATTGAAAAATTTGCCCGACGTTCACCATTTGTGCCTACAATAGTGACACCACTATTCAAATTACTACTACTGCCGGAACGTTGCATGGCATTCGTATTCTGCTGCCCTAAAGCAATGCGTCCGCCGGACGCTGAATTCGATTGAGCAGCTGCCGCCACTGCGGATGTGGAGGGTCCAAAGAAATCTGAGGATTTCCTAAAACGGTTATTGTTGATATTTTCAGTATCCTGCTGATGTAGTATCTCGGTAGCTGTTTCGGAGGACTTGTATTTTTTCGAGGCGCTCATAGTTCGCTGCTCGTTTGACACGCTAAGCAGCGCTGTCAAAGCTTATGTTTGTATTATCGTTTCGTTGGTTTTGGCTATCTAATTGAGAATACGAGTGATAAAAGGATATTATTTAAAGTAAAAAAAAAATGTCAAATAAAATACTCTAAACAAGATCAAATGGAAAAAAATTATATTTAAGCTTTTACTAAACCAAGTTTTTAACCAATCACAAAATAAAAATACCAAGAACACATTTTTTTTGACAATAAGAAAATCAGCATCATATTTCTCACATTTACCCCACAATAATTAGATGGCCTTCTTCCTTAGTAAATTTTTTACTATTATTTTTAGATGTTTTATTTTGTTGTCCGAAAATCTTAAAAATTTACGTACGTTTCTGGTGTTTGACACTTCTTTTTATATTTTCTAACAAAACTTTATTCCTTATTGAGTTTCGTTAATATAGATTACACTTAAACTTCAATAGTACATTAATTTTTAAAAAATATTAAAATATGTAAAACACTTTAATTATTTTGCAAATACGACTGAACTTTTTTGGAAGATATTTTAAGGTGCTTTTCTTTTCCTTCTTCGCCTGCTAGAAGAAGATATAAAAAAGGGAATTTTGTACATTAAGTACTAAACTATTTGTACTTTTCTTTATAGCTACAACACTTTTCAACATGTTTATACAACCTGTCATACATTGTTGTTTTTTGCAAAGTGTGTGTCATGTTTATGGTTGCAATCAAGGTCTCAAAAAGATCAAAATAGTTTGATGCATTTTATTATTTATTAAGATGGTTGCAAATTAATTGAGCTAAAGAAAACAGAATATGGGTAGAGTGTTGGGTAAATTTTAATAATTTATAGAAAAAATGTGCAATAATTGTTGAACACTTATTTTATCAAATATGTTTCTTTCGCAAAGTTCAATGCGAATACAGAGTAAAGAAATGATGTTGCATTATTAATTAAGTTGTTGGTTGCAATGTGTATCAATATATGCAACATGAAAGATTAACGTGTTGCAAAACAGGTTGCAACGTGTGTACCTACTATTAAACAAAAAATAAATTCCAAGAATAATATTGTTTTCTACCTTTTTACAGCATAATATGAGGTTGAATAAATAGTAAAATTTATTATTAGTTTTTTTTTTTGATATACACATGGTGTAATTACATAAGGTGATAGCGTAAAGGAGAGCAATTTTTGTCTCTCTTTTTTTATGTATGGAGTTTGACAATTTTCGAAGTTTAAATAATTTTTTTAAGTATGTATTTTGACATTCTCCAGAACACAAAAAAATAGTCAGCTGGGCTTGCACCGTCACCTTGTATAAGTGTACCCTGGATATACATTTAAAAAAGTACTAAGTATACGCCATGTGAAACAAAAGAATCATCACTGATATAGAGAAGTCGCCAGAATTTTGCAAAATAGTTTTTGGATGACATTCGTAATTAGCTTTCCTAAGTGCTGTCTAGTTCAAATATTATAAAGTCGCAAATATAAGAGAACATTTACATTATGGTTGAACAGCTGCATGCATGGTATAAATATAATACGTGTACGTGTACCCTGGCTGCATGAATCTTATTGCCTTATTGTTACATCAGTATCAAACTGAGAGCAAAGTATACAACCACACGTTCAAATTTGGCCTTTAATTTTTCAAAACAACAAACTTTTTTACTGACACCACTTTTCGATCTTGAAACCGTCTTGATAAAAATTTTTCATTCAAGCCGTGATTTAACTTGTCATGTAAAACAGCTGATTATTATTTCTACACGTGTCTGCTTGTGCAAACATTCTGCCGCAAATAATTATAACAAAGTTTTCATGAGTTTTTCTTTTATTTTCATATATAAATAAATTAATGTAAATAAGTCGCTTAAAATTTATTCGCGAAGAAATAAATAAATGTGTTTCTTTCTCGACGACGGCATCTTAAGAAATAAAATTGATCATTAGTTGCGTGCAGCCTACGTAACAGCTATCAATTCGAATGAATTTTACAAACAATATGTAGGACAAGGATAAAGGCATTTTCAAATTAATTGGATAATACCAAGGTCTATTTAGTTAATAGACCTTGGATAATACTACATTTACACCTAAGAGAAATCTAGTAAATTTGATTTAAAATCTTTATTAAAATCTAAACCGTTTATACCACTGTTTTTTGACATTTTGCAAGATTTCGTTTTCAAAACAATATACTCATTTACAAGGTGGTCTGAGAGGCTCTCTATGTTCTGCTTCACGAAAATTCAAACTCCATATAAAAGCAATGTAAACAATAAAGTACTTGTGCAATTGCAACCACCTTACATGTTATGATTGAATTTTTTTGTGTGCAGCGTAGTATATTTTAGTACAATTTAATAAAAACCACAGTTGCATCACGAAGTAGTACTAGATTTTAAGTAGATTTTGCCAAAATCTAGTAGCGAAGTAGATTTCGATTTGTATGGGAAATCTGGTAGATTTCGCTTAAAATCCCTTAAGTACTAGATTTTGTGTAGGTGTAAATGTAGTATAATACTACATTTTAACTATGGTATATTAACACCAGGTAGACGCACCGTGTATTTTGTTGCTACAGAAAACTTCCTAAATGTCAAAACAAACACCAAAACAGCTGCTTAAAAAAGGTAGCAAAATGTTAGTAAATAAAAAATATTTATGATACAAACACGTCTAGTATAAAACAAGGTATGCAAACGAACAAAAACAGGTAAACAAATTTTGACATTTGGGATAAGAAATGCATAAACTAAACAATGATCATCTGTGAACTTAAGTCTACCTGATCTTAATTCTTTTAGCAGTTTATCTCATGGTGTAACACCCCGTCCACAACAGACATGAAATGGTTAACATTAACACTAATATGATGTTAGTGTTAAGTGTGGACTGCTCATGTTAGAGTTTTCTTCATGTTTTAACATGGTTGTTAAAACATTTGCTTCAACAACGCTTTTATACCATGGAACGACGTTTAAGCTTAATTTTTTTTTTGCTTTTTTTTTTTCTTTTTCTTCGGCAAAGTTTAAAGTGTAAAAAAGTTTGTGAAAAAATAAAAAATTTTCATTAAATTAAAAAGAAATAAAATTTAAAAGTAGTTAAATTAAAAAGATCATGTTTTAACAACAATTCATGTCTGTTGTGGACGGCGTGTAATTACATAAGATGATAGCGTAAAGGTGAGAAATTTTTGTCTCTCTTTTTTGATATATGAAGTTTGACAATTCTTGGCACTGAAATCTCTTTTTATATATAGAGTTTGACAAACAGTGGCACAAAAAAAAATAATCAGCTTGGCTGGCACCGTCACCTGTATATGTGTACCCTGCTTTATCTCTAAAATTTAAAACGAAATTTTAAAGAAAAACGATTTATCGCTAAAATTTTAATTTAGTATAATCTAGCTTTTTTGCGGCCACATTTAGCGGGATTTGTTGAAAAAGTTCCCATCACTGTATATAACTTCACGGCAAAAAGTCAATTTCAAATTATTCCAGGCAGTGCCAAATATATTTTTAAAATATAATAGAAATATGGAATCTTCATTGTTAGCAGTATTTTCTGTGCAAGGTAGCTGTTTTGAATTTAAAACGTATCAAAATGAATTTGAAACAATGCGTCTGCTTTTCGATCGAATGCCGGAGAAGACCAGGCAGTTTGTACGAAGTCTATCCCTTCAATGGTTTCATACTTTAGAACTTGATGAAAATACTGAGTTTGCCATGAAAGACGATAGCGAAAAAATTAAAGAATCAAAAAATTTAAGACAGCAGGGTAATCGCCTGTTTACGTCCAATGGACAAGATCGTAATATTTTGGGTGCCTGTCGTCTATACAATGACGCCATTTACGCCGCTTTAGGTACCGAAAGTGATGATTTGGCGTTGGCTTTTGCTAATCGTGCTACGGCCCTACAAACTTTTGGTTACTTTCGTCAAGCCTATGATGATTGTGTGTATGCCTTAAAACTGGGTTATCCAGAGAGGTTGCGTCATAAAGTTATCATACGACAGGCATATTGCAGCATTAAATTGTGTGATTTGGAAAAAGCTAAAGTGCATATGAATGAGTTACAGGCTCTAAGCTTAACCAATGGTTTTGAAAAAGAACGCAGACAACTATTAAGAGCTTTTGAAGATCTTAAACAGGAAATGTTAGATAAGGAGGATAATTTGAATACGGAACAGGAAATTTCGTTTCATAGAGATACTCAAGAAATGTAAGTACGTACATATTAAAATTTATACTGTCAAATTTCAATACTTTGTTTTAGTGTAACAACAGACAATGGTCGTTGTATGAAGGCAACACGTCTTATCGAAAAGAACAAATTAATTTTCACTGAGAGAGCGTCAGCTTTTGTGGCCGTCGGAGATACACGTCGAATATGTCATCAGTGTGGTACAGTGAATTTTATACCTATACCTTGTTTATATTGCCGTGGTCGTGTAAATTATTGTTCTCTTAAATGCCAAGAGAAACATAGCGGTATACATGCCTATGAATGTCCAGCTTATCGTACTCAATTGTTCGCTCATTTTGGTATTGCTCATTTAGCTTTAAGAATTATACTCGACAATGGCCTATTCTCTATATTGGATGAATTAAAACTTGACAAAAAAAGATTAACATCAGAATTATGGTCTGATCTAACGGAGGGTGGTGATATTTGGAAAAATAATAAAATACCATACGCGGAGTCATTGCGCATGATAACACATTTGAATAAGAAGTCCCACTTGGATATACAATGGTTTGCTTTAGTCTCGCATCATTTAGTAGTTTATCTAAAGCACTATACAAAATACTTTGAGGATTTAAAATCTAAAAACAAACATATTGATTGGGAACTTTTAACAGGTTCTTTGATTTTACTTCATATTGGTCAGACAGCCTCAAATGCTCACACCTTAACAACAATCATACCTAAGCCACTATCTCCGTTTTCCAATACTGAGTATCACATGTTAAATGAAAAGGTCTGGTCGAGCCCTTGGCATTTAAAATTAGGATTTTTGCATTTATTTAACCACTACGATGATGTGGCTACATTAAATTTTCCCTATTTATGCTTGTGCAATCATTCGTGTATCCAATCGTTTCAACCGAAAATTTCTGGACGCTTTATAAGTACATATGCTTTGCGCAATTTAAATAAGGGCGATGAGATAACAAACTGTTATGACGTGGACTATCGTAAAGGCAAACAAGAGGCAAGACGAAAAAAAATGCAGCAAGTATTTCATTTTGAATGCCAATGCGAAATTTGTCTAAACACGGACAATGAGGATGTAGAATTTGCAAGTCTTTTTTTTTTTTTTTTTTAAGCATTGAAAATCTCATTTATAATTGTTTCTTTTAGAACAAATTTCATCAATATCGTTGTGATAATGTCAATTGCCGACAAATATTTGTACCCAATATACCTGAAAAACCAACTTTGAATTGGTGGCAAAGTGACGGCCCAAATGATGAAATAAATACAAATTTATATTGTACAGTCTGTGGTTGCAAACAAACTTTGAAATGGTATTATGAGTATAAACGTTTATTTCTTACCATAATGGAGCCAAGTACTAGACGTCGCTTATATCAGATATTTAAAGATTTGGAGCAAGATTATCTGGGTTTAAATGACGTCAGATGTTATCTAGCCACGAAATTGTTACGTGAGTGGTTTAAATTACCCGCGTGTAAGAAATTTATGTTCAAATAATTATTGTTTTATACCCTTCACAGTGGATGTAAGGGTATATATATGTATGTAGGTTTGTCATTCCGTGAGAAATTTTTACAATTTTAATTTCCGGCCCCATAAAGTATATATTTTCTGAAAGCTTATGAACAGGGGGTTCAATTAAGTCCGTCGGTCCGTGTGTATGTTGGAATCAAGTTTTTGAAGCCCCCAAACCCGAAAAAATATTCGGGAGCAGATCAGTATTGAAAATCAGAAAAATCGCTGTATAAACAACTGAGATATGATGAAAAAACCTAGACTACCTCGTCTTTTCACAACAATACAAATTGGATGACGTAGGTTAGAATCCCAGTTAAGACAAAAAAAATTTTTTTTTATATTTTTAATAGGTATGTATATACATGAACTCAATTTATAATTTTACAATAGGATGTTTTTAAGCGGATAAAATCATTATAAAGATAATAACACATATATGTATGTGTGTACGTATTTCATATTAATGAGATGAATACTGATACAATTGTTTTTGCTTGTCTACACGTTGTGAAGGGTATAAAAGATTCGGCACGGCCAAATATAGCACTCTAACTTGTTTTTGTTTTGCAGTTAACGTACCTCTTAACGACCAGGACTATTGTGATATTATTGAAATGAACAAATATGTTTTAAAAGTTACAAAAGCAGAATGTTTTGTGAATTCAATTGAATATGTTGTTCATATGACTTATATGTGGGATTTAATAGCTAAACGTAAATATAAGTGTTCAAAAGCCACCATGGCTGAAATGCTTGAGGCTCTTAATATAATTGCTGATGATTTGAAAGTTATTTTCCTCAATTATTATGAAGATTTTATTAAAGAATATTTAAAAGTTTAAATTTTGGCTATTGTTTTTTATCATTCCTACAAATACATGGTGCTTTTAGTGGTAATGCATAATATCAGAAACAGTTTAACTATGAAGCTGAAATTTTCACCATGGGTCGATCAATGTTGGGTTTTGTTTTATTTTGGATCCGATAGGTGGAGCTGCAGTCGTATTAGTTATGAATTCTAAACTGAAACGACTATTATAACTTAACCCTTTAATGCATGAGGTCAGCTCCTTGCATGGATACTAACCTACTTTAATGTAAAACCGGTCGCTAATCACGAATTCATCATTATTTTTTTTGAGAAATGTACACTTTTTTCGGAAAATCGGAAAAATATACATTTTTTATCCGTACCATATATGGTACATCATGCATTCTTGCAATTGTTAGGTACACATAACACTTCATCATCACCATCATGAAGCATATCAGCAACCTCATTTGCATTGTACTTCTTTCCATCAATAATAAGGCCATCCATATCTTAATAAATAATAACTATAAAAAATAATAGTAAAAAATAACTGACATCTAACACAATAAAAACTCATGCGCTGGTGCATGGTGTACCATATAAGGTACCTAGGAAAATTGAGAAAAAAACTATTCTAAAGTACAAAATGTGGGCAAGATTTATTATAATTACTTAAATAAGCCTATAATTTATACACAAACACTTACCTACAGACGAATAAATAAATTTTTTATTTCGTTATTCACTACTGAAATTTGATTTTAAAATTATGTGCAAAAAAAACGTGACCACTTTAGAATGTTATTATTAAGTAAATTAAATGGTGAGAGAGTTATAATGGTATTTTTATGAAGAGTAATATTGTCAGCATTACTTTAAACTGTACTAAGTTGCTTTTATATTCAGATGGTTGGAATATTGTACGATAAAAGAGAGGCTGACTTCCAAAACGTCCATTGCATTGAGTTTGAACAAAGCATCATATTTCATAACGCCGCAGTACAATAATTATACAATGGGCCAATTCAAAGTAGACTCTCATATTGTACTATGTCATATAATTCATATTAATATGACTAGTGACTTTGAACACCTTTTGTTAACAAATTATGTATTTAATACAAGAAAGAAGACAAAGAGATGACGCTGTTAAAAATTGTATGTATACAGGAAAGAAGAAAATAGAAAATATTCTCTCTGAGAGGTGAGAACCGAAAAAATTCTCTCTGAGAGACAGTATGGTTAAAAGTATAACATAAACAATTTCTTATACATAGGAAACAATTGTGTAAAGTCATATTATTTTTTTTGTATGGAAATTACTAACAAAAATTTTAGGCATGCATAAAATAATATGAAATAGTACAAATATGACTGATATGCAACCACTTTGAATTGGCCCAATGTATACCATTTCAAAACGACGCCGTCAAGTATTTTTAACGCAATAAGTAAGCAAACAATGCATCGGTTTTATAGTTGATGCAGTGTTTCGGAACTTTGCATATGTATATGATTTAAATACAGTAGCAATACAGTATACAAACTTTGTATACGAACGTTTTGGAAGTCAGCCAGATGTGCCATATATGGTACGATATGCATTTAAGGGTTAAGTAGCTTTGTTGCCAAAAGACACCTTAAAGTTGCAATTCTCTAGGTGACGTTTTAGTCGAATTATTTTCTTTGATTCAACAAAAATGGCTTGAAGGAATATTCATTTCGTCATTCCATTTGTAACGCATTATGATGTTTATATTTTCTGAATCATGGTTCCATGGTTTTTTATATAGGTATCTTATACAGTAAAAAAAAATGGATGCAGCATTTTTTTTAGAAACTTTATATTTGTATAACAAATAATTTTAAAAAATGTGTTCTTTTGTCAATGTCCAATTCGGATATTCAATAATAATAATAATCATACTGCAGTGAACTCGCACTATCGTGAACTTCCACTAATGTGAACACATTTTCTGTATGAGCCATGGTGTAAGTGCATCCTGGTATGAGCCCTCTAAATAATAAACAAAGTTTTACAGCTTTAAATAGTGAATAACAAAAATTTTATTGTAATTTTAGAAATCCAAAATGTACATATTATTTTAGTGCTTTACGGTGTCAGTTGCCTTTTATATTTCATAAAAATTGAATTGCATATAAATACTCTTTCCAATAAAGTTGGTCTTGCTTTAAGAAGATTATATTCTTTCAAACCATATACTCCTAGACTTGTTAGATATCGACTTGCTTACTCCCTGATTATGTCTCAATTTAACTATGGTCTTGAGTTGTTTTCTGGTTTACGAGCATATAGTTTGGATATTCTTAGCAGAATTATAAGAAAAGTAGTTCGTTACGTTTTTAATTTAATAATTATTGAACATGAACGGGTTAGAGAACTTGTTTCAACATTTTTGAAATGTAAATTTAATGATTATCTAAAGTTTCGAATATTGCTTGAAACTAAAATTTCAAAGTGCGTAAACGATACATTTTATGGACCCGAAAAACACAAAGATGCGAACTTCAAAGCTACCCAAAATGGAAAAATTCCTTTATAAGTTGTTCGTTTCGATGTGTCGAAAAAATCTTCCAGTATGTTGGCTGATGCTAAAAGAAAAACCTAAACAACTTCACACAAACAAATACGAAAGTGGAAGTGACTTTAATGCTAGCGACGGTTGACTCCAAAAATTCAAACAGCGGTACGGAGTTCGATTTTTAAATATTAGCCGTGAAAAGTATCAGTTCAACAGCAGTTGGTAAATCCATTTAAATTAAAACTCCAGACAAAAATTGATGAGATGGATTTATCCAATGACCAGGGGCCAAATTACGGCATTCGATCGCAATCGAAATTTTACTCGAACGGTCGAGCGGTCCTAGGATCTATCTGCATTATATAGCTGGGGGCAAATTACGGCATTCGAACGTCATCGAAATTTTAAAATTCTTATTAGAATCTTTATACCTACCTAAAGCACAGCGAACTCGATCGTTCGAGTTAAATTACGATCGTGATCCCCCAGCTATATAATGCATTTAGAATTAATGCTTTTGCACAATTGATTTAGAAGTCTTGTAAATGTAATTCGCTTTGCACTACTTCCATTTTTTTTTTTTGCTGGGAAGTAAACCAAAATATCCCAAGGGGTAATAACTTTTCTGACCTTTTAACTTTTCTAAGCGCTTTTCTTAATCGAAAAAAGGAATATATAAGGTATGTAATAAATTTTAAATGTAATAGGTACACAACTTTTTTTAAAACTACTGACGACTAACAAGAACTTCAACAGCAATGTTGCAGGTTGACAACATTTTTGACAGCTCAAAATAAAAAAGGAAGTTCGGGGAATACCATAATCTATTAAACAAAAATAAAGATTTAGCGTTGCCACTGAGAAGATTTTAAGTGATCAAGCTGCCACTACCCAGCAAAAAAATCTATGACAAAAAAGTGATTTTGCAGGGGTTCAACTGGTGACGAAGTGATTAAATTTAGGTAAAAATACTAATGATTTTAACATTAGCGTGTCATTGGATATCATGTGTTTACATGAATAAATCAATGAAATGCACCCGATTCTGATAAGTGCATAGAACTCATGCATATTTAGCGAAAAGTATCGGATGTTTCATGAGTTGAATTTGTTTGTTTACATGAATTCTTTAAGATATTTTGCATGATGTTGTATTCATTTTTAAGCACTTCATTTATGACAAATTATTTCGCATTCATGATGTCATTTAGAATGAATGCTTTTACACAATTGATTTAGAAGTTTTGTAAATGTAATTCGCTTTGCACTACTTCCATTTTTTTTTGCTGGGTATTTTCACTGGAACAGCCGTTGTTTAAAAAAAATGTACACTTTAAAAAGTTAACTTTTTAGAGCTGCACGATGATAACGAAAAACAGTTAACTTATCCGCGTGTGTAACTTTTACGCGAGTAAACTTTTCTAAGATTCTACTGTATGAATTTTTTTTTAACTTAATCACAATAACATTTATTATTGATTTAAAAAAAATAAATCAGAAGATACTTGTAATTGCAAAATTTTTGTTCTAAAAATAAACTGGTTGATTGCCAAAAAGTAATCAAAAAGAAAAAACAAGTTTCAACATTTCTACAACTGCCAACGATTGCTCATTACACCAGTTCTACTTAAAATATTATTGAAGAATAAAAGGTAAATATATATTTTTATTAATGTTTATTGGTTTTATTTATTATTTTTTTTATAATTAATATCTTTCAATATTTATATATAATAGTATTGTTTTTTCTTATACTGTTTGCAATTGGATGTGTATAATTGATTGTATTTCAAATGTGTAAATACAACAAGTTTAATTTCATTGTAATTAATAAAAAAGAAATAAAACATCTTTCTTCTTTAATTGAAATGAGGAAATTACAATCTAAAATAAAATTAAAAATATGTTTCTATTTTATTTTGTTAGTTATTTAATGAGTTTTCACACTTTTTTTTACACATTACAAAAAAATTAATAGCATAAAAAATATTAATTTCATTAATTCAATTAGTACTCTAAGAGCATTACTATTTCATTTAAAAAATTAATTAAAAAAGAAGATAAAATTAATATTTAAGCAAATTGTTTTTTTTTTTTTTTTGTTACAAATTTTTTAATTGCAAAAAAAAAATCGTTTGTTATGATCAGACCGACAGTTATGACATGACTTATTGCTGTACTTAACAGTCAAATTTACTTGTTTTTTTTGTCTATGTATTTATTTTATAAAAAAAAAAAAAAAAAAAAAATCAGGAGTTAAAAATGTGTGAAAATCATTTTTGTTCAATTTAAAATCCTTAAAAATTTAAATTTTATGGTAAAGTAAAGGGGATAAGGAAAATAAAATTCACACCAACTAAGTAGTACATATAATTATTATATAAAGGGAAATATTGTATGTAATTTAAATGTAAGTAAAAGTTGAATTTGAGTAGTAGCAGCAGGTGCAATTTCATTAGCTATTATACACTTACTAAACCACCTACATCATTAAACATTCATCCTCTTAAAATCAAATCCGCAAAAAACTACAATTTACGTTGAGGATGCCACGACACTGTCACATTCCTTTTGCGCCTCATTCACAGCTGAGGTTGAGCTACTTCCATCGTTTGTAACGGTTGACGAAGCACCATCTGTGCTATAAGCAGACATGGTCGAGGATGCGGAGGATGAGGAGTTGGTTTTTGCGGTAAAGAAAGGGGTTTTATTTTCCTCATCACTAGTATCAGTCTTCAAGCGTTTAATTTTATTTTCAGCTTCATTGGAATCATTTTCATCAGAGGTGGGTGAGGCAGCACGTTTATGTGCTTTTTGACCAGATTTTTCGGTCTCGGTCATGAAAGCATTTTCCGTTTCATTAGGATCGATTTTCGTCGGCAGTTCAAGTATTGATGGCTTAAAACGCACAATAACCGCTGTCATATTGTCGCAACCGGTACCATCACCCAAAGTATTGGGTGCTAAACAGGCCTCGAACAATTCCTCGCAAATTTCCGACATTTTTTTGTTTTCATCACTGATACGCTTACGTACAAAATCGACAACCTCCTCGCTGCTCATGAAATTCCATATACCATCACAAGCCAAAATCATGAATTCATCATCGGGTGAAATAATTAATTTTTTAATGTCTGGTAGTGCGGAAATCATTTGTTCTTCGGCAGGTAAATCATGATTCTAAAAAAAAAATTAAATATTTTATCTTTGTAGATATCATCATAGTAACCGAGCTAATATATTCGTTCAGATATAAAAATCGTTTCTTTTTCAAATCAAAGCGGTTTGTTGAATTTCGATTGGTATCGAATTTCGTGGCTTACATAAATAAGAGACCTTTTGTAGTTTTTTTACATGCAAACGCCAAACACGAAAATAATGCAAATTATGAATAGGGGAGTCAACTAAGCACTGTCCGTCTGTATGTTGATATCAACTTTTAAAGCCCCCAGACATTTTTAAGACTTGTGAAAAGTACCAAAATATCATAAATACTCTGCTCCCGAATATTAAAAATCAGATAAACCGCTCTATAAACAACTCAGATATGATGAAAAACCTAAACCACCTCGTCTTTCCACACCAATACAAACTGGATGAACGTAGGATCGAATCCCAGTTAAGACAAATTTTTTTTATATTTTTTAATTTTAATTTTAACTCAATTTATAATTTCACAATGTGATGTTTTTAAGCGGATAAAGTCATTATAAAGATAATGAAACATATATGTATGTGTGTACGTATTTCATATTAACGAGATGAATGCTGATACAATTGTTATTGCATGACTTCACGTTGTGAAGGCTATAAAGATTCAGCACGGCCGAATATAGCATTCTTACTTGTTTTTATATTTAATTCTACAATAAGGAATAAAAGAATAAATTACGAAATTTATACACAAATACCAACCTCAGTAAATCTAAGTACTTACTTTAAAAATAGCTTTTAGTAAGAAAATTTCTATTATTTTTCAACTTACCATTTTGTAAGCATGATCTCCCAAAGCTCGTGATAAATTTAAGCCACCATTAACACGTCCATCTAATGTCACACGACCACCTGCTTTAATAATACGTGCTGACTCTTCATCATCTTCGGGTTTGTGATCTAAACTCATTTCGATGGCTTTGCCCTTACGGCAAACTACACAACGTGAATCACCGGCATTGGCTACATATAAATCACGACCGTTAAGTAGACCTACAACGGCAGTACAGCCACTATCCTTGCCAGGTTCTTCAATCATATTAGCACAAAATTGTTCGTTGGCCAAATATGATTCTTCATCCTCTTCGTCTTCTATTTCTTCTTCGTCCTCCTCGGCTTCTTCGTCATCATAGTCGGCATCTTCGTCTGTGGTATCGTCTTCGGCCAACTCTTCTTCATCTTCTTCTTCTTCAGAAGAGTATTCTAAAGCCTGACGAGCACTGCTTTCGTTTCCTAAAAACATCAGAGTAAAAATGAGATGATAAATGTTTGTCGTATTTTATATACAAATCAAGCACTTACCCTCAGTATCCAAATTATCTCCTTCATCTTCATCACTTTTAGCTTTTTTTATATCCTTACTAGTAGATGTTATGGCCGATGAGTTGGCTTCCTGTTTCATTAAAGATTTAGTCGACGATTCCACATTACCGTTTTGTTTGTGTTCCTTTTCGTTTACATCACTTGAGCCGGACACAATAGCGTCCTCTTTGGTCAAAGATGTAGATAAATTATCCTTATTTTTTACTTCTGATGAAGAAACACTACCATTTTGTTCATTATCTTTTGCGGCAGATGAATCGGGAACTATGGCATCCTTACTTTTACCATTTGTGGCAGTTTCTGTTGTTTCTCCTGTAATTTTAGTTGAAGCAGTAACTGAGGCTTCAGCCTCAGCTGCGTTTTTAGTGGAATTATTGTTGCTGTTTGATTTGCTGGCACTGGAACTACTGCTGCTAACTGTAGAATCTTCTTCTGTTTCCATTTTATTAGCCAAGGAAGGCGATGTTGCAGATTTTGAGGAAGTGGGACCATCTTAAAATTAACAAATTAAAAAAATGAACGATCTGCCGTATGCATAACAATTATCAAAGGTTAATAGACGGTTTGGTAAACTGTTTTTCTGTGAAAATTTGATGATTTGCAATTCCTTAATAAGCCTTTAATAATTTTCATACAAACGGTACCATATACAGTACTGGTCAAAACATTTGGAACTTGGATTGCGTTTGTAATTTTCTTTCGACTTATTTTGTTCAAATAACACTAAGTTACTAAAATTCATTTTTTATAATATCTTCAACATTGTTTTTTGTTAAACAAATAAAAAAAAATTAGTAACGTTAATTTAAAACAACAACAAAATTAATAATAATGGATGTATACCAAATGCAGGTGTTCAAAACATTTGCAACTCTTTAAGTAATTAACAGAAAACACAATAAATGATTTTATTGGTCAGTATTTCGTAGGGTAGCCATTATTTTTTATAACTTCTGAACACCTCTTAGGCATTGAGGCAATGAGATTTTCAATATAATCGTCAGAAATTTCATTCTACTGCTTCTCTAACTCGATGAAAAGTTCATCACTATTTCGGAATACTTTATTGCCAATATTTTGTTTTACAATCATCCACATGTTCTCAATCGGGTTGAGATCGAGAGATTGAGGCGGCCATAACATGGTATTAATTTTATTATCCTCCAGCCAATCTTTACAATCCCTGCCGTACGTTTTAGAACGTTGTGGTGCTGGAAGTTCCATTATAGTAGCATTTCCCATTCAGCATACGGAAGTATAACAGAACTCAAAATATTTCTATAGATTGTGGCCGTCATGGTGTTAAATATGCGATGAATTGTGCCAATCCTATTTCTTAAAAAAACACCCCCACATCATAATTTTCCACCACCGTGTTTCGCTGTGGCAGTTGTGTCTTATCCCCGGAGGTGGAATTTTGACTCGTCTGACCACAACGAAATCTTCCAATGCTGTTGAGTCCACATTAAATGGGTACGTCCAAAATCAAGGCAAACTTTTCGGTTTTTTTTCTGACACAAACACAAAAATGTGCATCTGTAACTTCTAAGACCATCTTCTCGGGTCCTTCTTTTAATGGTAGAATGACTGGCATCTATTTAAAGTGCAGTTTTAGCTTTTCTAGGAACTGCTTTGGGTTGTTTTGTAAAAAAATTCTTGATTTTCCGATCTTCTCTTACAATTGTAACACGGGGTCTACCACCTTTATGGGTTGTAAAGATGTTACCAATATAAACAATGCACAAAATCGTTGATTTTGGAACGGAGTACTTTATAGAAATTTCTTTTTGAGAAAGTCCATTTTCAAAATCATTTAATACTTTTTTTTATTAAAAATCAGAATTGTTTTTGTTTCCTGCAATTTTTACAAAAATTATTCTGACGATTTTAAAGCATTCAACAGTTAGTAATAACTATTAAAGAATTATAGTAAAATTTTTTAAAAAATATAACGGCCTGAATCTCACATTATTAAAAAGGATTGCAATTACCGTTATTCCTTAGAATTTTCTAGTATAAATTGCTTCTTAAAGAGTGAGAGTACTGAGAGTTGCAAATGTTTTGAACACTTGCATTTTGAATACACTCAATATCATTAATTTTGTTGTTGTTTTAGTTTAATGTTATTAATTTTTTTTATTTGTTTGAAAAAAACAACGTATGAAGATACTAAAAAAAATAAATTTTAGTAACTTATTGGTATTTGAACAAAATAAATCAATGAAAATAACAAATTCAATCCCAGTTCCAAATGTTTTGACCACTACTGTATGTATCTGTGGCTTGGAGCTAAAAGAGCCAATGTCAAAATATTTACTTTTGAGAAAATTTGAATTGAACTTTAAATTTTAAATATGCTTTCATAGTGACATTGGCCTGCATTTTATTTATGAGGCTGTTCTGGCTTAAGTATGACTTTAGCTGTTTTACCATAATGAAATAGAGCAAGAAACCAAATCTAACGCAATGATTAACTCAAAAAAGCAAAAAAGTGACATTAGCCCTTTTAGCTCCAAGCCACAGATATAAACTAATTATTTTTCAAATTTACCATGCATTGCTGTTAAGGCAGCTTTTGAAGTTGATGAACCTTCTGGTTTTGCATCGGGATCTAATTCTGCGCGATTAGCGGCATCAGCAATAACAGCAGCTGCACGTCTACCTCTTAAATACGGCGATTGTGGTTTAGAATTATTACAGTCTTTTAGTTTTTTCAATGACTGCATTGAGGGATGACCTTTGTACTTTTCCATAACTTCATCCAATGGTAAATTTCCCTCCTCATGTAATTCAGCCAAATCTTCAACTTCCTCATCGTCCATGGCATCGCTGTCATCGCCATCGATGAAATTCTTTTCACCAGCTAGAGTTTTTAAGATTTCGATAATTTCTGGTGCCAAAAGAGTTTTGTCGAAACCCAAAAAGGTGTCTATAAGAGCCCGTTCAAAATTGCCTTCCGCGTATGTTGTTAAAGCTTTAAGAAACTGTGGCAATTTATCAGCGCAATATGTTGAGACTTCAGCACCGCCATGACCATCGTACACAGCAAAGAATGCTGTGTTTTTATCAAAATTTAAAATCGAATTGTGAGCGTCCTAAAGTTAGATAAAAAATATGAAATTTTCTATATGTGTAACATACATATGTATATTTATATATGTATGTATGCAATAAAAGAATTGTAAATTTAATTTAAATTATTTAAGCAGTCTAGTTGCTGAAGAACTTAAAAAAAATAAAAAGTGTATTATAATTTATTTTAATTAGATTATATATTAATACCCCACTTATACTTCAAACTCTTATAAAGTATTAATTTATCAAATATGCTTCCGATAATTTTGCTTTTTAAAATGAGTTATGTGGACAATTACGCGCTGAGATATGAGCAAAAGAACACAATTACCTCTATTTTTTTCTTTTTCTTTTTTTAACCAAAGTCTGATTTTGCAGCTTTTTTTCTTCTTGAATTGTTTGTTACGTATACATATATAAACTATGTACCTTTGGCAACATTTACAGTAAACCTTGAACTAATAGGCCAATTACCGACAAAGATATAGGCGAATATTTTTTTGGAAAATAATAATATCTATTAAAAGTTCAGATAATCATTAAGCTTAAACAACAAGAGTTTGCGGTCGCTAATAAATACGTATGTATAATATGTACATGATGGTACGAACTGTGTTAGGGGACAAAAAATTCGACTAAAACACTATTACCAGTTTTTCATTCGATTTGCTATTATTATTAAATATAACAACAATTGCTTCATGGTCCGAAATCTTGTTTTTAATATAAATCTTGGCAAATATGCTATTGTTTGGTACAATATAATCGATTATTGCTTTTTTTTTAGTTTAAACAGTTATTTTCTTTTTTATTACCTTATGGAATGGTATGAGGTTATAGCAAGTAAAAAATCGTTCGATGGTCAGCGCACAAACAAAATGAAGATCGAAACGACTGAAAGATTAAGCCGTAAATTTTTAAGTGACAATCATAGTATGGAAAATGGAGGGCATTTTATTGATATTTGTTTGGAAATATATAGGAAAGTTCAAATGCGATATCTCCGGAAAAACGGGTCATCCCCAACGTACCCTGAAATTGGTTGAAATCGGTCGACCCTTTTCCGCAGTTAGTGGTGACATCAAAGTGAATACTTCTTTATATACACTTATATATAGATATGTACATACATATGTATATCATAATCCCCCGATATCATTATGTTAGTTTAAATCATTTCTAATATTTCTTCAAAGACTTTAAAAAATTTAGTTGAAGATTCGCATTTAAGCGCGATTATTATTGATATTAAATTTGGTTGTGTTTTATTTACAGAAACCGTAATAGACATCTACCACGTTGTTAGGAAAAAATCATATGACATGGTGCGCAGTTTTTTTTACTATATTCGTATAAATATGTATATGTATGATAATCTAATGTTTAAATATTACATAAACAGATCACACACATCTGCGTAATTACTTCTCAACCGTTTCGAAATTGAAATTGAATTTTATACTTATATTTAAAGATTTTTTTCGATCTCACTTCTTAGTACGTAGAAAATATTTTTTAATCGTAAATCAGTAAAGAAAAGACAATATTAAATTAAACTGTACATGTTAATCTACATATATATTTATATAAAACAGTAACGTGACTGACTGAATGATTCATCATCGCACCTCCCAAACGCAAAGAGCTAGAGTCATAAAATTTGGAGAATCTTTCGATGTATAGCACCACTAAGAAGGGTTTTTTGGAAATTCGTACTTTAAGGGGGTAAAAAGGATAAAATCGTTAACCATATATCTGCTAAACTAAAACTGATACAAATTACCTTGAAAAGGTGATGTAATTTACAAATAAATTAAGATGATAGATATGTGTCTGGCCTTTTTTTGAATTTTTAACCCCTAGCGGGAAAAAACGGGTAAAACTAAAATTTAGTACTTTTTTGGTACCCTATGTAACTTCCAAACACATAAAGCAAGAAAAAAAATTTGAACTATATTAGTTAATTAGCGAAAAAATATTACTAGTATTTCGACACTTTTTTTAAATTCGCATGTATAAAGGGTACAAAATTGTCCCTCTTAATGGTACTTTTTTTTAAAACAACTTTTCTTATATTTTTCAATGGGACAAAATTTGATAATTATTATTTTTATTTATTTATTTTTATTTTATTTATTTATAATAGAATATACGTGCTGCTCAGACCAATAAATAATAAGACTACTAAAACTACAAAATAAAGCAATGCGAGCAATTTTAAAATGTAATCGTCTTACGTCCATAAATTTAATGTTAGATATGTTAAAATGGGTAAATATAAAACAAAGACTGGAAATTAATACTATAAACTTTATTCAGAAAATGAAGAAAGGAGATGCACCCGAGTACCTAACCGAACATATAAACTATGTAGGAAATGTTCAACCATACAACCTAGGAAATGTTAACGACTTCAGGCTACAGAGGACTCAAACAACAAATATGCAAAGATCGATGTTTTATAAAGGACTGAAATTATATAATTCCATGTCAAATGATATTAAAGATGAAACAAATATATATTTATTAAGAAGAAAAGTTATAAATTTTGTAAAGAATAAATAATAATTATAAATTGTATTCAGAGTATAAGAGATTATGGCTAAAACTATTTAAAAATTGTTATTTTTTAGAAAGTATTATAAATACTACTTATTTTCAAATAAAAAAAAAAATATTGACAATTATTTAGGTGAAATTTTTGAAAACTTTTATGGGGACAAAAAAGGTACCTGAAAATGTGTATAATTCTTAATTACAGAGCCAATTCGGAAAAAAATTGTAATAAGGATTTCAACTTCAATTCAATTACAATTTATTTATTACAATAATAGTAACCCAGCCTATGGGCCATAATTAGTTACAAACCTCTTCTATTAAAAAATAACTACTTAACATCATAAACAAGTAAAAGCGCTATATTCGGCCGTGCCGAATCTTATATACCCTTCACAACGTGTAGTCATGCAATAACAGTAAATTCACGTATGTATGTTAAAAAAAACAAAAAAAAAATATAAAAAAAATTTAAAAAAAAAAAATTTAAAAAAAAAAATTAAAAAAAAAAAATTATTATATACATATATAATATATATAAAACAAAAAAAAAATAAAAAAAAAATTAAAAAAAAAAAAATAAAAAAAAATAATAATAATAATATATAATATATTAAATAAAAAATAAAAAAAAAATAAAAAAAAAATTAAAAAAAAAAATTTTAAAAAAATTTTTTTGCCTCAGCTGGGATTCGATGCCACGTTTTCTCTAACCAGTATACACGTTTGTATGTATGTATGTTGTTGTTGTAATGTTGTTTTTATGAAAAGAAAATCGAGGTGGTCGTGGGTTTTTGCTCATATCTCAGTTGTTTATGTACCGATGTTTCTGATTTTCAATACCGATCTACTCCCGAATATTTCTGATATTTTAATACCTTACCCGGGTCCAACCTATGTCGGGGGGCTTCAAAAAGTTGATTTCAACATACACACGGACAGACGGTCAGACGGACAGACGGTCAGGGCTTAATCGACTCCTCTATTCATAAGCTTTCAGAAAATATATACTTTATGGGGTCGGAAATGAAAATTGTAGAAATTGCACACGGAATGACAAACCTATATATACCCTTTTTCACTGTGTGAAGGGTATAAAAATATAAAGAATTCAAATAAAGATAGAGTAATGAATATGTATAATAGAAATAAAATTTTGTATAAGTAGTATGTATAAAAGATAATAGAAATAAAAAAATAAATAAACCTAAAAAAAAATAATATATATATATATATATATATATATACATATACATATGTATGTACATATATCCATATACTTGCATATATATATAGCTATACATACACACACATCCCTACATAAAAATAATTCAAATTTAAATTTAATATATAGAAAAAGTTCGAATAAAATATTAGTATATATTTATTAATTTATTATTAAATTTAGAAGCTTTTTAATATAGGCATTTTTAATAATTAAAAAGCTGGTTTTCTATATTTTTTTTTTTTATTTATTTACTTTTTGTTTTTAGTTACATATATAAAAGATGAACACTTGCGTACTCAGTACTAGACATTTTAAGGGTATTAAATATTCAAAACTAAGTACTTATGTGTTTACATAGACAAATGTGAACTAAATTTAAGATTATATCGAAAAAATAATTTTCAATATTCCTGATGATGATCTGGGAGTAGATCGAAATATTGAAATAAAATAAATTTTTTTTTGTTTCGCATTGATTGAATTTGCTACAAACACTTAAAAGGCTTACTGCCGCCTTCATAATTTTTTTTTAAGTTTATTAAAATTTCTGTACTAAATCTTGTCAAATAAGCCTTTAATAAACCTAAAATATTTTTTAAGGATACGGCAATTAATATAACACACAGACTTAAATTTAATACTCTTTTTTATACAAAAAATGAAAACGGAAATGCGCCACAATATCATGGATCAACTACATTATGTACAACCATATCAACTAACAAATGCTGTTAACTTAAGGCTTCCACAGGCAACACAACTTCACCGCATAGATAACTTTTTTATAAAGGACTACAACAGACATTCTGACATGGTATATAATCAGAACTTAAAAATAATTTTTAGAAGATGCCCATTTGATAAAAAATACTATTGCTTGCATTAAAAAAAAACCTATTTATTTCTTATTTCCTTAAAAAATTTAAAATTATATAAAAAAGATATGTTAGATCCGATTATGTTCTAACACGCGATTTTAAATCACTTGCGACTTGTACATCACTACAGTTAATACGTTTTCATATTTTAAATTAAAAAAAAAATGTTCAAAAACATTATAAATTTAAGTTCAATAAAAAAAACTTTAGTTTTGTTCATATGTAAATTATTTAAATTAAAAAATTAATTAATTAAAAATTCTGTTGCTTATGCAAAATATGGCAGGGTACATTTATACAGGTAGCGGTGCCAGCCCAGCTGATTATTTTTTTTTTGTTACAATGTTTGTCCAACTCCATATAGGTATTAGAGAGATTTCAGTTCCAAAAATTGTTAAACACCATATATAAAAAAGATGGACAAAAAAACTTTGTGCTATTACCTTATGTGATTACACCAAGGAATATGGCTTTATAATTGGTCTTAAGGCATATACCTAGGTAATCTCAATTAGGAGAAAATATTTTTTCCTATGTTTTTATACATATGTATATGTGGGTATATGACATTTGAAATATTTAAGAGAAGACATTTTTATCTATAAGCTATGACAGTTTAAAACAAGTGAAGATTACACCATGTATCTGATGAATAAATTTGCCCTTATTGCTCTGCAAATTATTTATTAATTCAACTATTATTAATGGGTACCTATATTAAGTTTTTTTTTGTTTATTTAAATATTAATATAGCTATACATGCATAAAAGCCAAAATATAAGTATGTAGGTATTACACAAAAAAATATGATGGTTGGAAAACTTTATAGGTGTTAAAGGATTTTTCAAAAGATGTATGTATATTACCACTGTATACCGTTTTTTTAAAAAATTACAAAATTTCGTGTTGACTCCCTTTAGCGAAACCCGTATGATACAACTATGTATGTATGTACATATCGATGGCTACAAGTAGAAAAGCATTAACACAAACAATTATAGCTTTAGAGAAGGCAAAAACATAATAGGTATAAACTCTATTATCATTATGCTACTTCTTTGTAAAATTGCTCGTTAAAAGATTATTTTTTATGTTATTGCGTAAAATTTTTGTGTCGAGTATTTGTTTGCAATGTAGTGAAATCACAGAATATATTAATAGTCTGTGCCATCGATATGTACTTTGACGTTCTTCATGATATAAAATAAAGTATGTATTCTAGTTAAGATAATTTTTTTTATTTAATTTACCTCTTGACTATTACGCCAGCCTTGCATTGATGATGCTCCTACAGTCAAATAATCGTTAGATTCATCTGTGGACACCTTGTCGGTTTTGGGTTGTGAAAGATAGGCACCCATAATACGCAACTAATGTTTCGATTAACCACAAAACAACCCTCAAACGTAATGCTTATTAGAATATGCGACTGCTTTAAGCCGGTTAAAAATCAATGAGCCGCTTTTGTTTTTGACAAGTGGCGTGCTGCAGAAATGCTGAAAACTTTAATTTTATAGGAAAAAGCGCGATTTTTGTCTTCGTTGTATTACATACATAAACTAATGTTCTTAAGTATATACATATATTTTATTATCAAATACATTAAACAAATTTCTTCGTTCACGTGGTTACAAACATTAAACCTTTATTTAATTTTTTTCCTATTGTAATTACAAACGAATTGAAGTAGACTTTTACTCGGTTTTTACAATGTATGTATCCCCACGCCTTTTATAAAAAAAAATGCAGTAAAATTTTTCTGGATGTAGTTTTTATATTTGCTACCGAATATACGTTTTTATTTCAGTTTTCTCCTAAATATTTATATCTTACACTTATTTCACAAAGGCAAAATTTGAAAATATTGCAATTTAATAGAAAAACGGCTATTTGGTCAATGAATTTTATAAATTTTCCCACGTTTATTGGTGAAGTGATAAAAACACGGCGGCGAAAGGCGTGTGGATGAAATTCGCAGAATATAAAAAGTAAAATAAAATGCCGAAAACAACACACACATTAGCTCCAAGTTGCATCTACACCATGTTTAGACCAGTAAATAAGTTTAAATGGTGGAAACACTGACAAAGCTGATGGTACTCTTAACAAGGTACACGTAACAACTCCGCACATCCTATTACTATCAATGTCAAACTCAAGGTATTTTCATACATAAAACCAAGGCGAATTCACATCAGTAGTGCGATTCACTAACTTATTTTAACGATAATCGTATCGTTAAAAACAGTTAACAACGATTTTATCGAATTCGGTATTCAGTAACATATTTTAACGACGGTTGTTATTGTTATCTAAACGACAATAATTTTTTGGTTGTTTATTTTATCGACAAAAAGTTGAAGTTTATATTTGACTAAAAAACCACTTGTTTAAGTCTCGGCTATGGCGCGGCTAACTGTATGAGGGATGTTAGTGGCGAATTTAGTTAGAGACTTTTTATGACAAAGACGCCACTTTAATGTTACAGTTGTCGAGGATCGTTAAATAGTATTTACTGACTCGCAAAATCGATAGTGCAAACAATAACAAGTGTCGACAAATTTAACGATTGTCGGATCGTTAAAAGTTAGTGAATCGCACCACAGGTGACCTCTTTAGCCCAACTGTTCATCAGCGAATTTTAAGTCCAGAATGTCAAAAATTTTTTATGTTTGTAAAAAATAGCAAACGTGTGCTTGTTTTTGTTTAGTTAGAAAAATTTTTACAGTTTTGTTCAAATATACGAAAACAAAATACATGTAATTTAGTGTATTTGTAGGGAAGAGATCACCTGTTTGAACCCGCCTTGCATATAACCTTGTCGCAACAGTTGATCGGGAAGCATAGAGTCAAAATTCATTTTTGTTGCGGTGTTGAACAATAACATATTTATTTAAATTTTAAGTTTTTAAGGCAATACAAAGCCTTCCAGGCCAAATTATAAAAATGTATTACTTAGTAACAAAGAACTAAAGTTATTAAATTAAATTTGTACATGAATTCATAAATAAAATATAAAATACTAAAAATTAAAAGAAAAATATAAAAAAAACCTTTGTAATCAAATTTTTTACATTAAACATGTCATATCGAATTTCCCATCCCTGATATACGAATTCGCCATGAGATAAAATATATACTTAAAACAGCGTTACCGTTACCGTTAGGGCCACTACAGTATCAATTTGCAAATTTTTAAATACATGGATCACAGAATACAACTAGGATATTATTGTGCTACTTTTACAAAATGCCCCCAAAAGGGATACTTTTTATAATTCGTGCCACTTTTTTGATACTTGTTACCGAATTCGTCATACAGTCGAATTTTTGGTGAAGCGTTTAACATTTATTATTATAAGAAATTATTTTAATATAGCCAATAATTATTAAATTTGCTTTTTTTACTACGCATTTAAAAAAATATATCAAAATAATAAATTTTCCGATCTCTTAGTGGCATGTGTTAACGCTAGGGTATGTACTTGCACCTTTGTTGCATATACCTTTCAGAATATACGTTGTCGGAATCTTTTTCTTCTCATTTGTCTTTAGACTATGTATATGTATCTTGACATCCTGTCCGCAACAGACATGAAATGCTTTATAGGGCCCATACACTACACCATAATAATTGTGCAATCAAATGACTGTGCCAGCTGATTTACCGTGTATGGGGTTGTGGTGTGATTGTACCAGCAGGATTTGGTCGTGCGTGGCAAAATTAGCTCATAAAAGTAAATTCGTCAAGGCATAAACATCAAAAAAATACAACATTTTAAATATAAATGCCAATTCATAGCCATTTCTTCATCCAAACACGTTTTTTTTTTTGCTCCTAATTCGTTTTCACAAATTTTTTTGTTATTCATTACAAATTTTTCCGCACAATTTTTGGGTAAAAAATGAATTTTGTACCACCATGCTGGTGTAGTGTGTGCTTAAAGCTTAATTGCACAAACACTTAATTGCACAATTTTATGGTGTTGTGTATGGGCCCTATTACATGAACACAAATATGATTTTGATGATAAGTGTAGACTGCTCATGTTAGAGTTTTTCACTTTAAGTCTAGACGAGCCATCGATTTGTTCAGACTAGAACAAATCGTCGGCAGAGCAACTGTCAAAAAATTTTTCATGTTCTTTGATATGGAGAAAAGGTATAAAGTGTATTTTGTAGCTATTTTTATGTGTCGTCTTCTTCTTTCATATTCAAAATGCCTTTTAATATCAGACATCGTTGTTCGCACAAATGTTCTAACAACGCTGTTTGAACAAGAACAAAACATCGAGAACAGCGGTCCACACTAGACAAATTCATGTGCGCACAAATATTTGTTCTTTGTTCGAACAAATCGATGGCTGGTGTGGACCGTACGACATGTTTAAACAACGCTCTTATAAGATGGAATGACGGCTAAGCTTCAGATCTGTCGTTTTGTTGCTTGTTTTTTCTTTGACAACACAAGTTTTCTTTCCAAAAGTTAAAAACTTGTAAAAAAATTTAAAAGAATAAACTAAAAATAAATATAAAATGGATATAGATATATTTTGTTTCGCCAACACTCACAGAATAATGAATATCTTAGCATTAACATAAGTACATGTACTGCATCATTATAATATAAAAACCGTTTTATTATTTCAATGCTTCAAACAAATTTTGAAAGTTTGTTGATGTTAACTGCTTTTACCACAAACTTATACTTTTACGTATAGTGATATTTTTTACAAAAGTTTTGCATACATTCTTTAGTTTTTTCGCTTTAAAACAAAAGAGACGTTAATTTCAAATGTATTTTGTAAATAATAATTTTTAATGTTTTTATTAAAAGTTAATCCACATACACAACAACTATCATCAAACACTGAAGCAGATAAAAAATAAAGAATTTTGAGGTTTTTGAGGAGAAAACTAAATTAAAAAGGAGCTAAGGAAATATTGCAAAGACTAGAAAATAAAATATAAATGACTGAAACTAGATGAAGAAGCAAACCAATCAAATTGTGTACTTTGCAAGCAGCTCATAATAAACCAAAATACACATATAAATCGCCAATATCATAAAGAATTTAAAGAATTTTAACGCCTTTACGCCGATATATAATTATATATATATATTTTAAATAATGTTTTTTGTTATTTGTTTATATAATTTTTTAAATGTTATTTTAATTTAAAATACATTTACAAGATATGTGTTGTTGTATTTATTTTAATTTTCAAAAAGGTGTCTTTAAAAAAAATCACCTTTTTGGTACCACTTTATTTCTATAAATCCTTTTTTTTTAATTTTCAAAAAGGTGTCCTTTTTTTAAAAAAAATCAAAAAAATATGAATATACCTTAATCGAGAAAATACGCAAAACATTAATTTCCGCAGATAAAAAATGTCAGCAATATAACAGTTACAAAAATCAAATTGTTATAAAAATCAAATTTGTATGTTTAAACATTATTTTTGAAAATAAGTTTAAAAAATAGTTTCGCAATATATATGCAAATAAATATTTTTTCAGTCCGCATTTGAACATATGATATTGGCAAACGAATTTGACAGTTGAGTACATAATTATATCTAAATTTATTGCTCATGGAGACTAAGCGTTACATATTTTTTTTTATTAATACTCGGTATTTATTTATTTATTTAAATTCATAGTAATATAAAAAACAACAAGGCCAAATAACTTACATTACAGATAAAAATGCCTTAAGTTCTATTACAAAATAAAAAATATACATATTCATATAGGAATAATACATTTCTGAATTAAATAGAAAACACATTTTTAAATCTTTTGATTGTTTTTTTTTTTTATCGAACCACAAAGAATATAAGATAGGGTTATTTACCAGGGGTCTCCACGTAGCAATATTTACTACCGCAATTGTCAAATTTGATTGCGTCCATAGAAATTGCGATGTGTAGACCGCAAATTGATATATGTAGCAATGCATTGCGCAATCATTGCTCTGCTGATTGGTTGAGCAATTATTGGCGCAATTAGCTGTCCGGTTAGTAATAATGATGTTGAACTTGGACCTTTTGGTGATTTCAATGGTAATTTTTCATTTGCTTGTGTAAATGAGAATGAGTTGTTTGATGCGATCTGTAGGATTAAATCAAAATCAGTTGGAACTGATGCTATTCCTATACAATTTATTAAGATTATTTATCCTTATATATCTCGAATTTTTATTCACCACGTTAATACAATTTTGACAACTTCCAAATTTCCTATGACATGAAAGATTGCCCGTGTGGTTCCTATTCCAAAGATATTAGGCATCACTTAAATGATGGTAGAGTCTCTGCGTTGGTTTCCCTAGATTTAGCCAAAGCATTTAACTCTATTAATTATTCAGTGATGTTATTGAAATTGAAGGGGTTATTTGGGCTTTCTTACACTGCTTGCAAATTAATTCTGTCTTATCTCATGGGACGGTTTCAATTTGTTGATGTGAATGACCAATATTCTAATTTGCTTCCTCTTAGCTCTGGAGTTCCCCAGGGATCAGTGTTAGGGCCCTTGCTCTTTATTCTATACATAAATGATTTACCAGCTTATATTGACTCAGGGAATTGCAAAGCCTTTTTATTTGCTGAGGACGTTATGCTGTTATTTAGTGGTAATAAATGTTGTCTAAATGAGCTCGTTTTGGAGATTAATTCAACTCTTCAACGTTTTTTATTTTGGTCATCTGCAATTTTTTTTTGCTGTAAATTTGTCTAAGACTAAGGCTCTTTTGTTTGGGGTACCTGATGGCTTTGAGTTAAGTCATAGTGTTTTTATTAATGGTTATTCTGTCATTTTTACTGATCATCTCAAATGTTTGGGTATTTTTATTGACAGGCATTTAAATTTTGGTAATCACGTTGATTATTTGTACCTTAGAATATCTAGAATTCTACGCAAACTTTATTCGATGGGTATTTACTTACCTTTTCGAATTAGGTGTAGTTTGGCTCATTCACTTTTGATGTCTATTGTGCTGTACGGTCTAGAAGTTGTGTCAGGTACACTTTCTTATAATTTGGTTAGATTAAATAGACTATTTAATATGATTGTGAGGTATGTTTTCCAGGTTCGTAGACGGGAGCATATTTCTGAATATTTCAAACGTTTTCTTTTCTGCAATTTTTCTTCTTATATTCGTTATCGTAACTTACTTTTTTTTTACAGGATCATTAGAAATGGGTTGCCTACATTACTTCCACAGATATTGATCCCTAGAATTAATACTGCTTTGTATGAAAGATCTTTTATAGTAAGAATTGCTCGGTACTGGAATTATTTGCCTCTAGAACTTAGATTTTTTTCTCAGTCTAATAATGCTTTCCGCCTTAAACTGCTAGGCTTTATCTGTGAATAATTATGTAATATTATATAATTGATATCTTATGAAATAATAGTTATTGTGATTGCTTTTTTCCATACCGCTGTTGGGATCAATTCATTCAGTCATACGTTTACTTTATTGAGCTTACTTTTTCGTTTTTGGGGTGGGAACCAATGATTGATTGATTAATTAATTAATTATGAGTAAATTAATAAACCGTTATCGATTTAAAATTAATGATTATAATGATAAAGTTTTTCTTTATTTTTTATTGTAAACATTTTTACATAATGAATTCGGGTTTTTCTGCTTTGTAATATATAATATATATATATATATATATATTAATTGGCCAAGAGTGGCTTTAAATAATGAATGAATAAATAAATAAATAAATAATTTCTTTGAAAATTTTCTTTGCAGAAACATAGGAAAATTAAAATAATCTTACCTAATAATAATACGTGGAGACTTAGCGTTATGGAATAAGTCTAACACATAACCCCCTACCTCTGCATGCACACACAAACTCTTTTTTCGAAATTTAAAAAAAAAAACTTTATGGATTATGCGTTGTCCACGACGCCGAATTGAGGTACCTAGATTTCATTTTATTGAAACATTTTTCATTAATAAAGACACGTTCTATCGTGTAACACCTAACCTACCATATTTCAAACTGTTTTTTAGGATTGCCAATAATTTTTTTTACAAATAGCGAATATTCAAATCTTGGGACATCCTTTTTTCTGTTTATCTTGTGTTTTTCGCTGTTTTGAAAAATTTCTAAATTTTTATAAAAATATTAGTTATGAGTAAAAAAGTGATAAAAATTGATTTGTCAATATTTTTTGATGATGAACGAAAAATGGCATGTGTTTTAGTCGATCACAATTGGAAAAGTGTAGCGTGCTTACAGAAAAGAGTGGAATTTTTATTTGGTGTTGATTCCGTGCTATTCCTCAGTAATGGATATTTTTTACCGCCACAAGAGTCAATTGAAATTTTTAATTTCTGTAATGAGCTTAAGTAAGTCCAAAACATAATATTAATTAAAAAAATATTTGATCTTAGGTTCTTATAATTAGAGCCTTTGTCCCTAACGAATCTCAGAAAAAGGGAAAAAAGAAAATTTGTAAAAAATTTAAGGAGATCGAAAAGTCAACCGAAGATTCTTATAGTGAAGATGTAAACATAATTGCAAATTTGGAACAACCTATAGAAGAATCTCAAAAAAAACGCAAATTCAACTCAATCGATGCAAAAGCGATTTCTTCAAATCAAGCTAAGCGTTCCAAAAAATGTGATTTCTCGGAAATCACAAGTACAAGCGAACAAATTTCACCAGCCATACCAAATCCAGTCGATGTCCTAAAAAGCAAAAACCTAAAGTCAAAAAAGTTAAAAATCTCAATTGAAACTTTAGATTACGAAAAGCCAATGCAGGAAAAGCAATTGTTTAAATATAATAGAGAATATGTTAATGGAAAGTTTTCAAATTTGGAGAAAAATACGTTGCTTCCTAAGTGTTCCAATACTCAGCTTCAAAAACATAACACTTCAACGCCAAAGGAAAAGGTGTCGAATATTTCGGAAATTAATGTTGAGAAGCTATGTAAGTTACAAATATTTATATTTTTAATAAAAGTAAAAAACCTTAAAGCCTTAAAAAAAGAACTGAATACTAAACTAAAAAAAATAATACATACTTAAACAAGGTGGGCCAAAAGAAGTCATCCAATGTTGTTTTTTTTTTAAATGAAAACCTTCATTCCATTTTTTGATTATGTTTATTTGAACCTTTAGAATTTTATTGGTCAAGTCGAGAAGATTAAATCGACCAAATAGGCGCCGTCACAATTGATTGCTATACGGGCTCGTTTTATAAAATTTTGCATTACTTCGGCGAGAACTTCGGGCGTCAGATTCTTGCACTCGTGTCGAATGTTGTCTTTGAGACTCATCGCTCATTATGATTTTGGCCGAAAAATCGTCCACTGCGGCCTTGAGATGATTATTCCGCGTTCTTGGAGAGTATGTCGCTCCATGACTTGTTCACTTGTATTCTACATCTATCTAGTTCACAGAACATCTAATATGGTGATTTCTTGTGGCCCACCTTGTACCATAAAGTGTTCGTTTTTAACTTCAAATTTGCTTTTTACTTCAAATTATTATATTACCTTGAATTTGATAAATATGTATACCTAATAAGGAAAAGAAATTTATCATAAGCCATAATATACGAACATAAAACTTATATAAACAAATATTTGGAGTTAGGAGCCAATAGTTTAAGTTTATTATACCCTTCACACAGTGAAAAAGGGTATATATAGGTTTGTCATTCCGTGTGAAATTTCTAAAATTTTCATTTCCGACCCCATAAAGTATATATTTTCTGAAAGCTTATGAATAGGGAATTCGATTAAGCTCTGTCAGTCTGACCGTCTGTCCGTGTGTATGTTGAAATAAACTTTTTGAAGCCCCCCGACATCGCTTGGATCCGGGTGAGGTATTAAACTATCAGAAATATTCGGGAGTAGATCGCTATTGAAAATCAGAAACATCGGTACATAAACAACTGAGATATGAGCAAAAACCCACGACCACCTCGATTTTTTTTCACAAAAACAACATTACAACAACAACATACATACATACAAACGTGTATACTGGTTAGAGAAAACGTGGCATCGAATCCCAGCTGAGCCAAAAAAAATTTTTTTTTATATTTTAAAAATTTTTTTTTAAATTTTTTTTTTTATTTTTTTTTATTTTTTATTTAATATATTATTTTAATTTTTATTATTTTTTTTTTAATTTTTTTTTTATTTTTTTTTTGTTTTATATTATTTACTAGCCAATTCCGGCGCGCGTTGCTACGCCCCTTCATGAATTTTAATCGCATTCTAAATTTTAATCGAATATCAAGTGCAAGGCTAAAAACTATAACTTTTTCTTTATGAGCGTGGCACTGCCCACTTTTCTAATTACGAAACTGTATAGTCATGACAGCTCAATAAGTGTGCAAAGTTTCAGAAAAATCGGTCCAGTGTAAGTACCTCAAAATGATACCTATTTTATGGGCGTGGCACTGCCCACTTTTCTAAATACGAAACTGTATAGTCATGACAACTCAATATGTGTGCAAAGTTTCAGAAAAATCGGGCTAGTGCAAGTACCTCAAAATGATACATTTTTTTTAATGGGCGTGGCACTGCCCACTTTTCTAATGACGAAAGTGTAAAGTCATGACAGCTCAGTATGTTTGCAAAGTTTCAGAAAATTCGGTCCAGTGCAAGTAGCTAAAACTGATAACTAATTTTTTATGGGCATGGCCCCGCCCACTTTTTCAATCACGAAATTATAAAGCCATGACAGCTCAATATGTGTGCAAAGTTTCAGAAAAATCGGTCTAGTGCAAGTACCTCAATATTAAAACTTTTTTAGGGGCGTGGCCCCGCCCACTTTTCTTATCACGAAATTATTTAGTCATGACAGCTCGATATGTGTGCAAAGTTTCAGAAAAATCGGTCAAGTGCAAGTAGCTAAAACTGATAACTAATTTTTATGGGCGTGGCCCCGCCCACTTTTTTCTACCCATAAACACTCCGAAACTGTAAAACTGATCGGACTCAAACTTTGGCAAGTTGTTTTACACATACCAGGGAGTGTTTATGAGTGGAAAAAAGTGGGCGGGGCCACGCCCATAAAAATTAGTTATCAGTTTAAGCTACTTGCACTTGACCGATTTTTCTGAAACTTTGCATACATATCGAGCTGTCATGACTTTCTAATTTCGTGATAAGAAAAGTGGGCGGGGCCACGCCCCTAAAAAAGTTTTAATTTTGAGGTACTTGCACTTGACCGATTTTTCTGAAACTTTGCACACATACTAAGCTGTCATAACCATATAATTTCGTGATTAGAAAAGTGGGCAGAGCCACGCCCATAAAAAAAGGTTATAATTTTCAGGTACTTTCACCAGACCGATTTTTCTGAAACTTTGCACACATATCGAGCTGTCATGATTTAAAAATTTCGTGGTTAGAAAAGTGGGCAGTGCCACGCCCATAAAAAAAAGGTATCATTTTGAGGTACTTGCACTGGACCGATTCTTCTGAAACTTTGCACACGTATTGAGCTGTTATGACTTTACAATTTTGTGATTAGAAAAGTGGGCAGGGCCACGCCCATAAAAACAATTTTAATTTTGAGGTACTTGCACTGGTCCGATTCTTCTGAAACTTTGCACACGTATTGAGCTGTTATGACTTTACAATTTCGTGATTAGAAAAGTGGGAAATGCCACGCCCATAAAAAAAATTATAGTTTTTAGGTTTTTGCACTTGATATTCAATCAAATTCAGAATGCATTTCGATTCATTAAGGGGCGTAGCAACGCGCGCCGGGTTTGGCTAGTGCATTATAAATACAATAAATAAAAAATGAATTTTTTATAAAAAATAATAATAATAATAAAAAAAAATAATAATAAAAATAATAATAATAATAAAAAAATTAGAAAAATAAAATAAATTAAAATTGAAAAATTGTTGGTTGGGTTTTTGAAAAAGTTTTTTATAGTTTTTTTGTTTTATTTTTGAATTCTCATTTTGTTAATGAGAATTTAAAAAATAATTAAAATATAAGTAATAAATATAAAACAAAAAAAAAAAAATTAAAAAAAAAATTAAAAAAAAAATAATAAAAATATAAATAATATATTAAATAAAAAATAAAAAAAAATAAAAAAAAAATTAAAAAAAATTTTTGGCTCAGCTGGGATTCGATCCCACGTTTACGTTAACCAATATACAAGTTTGTATGTATGTATGTTGTTGTTGTAATGTTGTTTTTGTCAAAAAAAAATCGAGGTGGTCGTGGGTTTTTGCTCATATCTCAGTTGTTTATGAACCGATGTTTCTGATTTTCAATACCGATCTACTTCCGAATATTTCTGATATTTTAATACCTCAGAAAAACAGACGGACAGAATGACAGGGCTTAATCGACTCCCCTATTCATAAGCTTTCAGAAAATATATACTTTATGGGGTCGGAAATGAAAACTGTAGAAATTTCACACGGAATGACAAACCTATATATACCCTTTTTCACTGTGTGAAGGGTATAAAAAGACAAATTTAAAAATGAATGCTAGGCTTCCCTAATTATAATTAAGTTGCAACATAAATAGTAGTTTGAAAGTTACATATGAGTATACCGATAAAACGGATGATTAAATCGTAGCTGGATTCGAAAATGCATTCCACTCGGCTAATATCGGAATAGTTTTTTAATATTTTTAAAGCCTCTTAGGTTTTTTTTTTTATTTAACTATGAACTTATATAAATAAATAAATGATTACAATTTAATTTAACAAATGTGTCAGGAAGTTTAATAATGGAAAAAATTAACTTTAGCCGGAATAAAAATCATTTATAATAAATTTAATCTTTGGTAATTAAATTTTAAAGCCTCTTAGGTTTTTTTTTTATTTAACTATGAACTTATATAAATAAATAAATGATTACAATTTAATTTAACAAATGTGTCAGGAAGTTTAATAATGGAAAAAATTAACTTTAGCCGGAATAAAAATCATTTATAATAAATTTAATCTTTGGTAATTTTTTCAATAAATTATAACATAATTAATTTTTTTCTTGAAAAAATTTCTAAATTCATCGTAAATTTCTAACAACTTTTATAAATAAAGACATTTTTTAGGTCTAGTAATTTTTTAAATTTCCGTTTTTGTACTTCTAAATAATTTTGAAAATTCCACCCTACAGTTACCGATAAAACCAACGAAACCGAAGAATATCTTTCTGTTATACCTTCGTCGACATTTTTAAACGAAACTCAAATGTTGGAACAGCACCAAAATGCAAACCGTATGACTCATTCACATAATGTTAGCAATCCCTTTAGGAAACAAAAAACGAGTAAAGCTCACATGTATTTTGACGAAAGTGGCGAAGTGATAAATCGCACTAATAAGTCAAACAAAAAATCAATACTAAAAGATAAAGAACCCAAAACTATTGTTATATTCCGTTGCCCTTTAACGGATGTTACCAACGGTGCACATTTACAAAAACCTAGAACTTTTCATTTAAAGCCCAAAAATATTGAAAATGATAAAACAAAAACTCAAAAAGTGGAAATAAAGGAGCACATTGTGTTACAATCTAGCAATTTATTACTAAATTGTGCAAACGATAATGAAATGACTGAAGGTAAAAAAAAGGAGTCGACTTCTGAAACGTTACGTGCACAGAGCACGAATAACTTGCCTAGAAAGGGTTTTTCAAACGACATAATAGAAAATACTACAGCTGCTGAAAGTGATAACAATGCATTGGATATAAGTGTCAACCAAGATATGAAATTAAATCACAATAACGATACAAGTATAACACACAGCCAGAATAATTCCCAATTGGAGCAGCTAACAAATGTAAATGAAACGAGTAATATGTCGCTGGATTGTGTTGACTTGGGTCTTGAAATAGGCGAAGACGCGAAGAAGACACAAAAAAAAGACACAAAACAATCGAAATTGAAAACAAATTCTCTGGATAAATTTGATTTAACTGTAGATGATGATTTATCATCTGATGTTGAGGAAATATCGGAGATAATAGATTTAAATGAAACTGAAGACAATAATGACAATTCTATAGAAACGTCTAATAACTTAAACATTATAAAAGTTCATCAGATTTTACCCTTCTCTACGGATATGACCGATTTACCAAATATTGGTGATATAATCATTTTTAAGGTAAGTAGCAGTCAGTATATGTGACAGCGCATAGAGAAAGGGACCTAAGGGTAAAAAAAAACAATTTTTACTTTTTTTTTATGTGGACAATATCTGAGCATCGAATGAGACCGATCCCATGCCCCAAAAGTTTTCCCTCCCAGGGACCTAACTGTACAATTTATTTTTTATCATTTTTTCCCCTACTAAATTAACAAAATAACATGATTTTACGAATCTACAAAAAATTTATTTTTTTCCTTATGAACAATTTAAAAACATTAAAAAATCATTTAATCTTTAAAATGGCTCTCCTGAACAAAACCTGTTTTTACCCTTAGGTCCCTTTCTCTATGCGCTGTCACATATACATATATAAGTTACTTGGATAATATGTTCACAGGGAACATAGGCCGTCATACTAGCAGTCAGTAACTTTGTAAAAATATTATTACCAATTTTTTTTTTCTTTACAAGATTCCGTATGAAGATAAGAAACAACAAAGGGTTTATACCAATTATATAGCTGGAAAAGCTGAATATATTAACAAACGCACAAAAGTTATTAAAGTTTTAATTATTGGTAAGTATCTGCGTAAAGTTAAAATGTTTTTTTGGATAATTTATTCTTGATTACATAGATGGTGCTACAGAGCTGAGCTCTGTACCAAGCCAATTTATTTGCAATTTGGATGAATCTCATGATCATATCACTCATGTACAGCTTAAGCTAAGTGAGATGCTTGAACCGAAATTACTTTTAATGTCTAACTAAATAAAAGTAAGCAAGAAAAATGTCAAGGATCCACTGATTAAAATAAAACAAATACGTCCATGTTCGTAACTCCAAATCAAATTAAATCATTCAGAATTGTCATAGCATTTTTTTGGTATTATTAACAACAACTCTACAATACGAATGATTTAATTTCACACGAAATGCAGAACATAAGCGATAATGTAAAATTTTATAATTTATATTATTTTATTAAATATTTTTAAGTTTTAATATAATATATAATAAAACTTTAAATAAAATAATTTATAAGAAGAGATCTATATAGTTGTGCATAACAATTTTTTAACATCAAGATCATAGGAGGAAACATACATACATAGTTTGTTGCTAGTCATAAATACATAGCTGTATCCGGCAAACATTATAATGCCATTAAAAAAATTTCAATCTGATAATTGGTTTAGGTACGCATATACATATGACAACCATTAATTTTTCATACATACATATGTATTTCATTAAGTTGGTTAAATGTATGGATAAAATTCGAGTAGAATTTTGCATTCGACCGTTGTTTTTCTATTTCTAAACACAAATATATGCTATTATGAATTCAATTGAATGAAAATCACAATAGTGTTATTCTTTATCGAAAGCGCATTATAATATTAAATGAAAAACCTTGCATTTATTAATCAATTTGGCTTTTGGTGTTGACCTTTTGACCGTCTTGCAAAATTACCCTAATGCGCCGTATATAGATCATTTAATATTATTGATGCAAAATGATTTTTTTTTTTAATTCTTAGATCAGTCCAAGGTATATTTATTTATCAGGTAGTCTTGATTCGTCAGCTATTTTTTTTCTTTACTATTTTTAATTTCAGCTGTGAAATTCCATAGATAAAACAATTTTCTGTCTTCTCCCATTTATTTAAAAAAGCGGTTACCTGATGAATAAATATGCCTTGGATCCGACGTTTACAAGATGGTACATATAGTACATATATTGTCTTTTTTTAACGTTTGAGTTTAGAAATATATGTGGACCAGTTCTTTTCTAACAGTATATCGATAGTCACAAATAGAAATCCCCTAACTCAAATAATTGTAACTTTACAGGAGAAGGCAAAAACGTAATAGAAACCGTAGTTTATCATAATGTAATTTCTTTTGAAAAATTGCTTATATAACTGTTATATTTAATACTATTGCGTTAAATTTTCGTGTCGAACTGTATTTGTGTGAAGTGTATTGGAATCACCGAAAAACTCAATTTCGTAAAAAATACGAATTAGGGCCTTTCTACTTGTGACCATCGATATCTTGAATTTTTAAATAATAAAATTTTATAAATTTTTGGGTAAATAAGAAATTAATTTGGCTCGGACAGTGTTAACAATTTCCGATGTATTATGATAATTATTTCTTTTCCATATTACTTATTTATTTGATAATGATTCTTTTAATTATTTTGTTTTGGTAGCTTTCTTTAGGAAGACAGTCAGATAAAAAGTAAGCAATGCTTAATTATGACCAGAATAATTAATTATGTACAAGCATGTAGTTAATAATAAAATGTATTTACATATATGTATGTAAATCCATTTTTATGTATATATGCATACATATATGATGTACATATAACTATATTATAGGTTTATGCGTTCATAAGTAATTTTATAAACGGTTTTGTTAAAATATTTTTAATCTATTTTTAATACAATAGAATACAATAGACCAAAGATATATAACATTTAATCTTTATGTTTTCTTAAAATTTCTATGTTGACGAACATAAAAAATTTAAAAATCTTTGGTTAGAAAAAATATTAAAAAAAAAAATTAAAAAATCAATCAATTAATGTTTTATAATACTTAATTATATCTATTCATATTAAATTAAAATTTTTCTTAAAATACAAGTTCCCTAGTCTCAGCTAGATATTCTTGTAGACCCGGCGGTATAGACATTTTTACTATATCTTCTGGTTTCGTTGAACGCTGTATAGAACGACGACACAAATCCTGTAATTTTGGCATGTTTAGATAGCGGCTAAGAGGATATTTTAAAATAACTGGAAACGGTGGTTGCATTTCATTTGGTACTTTAACAAAACAAACAAAATTGTCATTTGTACAACGATACAGAATGTCTTCAATCATTTCGACTATGGACTCGTATTGTAGTTCCTCAAAATGCCAATAATCGTTGCGATATTCGAGACGATAGTGTAGAGTAACATTGATAATACGAAATGAGAGGGTAAATTGACAGCCACTAGTCTCTGAGTCGCGTACCAAAAATGAACCGGTAGGTTTGTCTGTTAATTGTTTTTGGGCATCGCGTCGTGATATTTCGCCCCAATACCACACTTGACTGGAAGAAAAAAAAATTCAGTAGTTTAATATAATTTTATTTATTTTTATACCCTTGAATTGTAGTGCTAAAGATATGTATATCTTTGTCATTCCGTTTATAATTACAAGCTTTTTGTATTGTACATAAATAAATAAAAATATTCATTTCCTAACCGAGTAAGCATATATTTTCTAAAAGCCTTTTAATAAATAAATAAATAAATAAATAAATAAATAATAGAGAAGTCGATTTATTTCCTTTGTAGAAATTATAGGGACTGAATCGCTATTGAAATCAAGAACAATCGCCCCATAACAAATAAACAAGACAACTCTTCGGATAATTATTAGACACGTTGGCTACTATGTGTTTTTTAAATAAAATATGCCTTGAGGGCTCGTAAACAATTTTAAACAAAACCGTCCCTAATCAGCAAAAACTTTGAAAAAATATATGTATATCTTTTAAAAAATATATGTATGTATCTTTATTAAATATATCAAGTTTCTAAAGCTCGTAAATTATTTTTGGACACGCTTATAACATCAAATAAGATGAAATTTTACCTATCTTCATGGAGGTAAATGTTATTCATGAAATGAGATCTCAAATGGTGTAAAGATAACATTAAGCAATTTGTTATATGGGTCTTTTGAGTGAAGGTTATTTCTGTGTTATGTATATTTTTAAAAAGTTTAAGTAAATTTTAAATCTGTGGGCCTTTTGTAACTCAGTTTTGACCACATAGAAGTATTGAATAGAAACAAGTTTTAACAAGTTCGTATGTCTACATTCATGCAATTTTAAAGATTCTTAATTGTACTATTTAAGAAGTTTTTAATACCTTCAATTCGGGAATAAATTATCAATTTAATAAAAAGGGACACAAAATCGAAACGTTTTTTTGGAAAGAAAAAACGGCAAAGTTTTACAATACAAATTAATTACCAACCTCAACATTTCACAACTGGCTTCGTACATTATTAAATTTGGACCCTCTTTACGTTCAAGCCATTTCTTTCGAATGAAACGCTTAAAATCGTTTGTAAAAGGCATTATATCACTGTCGTCGGTGGAAAGATCAGCTATTCCACAGTTAATGCTGCTGCTGCGCTTAAAATTAAAATGCAATGGTTCGTGTATCGGTGAGTGTGTGAGGAACTCGAAAGAGGCATCTGTGGTGGCACCATCAATCGAAGAGTGTTTGTGACGTCTCAGAGATGGAAAACGTAGACCCATTCGCTTTCGGAAACGCTGAAATGCATTTTTTTCATCTTTACGTTTGCGAGCATTATTGCTGCTACAGCTTGGTGCATCAGCTGATATAAACTTGTCAGTGTTAGACAGGTCATTATCATTGCAAGACCTCAATAGGGGTTCGTTATTGTTGTTAGACTGTAAATAGCTGATAGAAATGGATGCAGTTTGCTGATTATCTGAACAAGTAATTTCTTTGGATTCTATAGCAACTGATGTTATTGTTGGCATTGGTGGTTGTTGTGTTGACGAGCTTGTACAATTTGTTGATGCATTTGTTTTATTACGCCTGGTTAATGAATGAAACCATCCTCCTTTCTTTTCCTTAGTTGACGTCGATGCGATCATTGTCACCGGTGATGTTGTTGTGGGCACTCCAACTGTTTCTGTTGAGCTATTACTTATCTTACAATTCATTTCTTTATGTTTGGAGTAATACTAATGTTCCTTATTTTATACTCTTTTTACGGGTATATTTTTTCACTATATTAGTGTGTCCTTTATTGATTTGAATTTTAAAACTCCCTTTATTGATATATTTTTTAATTTAAATCTAGTCACTTTTATTAAATAAGTTTAATTTTTTATTGGATAAATAATGATTAAATGAACAAAAATGCATTAATTTTGTTGAAATAACAATTATTATTGTAGTATGTTTTTGTTACATTTTGCTTTCATTGCTTTATTTTCAGCGTTGTCAACTTTAAAATTTCAAAAAGCACCTAAACCCCTAAAAAAGCGCGTAATTTTCATAAAAAATCACTGAGTTTAAAATGTGTACAAATTTAACTTTACATTTGCTAATATAATCATTACTTAAAAAAAATTAAAGCTTTTAGATGCCAGTTGCCCCCTAAAATAAATTATTTTACAAATGGCAATAAGACTGGAGTTTTGATTGATATCGATAATCGAAATACAAGTCTAAAGATATTCTGTTCTTTATATTATTAGGCCAAGACATCCAAATGTACTATCAATGCAAATATTAACCTTATCAGGGTGTCAATTTGTGCTCTAAAAAATTTTAAAATGAAAAGTATTTGCATATTAATTTCTCTTTTTTTATTTTCACCAAGGTTTGATCAACTTGAAACTTTACTTACAAAATAAATTGTCGTAACAATTTCATTTTATAAAAAGTAGGTGGTTTATGTCTCATAAACCATACAGGATATCAACAAACCAGTATCGGAAATAAGTTACAATTAATAATAAACAAGCAAAACACTCAAATAACAGAAACATTGTATACTATCAATCCTTATAATCTTCTTAATTATTAGTTTTAGTATCATAAGCTGAAAGTATTATCAACATAATATCATTTTACAATGAGTAAATATTTTTTAGCTTTGTTAAGATACAAAATACGTAAGGGTAATTAAAGATATTTACCCTTACAAAAATTGTTTTCAATTAAAAAAATTATTTTCAAATTTAGTATTTGGTGTCACCGAAATAAAAATAAAAGCACTAAAAACTTAAAAAAAAATCACCAAGCACTAACTCGCAATTTTTTCGCTTCCAAAATGTTAAAAATCACCAAAAACGGTGATAAAATCACCGAGTTGACAACGCTGTTTATTTTAAAGTGTACAGGGTTACCAAGACATAAATAGTATCTACTGCAGTATTTAAATGAATGCATTAAATACGGCACTTTCATGTAATTTATCTCTTTTCTTGTTGCAAGCAATTTTAATACAAAGAATTTTTAATTGTGATGAGAGAAAAATCTGGAAAAGTATGTTTTAAGCGACACTAGCCGAGTGGATTGCATTTTCAAAACCAGCTACGATTTCATCATCAACACTCATTGATCGGTGATTTCGTGTTGGCTCTATATATCATTTATTTAACTCCCAAGTTTTTAAGTTAATTGAACTCGAAAACTAATTTTTTTTACTTATTATACCCTCCACACAGTGAAAAGGGTATATATAGGTTTGTCATTCCGTGTGAAATTTCTACAATTTTCATTTCCGACCCCATAAAGAATACATTTTCTGAGAACTTATGAATAGGGGAGTCGATTAAGCTCTGTCAGTCTGTCCGTTTGTATGTTGAAATCAACTTTTTGAAGCCCCCCGATATCGCTTGGACTCGGGTGAGGTATTAAAATATCAGAAATATTAGGGAGTAGATCGGTATTGAAAGAAACATCGGTACATAAACAACTGATATATAAGCAAAAACTCACGATCACCTCGATTTTTTTTCACAAAAACAACATTACAACAACAACATACATACATACAAACGTGTATACTGGTTAGAGTAAACGTGGCATCGAATCCCAGCTGAGCCAAAAAAATTTTATTTTTTTTATATATATTTTTTTTTTAATTTTTTTGAAAAATTTGTTTAAAAATTTTTTTTTTAATTTTTTTTATTATTTTTTAATATATTTTTTTTATTTTTTTTTTAGAAACATACGTAAACTCAATTTATAATTTTACAATGGTTAATTTTTTATATGTATGTTTTTTACATGTATGTACATATTTCATATGAGATGAATGGTGATACAAACTATTGTTATTGCATGACTACAGGTTGTGAAGGGTATATAAGATTCGGTACGGCCGAATATAGCACTGTTACTTGTTTTTTTTTATATATTATTTACATTTTTATTATTTATTTATTTATTCATTTCGTAATATAAAGCCTTCGTGGCCAAAATAACAATATTACATAGTAATAAAGCCTGAGATTCAAAAGTATTATATTATATTAACAAAGATAAGAAATAATGAATTAAATAAGCATACAATAGTTATCACCATAATAATTATTATAGTAGATTGAGGGCTCCCCAGCCATAAAAATCTAATCACAATTAAAATTTAATATTAAAATTAAAAGAAGGTCCTATCCAGTAACAATACACATAAACTAAACCCATGATACAAAATCTTATTAGGATAAAGAATCAAAATAATGATGCAAAAGTTTTAACCGAAAAACATTGTTGGAATCTGTTTTTTTTATAGTTTTTATTGTTTTTAATATTTTTTTTGTAATTTTTTTTTTGGAAACATACATACAACCGTAAAACGGTCAGCGCTTAATCTCCTTTATTCATAAGCTTTCAGGAAATTATGCTTTATGGGGTCGGAAATGAAAATTGTAGAAATTACAAACGGAATTACAAAGCTATATGTACCCTTGTGCACCACAGGTGAAGGGTATAAAAAGTTTTACAATAATTTTTATAAAGAAGCAACATTATGATAATACAGTTTCCATTAAAATGATTTACTTTATAATTACGGCCATATTTAAAAAATATTTTTTATGGATAAGACAGTGCATTTCCTTTTTTTATTATCTACATAATGTGGGAATGTTTTAAAAATGTTTAACGAGATTTTAACTGAATTTTAAAAACTAAAAAATATTAATTAACTGCATTAAACATTGCTTTAAATTATAGAAATAAAAATTAAGAAAAAAAAAAAAATAAAAATTTCCTTTTGGGGCTATTGAAGCGCACCGGGTTAGCTAGTCTTCAATATTGCAAATTGTTTCTTCTTTTATAATTATATCGATTTCTTCAGAATTTTCCGAATTATTATCCACATTTATATTTTCTTCTGGAACCTCTTCGTTGCCGGTGTATAATTGACCATTTCTTTCCATTTCTGGAGTTTCCAGTTCGTCATTAAAACGGTAAGCACTAAATTCTCCAATTTTTTGGCCATCCACATAATGGAAAGAGGTAAAACATTGTTTGCATAAATAGGCCGGATCTTGTAATTGTCGATTACTACCTTCCACAACGAAAATATAATTAAATTTTCCACATATATTACATGGTCTCGAATTGAAGCGACTAATTGTTAATACAAATGGATAGTAAGACAGAGAGGAAAAAAGTTGCAAGCTGGGATTTGTTATAACTTCAATGTTTGAGAAGACAAAAACATGTTCACAGTTACCATGATGTTGGTAGAGCTGTGGAAATCCTAAGCTGACTGTGAGATCGATAAAACGAGTTTTCTCTAATCGTGCTACTTTAAAATTCAGATGAGATAAGCCTTTAGCAGTTTTTGCCCAGGTCCGAATCGTTTTAGAGTAATCCTCATTTGATTGATTGCGCTTATCGTTATAAAATGTATCTGTTATAAAGAAGAATCCTGGATCCCTATCTTTAGTTGGCAAAGGAGCGTCAGGATGTTCGCTGATATCGAAAAATCGTTTATTATTACAAACACAATATATTTTATCTCGTAATTCACTCAGAAAATTCCTTCCAAGGCAGACAAATTCTTGTGAAAAAACGGGCTTTTCTAAAGTGCGACCAATATGAGTGGCACGTGCAGGACGATAAAATCGTATGTATATTAATATTTCTTCACCAGGTTGCAAGTTGTGGGATGCACTTTCCAAGGATTCAGGATGTTTCATCAATGTGTAAGATTCTCTAGAACGTTGAAAAGCAGTAGGCTTTTTGCATTGTTTATGTTTGGTTAACACATCAAACGATTTCAATTTAAGACTTTTTATATCGATGTTTCCAGTAACCTGTCGAGGTATTTCGAAGGACCCGGGGACAAATTCTGCAATACGCGGATCATCAGGCTGCTTAAGGTGGTCGAGAGAACAGCTTTTCTGAATAGTATTGCATTTTTCAGAATCGGCTGTAAGGTGCATCATATCCTGTATGTTTATTTGATAACATGGTATTGTAAATGGTGGCTTAAACATTTGTTTATAATTTAGTAGAAAATCTTTTAAATTTATAGGAGTTCGCATAGTTTGTCCTAAGATTTCTTCCATTTTAATGTTTGTTCTGTAAAAGAAAAACGCATTATTAATTAAAATACAAAATTAAACTTTTTTTTGATATTGCACTACTTTTTCAGTAGGTATTTTCTAAAGTAAGATTAAAGTTTAATTTTGTATTTGAATTTAAGTTTTCAGTACTACACAACACATAACAATTATTCCCATACACGTTCTTAGAAAATGTAAACAAAGTATGTTCAATTGATTTTTTATATAAATAAAGTTTTTTTATTGGTTGCAGTTATTTATATTTATAACTCGATTCATTATCAAAATATTTATTAAACTATTACGTTTACAAAAAGGCGCAAAAAATATTAATAGTTATACTAATTTGAGCAGCAAATCATATACGTTTGACGAAGCCAAATATTTACAAGGAAACGTCCTCAATAAAAAAATATATATTTTTAATTTAAAACAAATCTTTTTCTTTTCACTGAGGATCATTTTCTTTCGGGAATTGTTTAATTGCTTCTTCATACGTTATATTTAATTTCAAGCTGTCTTCAATTTGTATATCTGTGGAGTTATCTTCTTCTGGATCCTCTACATCCTCCTTCTTTTCAGGAACCTTTTCGACATAAATTCGCTGAAAATTAAGAACTTTGTTTGTTTTGTCGATTACTTTAAATTTTTGGCGAAAGCTTTGCTCGTAAAGTGGATCTGGCGGTGTAGCATCAAGATCTTTTTCGAAAAAAACATCAGTTCCCATAGAATAATCGTATGTTCCTATAAAATAATATAAGGAATTAATAAAACAAAAATTAAATAAATTTTAAACGACTAAAGTTTCTATTTGTAAGTAGCAATTTAATAATGTAACAATTTTAATAAATTTTGCTTACCTTTAAAAATATTGCCATTTATTTCAGCTATTGGATTTTTACTTTCTATGCCAATTATTTTTATGGACGATTTTTCATCGGACAATTGTTCCGGAAATATTTGATTTTTAAAATCAGCAAATACCAAAAACTCTTCTTCTTCATATTCTGAATCACTCATTTTTAACTATTTATTACTTTAAACGTCTCACTGTGTCAAGAATCTATTTGTGTTGCAAACAAATATCTGGCAACACAAATTATACTGTCAAAACTTGACGAAATAGAAAATAATTTCTTTTTTCGTTTGTGTGCGTTTATGAAAGGCGGATTTTTTTGCTCTTGAGATTGCAAATAAATAAAATATTTTCGGTAATTTTTAGAAACTAAATGTATTTTTGTGTTAATTTTTAAATAAAACTTACCTTGCTTTTTTAAAGTGTTGTCTATCAAAAATATATATTTATTATACAAAAAATTAACGCGTTGTGTATCCTTCACGTTTAGATTTCGCCATCAACAGCAGCACACTCAGTACCACCATTTTGGGCGAATTTGGGTTTTTTTATTTAAAAAATTGACAGCAGCAAATTCGGCGAAGAAAAAATATTAAAAAGTACTAGAGAATAAAGAGAAACGAAAGAAAAAGTACAACGTCATTTTATAAAATATACATACTTATAGTAGAAAAAGGACGCTTTCAATATCAAAGAATACTTTAATTATTATCTTATTTTTAACGCTAAAAGTAAATAAATTAAACAAAAAATGGCTGATGAAGATTTATCGTTGAACGAAGATCAACTGTTGGAGAATTTGGATGAGGCCAATGGTGAAAATGAAACAGAATTAGTAAACGAGGTAAGAGTGTGCTGCATACATAGATACCTGTATGTATGATGGAAAAAAGAAAAATTTGCTTTGCGTATAAAATTTAGCGCAAAAAAGATAAAGGAATAAAATCAAGTTTTGAGCAAAGCTTTTTGTATCTTGTAGATACATATATGGTATCGAAAGAAATGTGATTAGGTAGATGTTGGTGTTACCATATTATAATTTTATGTGTACCTTGGTGGATAATTTGTAATAAAAATAGTGGCGGTGTTTAGTAAATAAAAAGAGGTTAGAGTGAATGTAATAATATTCGAATTAATTTTAGGGCCGTATTCATAAAAAATATTTTAGGTTTATTATAGGCTTATTTGACAGATATTGTAGAGAAATTTGTCAAATAAGCCTTCAATAAAGCATAAGCTGTTAATAAGAATGAATATGAACCAATATGGCCAAAAAAATATATGGTATTAGTTAAAAAATATTTAAATGTAAAATTAGGTTTTATCGAAAATTAAAAAATATTTAAATGTTAATTAGGGGTTTTTCAAAAATAATTAGAATGCTCTTAATTGCAAATGGTCTCCTTATTCAGTATGTCATAGTTTATTGAAGTTATTAGTTTACAACTTTACAGTTACCATTGTGCTTGATATTTATATATATATTATTATTATTATTATTATATTTATTAGTAGTATTTAAAATACTTTTGAAATAAGTTTCTAAAATTACATTTCAAAGAAAAAATAAAAAATAGTATAGCAACTGATTAAAAATTAACAATTTATTATAAAATTTACAGCTTTTTTTCTAAAAAAATTTTTATTTATTTCACTCTTAATATTATTTGGCATAGTATTGTAAAAATTAAGTCGTTTGTAAAATAGTGATTTCTGCATTGTACTTGTTTCCGCGCGCCTTGTTCTAAAATCTAAGGTATTTCTCATATTGTAAGGTTGAACCTCTCCAACATATCTTATTTGTTCAATTATATGCATATATAATTTTATTTTTTAATTTAAAAAAATGATAACTGTACGACACTTAGGATGAACCAATTGTTATACCCTTCACCTTTGGTGTACAAGGGTATATATGACTTTGTTTTTTTAATGTGTTGGTTGTTAGGATAAAAATGGTCCGTTTAAATTTTACTGCCTAACTACATTACATTCTTAAAAAAATTTTGGTTAATAAATAAATAAATTCTGTATAATAGTACATTGTTTTTAATTGCAATTACATATATATAATGTGGTCAAGGTCGATAAATTAATATTCATTTATAGGTATTTTAAAAATAATAAAAAATTCTTATAATATTCCTATGTATAGGCATTTCTGTAGTTATTTAAACAACAAACGTATTTCTACCTTGAGTCAGTATCCTAGCTTATCCTTATTAAATGGATTTTTTCCTCGTAGATATAGGGCCAATTCAAAGTTGACTCTCATATTGTACTATATCATATAATTCATATTAATATGACTAGTGACTTTGAACACCTTTTGTTAACAACTTATGTATTTAATACAAGAAAGAAGACAAAGAGATGACGCTGTTAAAAATTGTATGTATACAGGAAAGAAGAAAATAGAAAATATTCTCTCTGAGAGGTGAGAAGCGAAGAAATTCTCTCTGAGAGACAGTATGGTTAAAAGTATAACATAAACAATTTCTTATACATAGGAAACAAATGTGTAAAGTCATATTATTTTTTTTGTATGGAAATTACTAACAAAAATTTTAAGCATGCATAAAATAATATGAAATAGTACAAATACGACTGATATGCAACCACTTTGAATTGGCCCATAGTTTTAAGTTTTCGTCACAAATTCTAGAACGGATCTAAGTTTGGCAACTGCGTCATTTTCTCCTCACTTATATACCTACCTTGAGGACCTTTGCCATTAGGAAATAAAAACAGCCACCGTTTTCTATCATATAAAGTTACTGTTCGAACATTTATTTTTATGGAAGTGCAACGTCACAAATGGATCTATCCATCTATAGATGGTGCTAAGTTTTACGCTTTAAAAGATTTTTTATTTCTATTAGTTATTTCTTGGTTTGAAGCATCCTATAATAGATTTTTTGTAGCTTATGTTATCTGTAGGCAGTTTTTTAAGAATTTCTCTTAGTTTGTTATTGATAATAGCATTAAAAACAGCAACTTGGAAAATATGAAATTAACAAATATGAGCTGTTGCAGGTTAGAGACGTAATTTGAATGTCAATGATTTTTTAGCTAAAGATTCTTTAAAAGAAAATTGGACAAAGACATAAGTTTAACACTCATCATATAAAAGCCCTATAACTTTAAAAAAGTTGTTTACGTAGATTTTTAAAGACTATCAGAGAATGGAGTATGGCAACATTGATAGACGCCAAAATTGTCAGTTACACAAAACAAACTTTTCGTTGTTTTTTTGCGTTTCTTTATATATACCATCATAATCGATTTTAAGTTTGGTACTGCAACAAATTTGGGCGTGTGATTACCAAAATTATTTTTATATTAAGCGCAGACTATTTTTTAAGAAATTTCCTTTTCTTTTATTTTTATTTTAATTAATAACAAAAAATATAGGAGGATAACAATATGCAGATTGATCCCGAATTAGAAGCTATAAAAGCTCGTGTTAAAGAAATGGAAGAAGAAGCTGAGAAAATAAAACAAATGCAGTCGGAGGTGGACAAGCAAATGGCCGGTTCGACAACGGGCTTAGCTGCAGTGCCTTTGTCGTTAGAAGAAAAACAGGAAATCGATACCCGTTCTGTTTATGTGGGTAATGTTGACTATGGTGCATCGGCCGAAGAGTTAGAGGCACACTTCCATGGCTGTGGTACAATCAATCGTGTGACAATATTGTGTAATAAAGCAGATGGTCATCCCAAAGGATTTGCCTACATTGAATTCGGTTCCAAAGAATATGTTGAGACTGCATTGGCCATGAATGAGACCTTATTTCGTGGTCGTCAGATAAAGGTAAATGAAATTAATGTCAATTATGTGTATTTGGTTTGCTAAAGTATTCGTGTGCTTGTGTTCCAAAATTTTTTTAGGTTATGTCCAAACGTACAAATCGTCCTGGTCTCTCTACTACCAATCGTTTCCCCCGTGGTAGTTTTCGTGGTCGGGGTGCTTCTCGGGTCTCTCGGGCCTGTTGTCATACTACCACATTCCGTGGCGCCCGTCGTCCAATGTAAGTGTTAGTTTCTCTTATTAGATAATTCCAATATATGTATGCCTGTTGCGATCTTATTTACTTATACCTTATTGACTTTGGTTTCAGAAGAGGTTATCGTGGACGTGTTAATTACTATGCTCCTTACTGATTAATATTCTTACCTACTTTTAATGGTAAGTACGAATAAGCATTTTTGTCTGCATGTTTTATTTTTTATTTTAATATTAATGTTATTTTAATTTTTTTAAATCCATTTTTTAACAATGCTTTACTTAAGTCTAATTAAAGTAACTTAGATACAAATAAATCATACATATGTAGCTTAATTGTATAATTCATAAAAATTATCAAAGGTTTATAAAGGATTTATAAAACTTTTTTTTTCCAAAAATGTTTTATGTATGATAAGGCTTGATAATTTTTAACAATAAGGGAATACACAAAACAGTCAAATAGTATATGAAAAATTGAGGCCTTTTTATACCCTTAAAAAAGGGTATATATAGGTTTGTCATTCCGTGTAAAATTTCTACAATTTTCATTTCCGACCCCATAAAGTATATACATATTTTCTGAAAGCTTATGAATAGGGGAGTCGATTAAGCTCTGTCAGTCTGTCCGTGTGTATGTTGAAATCAACTTTTTAAAATTTTTTTTTATTTTATATGTATATTTATATTTTTTTATTTTATATTTATATTTTTTTATTTTATATTTATATTTTTATTTTTTTATTTTATATTTATATTTTTTTTTAAATTTGTTTATATTTTTTTTTTGTTTTATTTTTTTTAACACACATAAGTAAATTTATAATTTTACAATGGGATGTTTTTATATATGGATGTTTTTTATATGTATGTTTTTTATATGTATGTATGAACGTATTTCATATGAGATGAATGGTGATACAAATTATTGTTATTGCTGACTACGCGTTGTGAAGGATATATAAGATTCGGCATGGCCGAATGTAGCACTCTTACTTATTTATACTTAAGTGTAGTTTTCTTAATTTTTATTTTTGGGATTAAAAATAAATAATTTTTTTTTCAATTTATGTATATACATACATAAAAAAAATCAAAAAATAACGATTGCATTTGATTTTTATTTTTAGGTTAAAAAATGAATAATTTTTTGAGTTTATTTTTTTGGTAAAGAAATTATTTTTAATTTTTATTTTTTGATTGAAAAATTATTGTTTCATAATATGTAGTTGAAGAAGTGGCTAATTATTTTTTGCGCTATTTTGTTTTGGGTAGTCATGAATTTTTGTTATTGTATTGAATTTTTTTATAATTTTGTGTTTGTATTTGCGATAAAGAATCCCTTGTTTTATCATAAAAAAGTAATTAAAAATTGAGAAAAAATTAGCTTCTATCTTTTATACATATGTATGTATATTTTGATATTTAGGAAGCAAAATGGACGAAATTAAAAAAAGACGTCCTGTAAATTGTTTAAAAGTACCCAAAAAACATAAATAGTCGGAAGAGTTAAAAAGATTCTACAAAAGTAAGAAATTATTAGAAATAGTAGAAAAAGTCTAACAGTTGGAAATCAGAAATTTATATGCAAGTGCTTGACTATGTAGCCAAATGGTTAAAAAAGACAAAAAGAAAAAAATAGTTAAAAAATCGAAAATAGTTATAAAAAATTGAAAAAAATTTTAAATATTGAAAACAAGTCTAAAATCGAATAGTTGAGTTTTTAAGGTACTACAGAACTCGTATTATTTTAATTTATTTCTTGTTTATTATCTTTCTCTATTTTTTTATTATTCAAGAAAAAAGTTTAAGATACGTTGACAAATTAAGCAGACCAATTTTTAAACGACTGAATATTTTTTCTACAAAATTATTTGTATATAAGAATTTTATTTTCAACAACATACATATCGAGTTAAATATATGAAAAAAGGATAGATAAAACTCTGAATTCTTAACAACCAAAATTCTTTATAGTGCGATTTTAAATCGAAGGAATTGGTAACTTTTTAATTATTGTATAATTAAAATTAAAAATTTTGTTGTAATTGTTTTATTAAAATATTTACTATACGCAAATTTACTGTTATTCACAATGACTTTATAAATTTATAGTCATTTAAAATGGTAAAATTTAGACCAAAAATTTAGAAGTATATATTTTCTAAAAGCTTATGAATAGGGGATTCGATTAAGCTCTGTCCGTCTGACCGTCTGTCCGTGTGTATGTTGAAATCAATTTTTTGAAGCCCCCGACACACAGTGTTGCGAAACCAGAATTTTTTGGAAATCATATTGCCTAAACTGTAATTTTAATTGTATCGATGAGAAACTTCTACAGATTGGTCAGAATGAAATCCCAAACAGAATGAGTGAAAAAAAAATGTACACCGAAAAAAATTGTTGGGTCAAATTTTCAACAAAAGTCAAAAATAAAAAAAAAAATTGTTCGAAAAATTTAAAAAAAAATTTATTTTAATTCTTTTATTTCTGATAAATACCCTATGATTAGTTTTTAAAATAAATTATAGGGTGGTCCGAACAAGAATTATAAACGTCAAATTTTCATGATTTTTCGATATTTGTTGAATAACTCTGAAATTTTATATAAAACCATAATCTATTTCATTTTTTATTTGAAAGGTGGCAATAAAATCTTTAATTTGATACCAGTTTGAAGTCAATAGCTTCAGTTTTAAGAGAGTTATGCTAATTTTTGTCACCCGAAAACCAATATGATTAAATTATTCAATAAGTGATTCCGAGAATTTCCGTTCTATTTCTATGGAATCAATACTGAGAGTGATATACTAAAATCGCTATAATTCCCAGGAGGGCAGGTATGGGCAGCTGATTTTTTCACAGTTCGTTGAAAACAAATTATGTAACATTTCTGTAGTGGTTTGGAACTGGGACTCTGGGACTTTTTAGATATTGCTTACCTAACCCAAATTTTAAGGAAAAATGGACCTTTAGTCGGGTTTTCGCTCTAAAAAAGGTGCATATGAAAATGTCTCAAACAACATTCCTTTTTTTACAGAAGATACTTGTCCGAAGGCAGATTTTTTTCCGAATCAAAATATCTGTCACCAAAATCAAATGAGATCATTTTGAATACAGCCCTGAAATCCCCTCTTTTCGTGAAAATTTTGTATATTTGACTTCTAAAATCAATAAAAAATCAACGGGCCAACATAAAAATAAGCTTTATGTGTTTTTTGTTTACTTGGAATGTCTGTGACAAAATTGCGTCATTAAAAACACTGAAAAAAATAATCGGAAAAAAGTTACTTTTCCACTAGCCGCAACACAGTGCGACATCGCTTGTACCCGAGTGAGGTAATATCAGAAATATTCGGGAGTAGATCGGTATTGAAAATTAGAAACATCGGTACATAAACAACTGATATATGAGCGAAAACCCACGACCACCTCGATTTTTTTTTTCTCAAAAACAACATTACAACAACAACATACATACATACAAACGTGTATACTGGTTAGAGAAAACGTGGCATCGAATCCCAGCTGAGCCAAAAAAAAATTTTTTTTTATTTGTTTTTGTTTTTGTTTTTTTTATTTATTTTTTTATTTTTTATTTAATATATTATTTATATTTTTATTATTATTTTTTTTTGTTTTATATTTATTATAAATATTTTAATTATTTTTTTTTAATTTTTTAAATTAATTTTTTAAATTTTTTTTTTATTTTTTTTTAACATACATACGTAAATTTATAATTTTACAATTTTTTTTTCTATATGTATGTTTTTTATATGTATGTACGTATTTCATATGGGATGAATGGTGATACAAACTACTGTTATTGCATGAATACACGTTGTGAAGGGTATATAAGATTCGGCACGGCCGAATATAGCGCTCTTACTTGTTTATTCTAAAAGTGAACATATTTTTAAAATGCTTTGCAAACACCAACTCAGTGTTTTTTTAAACATGTATCTTTCAACTGAAATAGTTTGAACAAATACTAAATTTCACTAAAAGATGTTTGCCGCAAAATTCCTGCAATCCGATTAGTAACAGAAATTAAGAGAATCCCAGAGAAACTTGCAAAAACCGGCTCAATTATTTTATATAATTTTCTGTAAACAACTATATATTTTGTAAAAGTTTCTTATTACGTTTAAAAAAAAAAAAGATTTGTTCTTATGAGCTTTTTGTTTTTGCTTTATTATAAGATGTTTTGTAGCTTAAGAAATACTTATAACTTATATAAAATATGTTAGCTTTTAGTTTATTTTGCACATTATTATTTTTTATTTCGTATTGCATTTGATTTCAACACTATTAATTTGATTTCAGATTTTTTTTACAATATATAATGATTTCAAAAAACATTATATGATTGCCATAACAGATAAAAAATAAACTTCATAAAAAAAACAAAAAAAAAATATGTAGAAAAAGAAAAATATTTTAAAAAGAACTAAAATGAAAATATGAGACTTAAATAATTAAAGAGGTGGAAAGGAGATGCAAAAAAAAAAACTAAATATGAGTAAAAATAGATGAAACTATAAAAGCAACAAAAAAAGTAAAAAAAAAACCTCTTAAAAATTACCAAAAGAATAAAAGATGTGAAGAAAAGGAAGAAGAAACTTAAGAAGAAGGACAATTGTTACTGTAGTATTTTCCAAAAGTGGCTAATAATGTTTTTTGAATGATCACCAAAATATCTATATATCTATATAAATACATATATATCTGTAAAACCTTTTTATTTTGAACAACACAAAAAATCTAAAATACTAATTTAAAAAACAAAAAAAAAAAAAAAACAAAAGAAGACCTAATGGAAAAAAATATTAAAAAAGGACATCAAAAAAATATAAAAAATGGAGTAAACGTAAAAAATAGAAGAAAAAATAAATTAATACAAAATTAGAGAAAAAACAGAATACAAGAAGATAACGAAGACACAAAAAAAGAACCCATCCAAGAAAAAAGAAACAAATTACAACAAAAACACGGAAAAAATGGATAAAAAAGCACATATAAAATATGAAAAATTTGTATGAAAAAAATAAAAGTTATTATACATTGCTATTAAATTAATAAGCTAATTATAAAACATAATAAAAAATATTATTAATAAAAAACAACTGCAAAATAATACTTTTAAATATTATTGGAAAAAATACATTTTTATTTGAAATAGTTTGTTAGGTAGCGAAGCGAGTAAATTCGAATGGTAGCGAATGGGTAAATTCTACAAAAACAAAAATTTAAATTAATTTCAATTTAACAATTAATATTTTATTAATATTTAAAATTGTTTTTGGTAGTAGCAATTGTTTTTGATAGTAGCAACTTTAAATTCTTTTGATTGTGTTTGAAAATTTTCCAATTTCGAAATTCTTTATTAAAAGCTTACAAAATTAGTATTTTTATGTAAAATTTGAATACCGAATTGGGCCGTAGGTTTTTTATTTTTACGATTTTATCAAGTATTTTTTTTAACAGTATTAAAAAAGGTAGGAGGCAATTGAGTTAGAATTTTTCTTTATTTGGTAGATATTTAAAATGTATCTAAATTTAAATTTTAATATTATTCGTAAATCTTTTTTAACTAACCAGCTTACCAGCCGGTCATATTGGAAGATCGTTAGAATTTTATAATTGTTACATAGGATCATAAAATCCGCCTTATTTGTATATTGAAGATTTTGTACACGTTTGAGAAAAAAAAGGTAAGATGTTATTGTGTAATGGTTTATTATGAAATTTGGTGATAAAATACATTTATTCGCACGCGTATTTAATTCATTATAGTCGTTTCCGTTTCAAATAATATATTTTGTTAATTTCACTTTATTTTTATTTGAGTTAGTTATATACATATGTATATGTATATATATAACATTTTGTTCTATTTCTAGATACTTTTAATACTGGAACATTTTAAATTCGTAATTTTATTAAAGTAATTAATTTTAAATCTTTAGTGCTAAAATTATTTTATTTCTGAAATTCTCAAAATTTATTTAATTTTTAAATTATTGTAATTAATTTTTGTTTTTATCTTTAAATTTTATTTTGAAGGTAAATTTACTACTACACGATAAAAAACATTTTGTATTGTGTAGTACTTCAATATTAATAATTTTGTTTCTTCAATTGATAAACACAAATTTTTTTTAAAACTATTTAACACCAAAAACCTATTAAACATTGCGTATGTGAATTTTCATCTAACACATTCCACATACATACATATCCACACATACGCAAATTAACCGAAAACTTTTATTAAAATAAAATCGTAATTCAACCGTTTACAGGTGCCTTTTGACTGCATTGAAGAATTTGTAATGTAAGTTTAGTAAATTTTACATTAAATTTGTTGACATATTTGTGCTATTTCATATTATTTTATGCATGCATAAAATTTTTGTTAGTAATTTCCATACAAAAAAAATAATATGACTTTACACATTTGTTTCCTATGTATAAGAAATTGTTTATGTTATACTTTTAACCATACTGTCTCTCAGAGAGAATTTCTTCGCTTCTCACCTCTCAGAGAGAATATTTTCTGTTTTCTTCTTTCCTGTATACATACAATTTTTAACAGCGTCATCTCTTTGTCTTCTTTCTTGTATTAAATACATAATTTGTTAAAAGGTGTTCAAAGTCACTAGTCATATTAATATGAATTATATGACATAGTAAAATATGAGAGTCTACTTTGAATTGGCCCATTGTATTAAAGTTGAATATTGACTTAATTATTAAAAATTAATTACATACATAAATAAAAGTGAAACTCTGTGTGAGTGTGTGTAAGCTATAGACTCCGAAACGGTAAAACCGATCGCACTCAAGTTGTTGTACACATTCCAGGGAGTGTTTATGTGTGTCAAAAAGTGGGCGGGGTTACGCCCACAAAAAATTAGTTATCATTTTTAGCTACTTGCACTTGACCGATTTTTCTGAAATTTTGCACACATATTGACCTGTCATGACTACAATTGCGTGATTAGAAAAGTGGGCAGTGCCACGCCCATAAAAAAGTTATTATTTTAAAGATTAAATTATAGTTTTAAACTGGCTTAAGTTCATTTTTTAAATTTCTCACTTTTATATGAAGAAATTAAATTTTTTATTTGTGATAATTATTATTTTAAGCTACTTGAACTTTACCGATTTTTCTGAAACTTTGCACACACATATTGAGCTGACATGACTATATAATTTCGTGATTAGAAAAGTGAGCAGGGCCACGCCCATAAAAAAGGTTATAATTTTGAGGTATTTGCTCTCGATAGATTTTTGTGAAACTTTGCACACATATTGAGTTGTCATGACTATAAAATTTCTTGATTAGAAAAGTGGGCAATGTCTCGCCCATAAAAAAGTTATAATTTTCAGGTACTTAAACTTCACTGATTTTTCTGAAACTTTGCACACATATTGAGCTGTCATGACTATACAGTTTCGTGATTAGAAAAGTGAGCAGTGCCACGCCCATAAAAAAAAGTTATAATTTTTAGCTTTCTGCACTTGATATTCAATTAAAATTCAGAATGCATTTTTATTCATTAAGGGGCGTAGCAACGCGCTTCTGGCTTTTCTAGTTATTAATATTATTAAACTAGGCGGCGGTAATCTACATTACATAATTGGGAGTCCAAATATCATTTAGAGTAAATAATGAATTTAATAGTGTTTAAAATAGCGACATACAGCCTTATTCTTAACAAGAAAATATGTTACGATCTCTTTCGCATGTCGTTATTTTGCTCCAGGATTCTTTTTTTTTCCATAGCAGCAATATTAGATCTTTGCTCTTAAATAATTTATTTCACTCTACAATGATTCTAAAAGTCAAAAAACTCAGGAATTTATATAGTTCAATACATAAAAAATATAGCGAAACGATATATTATTAAATTTTTTTTTACCCATCCCTAGGAGGTACCATTAGATAAAGTAAATAAAAAAGGTGAGTTAATAAATGTGATAGTGCTGATTCTTATTTGCCTTTCACGAATGACGGTATTCCCGTTGTTCCTACTAGTATTTTCAGTGCAAATAAAATGTCGCAAAAACGAAACGAAAAAATGGTCGTAAACAAGAAAATTTCCGAACAATTTTTATTTAAAGATTGCATGTTGGCGTAGTTATCGGAATATTCTACATTCTTATCAATCTGTAAGTTTGACAGATTTTTATACCCACCACTAAAAAATGGTGTGAGGTTATATATATTTTGTCATATTTTCTGAATTCTGATTTCATTTTAGGACCTAGCTATGCCCGTCCGTCTGTTTAAAGCACTATAGAAAAAGCTAGGGCGATGAAATTTTGCCAGAATATTTCCTACACATCAGAATTGTTAAAATGTACAACACGTATTGAAAATGGACTAAATCCGTCTATTAGGAAGGATTTTATATCGGGTGATTCATCGTAACGTTGAATTTTCAATAGACTTTTTTTTGGCATATAACGTATGACTCATATCAAACTGTTTTGTCATTTTTGTTCAGTATCGACTGATGACAAGAAGAAACCCAAGAGCTACTATTATATCCATTAAAAACAACGGTATGGTGTTGTTTATGGGCTAGAGGAATCATTGGTCCATATATGTATCTTCAAAAAAGAAGCAAATCATAGCGATCACCGTCAATGGTAACCTTTATCGTTACTAAAAGGCGCTACAGCTACGATTGACACTTTGAAAGTTAACATTACTCGTGTTTTAGCGCGATACTAGTCACTGCTCAAACGAGTCACCTAAAAATGGATCTTTCAAATGGACCACTTCAGATTATAACAATTTTAAGTTTACTTTGAAATTTATGTGTTTTATTTTACATTATATATCAAACCTCACGATGAATTACCTGATAGTTTGTTATAAAAAAATAAAATGAGATTGCATCTAAATGCAATGACGTAGAGTGTTAAAATTTCACAGGTATATTTCTTGAGTTTCTCAAAATTTTTTAAATATGAACTTCACGAAATTAGTTATATGTAGATCAAAATTTAAACCCGCAGTTTATAAAACCGTCAGAATTAGATATACGATTCTGAAATTTGGCACATATAAGTTTTTGGTTAATATTTTTGTCATAACAGAAAATGAAGGAGACACGGCCACGTCCACATATATGGACAAAGACTTTGGAAGAATAAGACCCTTTATATTGCAACATTTAAGATCAATTCATGAGCAGAAATTATTTTGACACGCCTACTTAAACGCCCATTCAAATATTGTAAAAAGATGTGCGCAATATCACTCTATTGTACAAAAACTTCGGATTCATTTTAAAACTTAAGAAATTAATAGAAAATTGGATTTAAACAAAAAAAGTAATCCATACTTTGTTATGAAAAAATTATTCTAAAGTTATAAGCGTTTTAACAAAATAATAAATTTTGTTGTATAAAATTACTACACAAAATTAGTGGTGAGTAAATAAATAATTGAAAATTAAGCTTTTTTGTAATTGTCAAATTAAAAATTTTATGTACCCGTTTAGACCTTAAAAATAAGATTGACATGATTTTTCTATTAAACGCTTTTTAATTTATAGCTTACAAAAAAAAAAAAATATTGTTATAATGCGAAAACCCTGGACTAATCTTTTAAAAATTAAGAAATTTAAATTTTCAAATGAGTATAACTCAATAATGAGTATAACTTTTGTTAAATACTCTTTTAATTTGTCAGTGTAAGATTATACCGATAGCAGTGTTGCCGCCGACCAACTTTTTTTCGCAGTGAAATCGACATAAAAAACGCAGTGAAGCGCAGTTACGAGAAATAAAAAAAAACGTCGTTTTCGTTTGAACAAAAAAAAGGAAAATTTTTTCACTTTTTTAACACTTTTTTGCTCTTTTTTTAAGAATTACTTGTTTTTTAATTTTTTTAGTTAATTTTATCTCAACTACTCAACTGAAATAGAAAAAAATTATCATTTTTGATTGTCAACAACAGTGCAATACAATATAAAAATTAATTAAATGGACTGAAAAGCAAATATTTTTTTCACGAAATAGTTTGTTTATGTTTTTCTAACGGGATTTTTGACATTTTAATTCAAGACGTAATCAGTCAACTGCAACGTAACGTAACAGCAGAAAATTTTATTTTTTTGTTTTATAGCCTTTACAGACTTACGTGTTAAACACGTTTGAGGTAAATCATGTTAAGGCGTTGTTGATCAGAAAAGGAGGAAAACTACCGAAAACTGAAAAACGCAGTGATATTAATAAAAACGCAGTTACGCAGTGACGACGGGCAAATTGCAGTAAAAAACTGCGATTGCAGTGAAAACGGCAACACTGACCGATAGTATCAGCCACTAAGAAATGTGTTATTTCCAAAATATTTAAACTTTACCCCACTTTGCAGTGGTGACTACAAATCGTAACTGTTATTATAAATTCTTAATGTTCCATGTGGGTAATTCTAGGAAGAAAAAAAAAATTGTTTTTTTATATTTAAAATGATAAATAGAACAGCTGTTTTTTATCTCTGTACTTTGTGGAGATGTAGATTAGTGACGGACACAATATCGCGCTCTCTCACATACTCTATTGACTCTGGCATCATGAATCGGTCAGGCTGCCACATACATATGTATGTACTTGTACCATTTTTCATACCGATTAGGCAACTAAATCTCAACACTGAGGAAGGATTTCAAAGTTGATGATGAAAAGCGAATAAATGTATAGATTCTAATCTTCATTAACTGTAAGTTTAGAATCTATACTAAAACTCAAGTATTATCTTATCACTGGCACTACCAACAACACGTTCGGCTCGAGGCTTAAAAGTGGATCAAGTATAATTATTATAATAGCCCTCGTAGAACTTTCGAACGAGGTCGACAAGTGTGCGCTTGGGAATGACAATCGATGTTATACAGGTTATGCGTTTGCTATATAGAAAAACTTGAATCCAAGTTTATATTTATTATTTTTTTTAATTTGTTTTAAATGAAAAACAATTTTTTTTTGTTTTATAGACTCTGCGTTTTATTAATTAAATTAACGAAAGTTTTTAACACTTTAATATAAAAAAAACATATTAAAATAAAAAATGACGATTGTGTGACGTTAGAGATGATTCATTTAACCATTTTGTATATTCTGTTTCATATACTTTGGCCAAAACAAAGAGATGGTCGTCAATGTTTGGAACACTGTTATTGTGGCTTTCTTCTTTTCTATTGCAAATGTTGGCATTTTTATCTAATTAAAATATGTAGAAAATTAAAGTAGAGTTTTGAATTAAGATTTTTTAATTTTTCTTCAAACTCTCCATAACCAACGGCAAGTTCTTGCTAATGAAACATTTGAAGCCACGGAAAGCCCAAACGCAAGAATCGGATTTTTGTTCATTTTTATCGGCACACTTTTCAATATCGGCCTTAACCTCATCCTTATTTTCCTTGCCTTGGCCGAGTTGAGCAATTAGGTTTTCATTTTTAAAGCCATCTTTAGGATCAAACAATTGGAATTTCTCAAAAATACATTCGATATAACAGCGAGTGACTTCGTCATCGGGAAAATCGAATTTCTTGTATTTCTCAATCAGTTCGGGTGAGACTTTTTTGGCTTCCATGCATTCTTTGCGGGCCTTCATTAAATCTTCTTGATTGCGGAGTTTGTAATCAGCAGAAACCTGTCATATGAGGTACAAAGAAATAAATAGAAATTACGATTTTAAATTTCAATGAAATTTTTTGAATTTACAATACATATATTTTTTTTATTGCAAAATAACATAAAGAGTTAAATAATTAACAAATTTGTGTTAGAAACTGTAAATATTTTACTAAAAAGTTTTATTTACTTTCAGGAAAAAATTAAAATGTTGTAACTGCTAAACAAATTTTTATGTTTCAATCAAAATTTGTTGTTTTTTGCAGAAACTTTCATTATCTTAGGCAAGCTTTTAAATTCAATTAATTTCATATCCAAATTTTCAATGTCCAATAGAAGTTTCCGATATATAACAAAAAAGTTATTGAACTTAACTTGGGTTTTTTAGTTTTTATAAAAGGATTATTTATTATACTTTATTGTACTTACCAAAGCAAAGAGAGCGATTAAAATTGCTAGTGAAGCCTTCATCTTGATTTGTTAATCTGTAGTAAACTTTGGATTAAATTAAAACTTTAAACGATTGGAATAATGTTTTCCTTAGCTTGATCTGTTTGAAACTAATGATAATTGTCACAAACATCAGATCTTTTATAGTCTCTTTCTCTCGTTTAGAATTTGCTCGAACGAAATGTGTTTGGATACCGAAAATTTTTGCGCGAGCACTTTCTTTACGAATACAACAATAAGCTTTTGCCGGTAGGGTGGAGCTGAGGTGAGGTACATATTTAGGTCTTTCCTACAGACATACATATGTATGTATGTATGTATACAGCTGTACTTATGAAGGAGGGTGAGTAAATGTTAAGTAAATACAGTTGTACAATGTTGTAGTTGGTTCTTTGCTTGTGAATGTCCAGTGTGGGGAAGGTCACATTTCAATATTTATGTTGTTTATTATAATTAATATATACATACAGGCATATATACATATACACATCATTATTATCATCATAATTGCTATTACTTGCGAATTTTTTTGTATAGGGAGATGTTTATCACATTAAATTTTTGTTGTAGACAGCGATTTTTTAGAGATAGTTTTTTTTCTTTTAATTTGCCGGTATTTTGTATTTGTTATTGTTATTCTATTTGACTGTTGATGAATGTGTTGTTTAACTTTTATGTGAACAACGTTTTTTTTTATTTTCTTTATACTAATAATACTAATTATCGAGTTGTTAATCACAAAATTAGTTGTGTTGTTGTCATTAATGTGTATTCTGTCCTGTCTAATTGTCAAATTAAGACCAAAAAAGTTCATCGTTATTTTAATGTTTATTTTGTTAAGAAGAATACAAACAAAATGCATTTATTTTTCCTTTTAATTGCATGAAAATGTTGGACCAAGATAAACTAATCAACTAATTGAAATAAGAAATACATACAAGTTTTAAGCAAAATCGTATCAAGTATGAGAGCACCTCTTATTAAATAAAATAGCGACAGCAGCCAAACTACGTGACATAAAATATTGGACCTTTATAGTTCCTCTCAAAATACAACTATTAGGAACAAGTAGTATTTTAGATTGAAGAAAGTACCCATAAAATTCCCATATATCCTTTTAAAAATTCCCATATATTTTTATAATTTAATTTTACAATATACCTATGCCTCTTCAGTAAAAAAAAGTATTTATTCGATAGCCTTACTAAGGCTATATTACTTCTAGCAGGTTTTATAACTGGCCACTGCAAAATAGTAACGGAACTGAGCTATTATATGAGTAAGAAATAAAGCCAGTGAACACACATATTTTACTGTGTCTGACTGTTTTTCGACTATTTCAGTGTATGATTTAATAGCCTACTGATATTCGCTAGAGGTCTAAAATTGTTCTTCACGAAAGCGATCTGGGATTTGGCCGTTTATAATCATTCTACATACATACTTATATTTTCATACTTTAAAATCCTCTTTAATATCTTTATAAAGGGTCCGTCAAATAACTTTTTTTTGAAACAGGGCGCAAAACATCAAGTGTTTGCTGTGCCCCAAAATCCGACAATTTTGCTTGTTTACATACCCGCCAATATCAAAATGAGCTTCATCTGAAAAGACGATTTTTTTTTGGCAAAATCGGCATCTTCTGTAAATCGATCGCAGGCCCACTTAGCGAAGCGTATACACAACCACATTCGTTCAGCGGAAGGATGAAACTAATTATCTGCCAAATCAGACATGAGCTAATTGTTACCATTCACGAAATAAGCACTAGTTGAAACGGTAGATGGCGGACCCTTTATAAATCCTTAAATATTTCTTTTCCAAATAAAAAAATCATAATCGACCTAACGGTTTCTGGAGCAGCAGATAGTTAGTTTACCACTATTTGCTGCATGTCATATAACCCAAGCCAAAATGAAACACCATCACTTTAAAAAAGTTTTGCTTCTAAGCAAAAGAAATATTGTAAAAATTATTGGTGATTAAAAGATTTTAATCTATATATATATAAAAATCAATGTGTGTTTGTTTGTTTATATGTTTGTATGTTTGTTTGTGCTTTATAAACGGTTAAACGGCTGGACCGATTTCCTTGAAATTTTCACAGAATCTTTCTGTATGTCTGGAAGGAACTATAGGGTGTTTTTTTAAGCCCGATAGAACTTGAAATTGTAAAAAATAACACAAAAAATTAAATTGTAATCAAAATTTTTTTTTATTCGAAAGATCAATACGTGACATTAAGATTTGAAAATGATTTCGGGCATATGGGCACCGCGGCTGTTCTTGACGAAGCGCATTCTGGACGTCCAATTTTGGCCAATTTTTCGAGCACTGCTGGCCGTATGTCACGAATAACACGAACAATGCTGGCCTCCAAGGCGTCAATTGTTGCTGGTTTATCAGCATAAACCAGTGACTTCACGTAGCCCCACAGGAAATAATCGAGAGGTGTCAAATCGCACGACCTTGGAGGCCAATTGACAGGTCCATTTCTCGAAATCAACTTATCGCCAAATTTTAATTTCAATAAGTCGATGGTTGCGTTCGCCGTATGGCACGTAGCGCCATCCTGTTGAAACCACATCTCCTCCGGATCAATGTCATCCATATTTTCAAACAAAAAATCATTGATCATGGTGCAGTAACGATCTCCATTGACCGTAACGCGAGCTCCGGCCTCATTTTTGAAGAAATAAGGTCCGATGATGCCACCAGCGTGAAAACCGCACCAAACGGTGCATTTTTCTGGATGTAATGGAGTCTGTAGGGTCTCTTGTGGATTGGTTTCGCTCCATATGCGGCAATTTTGCTTATTAACAAACCCGTTAAGCCAAAAAGGCACCTCATCGCTGAACACAATTTTGCGATAAAACAACGGACGTCCAGAATGCGCTTCGTCAAGAACAGCCGCGGTGCCCATATGCCCGAAATCATTTTCAAATGTAAATGTCACGTATTGATCTTTCGAATAAAAAAAAAATTTTGATTACAATTTAATTTTTTGTGTTATTTTTTACAATTTCAAGTTCTATCGGGCTTAAAAAAACACCCTTTATAGGCTATACTTTGGTTTGAAATTGTAAGTGGGCGGGGAGCCACGCTCTATTAAAGAATAAGTATTAAATATTATATTTCACGAAAGTTAATGCAGCTAGAGTCTTCAAATTAAGTACGGTAAACTTTGACATTCACACGAACATTTGGGTAAAAAATGGGCGTACTTGCAATAGTAGGCGTGGCCATATGAATTAAATACTAAAATTCGTATATTTGGAAAACGATATCGATTAGAGTAGTAAAATTTTGCAAGAGCAACTTTGACACCCAAATGAACATTTAGGCAAGAAATGGGTGCATTATCAATAGTGGGCGTGGCACCTACCATATAAATTAAATACTAAAATTCGTATATCTCGAAAACGATATCGATTAGAGTACTAAAATTTTGCAAAAGCAACTTTGATATTCAAATAAACATTTATGGAAAAAATTGGTGCATTAACAATAGTGGGCGTGGCACCTGCCATATGAATTAAATACTAAAATTTGGGGTGGCGAAGCACACCGGGTATTAGCTAGTATTTTTATAAAACAAATACCCAGCAAAAAAAATTGGAAGTAGTGCAAAGCGAATTACATTTACAAGAACGCATGAGTTCCATGCACTTATTAGAATGGAGTGCAGTTCATTAAAATATTCATGTAAACACATGATCGCCAATGACACGCTAATGTTAAAATCACTAGTGTTTTCACCTAAATTAAAGTACTTCATCATCAGTTGAACCCCTGAAAAATCACTTCTTTGTCATAGATTTTTTTGCTGGGTAATATTGCTTTTGTTAAAGATTTTTAAAAAGGCTAATAACCATTTATCAAGGTATATTAATATGCTACTTGTATCCAATCAGCTGACTGTTTTTTTTTATACAATTTATCAATTTTTTTAAATATGTTTGCATCTGTCAAATTTTTGAAATTTGTTTTTCAATTTATTCTGCAATAAATAATTCGCAGTTTCATTTAATTTTAAACCTTTTAAAAATACAAAACCGTGTATTAAAAGTTTTTGCTTTCAAGTTTTTTTAAAATTATTAAAATTAAGGAGGATAGAAAAAGATGTGATATATCCAGACAAATATACAAAAAATGTGTCAATTGTTGTGTTTGTTGCCGCGATGCATGTACCTTATAAATATGCCTGAACCATATATAAAATTACAGTGCCGGCCAAAATAAAGCACAATTACAATTATATTATTATAAGAAGAACAAACTTAGATTAAAGGCGAACCTTTTTAATAAATGTCAAAAACAATTCCGTATTTTTCGTTCTTTCATAGCGCGGTTAGTTTTTGTTAAATTTCATAACTGTTTGTTAGTTATGATAAATTATTTGTCAAGATATCAATTTTATGCGGTCAATATACCAGCACCCGTTAGCTTATCTGTAATTTATTTCTTTAAATTATGCAAAAAAAGAAATGAAGAACGATAGGTATTACATTTTCAATTTATTTTCGTAATACTAAAGTTTTCGGTTAATATACATATATAATAATGGAATAAAATTAAAAAAAGAAACAATAAAAATATAAATAATATATAAAATAAAAAAAAAAAATTTTTTGCTTAGCTGGGATTTAATGCCACGTTCACTCTAATCAGTATACCACGTTTGTATGTTGTTTTTTATTAACGAGGTGAAATAATCGAAAGACCCTGGTACTCAGGTAAGCCAGGAGTGCGTGACTTTAATCCGCTAAAACACCTCGGTACACTGACAGAGCTTAATCGACCCCCCTATTCATAAGCTTTCAGATAAAATATACTTTATGGAGTCTGAAATGAAAATTGTAGAAATTTCAGACGGAATGACAAACCTATATAATAAATATAGCCGTTTTCACTGTGTGAAGGGTATTAAAAATCACGACTTAATTAAAAAAACTGTTTTTATCAAGGTAAGTTGTATTGCAAAATAAGAAAATTACTTAACACTTGCAAATAAATGGCTCTTGAAATAAATAAATATATTTTGTTATAATAAACTACGTATTGCGTTTTGGGTGAAATAAAAAAAAATATTTTTTAAGATGTTAATATTTAGATTTACTAAAACTTTTAAGTGATATTTTGACCGCAACTGTATGTACTAATGTTAGTATGATTATGAGTCTGTAAAATAAAAGAAACCCAGTTTTATGTAATTAAAAATTTTATAGAAATAATAAATGCAATGAATTTTCGTTTTTAGACTTTATTTTTTATATTGTTTAAAAAACAAAATAAAATTTTATATCTAAGAAGTTTTTAACTAAAATGTCAACTTAAGTATTTACTTATTAATTTAGTTAAATTTATTTATCAAATATTTAAACATAAACAAAATGCTCAATAAAATCCAATCATTTGAAAATTTAATTCAACATAAAAAATTGTAATTTTCCTTAATCAAACTGACGAGAACAATATAAACACACATATAAAACTAAATTAGTCTTTATTAACGCACTTTAGAATATTTGTGTACACAAACGAAACAACAAAAACTTTCCACAAAAGATTTTTGTATTTTATTTATCCAGTGGGAGTATTTGTTATGTTACTCTCAGAGACTTAAAATGACGAAATCCACGAATATAGATTGTTTTGCTAATTGTATCGATATTCAAATATCATAAGCAGAGTAAAAAATAAATAATTGAAAAATCATGGGTTCATGCTTTGATGCACTGTTTTGTAGTTCTCACGTTTTCATAAACTATATATCTTTTTATGTTGAGATTATCCTCTTCTTCAGGGAAAGTTTTTACAATTTTTTTAATAAAAAAATAGTTTTAATTTTATTTTATTTATTTTACAATTTTCAACAATTAAAAAAATTGTAAAAACTTTCCCTGAAGAAGCTACCCAATATGGTAGCGAAATATCGGAATATAAAATTAAAACTATTTTTTATTAAAAAAAGTAATCGCAAGCTCAATACAAAAAACAACTGTTTATATAAATTAAAAAGATCGAAAACGTTCATTTATTATATTTTATTTTTCTATTGAAAAATTATGGAAGCATATCCCAAATAATTTAGTAAATTACCTTATAAGTATTTTATATAAAAAAATGTTTCTACACATCATAATTTAAAGCCATTCCCTTGCAGCATTAGTTTCCTTTATTATGAATATTATTAATTAACATTTCAAGTAATTTACTACATACCTTTGTGTCAAACGTAAAACCAAAGCTCTTGACACGTTATTTTAATAAAACTTTTAACTTTACACAATTTATTGTAATATTTTATCATTTAAACTATTTTAACTTTTTGTTATAAAACTAAAAATAATATTCTATTAAAATCAATCGGAACAGAATAGCAACGTAAATTGAGAGTTAAAATCGTACAACAATGTTTTGTAGTTTCATGTCGCAATGTCTTATGTTATACAGAATGCGATTGTCAGCGATATAAAAATGTTAACTTTTTTAGTTTTTCTTTAGCAAAAATCTTGTTCCTTTAAAGATCCTCCTACATAAAAGTTGGACACAATTTCTTTTTTTATCGTTCAGTAAGTAGAGTAAAAATATAAGTAAAATACATACAATATTTTAGCAAAATTAAATCTTCGTATGCATATACATACATCTATGTATGTACTTTAACATATAAAGTTATGAATGCATGAGACTTGTCTCAATTGCTTGCTTCTCAACAGAGTATAATCTTTATTTAATCTAATTAAGGTGGACAATCAGGTCGTAACGTTTTTATATTAATATGTTCATGAGACCGTACCGGAAAAAAAGTTCGCCGTACATTTTCGAATATAATTGTTTTTTCTCCAGAGGACCGTATTTTGCTTTAAGTGCATTGACCTCAAAAAAAAGTAATAAATAAAGTTAAAGAAGACTCTTACATTCAGAAATAAAAAACGCTTTCTTAGCAAAAGTGTACTTATTATACCCTTTACACAGTGTGAAATTTCTACAATTTTTATTTCCGACCCCATAAAGTCTATATTTTCTGAAATCTTATAAATAGCGTCGACTTATAATAAAGTCGACTAAGCATTGTCAGTCTGTCCGTGTGTATGTTGAAATTAACTTTTTGAAGCCTTGACCCGCGTAAGGTATAAAAATATCAGAAATGTTCGGGAGCAGATCGGTATTAAAAATCAGAAAAATCGGTATATAAATAACTGAGATATGCGGAAAAAAACATGACCACCTCGTTTTTTCACAACAACAACATACAACACATATCTACATATAAACGTGGTATACTGGTCAGAGTGAACGTGGCCAGCTTGGTCAAAAAAAATTTTTATATTTATTTTTTTTATATTTTTATATTTTTATTTTTAATATTTTTATTTGTTATATTTTTATTTTTTTTATTTTTTATATTTTAATTTTTTATATTTTTATTTTTTTATTTTTTATGTTTATTTTTTATATTCTTATTTTAATATTTATTTTTTATATATTCATTTTTTATATTTTTATTTTTTATATTCTAATTTTTTATATTTTTATTATTTATATTTTTATTTTTTATGTTTATTTCTTTTATTTTTATTTATTATTTTTTATATTTTTATTTTTTATATTTTAATTTCCTATATTTTAATTGTTTATATTTTTATTTTTTATGTTTATTTCTTTTATTTTTATTTTATATATTTTTATTTTTTATATTTTTATTTTTTATTTTTTTTATTTTTTATATTCTTATTTTTTATATATTTATTTTTTTTATTTTTATTTTATATATTTTGTTTTTTATATTTTTATTTTTTTTTAATTTTTTTTGTTTTTATTTTTAAACATACATACATAAACTTAATTTACAATAGGATGTTTTTATATATCGTCACCTTAAAGACGAAATAACCTATCTGCAGTTTTCAAAAGTTTACAAGAGAGGGAAAAACCGTTATAAAATTGGAACTATTTACAATATTGAAACGAAAATTACATATTTTAATGAAAATGAAACCAGAAATATATATCGGTTGAGAACATTTTATTTTTTTAAACACAGCTTATGTTATGTCACTTAGGTTATTTGGAATTATAAAAAAGCAAAAAAATAGACTTGATGTTTGTTTAAATTACACTATGCAACAAAATTAAACTTTTAACGTGATTTTTGAAGATTTATTTTTCTCTTTCTTTAGTGCGTAACGGTCCTCTAGGTACTAACTTGGAAATAACTTGTCATTTGTAATATTAGATGTTAAAAATTTTGCACACATATGCGTTATGATATACGGTCGAATATAGCACTCTTATTTGTTTTATTTTTTAAACTTAAATTTTTTAATATTAGGGTAGTATAAACTGAATCTAGTGGGAAAATTGGTAATGACTTATGAAAACATGAGAAAAAAAGGTCAGAGTTCCACAAAGTGATGTATGAATTGGCATTAATTCGTAATAAAGGGTATGATGGTTCGAAAAATAATAAAACATATATATATATATATAGTTTATCCACAGTAGTTGGTGCTCGATATAAAGCTCGAACATTTTAACGTCAGTCTACAATAATACAAGCGTCTTATTTAAGTCTAACTTGACTTTGCATTTAAAAACTATTTCAGACACGATTACCTTCGCACCTGCTGCAAGTTGTAATAAGTCTTCGAGAAGTGGAATTTGAAGCGTTAACAAATTTATTAGATAATCAGATATGGATTATCAGATTAGATATCCTAATCTGTAGTTCTGCTAAAGAAAAACTAAAACATGCCTTAGATTTCCTAATATATTTAGAAATGCAAATCCGCTTGTTTATTGGCGAAATGACGTTTCCGCCGCAATACCTACGAAATTATTTTTAAAACAACGATTTTTTAATGTAAATTTTAAATACTACTACCAATAATATGTATGTGTATCGATGCATCCCTAGTTTCATATTAGAACCGCATACTTGCTTTCAATGTCCTTTTAGAGCAAAAAAACGCACTTTTTTTATTGCTTTTACTGTTTTGTAATATTTGTTCAGTATCGTTTGGCGAGTCATAATGGAAAGATTGACGCCACAACAGCGTCTCCAAATTATTTAGATGAGTTGTTCAGAATCATACATGTGTATAGATTAATTTATTTTTAAATTAAAGCTAAGTTAATAAATCATTAAAGCCAAATCATGGAAAGGTTATAGTTTTTTTTCAGTTTGTTAAAAAATATGTATCAGATGTTATGAAAAACAGCGTTCTGTGAGAAATGTTCTTCGTAGGATTCGAGAAACTTGTCGTGCGCAAAATCGACCGTTTAAACTACTTTTGCCAACACCAATGAATACGTTAATAAACAAAATTGTCGTATTTGGGCTGATGAGCAACCCGAAGAGTACCGAGAGCTTCCATTATATCCATTAAAAACAACGGCATGATATTGTTTATGAGCTGGTAGAATCATTGATCCGTATTTCTTCAAAAAATGAGACAAATCAAAATGTTTCTGTCAATAGTAACCGTTATAGCACCATGTTAACGTACTTCGAGCTTGCTGAAAGTCAAGCGCGTGGTCTCGGTGAGCTCTGTTTTCAACAAGGTATATACTTATGTGTGTAAATGATGTGTTTACTGGCATATTTTTTAAAATATTTCAATTCTATGTTACTTTAATGTATGGGTCTATTTTGTTGTTTTCGTAAAAAAATGCTTCTTAAAACAGGGTGACATCAAGAAATAATGTCAAACCAAAATATTTGTGTAGTAGTCTACAACATGATGTGCCAAAAGTCGCACAAACGTCTGAACCAGGGCATTTCAAAATATTAACAAAAAGCAGACAATGATAATTATACGGCCAAAAATTGAAGAGAATTCAAACTTTGCCTTGTGACGTTATTCGATTTAGTGTGCGATATTTATAACTACCTAATACCCGGTGTGCTTCACCACCCCAAATTTTAGTATTTAATTCATATGGCAGGTGCCACGCCCACTATTGTTAATGCACCCATTTTTTCCATAACTGTTTATTTGAATATCAAAGTTGCTTTTGCAAAATTTTAGTACTCTAATCGATATCGTTTTCCAGATATACGAATTTTAGTATTTAATTCATATGGTAGGTGCCATGCCCACTATTGATAATGCACCCATTTCTTGCCTTAATGTTCATTTGGGTGTTAAAGTTGCTCTTGCAAAATTTTACTACTCTATCGATATCGTTTTCCAAATATACGAATTTTAGTATTTAATTCATGTGGCCACGCCTACTATTGCAAGTACGCCCATTTTTTACCCAAATGTTCGTGTGGATGTCAAAGTTTACCGTTCCTTCCAGACATACAGAAAGATTCTGTGAAAATTTTAAGGAAATCGGTCCAGCCGTTTAACCGTCTATAAAGCACAAACAAGCATACAAACATACATACACACATTGATTTTTATATATATAGATAAATAATTCGACTACGGCGCTACCTAGATTTCGATTTTATATTTATAGATATAATATTACCGGAATGCTTGGGACCATTGCGATACGTAAATAGCATATTAATATACTATAGAACGGTGTATTAATAATTCGCTTTTATTCACATTTATTTAATGCTTTGTTGTAAACATTTGTCATTATTATTGTTCACTCTATTTCCCTACTGTCAATTGATACTTAAAACTAATCATTATATTCGTACTTGCAGCTCATCTTAAGTTTAATTGAAATTATATAGAAAATTATGATTTTTAACCCCCTTCAAACCAAATCTACTCAAATTTTATTTATTGCAATGGAATGAAATTAAAGATAGATGTATTTTATTTTATTTTATTTATTATTCGCATTGTTATTGTTATAAGCCACATAAGATACATACGTATGTATGTACATGCTGGTTTTTTGCTGGAGTACTTTTGTATGTACATATGTATTTTATAAGTAAACAGAGTAAATTAAATGCAGGTTTTTTATTTTTTCATATATAAATTATACTTGTATAATTTTAATTACATATCTATGGAGTTTTGATAAAACATCTTTAGCAATAAAACTTAAGATACTCTAATGCTTAGCACCATAGTTATTCATTCGAACTGGGGAAACGAACGCTTAAGGAAACTGGCGACTGGAGGAACACCACAGGAGGTGTTTTCCTTCTTTATAAGGGCTCTTGGCTGCCAATATTGTTTTAAGGCACTTTGACAGGATGCGACAGAAGGTCGTGGCCTACGAGAATAATATAATTATATTGGTATCGGGCAATTTCTGCCGACAATGAGCAAAGTCATGCAAGGTGCGCTGGGCGTACTGTCATCATGGCCTACTGATAAGGGTCTGGGAGTAAATCCGGGGAAGACCTCATTTTTACTAGGAGGTACAAGTTGGGGAGATTAAGATTGCCGTTGCAAGGAGGGGTAGAGCTTAGACCTTAGTATCTAAAAGTTTTTCTAAATAATAGGCTGTTCTTGGGGATAAATATTAGGAAGAGACTTAGAGACTCCGGCCGTCAGTGGTGAGATGGCTGCATACTTCGGTGGTCAGACCCATTCTTACGTATGGATGTTGTGTTTGGTGGGAGGCATTGAGGCTGGGTAGTCGAAGGGACCTTCTGTCTAATGCTTAGAGGTGTGCTTCGATCGGCATGACAGCGACCATGAGAAGTACTCTTCAGGCAACCCTAATTGTTATTCTGCATCTTGTACCTATTTATCCGTTTGTAAGGGGAATGGCAGCCTGGAGTATTCTTAGACAGAGGGAGCTGGGATTGCTGAGAAATTTTACGCAGGGTCGTTCGCAGATCTTGGATGAGATTAGCGCTGGCGGTTATTGCCTGGGTTCGCCCGGCTCCACGTATTATATGAGCACTAGGGTCGTTTTTGGGCGACTGCCAGAGTCACTGTCCGATAGGGAGAGCTAGACAGCTAAGAGCTGATTGTATAGTGGTTTTGCTATTTTTACTGATGGCTCGAAGATGGGGGCACTGGGATAGGGGTCTACATTAAGGATCTGAACATCAGAAAGTCATAAGGCTTCCTGACGACTGCAGTGTAGCGGAGTTTCTAGGGATCTTGAGGACCGTGGAATTGGTAAGGGGAAACATCGCTAGGCGCTCGGAGGCCACTATATACTTACGTAAACAAACAGCTCTCTTTTTTTAATGACCACTACTTTTTTTCTTTTACTTTCTTAATTCTTGATTCTCTCTTCCACTCTTTTTACTATCTTCTACTACGGCGTCACAACGGACCATATTGGTCTATGAGTGAGGGTGTGAAGGTAACTTTGCACCAGCCTTATAACCTAACCTAACATAAGTTGATTTTTATTGCATCGAGTAGTGTAAAGAAAGCATTCTTATATGATTAGAAACTTTAAAATTGTCTTTTATAGACCTAAAATGTTTTGCCAAAAGCTCGCAGATATGTATAACAAAATATTATTATACATAAAATAAATTATAAACTGGATAATATGCATATAGTATGATAGAGATATGTATATAACGATCCTTCTAAAATTTTCTGAAATACAATTGGAAATTTCTGAAATACATTTGGAAAATTCTGAAATAAAATTGGAAAATTCTGAATTGCAATTGGAAAATTCTGAAATACAAATAGAAATTTCTGAAATATAATTGGAAATTTCTGAAACATAATTGGAAAATATAAATGTAAATTTCTGAAATACATTTGGAAATTTCTGAAATACAATTGGAAATGGTGTAGAGCATTACATCAAAATTCATATTAAAAAAATAATTTGCGCATAAATTTCGCGTGATGGCGTATTGTTATACATACATATATTTTAGCATTTTTGGTTAATCAATGATATTATAAGAATCAGTTTTTCACATTCTCTTGTCCTGAATGTTCTGCCTTGACTGCCAAGAAACACATAATCCTAGGATAACTTCTCTAGATATCCGAGGTCGGACTGATTAACTGTTGAAATACCTTACGGCTAGTGGTGGATCTAGTATTAACCCCTCCTCTTAGACATATTCTGCCAAGAAACACAGAATCCTAGGATAACCTCTCTGAGAAATGCGAGGTCAGACTAATTAACTGCTGAGATACATTACGGCTAGTGGTGGATCTAGTATTAACCCCTCCTCTTAGACATATTCTGCCAAGAAACACAGAATCCCTGCGGCTAGTGGTGGATCTAGTATTAACCCCTCCTCTTAGACATAGTCAAAACGATGTCATACAGACTCCTATTGACAGTTCGCCCGTAGAGAACTACCACGATAGCCCACCAAGCAACTAAATCAGTCGAATTAAAATAATTTTCTGAGTCGTATAAAACATACCCGTTTATCCGTCTGTCTATCAATGTAAATTTATAAAAAAAAAATATAAGAACGAAATAACTTTAATTATTGTGCATTTAGAAACATTTCCAAAAAAAGTTATTTTCAGCTATTTTTGTCATTTAAAATTAATAATCAAACTAGCAGTGGCAGGAACGCTTTGTTGGCCACAACAAAGTTTTTGCATTGGATTCATCAGAAGATAGACTTTAATATTATGTACATATATGCAATATTTTTTTAAGTATGATTACTTCCCTTTCTCGGATCCTTACATCTTTTGGCTCAAATTAGAAATTTGTTATCAAAGGTAGCTCGTACTAAGTTTAAACCACATAGAGATTACAGTTTAACAGAAATGATATCAAATATATATTTTTTTTAGTATGATGGACAAAGTGGTGTCTGCTCTAATCCTATCTTCTTTGCGCCCGAAAAAATAATCTAATATTGTAGACAATTACACAGAATTTAAAGCCTATAACAATTATAATTCTGCAGATATGCCACGAAAAATGTTTTCTTTGTATGGGAGATACCACGCCCCCTTATTTGATCCTATTTAATTATTTGAATGAGTTGTATAATTATTAAAATTAATTTATTAAAATTGTATTAAAATGTCTAACGTTTATTGTTCTTGAAATAAACCAAATAATTTGTTTTTTATGCGGGGTATCACTTCCCTTCATTTTGTATGAGCCACATCCACTTTAAATTAAAAAAAAAATGTCCATAAGAACCATTTCTGAGCTTTATAGATAAAACTAGTAAGAGCGCTATATTCGGCCGTGCCGAATCTGATTATAGCCTTCACCGTCATGTATAATGGTATAATGATGCCATCTTTGATTTTGAATTTTTACATAGTTAACTGTATTCCACTTTTTAAGCACTTTCATTTGATACCCATATTGTTGGGGTTAAAAAAATTCGCTACGCCATCTTGGATTTCACGAATTTTTATAGTTTATTACATTGTACTGGTCGAGCGCTTTTATTTGATGCCAATATTGTGGGGGTTAAAGGGAACAAAGCCGTAACTATAACTCATATTTTCGCCATTTAATCTAGGAAACCATCTTAGATTTTTTTCTTTTCATAGCTAACTATATTTTAATATACAAGCTCTTCAATTTGATCCACATATTGGCTGTCTCGGTTGTATAGAAACTGAAAAATATCTATTTACGATTGTAAATTTTAGAAAAAAAAAACACGGAAGTAGTTGTATTTTGGTGCTTATATCTCAGTTGGTTTCATACCGATTTGTTAGTTTTTCATAGAAAAATTTGATATATTTGAAAATCATAAATTTTTTCACATAATTTTTGCCTATTAGTGACTAATTTGTCCAACATTTTTCATGAATATCTTTAGAAGCATTAAAATTTTTGTGGTAAAATAAACGAAAAAACAGAAGCATTCGTGTTTGTTTGCTCATATCTCAGAAGGTTATGGGGCAATTATGATAATTTCCAATACCTATCAGCTCTGATTTCTGATATTTTGATACCTTTACACGGCTCTTGGCCATGTCGAGAGGCTTATAAAACTTGATTTAAACATACACGCGGACAGACGGGCAATGTTTAATCGACTCCCCTATTCATAAGCTTTTTTTGGGGTCGGAAATGAATATTTTAGAAATTTTACACGAAATGATAAATCTATATGTACCCTTAAACTCACTGTGAAGGGTATAAAAATAATCACAAAAGCAAAGTGTAAGCGTTGTTTGGGTTCAAAAAACGTGTTTCCATTTCAATACCTTTCCATCAATTCTATCACACATTTGCCCCTTATTTTCTAAAACTATTTTAAAGCAATTTATAATCTAGCCCGAGCGTTTTTAGGAAATAAGACAAAATTGTTTTACTTTTTAAAGCCAGTAATTTTTATTAAATATATATAAAAATAATATAAAATAAAAAAATAAATTACAAATATCTGAAATATCTGAAAATTTAATGAACTTCACAGTTAAATACAAATGCAAATAGTCCTTTGAAGCCATAGAGCCATTTAAATGACCTAATTTTAAATTGTGTTAATATACATACATTTTAATGTATTTTTTTTTTTTAAAAAACTTAATTTTAAATATATGTATAAGTTATAGTATGTAAATTGTTTTATAAATAAAAGTCAGCTTAAAGGTAAAAATACACTAGAGCCCCGATTTACGTCGTTTCTAATAAGAGTTGGTTCGCTTTGCGTAATTTTTAATTTGGGTAGAATCAATATACTTCCCTTAAATTTCAATTTGCGTTTTTACACAGAACGTTTTTTTCTTTTGGGCATGTTAAATGCATTTAATTAATTTTTTCGTGGTTTCTAAGCACTAAATAAGAAATTAAGTTTTCCATATGACTTTTTTGTAATAAAAATAATCAAAAGTTGTAATTGTGGATAAAATTAATGTAAATGGCGGAACAATTAATTAATTAGCATCGTCTTGGGTTTCGTCGCGACTAAGGCAGAATTAGTTTGTACGTTCTGTGCTGTTATGAATCAGCTGTTCTGTTTCTGTTCAAGTAAAAATCTGTACGGATAGTTTGTTGTTCCTTTTTCATTCTGTTCTGTAACGGACAAATCTGTGGAAAATGGAATTCAATGTAACGTAACATCTATTGTTATGCATGAGTGAAAAACAGCTGATATTGAGTGGCTTTTATTTTAAAGGTAACTGCAACAGAGAGACTCTCTTTGTTTATAGATAAAGTCTGAAACTACAAATTTCTCTTTTTATATATGGATTTTGACGATTAAAATATACCAACAAATAATAAGCAATTTCTGTAAAGTAAGGTAAATGAGTTTTTACACGAGTAACTACAAATTAAAACAACAGAAGGGAATGTCACATAACGACAACAGAAAGTAAAGACTACTAAAGCCTTTATCCGGTCCTCATTAATAAGAATGCTAATCGGGGCTTCAGTGTATTTAAGACTTTTGTTAAGCAACATAAAAAGGTCTATGTGCTTTTTTGTTTTTTTAGTAGAGACAAATAACTATTTAATATAAATGACGTATGTAGATATTTGTACATAAACCCTTAATGTCAAATATACCTATTACGTTTATTAAATAGATTAAAAATAATGCTGTTAAAAAAAATAAAATTGCATGTGAGCTTTTTTTGTATTTAAGACATGTTTAATTTTTACATTATTGTTAAAATGCAGTATTGATTTTTTGGTTTTGCATTGTTTCTATGTTGTATTGTTAAACGTTAAGCAAATAAAAAATCAACAAATAAGAGTGCTAAATTCGGCCGTGCCAAATCTGATAATACCCTTCACCATTATGTACATGGGTATAATTCCACATCGTAGCTTAACCCAGATTTTATGTTATACGCCATTTTTCTTTATTATTTCCGATGCCATATTTGATTTTGAATTTAACATAGTTAAGCCCTTTCACTTAATATCCATATTGATAGGGTTAAGAAACAAAAATTTCTGCCATTTTGCTTAAGACGCCATCTTGGATTTTACATGTTTTAATAATTTACTGTATTCTACTGGTCAAGCCCTTTCATTTGATACCAATATTGTGGGGGTTGAAGGAGTTACATTTTCAAATACCAGATTTGGCCCATATATAAATTAATTGTCCGCCATTTTGAAGTGGCGGCCATCATGAATTTTATTTTTTTATAATGCTTATATTGCGCTAGTAAAGTCCTTTCAGCTATTACCAATAGCGACTATCTTGGTTGTCTAGAAGATGAAAAAATTGGTTTTCGTTTGTAAATTTTTGGAATATAATTAAAAAAAATTTGCCTTTAACTTTACCGATTTATTCAAAATTTTTCACGAATATCTCTAGAGGCATATTGTATCTCCAAATAGTAACAAAGGTACCAATAAATTATTCTATGGCTGAAAAATTTTAATTTTGGTTGTAAAAGTATGGGAAAAACAGAGGCAGTTGAGTTTATTTGTTCATATCTCAGAAAGTTATAGGGCGATTGTGCTGAATTTCAATAGCGGCTCATTCCCGGATATTTCCAAAGATTGATACCATCATACACAGGTCTGAGGAGCATGTGGTTGCTTCTAAACAAAAAAAAAACACGGACAGGCGGACAAGGCTTAATCGACTCCTCTATTCATAAGCTTTTGGAAAACATATTTTTTTTATGGGATCGGAAATGAAAATTGTAGAAATAACAAACGGAATGACAAAGCTATATACCCTTTTACACTGTCGTGTGAAGGGTATAAAAAGGGGAAAATTAATAAAATTTTACTGTTCAGAGTTACAAAACAATTTTTAGTAAAAATATTAGCAAAATTAATTCGAAAATTATTTTTTGATTCCGCAAAAATTTGTCGTTTTGCATTTACATATGTATGTATGAAGTTCATACTATGAACCAAATACAACATGTATGAAATTGTACTGTTTTATAAGGAAATAACCAACAATACTGTACACATTATAAAAAAATCATGGCATATTTATTTATCAGGTAGTCTTGATTCATCAAAGTCAATAGATAAAAACAAATTCTCTCTATTCTCTTATTTATTTCAAATGCTTAACCACGGTGTAATCAGGGTACACTTATATAGATGACGTTGCCAGCCCAGCGGACTATTTTTGTGTGTGCCAACTTAAAAAAAGAAAATAAAAATAATAAATTTTTCTCCGAACTAGGATAGAATTTTTCTTGCTTATAATCGTTATATATGAAGTTTGACATTTGAAATAAATAAGAGAAAGGAGAGAATTTATTTTAATCTGACACTGACGAATCAAAACTACCTAGTAAATAAATTTCCCCTGAAATATGTCTTAGTACTATTAGTACATTACAAGGTGGTTATGAACTGAACAATTATAATTTGTTTTTTTTTTTTGATTTTAGTGCATAAACAAACGGCTTGTTATTTTTAAAATATAGTTAAAAATTTAAATATTTTATTTGCTTTTAAATAATTAACATTTTAAACATGTCTTGAAAAGGCAATTTAAATAAAACAACAAAAACTTTTGTTTGTATAAATAAAGTTTGCCTAATTGTTTTTATACTTAAGGATAAGGATTAATGAATGTTTCATTACTGTTAAACTTAAAATGAGTTTTATTAATGGTTGTTTGCTTATAAGTTTAATTTAAGTTAAATTAATTATTTTTTTAATGATGTTATTTATTGTCAGCAATATCTTTTAAGTGACGTGACTGATCTGGATAATATTTTTAAGTTTTTAATGGTGTCGGTTAATTCGTTAGTCATATGTATACAATTTTTCTGCACTTTTTAGAAAATACTTTTTACATTCTCCATATTTCCGCTAATTATATTGCACTACAAAATTTTCCATAAAATTTTTTTAAACGTAATTTTGATGTACTTAAACTGGACAGACTTTTCTGAAACTTTGCACACATATTGAGCTATCATGACTATATAATTTCGTAACTAACGTAACGCGCGCCGGGCTTGGCTAGTAACTCCATAAAAAGAAACCTAATATGTGTGCAAAGTTTCAGAAAAATCTATCTTATGCATGTAGCTAAAAATAATAACTGATTTTTTATGGGCGTATCCCCGCCCGCTTTTTACCACCCATAAACACTCCCTGGAATGTGTACAACAACTTGCCGAAGTTTGAGTCCGATCAACTTTACGGTTTCGGAGTCTATAGCTAACCCACACACACACACAGACAGACAGAGTTTCACTTTTATATATATAGATTTAAAATCACAGGTCTTTGTCCACAAACCCATAAAGCCCCTTGCATTAAAGAAGTAGATTATTGAACGCTGCATCAACAAAATTCAGCTACATTTATGTAAAATGATCATGGAAAATTTCGACAAACTAGTGCGTATGTATATGCATGCAAAGTCGTTAAGGCCATTTGCCGGTTGTGTTATTCCATAAATAATCCTATCCTATATACTTTACGATTCAATAAAATCAATCAAAATACTAAAAAGTGTGTTTTCAATTTAATTAAAATCTTGCATTAATTTTCGGACACTTTATTATATATACAGGGCCATATACGAATATTCGAATTGGTTGTCGTTGAACATAATTTTCAACAACTATAGATAATATAAATTGTTTCATTCAACTTTAAAAAAGAGAAAAAAAGCATGATAATAAAGTTCTTTAGAACTTGAAAAAACTTTTAGTTATGGAAAATTTTTAATACAAATTTTAAACATATTTTATTGAAAGTGATAATTCTTTCATTATCACAAATAAAAATTTATTTCTTCATTTAATGATTAGAAATTTAATATTAAAAATGAACTAAAGCCAAAATAAAAATAATAAAGAAAGTGATTAAATTTTTGAAAATATTTAAAAACACGAAAGTCACGAGTAATGCTACATGACATATTTTTATAATTTTTAAAATTTTTGCAAAAACTTTATAATGAAAAAAAAAATACCCCAGGTATAGGTAGTATTTGGTTTTAAACCGTCTTAAAGTATGCTACGAAATTTAGAAATGTGTTAATAGCTTATAGAAACAAGATGAATCATGTAAATGTGGCTTAAAAAATAATGCCAGTGATGGGAATTTATCTTGTTTTTTCGTCAAAACTAGTGATTTCAAAACCAGTTGATCGGACAAAATTGTACCACTAAAGCTCTCCTTTTTCTTAATGCAACCAAAACTACATACATATAAAAACCGGATAAAAGTTGAGAAATATTCTAATGACCGAGGATAACATTAAAAATTGTAATCAAAAGTGATAAGTATTGAAAGTTAAAACAAATCAATAAAAATTGTGTTTTTAAAATTTAACTAGTAAGCAGTGTCAGGTAAAAATACATACATTCATAAGTATATACTTATATATATATATTTCATAATTTGTAATAAGATTTAAAAGGACACTGATTCAGTTGTAACATTTTACACTACAGCTGGCGGCTCAACCTCAAAAATTTCTTATGGCGCTAAGGCCAAAACAAATTTAAAACTGTTTTGTACATAAAGTGTAATAATTAACAATAACAACCTTAACAAATTATTGAACTCTTTAACTCTTTCTCCCTCTCTCTCTCTTGCCATGTTAAAAAAATATTATTCAATTCTAATGTTCGACCTTCATTACCCTATGGTTATGAAACATTGAATGGTCATCCTCGTTATGTAAATGTCCTGCAACTTTTAACCAACAAATGTCTTAAATAGTAGAATCCTTAGAATTTTTTTTTTTTTTGGTAACAGTATGTTACGGCATCAAACGAAAGGCGAAAATGAAATAGCATCCATAACCTAAATGAAAACAAAGCAGCCAAACCCGCGGAACAGCCATAAAAGAGAACGACCAATTCTTACACATCATAGGCAGAAGCGGCAAAATTCAGACTAGTTGGAATGCAATAAAAGAAAAAAAAAATTAAAAGAAAAAAAAGCATTAAAAAAGTGCTCACTATCGTTCAAGCTATAAAAAACAGTTTGATGCAGTATTAATGAGGCGAAATTGTATTTATTCCCAACAAAAAAAGTCTTGCAAATAAATGGTGAATGCATTAATTCAATCCATGACGAAGAAGGTTAGGTGAAACATACATGATTTTAACGTTAACGTGTCATTGAAGATCATGTATTTATATGAATATATTTATAAATTTCACTAATTCCCAATAAGTGCATGGAACGCATTAACAGTACATGAAAAGAAAACCATGTTTCATGAGTTAATAATGTCTGTTTACATGAATTATTCAAGATTTTGTCCCTGCATTTGCATGTATTTTAAAGCACACCACTAAACGCTAACTATTTTGTATTTGGAGAAGGTATTCTTCATGCCCCCATTTGCAATTATGAATTAAAAGTATTGAACTAGTGCTGTGTTATTTATTTACTACAAAATAAAAACTATAAAAACATTTTTTTTATTACTTTTTACACCTTAAAATTAAAAAAATATGTTTTGAATCCTCTTTTGAAAATTGAAAAAAAAATATTTAAAAAATTTTCAAAAAGTAAGAAAAAATTGTAGTGTCCAGACTTACGTGTACCACAGTACCACCACTTTGCTAACTTGCCGGCAAATCCTTTTGTTTATTTCATTAAATGAGTTAAAAAAAAAATATACGAGAAAAGTTAACGATTAATCGCTTTAACTTTGATAAACATCACGTGATATTTTAGATCACATTTAGCGGGATTTGTTTAAAAAAAGTCCCCATCACTGCAACGAAACGCCTGAAACCATGCAGTAAATGTTATAATAAATATTTTCATATTTACAATTGTGTTCAATACAATAGTTCATTGAGTGCAAGGGCTTATTTTTTTTAAGAAAAAAAAAAAATAAATTTTTGAGTTGTTTTCAATTTATTGCATTTATGTATATATTTCTAAAAAGTAACTAATAAAATAATAACCTTCAGTAGCACTGCCAATGGGTCGTTTTAACTTCGGAAATTAAATTGACAGCTGTTCGTTGCCGGTTGCAATCTGTAAACCATTTATTTTTGTAACACAGCCAAATTTCGGTCGACTCAGTAATCATCTTTCTATTAATACAAGTAAATCAGTGGTTTTCATGGGCAAGCGAATATGTTTTAAAATCAAAATTTCAAGAAGAACCAGGAAACCATTCTAGATTAAACTGTGGGCTAGGTTTCGAACTTTTTCTTAAACAGTCATCAGAATATACATACATAGGTCATACAAATTTGTTATAAAAATTTCAGACAAATATCCTTTAAAAACTAGATCCCAGCGAAGAATAAAATAAACAAAGTGGTATGAAGTGTGGTGTTCATATATGAAGTGAATGTATTACGGAGAGAATATTTTTACATTTTTGTATGAAGTTTAACAATTGAAAATAATGAGGAGAGAAAGCTGTACCCTGTTACGCAGATAAAACAATGTTAATCAATGAAGAAAATTTTGCTGTTCCAAACACCAACGAAAATTTTAATTTTAAACATATAATTACAAAGAGTTTATAGTTTTCATATTGAACGGTTTTTTTTTTGTAAAGAGTTTTTATCCTGACTTCGTTGAATCGTTTCATTGGGAGTAAGAGAACTTTACTATTTGCATAATGACATGTAATATGTATATGATTCAAAGGTACGTAAACTTTATCATAAACCCAGCATGGTCTATATGCACCAGTGAAAGGCATACAGACCAGCTTAAATCCAACATCCAATAAACTGAAATATTGAGAAAACTATTGGAACAATTTTCTAAATAATTAGTACCTTTTTTAACACAGCTTTAAAATCACCTACACATTTGTTAAATATTTGCCCAAATAAACAACCACTATTTTTGGTAAATATTTATTTCATCATATGTGATTTAATTTATACCAAATATATAGTCAAAATATATAAAAACCTTGAAAAAAAGGTATGCAAAAGAAATAGTAAATGCATGGGTTCAACCCATGTTGAAATGGTTCAATTAATGTGAAACATTAATGCTAGGCGCACAATGGCGACAAAGGACGCTGTGTAAATTCGTCGTATGAAGCACAATAACGACGAAAGTGTAACATCTTTTATAATTGATAAAAATTGTTTACTGTTTGTGCAAAGAAAGAACAAAAATAATCAAAGAATTGAAATTTTTGTGAAACTCAGCAAAATAAATAAAATTTCTGACATAGTAAACACTTTTTTACGTTTACAAAGAATGTGCTGGGTACGTGCAGTAAACAATAATAACAATTTTGTTTTTGTATAACTGCTAATAGTGTGACCATATTAAAAAAAAAAAAAAAAAACACTAAAAAAATTTAAACATTTACAAAAATCCAAATAAAAACAATTTTTGTAGTTAACTTGTTTATATATATTTTAAATATTATGTAAATTTCTTCGATCTTTTTATATTAATATATTGTTTTTATTTATTCGAGCCTTTTTTAAAAAAATTTGTTTTTGAACAATTTTAATATTTTAATTGTTAATTGTTATAAATTGTAAAAACTTTCCCTGAAGAAGCTACCCAATGTGGTAGCGAAATATCGGAATAAAAAAATAATTTTTATAAAAAAAGTGATCTTAAGCTCGAATAAATAAAAACAATATATATTTTAAATATTTTAAAATAAAATATGAAATAATTATTAAAGTAAAAACTAACTTTATTTTCTAAAAAAGTTGAAAAGTAAAACCAAATTTAATAAAAATGGTCACCTTGTACCAATTTGTTCGTCGTTCGCCGGCGTAAAAAATAGAAATAAATCTATTGCAGAGTTCGCCGCGTACAGCGAATTTTGACAGACGCCATAATTGTACGCATTCTCATATACACAAATGTATTTTATTTTTGACGACGAATATTCGCGGCGAAAAATTCGTCGTTCGTCGCAATTGTGCGCCTAGCATAATGTCATTGGAGATTATCGGCCTTATTCATAACAAAAAGTTAGCCACAGTTTATACACAACGTACAACGAGCTGCTAACTAGAATGCCGATTAAGCTTGGCAGCTCGTTGGCACAGAGTTTATTCATAACAAACTTTTACTCGTCTGCCAACTTTTCATAAATCAACTCTGAAATTGCATAATACTCCACAAAATTGCAATTATTTTTTGTTTATCATTTCTGATTTTAACATTTTGTTGTTTTTCCATACATACTAACAATTTTTGCAATTTTAAAATAAAGTAAAAAAATAAACTATTGTTCGTTTTATTTTATGTGCACGAAAATTTTCATTCTTTTCTTTATAAAATTTATTTTGACACAGATCAGCTGTTTTTCACAAGTCGTGTGTTATGAATAAACTTTATGCTAACTTTATGCCAACTTCTTGTTATGAATAAGACCGTATATGTTATATGAATATATTAAAAAACTCAGTTCCAATTAGTATATTCAATGCAAGCATTTTAGTGAAAAAATACCCATGTTTGATGAGTTAATTTCATTTATTAACATGAATTGCTTAAGACATGAAATACGCTCACATTGAACAAGGGGATTTTTTTTTGATATTGATGTTAGTTTAAATTAAGGACAGAAATAAATACATTTAAGTGGTCACGTTTATTTAGTCAAATATTTGTATAATGTGAACATACCTTAAGTACACTTTTGACTATCGATTTAAAAACACACATCTATATATATAAAAGTGAAACTCTGTGTGTGTGAGTGTGTGTGTGTGTGTGTGTTAGCTATAGACTCTGAAACTGCAAAACCGATCGGGCTCAAACTTTGGTAAGTTGTTGTACACATACCGGGGAGTGTTTATGGATGAAAAAAAGTGGGCGGGGCCACGCCCATACAAAATTAGTTATCAGTTTTAGCTACTTACACTTGACCGATTTTTCTGAAACTTTGCACACATATCGAGCTGTCATGACTAAATAATTTCGTGATAAGAAAAGTGGGCGGGGCCACGCCCCTAAAAAAGTTTTAATTTTGAGATACTTCCACTGGACCGATTTTTCTGAAACTTTGCACACATATTAAGCTGTCATGGGTTTATAATTTCGTGATTGAAAAAGTGGGCGGGGCCACGCCCATAAAAAATTAGTTATCAGTTTTAGCTACTTGCACTGGACCGAATTTTCTGAAACCTTGCAAACATACTGAGCTATCATGACTTTACACTTTCCTCATTAGAAAAGTGGGCAGTGCCACGCCCATTAAAAAAAAGGTATCATTTTGAGGTACTTGCACTGGACCGATTTTTCTGAAACTTTGCACACTTATTGAGTTGTCATGACAATACAGTTTCGTATTTAGAAAAGTGGGCAGTGCCACGCCCATAAAAAAAGGTATCATTTTGAGGTACTTACACTGGACCGATTTTTCTGAAACTTTGCACACTTATTGAGCTGTCATGACTATACAGTTTCGTAATTAGAAAAGTGGGCAGTGCCACGCTCATAAAGAAAAAGTTATAGTTTTTAGCCTTGCACTTGATATTCGATTAAAATTTAGAATGCGATTTAAATTCATGAAGGGGCGTAGCAACGCGCGCCGGGATGGGCTAGTTAAACATAAAATGTAATTTTGCATCACACATAAAATGATTTTACTGTATATTTCTTTTATCAGCACTTAAGTTCTATATCATCTTAAAAAAATTATTTTATTTTGTATGTATGCAAGATTTAAAATTTATTTATTTTTTTTGTATTTAATATTTTGTCTCAACTAAAAATTTAATTCAATATTCTAAAGTGAATTTGGATATTTAACATCTATTTCATATGTTTTTGCTTATGTTCTACCTTAATGGAACATTTTTTTTTTTTTGCTAAATTCATTTTGCATTTATAATTTGTAAATTCTACATTTAGTTTTTTGGTTATTTGCATATTTTTTTTCTTGCAGTTTAATTATTAAACATACAAATTTAAGATTTGTTTACTAATATTTAAGTATACGTATAATTAATGATAAAAAAAACAAATTAAATTAAGTATGAACTTAAGAAATCATGTAAAAAAGCTTTTAATGAAGTGCGAATGCGATTTTTTTTTAACTTGAATCTAAAAATAAAGTAAATTTTTTTTTCTAAAATGAAAATAGTTAACGATGACAATAATAAAATAGTAATGGCGATGACGATGATAATGATAATAATGATAAAATAAAGAGATAATAAAAAATAACAGCAAATTTAATTTAACACAGATACGTAGGTAAATCGTAAAAAATAAAATACTTTTATGAAAACAAAAATGCCTTTTGTATGAATTGTTCAATAATGTTCTTCTTGCTTTCTTTTTTATTTTAATTTTCTGGAATGGTTGTTAATGCTTTTGAGTGCGATCCATTAAAGTTGACATTGCTATGCTCATTTGACACACTGGTAATACTACCATTAGGTGTTGTCGTTGAGCCGATAGAAGTGTTAATGCCATCGAGTACATTCAAATCGATTTCTGGTATGGGATCACGCCAATAATTAAAATGTGAAAATTCAACTGCAGTTACCTCGTCGGGTTTAATCGGCGGAAATAGTTGATCTACAATAAAGGTCATGCTGCAGTATCTGAAAGAAAAAGAATAAAATTGTTAGTAAAATACATTTTTTTATAACTATTTACTTTCGAGGCATATTAATTCATCAGCAAATCGCAGTTCAGAGTGAACTTTTTTTAATTAACGTTTTTGATATATGAAGTTTGACATTTGAAATAAAATGAGAGAAGAGAGAGAATTGTTTTTTTATTTATGGACTTTGACAGCTGAAGTTTAAAATAAGTAAAAGAAAAATAATCAGCTGACGAATCAAAACTACCTGATGAATAAATTTGCTACTACTATGAATTAAAAACGTTTCACTATAAATTCGGAACAGTAAAAACCCTGTAGTTGATTTAAAAGTTCTCAAAATTTGAGGAAAAAACCTAAAAAGTTTACAAATATTGAAAAATATGCCAATGGGGAAAAAAAATATAAATAAACAATTGCCAGAACTTAAATTTTTGTTCCAATTGACTGAAAATGTTGCCGGCCGCTAAGGGTAAAAGCTTCCCTGTTTTAGATACCAAATATTCAAAATTCCTTTTACATTTCTTTTAAGCTGCTTATGTACATATATACTAGCAAATAGAAGTTGCCTACACATTTTCAAAACTGAATTTCAGTTTGTGTTTTTAAGCATTCTTCTTATGACAGCCTGAATTCGGACGAAACTTCACACTGCACAGTGGGTAATTTGTACTACTTTTTAGGTTCAAATTAATTTCAGCCAAAGTTTTGGAGCAATATGGCTGAAATTTTGAATTTAACAGTTTTTCGTGAACACACACAGCTGGGTTTTTTAATAGTGGAAATTTTTAGGGTTGCCAAAAAAAAAATTAAAAAACTAAATATCTCAAAAATGAAAAAAAAATTTTTTGAAAATTGTTACGATGAAAATACGCAAGAGAGGTAATAAAATGGCGTATAAGCCATGTCGACAAAATCTGAAATATATAAAATTAAAATTTCCGTGGGCCCTTATGCCACCTTAACGATAAATCTTTACAAAAAGTTTGCACCTTTTGCTTTAACAAAGTTTGAAAACATTATTCAAATCAATTTCACTTAAAATAAAATTGTAAACAGAATCAGTTTTTTTGTTTTCATTCTCTTTACAAATCCAAACATTAAAAAGTTCACCATATTTCGAATTGAGGCTGTCTGAAAGAAAACGATATAAATAAAAAACCGAATCGAAAAATAAAAAATTAGAATTCTTTTCCTAACACTTTTTTCATCAAGGAAAAACACGGCAGTTCACGGCCAACATTATCAAAAGCTTATGCGAAGTTTACATTTATGGAAAAAAGTCATTTATTTAAGGTTAAGTTAGAATTACATGTTTTGTTAACAAAATATTTTTTTTAAATACTTACTTTCCCCTTTATTCGCCATATTATGTACGATTTCCTTCTTTTTGTTTAATAATATCATAATAATAATATTTTAATTTGAATCAAAATTACTTTTTTATGCTGCACTGAGCACGTTGCTTGTAAATCTTAATATCTTATTATATCAGCTCATTTTGTTGAAAAAAAACCAAATGTGCAGTTATTTGCTTTGATATGTTCTAAGTCCAACGTCATTAACAAAAACATTATTTTTGTTAATGCAAAAAAATATTTTTGGCCTAGATTTCGGGTTAAATTATCCTCTGTGCACTGGCCATTAAGTTTTTATGTTCGACACCATCTTTGAGTGACTGTGGTCCAAGGGCTTCAACGCACGGTACTAAAAGATGGACCCGTGCAAAACGAGGGCATAGATAGTGACATGAGTATCTTTACTGATGGGGCATGAAAGAATCCTGGAGCTCGAACTAAAAGAGATTAGGGAGTGATACCCCAATTAAATAAAATATCGAAACGAGTGAAGGTGGATGAGGACAGCATAGCACACTCATAGCGAATCGATCCAAGCACAATAAAGGCATGGAAATGACATCAGTACCTATATTGATGAGGCATATGAGAATCCTTGACCCCGTACTTAAAGCGGTTAGGCAGACTCAGATCGCTGTAGACTAAGGATTACAGGAAGGTGCACATTAAGTGTAAATGATATGAAGGACCTCGATTTAACGAAGATGCTGGCGGTTATTAAGGACTATGCGATTAGAATTGTCGACAATAACCAATTGTGGGTGTTGAAGAGGAGAAAGCTGTAAGATATCCCATATATCCAGTATTTTTGATTTTAACATTTTCGTAGTTAACTGTATCCTAGTGGTCAAGCCCTTTAATTTGATACCTATATTGGGTCACTCAGTTGTCTTGAAGCTAAAAAAAAATCTATTTTCGTTTGAAAATTTTAGGAAAAATACCGATGCAGCTATATTTTGGTGATTATATCTCAGTTAGTTTCAAACCGATTTCTTATTTTTTTCTCAGCAATAATGTTCGAGACTACGACTTATAGTTTACTACCTACAGGTTAGGAGCTTTTGTAACTGGATATATTTAAAAAATATATATTTTACCAAATTATTTTTGCCCGTTACCGATTTGTTTAAATTTTAAACCAATAAGCCCAGAGGCATATAATATATGTATACAAAAAGAAAATATGAAAAAAAGCATTCGCATATCTTTGCTTTTATCTCAGTCTGTTATGACCCTATTTTGCTAGTTTGCAATACCTGTTTTCTTTCGAATTATTCTGAAAGTTTGATTCCTCATACGGATACGTGTAACATATGGGGGCTTCAAGAACTTGATTTCAACGTTTACACGAAAAGATTGTCATAGACTTTCAAAAAGTATATTCTGTGTGTTTTTTAGACCTATAGATAAGGATAACCTTCCAATAAGAATAACTGTAAAACTAGCTAACATACTAATGAAGTGTGTTAGACTTTTTTCAGTATATTTTCTAATCACCATGCAAAGACTTGCACCAAAACAACATTTGCAAATCGTAATTATTTTTTTATTTGAAATTCCTGCTCTGTTCGCCAAACTTATAGAGCTATTCGTCAACTTTACGATGCGCATAATCGTCCATTTCAGTAGGTAATACACAATGGATTGACTTATGACCACATTTACTCTTTTGGATAATATTTATCCAAATCGCACCCGTTTCCTGCGCACATACAAAACAATCGCCTTTGTATACGCAAGTGTGTAAATCAATCAGCATCTTGAATTCTTGATTTTTTGTTCCTTATATCAATTGCAAATCATTTGGAGGAGAAATGGTTCCGACAAGATGGCACAATATGCCATACAGCGAGTCAAACCAGCACTTGTTTTAACCAAACGTTTGATAACCGAACTACCTTAAGAATTGGACCTGTAATTTGACCTACTCTTTTGTGTGATTTGATATCTTTGGACTAATTTTTGTGGGTGTCCGTCTATTATAATAAACCAACAATAATATCTTAAAAGCCAACATTCGGCGCACTATTGAGGAAATAAGACCGGTTATGCTCGAAAAAGTAATGCAAAATTTGACCGCTATGATGCCGTTCAAAAGGCGCAGTTGCGAAGGCCATATAGCAGATATTATTTTTAAGCGTTATATGCTATAAAATTTGTCAACTAATTAAGTCAATATTTTGGTAATTTTATTGAATTTCTTGTGTTTTATTTTTTTATCTAAAAAACACTCTATACTTTATTGGGACGCAAACAAATATTGTAGAAACAAAGCTATATACAGTCAAATCCCGATAATTCGTACCCCGATAAAACGTAATCTCCAATAATTCGTAATAAACTGTCGGTTCCTTAAAAAAATATCGTTAATTCGTAAAATTTCCAATCATTTTGGTCCCCTCGCTAGTTCGTAAATCTTCTTTACCTCTTATAAATCGTATTTGTTTGCTAACTACCACTTATAATTCGTAATAAAAACAACAGAAACATGAAAATAGTGCTAAAAGCTAACAATATAGAAAATGATGACGACGACGATGATGGCAACAACGAAGTTTCCTTAATGACGAACAAATTTTTAATTCCTTAATAAAAATAGAAAATACATTGGACAACCTCCGTGAGAAAAGTCTGAACAAATGCAAATCACTCATTTTTTTTAAATTAATTTTAGATAATGTAAATATGTACATTATGTATTTTAAGTTAAGAAAATTAATTTTTCAGTTATTTTTTATTGTTTGATATTAAAATTACACGTATTTTACGCAAAGTAAATGAATTTGCTATTTTATTTTATGCATTTATTTTGTATTTTATTTTTAACAATTGCTTTTCATGTTTTTTTTTTTAACATTTTAGTAAATAAATTGAAAAACCCCTTTAATTCGTATTAATTTTATTTTAACCCCCTTAAATCGAAAACCCCTATAATTCGTAAGAAATGGCCGGTCCCTTGCGATTACGAATTATCGAGATTTGACTGTACACTTAGCAGCACAGATGAAGATGAATAAAACAAATAAATAAATTTAGGAATTATTTTTAAAGCCTACTTTTAGGCATTACCAAATAACACAATGCAACAAGCAAAAATTCTCAAAATAATTACTATTCTTTTTTGATCCGTTATAGTCATCTAACTGCAAAAATCACTATTTCAAATTCTATGGTAAGTTTTTTTTTATTTTTTTTTTTGAGATTTTTGACTGCTCCATACATCTTGTCGTAACTTAAAACGACGTACTTGATTAAAATCCATCGATAAGTTTGAGTTTTATTCCCGTAAATGTGAAAGTTTTGATATTTTTTTATTGCAAATTTGTGTTCCCTTTGTTGCGTTTAAGAAATAAAACATTGTTTTATTTATGCTTTTGACACAAAGTACTAAACTAGGTACTTGCACTTAATCGGGAATAACTAGATTTTATCTATGGATTTTCATGCAATAAGATTTATTTTATTTCTTATGCATGAAGCTGTAAGATTAAGTACTAAAACTGGAAATTATTGTTTCTTTCTATTTTTTTGTTTTTAAATTTTTCTTCCTGAATTACTTTTTAAAAAGTTTGAATAAATAAAAATTATATAAAACATCATACTTATCTATTAAATTTTTTGAGTAAAAAAAATCCAAGGAAAATATTGTTTTTGGGTAAAGAACCCAGAGGCAACTATATTTGTCAAACAAAATAAAGTGGAAGGAGAGTACCTAAGGGATATATTTTTTTATGTGACTATTATTGGGGCATATAAAGGGTGGTTAAATTTCAAAGGCAGATTTCGAATGTGAACCACACCTAAACGTCAAGTTTCTCAATTTCAGAAATACACAATCGAGCAACGAGTTAACCCTTTCGACCCGACATTCGAATAGCAATGCTAAAATAAAATTTTTTTATATCAGCAGGTTATTTAAGCAATATATAACTTGTTGGTAAAAAAAAAATTGGAAAACTATTATGGGGGGGATTTTTCGTCGTTGTCGCTGAAAACAGATCCATCGTTTGGTAGAAATTCTTCAAAGTTTTCTCCAGAAAAATCTTCTAAATCGCTAGTCCTATCAGCTTCATAAATAATAAAACATTTTCTTGAAGACAGGATATCATACTCAACGAACGAATGGTACATATGTGTACCACCATACCATACGAATGGTACATATAGGAAGCATAAAATATTTACCTGCCGCAAAAATTTAAATTCTTCTTAATTTTGAATATTTTCTGCAATTTCACGCACAATATTATGCAAAAACCAATTATACACTTCACTATAGTTGCATTTCAAGTCACAAAAAGCGGTACCGTAAATATAAAAAAACAAAAAAAACATAACGCCACATACTGGAATGTATTCAAGAGAACTTAAAGACTATATGGTACTTTTCACAACCAAGCAACATTAAATTTGAACCTTTGAGAGATGTGCACATATGTACCATCCGGGTCGGAAGGGTTAAAGTTATTAAGGCTTGTTATTAAAATGGGCGTTCAAATCAAAATGCATTTCGTGCACTTCGTGATTTTTTTGGTTATCATAATCGATCGAATTCGTCCATAATCGGGAGAATTGTGAAAAATATTTAAATTTCAGCAAAACAGGTCTGTATAAAATGTGAAAGCATCTATGAATGCTTTCTTAGTACGTTGAACGCGAAAAAATGGCTGTTTTTCGAGATAGTGTGGCAAAAGAGCAGTCAATCTCAACTCATTATCGTGCCCAACAATTGAACATCAACATTGTCATTGAAAATTTGGACCATCGGATGGAGGTGTGCCGCCGAGGTCGCGGTGGTCATTTGGCCGATATTTTTTTCCATATATAATTGAATCACACCAATATTATCATAATAAAAAGAAATGACAATGCAGTGGAAACTCGATTCTTGCACACCTCGACTTTTGCAACACCATTTTATTTCTGTTACGTACTCAGTACTTGCAACATTCGAAAATTTTAACCTCAATACTTGCAACATTTTTTTTTCACCTATGTTTCTCTGTAGATTTGTTTCTTAGCCAGAGTTAAGTTGGGGAAATCCCCCCTAAGTATTACACAGATGACGAATTTAGCTAAACTATGACAGTAAAGAGTTGAGTTGTCGTTCTGACACTCCAGCGGCTTAGAGGCAGCGCAGTACTGAATAAGCAAGTCTGCACAAAGCAAAGGCGTATCGAAAGTTTCTTTAATTTTACATACAAATGTATATGTTTAAAAAAAAAATGAAAGTGGGCGTTAAAGTAGGAGTGTTGAAGTTGTTTCTACTAATGAATGCAACTTAGATGTTTCAATATAGTCCTTTATTATTCCAAAATCTTTATTCATAGAGAAATTATATGAATTTAAGGTTAGACGTTATATGGGAAGTGGGCGTGTCACATTTATTTTCCGTTAGAATAAAGCATTTGACTAAAAAGCCATGTGTGCAAAATTTCAGAGTGGTACATTCAATTTTGTTGCTTTTATGACGTTTTTGTTTTTAAATATACCGAAAAATACACTGTGCGGTATAAATTTTCGTACATTTTGATCGATAACTCCTTCCTAATGCATAGATTTAGGTAATTTTCGGAGAAAAATATTGTTTTTACTCAGGAAATATATATTCGAAGTTTCATGAGTCTACGTTAATGCGTTTGGACACAATTCCATTTTATTCGATGTTCGAAGGACACGGTTTTTTCGACCTACTCTTGCTTTACGAGCTATAACTCTCTTGCTAATATTCCGATTTAGCCCATTTTAAATACCAAACAAACCTTGTCTATAAGAAAGATTCTGGCAAAATTTGAGACCCCTAGCTTTTTCGGTGCGACCTCTATCGTGCTTTCAACAGACGGAAACGCACGGACATAGCTAGATCGTCATAAAATCAAACCCCGATTCAGAATATATATACTTTATGGGGTCTTAAATGGATATTTCGATGTGTTACAAACGGAATGACAAAATGAATATACCCCTACACAATTTTTTTGGTGGCGGGTATAATAAAGAATTATTGTAAAACACATATAAATAATGAAAAAATAAATTAATTTGTTCCCCGCTTCTTATTGGGTTTAGAAGTAACAAAAAAAAATAATTTTGAAAGATCGTTTTTAAACCGTTCAAAAAATACCAATATTATGTGAAAACTTCAGAATTCTATAACTCAGAAACTAAGCGTTGTTGTTTTTTATTTTTAAATTTTCTCTCACCCTCTATAATTTTTTTGTTTTGAATTTGAAGATTCGTTGATAAACTAGATGAATGCCATGAAAGTACAGAAAAGTTAATAAATCTTTTCGGCAGATAAAGTCCGTTGCTTAAGGGAATAAAGCTAGAAAATTAATATTTAAATAAAAAAATCTATGTATATTGTTAGGCTGTTCTATATATTTATATGAGATTATTTTTATACATAAAAACATTGGTAATATATTTTGAAAATAAAAATTGGCACAAAAACGTAATCTATATTAGTAAGAATTCTTTACAATACACATTTGCATATATTTTAGATGCTGTTGCTTGTTTTGTAAAATAAAAACAAAATCAAACTAAACAATTGTAAGATTCAAATAAAATTTTTTCCTTTCTTTTATTATTAATTAAAGAAATTAAAAATAAAACTAAAGGTTTGTATTTTATCATTAATACAAAGATAAAAATAATAAAATTTTATTACATACATACATTCATACAAAAATATATTTTCAAATTCCATTATCACTTTCAATGTTTTTCTTAAACTATAAATAAAAATAATAAAAATTTTCGACAAAATAAACTTAAAAAAAAGAAATCCGTAAGAAATTTTTAATAACAATATATGTACAAACATATACATACATATGTATGTACATATGTATATGCTGGTATGGTTTTGTAGACATCTTTAATTTTAAATATACATAGATAACAATACTTTTATTCTCTACTTACAAACTAAATAATAGATCTAGTAGATTGCATTAGTTATTTTAATGTAAAAAGATAAAACATACACAAATACCTTAAACATTTTTCAATAGTAAAATTCTAATGACTTTTTTCTTTTTTTTTTGTCAAGTTAAAAGCAATTCAATTGCATACAAATAACCAGGTAATAAATATCACAATTTAGTTGTCGACGAAAAAACACGCTAATAATTACATACATTCACATGTGTGTGCATATAATTCGTTATATATTTTGCTGAATTTTGATATCATATATTTTTTGTGTTTCATTCTCACTTAACATAGAGAGAGGCATTTACTAGGACTGCTGCTGTTGCTGGCGAAGAATTGCCATCGCCGTTTACAGCGGGGTTTTGAGAATTAACCGATACGACAAGACTGACGGAATCCGATACATCAACCACGATGCCATCATCTGGATCATCGGCATATTCATCACTAAATATCTCTTCTTCATCACTCTCAGTATCACTGAATTTCAGTTCTTCCTCTTCTTCGTCATCATCGAATATGTCGGTTTTATAATCGTAATCATCATTATCCAACAAAGGAAAATATTCATCAACTTCTAGTGATTGATTGATATAACCACTATAGGGAGAGAGTAACACGTTTTGTACAAACAAAAAGATTTAAAAAATAAAAAACAAAATACAAATTTTGGGATTTTTTTTTTAAATTTTTTTTTAAAGGTTAACAAAAAATGGAATTTTTGATGAATTTTAATTTAATGTTAAAAGGCGAAATAAAGCTATAGTTGTTTTTTTTAATATTTAAGGATTTTTAAGGTTTAAAAACATATAAATATAATTTTTAAATTTTATTAAAGTACAAATTTCACTACACACTTAAAGGATTAACACTGGACATTTAAAGTCCATTTGAGTTATACAAAAAACATTCCTTTTTTTGTTCCGCAAAAGTTAACAACAAATTGTGGCCATTGATAGTTTCAGTAAAATTTAGATTTTTTTATCCATATATACTTAAAGCACTTGTTTTACAATTTCCTAATGTTTTCAAATGATGCCAAATTTGCTACACAGTTTAATAAATAAAAAAATATTTAAGAATAAAAAACCAAAACTGTATTTAAATACAACCTTTATTTATTTGAAATTTAACTAAATGCGTAATTAAATACAAACTTAAGAAATTGTAATAAGAGTTTTTTGGATAATAATTATTCTTTCATCTTAATTCAACATTTCTTGTTTATTTTAATTCCTTATCCAAGCTTGTTAAGTTTTTTTTTTTTTTTTGATGTTGTACTTATAATGAATAAAAACTGCAACCAAATCGCAACATACGAACGCAATCGTAACTTTACCCAAACGTTTGAGTTTGCTCTAAAATTACGATCGCGCCATATTTTTTTTACAAAAATATGTCATGCAAATGTAGGAAAGCTTTTTATTATTTTTGTCTAAATACTTTTTTTTTTAATTTTTGCTTTTATAAAAAGAAATATGTTCCGTTGATTAAACATAGCTTTTTTAGTACAAAATTGTGGGATTTCTGACAAATTAACCGTCTTATTTTATAAATTACTTCACCTTACTTCGATATTTCAATATTTAATTAAAAAAATAAATAACAAAAAAATAATGCTATTTAATGCTGTGTTGAATTTCATATATCCTTCACTATTCACTTCGCTATTATTCGTTACCACCATTATGGTACAGTAAAAGATTTGCCTCGAACCGGTAGATCACGTTTAATTGGCACTGCGATAAAAATATTGAATGTGTGGAGCAAAGTGGTAACGAAACATCAAAAACATCTACCAGAAGGCGTTATGCTTAGCTATGACTTCACTACGTCGCATTAAAAACAAGTAAGAGTGCTATTTTCGGCCGTGTCGAATCTGATAATACCCTTCACCGTTATGTACATTAGTATAATAACCACATCGTAGCTAAGCCTGGATTTTAGATTTCATGTAATATGCTATTTCCTTTATTATTTCCGACGCCATTCTTGATTTTGAATGTAAACGTAGTGAACTGTATTTCACTTGTCAAGCCCTTTTTTTTGATACCCATATTGTTGGGGTTAAAAAAAGTTTTTTTTTTCTCCATTTCGTTTCAGGCGCCATCTTGAGTTTTACACTTTTTTATAGTTTACTAAATTGTACTGGTCGAGCGCTTTTATTTGATACCAATATTGTGGAGGTTAAAGGGGACAAAACCATAACTACTATATTTGACTCATATATTCGCCATTTAATCTGGGACGCCATCTTGGATTTTTTTTCTTTTCCTAGCTAACTATACATATTTTGATACTCAAGCCCTTTTATTTGATCCCCATATTGGCTTTCTCGGTTGTATAGAAACCGAAAAATATCAATTTCGTTTGTAAATTTTAGGAAAAACACCGAAGCAGTGCTACTTTGTTGCTTTTATCTCAGCTGGTCTTAAACCGATTTGTTAGTATTTCTTGGAAATAATTTTTAAGATTTTGGTTAATAATCTGGTATCTTAATCGTGTTCAAAAATTATTTAGCAGTTCGAAAAGATTTTATATAATATATATTATTTCAAATATTTTTTGTCTATAACTTTGACGATTAATGACCAATTTGTCTTAAAAATTTTTCATGAATATCTCCAGAGACATACCAAATTTACAAATAGTAACAACCGTGTCTATAAATTATTAATTATCTTTTGCTGTAAAAGAAAGCGAAAAAACATAAGCAGTTGTATTTTTTTGCTCATATCTCAGATAGTTATGGGGCGAATATGCTGATTTCCAATACCGATCAGGGTATTAATTCTCGTTCAATGAAACTATGAAATGAAAAGTTTTTGTGTGTCATATAATATGATGCCACCATACACCATTTTCTCTACAAAAACTTTTTCATTTCACAGTTTCACAGATCAAGAATTAAGCCCCTGATCCCGAATATTTCTGATATTTTGATACCTTACACGGGTATTTGGCGATTTCGGGGGGCTTCAAAAAGTTCAAAAGTTGCAACACACTACAGATGGAAAAGGCTTAATCGACTACGCTATTCATAACCTATATATACCCTCACTGCAAATACTGTTATTCCCATATTAGGTGCAAGAATTAAGACCCGCAGATCTTTGGAAACGTCTAGATTTTACAGTTGCAACAGCAGACCAAAAACGAAATCAACTTTATTAAACATCTTATTACAAATGATGAAGATAATTTTAATTTGAATTGCTTTGTTAATAAGAGAATGTATATTCTCATTTCATCGATCTTTATCCGGGATACTTTGTACGGGATCGCTCTTAATATATAAAAAAACCGAACATAAAAAAATTTCTTAAAGTGAGGTGAAGTGATTTACAAAATAAGCTGTAAAAATTATTCCCCGTATTGCGGTTCACAACTTTTGAAAAATTTTTCTGTTTTTAGGTAAATAAGATGAAATAAGAACGAAAAAAAATATTTTTTTTTAGAAATTTGTTTTTTTAATTTTTATACAGTACGAGACAAATATGTGTAAATTAAGTTAAAATTTTTTTATATTTTTATTTTTGATTTATTTATTAGCGGTATGGCACAATATTCTAAAAATGTCTTGGTTAAAAATTAGTTAAGTATGTTTCACCTAAATATTACAAAGAAATGTAACGGTTCCTTAATAACACGCGGTCGATGTGTTTACACAATTTTGTCGCGTTCAAAAAATTTTTCTTTTTTTTTGGACCTGATGGACCTAAATTCGTTTATAGAAAACCAGACGCTACACTTACTGATCGCGATGTTATGCCCACTTTGAAACTGTTGTTTTGGGGATGTTTTTGTGCAAAAGGTGTAGGAAAACCCCATAAAATTGATGGGAACATGAATTCGGAAATGTATATTGATATAATTAAATCGTCTTATTTGGCCAGTCTAGAAGATTGGGGTCGAAATATGGATAACACGGTGATGCAGCAAGATAACGATCCCAAACATGAGGCTAAAAAACACTCGAATTTTTAAGAATGGCCAGTATAACATTGCTGTATTGGCCTCCTCAATCGCCGGATTTGAATCCGATCGAAAACTTATGGGGAATTCTTAAGCGTCGGATTTATAATTACCAACATACTTTTAAGAACAGATCTGAACTCTGGGCGCGATGCCATGAGGTCTGGGAATCTATAAACCAAGAGAAGTGCCGCAAATTGGTTGAAAGCATGCAGTCTAGAGTGCATGCTGTTATAAAAGCTTAAGGCTTTTTGCATAACATGCCAAAAATGTGTAAATGAGTGAAGTTAAGCAATTTTTTATTTCTAAAGAGTAACAGAGAACTTTCGTTTCATATTTTCTGTTAAACAATTTACTAATAAATATTGCTTTAAATATACAAAACTGTTTTCATAAATTACTGCATTTTAAATAATTATGTAGAAAATTAAATCATATACATACAAACACTTACACATAATTGCCTCGTACTGTATTTATTATTGAAATTTATTTCATAAAAATTTTAGTTCTTCAACTTGTTAGTCCAATAAAATATTAATTAGTAAATATTATTAGAAAAAATATTTTTTTTATATTTGCAAACGAAAGTGAAATTAGTCGTTTGCAAAGAATTTTAAACATATTTTTATAAAGAGCAATGAAAACCGGGCTTTTTAAATTAAATATGTGGTTATATAAATTTAATACAATCATTTTTATTTAAAACTTTTTACTAAGCTTTATTTCGTCCTTAACTTTAAGGGTTCAAAATGATATTGAAATGACAAAAGCTTCATAAATCAAAAGCATTTCTTAGGAGGTATTTGTAAGGTAGAGAGATACACGATTTTTTATTAAATGAAATTTACATACAATATGATAATTTTCAAATAGTAGTTATTTTGTTTTTTTTTTCCTTAATATAGATTACGTTTGTATAACAATTTGTTGTATTTTATAAGTGCCAATTCATATTATAATGTATGTATGTATGTACGTACGTATGTATGTATGGATGCATGTGTATATAATTGTAAGTTTAATTAATGAATGTACGTACATATTTTTATTTGTATATAGATGATTTTTACAAAAATACTATGTACATTATTACATATTTCCATAACACCATAACGTCTATTTACATATAATGTACATATATGTATATTCGATGTGTTTATGATAATATACATAAATATAAATAAGTAAGTTTAGTTAACAATACACCTACACCTGGTTTGTATTATAAGTTTTAAAATTAATTTTTTATGTGATTTAAAAATTAGCGATACAATGTGACATAGTTTTAAACAATACACCATTGACATTTTGATTAATAATAAAAAAAAACAGATCCTGAAAATAACGAGTCTACATATTCAAGTGTTGGAATCGCCACACTTTGATAAAATTGACTTTTTACTTTCGGTTTCTGTTCAACGCTCACACGTTATTTTATGATAGGACAAGGGTCTAGCTTAAATTGTTTTTGGGGGTAGAAAAATAAAAATTAAAATGATACTTACGAAGATTGGAATGTTTGTGTCAATTCATGTTTTAATTCTCCTTTAGTATTAATGGTAAATATACGCTTAATAGGTATACCGACTGCACGATAAGCCCAAACGTCCTGTAATTACAGAAAAATATATTGATTATTTAAAAACCTTTTTTTTACTAAATATAGAGTGTTTTTTTTTAAGGTATAGAACTTTCAATAGAGATAACTGTAAAACTAGCTGTCATTCTGTGCCTTTTTTGTTGTATACTTTGGCAAATCACCATTCAAAGGCTTACAACAGCACAGCGTTTATAAATCGTGAAATATTTTTTTCCGAAATTCGCACTGTGTTCGCCAAACTAATAGAGCACTTTGTTTAGTTTACGCTTTACTATGGATCGATTTATGACCATTTATTTTACATTCACTCTTTTAGATAATATTCTTCCAAATCGAAATCATTCCGCGTGCACAAAAGTAGCTATTGCCGCGGTAGAGGCGAGTGTAACGGAGAACTCGAATTCGTTGAACCGACGCCTGTCTGAGTAACTCTGTCTTGTAATATGTGATATTTTTATACCTCATGTCATTCCAAAAAAATTGCAGGAGTACACGTTTTAACAACATGGCGAAACAAGCCACCCAGTACATGTTGAGCTAAACGTGTTGTTACTGAATCATCTCCAAATGGACCTGTAAATTTGACACCTTTGGACTACTTTTTGTGGGAGTACGGAAAATCTCTGGTCTATATTGATAAACCAGCATTCGTAGCACGAATGACGAAATATAACCGGGTATGTTCGGAAAAGTTGTGCAAAATTGTACTAGGCCAGGATAGCGTTAGGCTTAGTCGCTCAGGCGATATGCCAGAAACTATTTTTAAATATTAAATCACATAAAATTTGTAAGCTAACAAGGCAAACATTTTGGTCATTATATTAAATTTGTTGTGTTTTGTTTATAAATAAAACTCATACCTTTAAAAAAAACGCTATAAATTTGCTCAATTCACAAGCTGTCAGAGGAGTTGTAAGTCGTAGTAGTTGTACACATTTTGTTGATAATTTCTACATTAATTTTGCATACAACACTTACAACTATTTTACCTATGTTTATAGAATGTCTAGTAAATACATGACAGTTGAAAAAATAAGATAATAATATGAAGAAATGAATTTCTTAAAACCTACCACTCATAAGACAGGTGGTGAATTGAGTCTTATTGAGTCTATTCTATTTGAAGGCCCGATTTTCGGTTTGTTGTATTTGGTGTACAACTTTTTTGAAATATTTGCAGCGATACACTTTTCCCATCTTTCATGATCATATTGATCCCGCGCCATCTTTTGAGGCCAAGAACGAATTAATTCGGATATCCTGTACTACAGTAAAGCATAACACAGAAAGAGCGTGCTTTATCAATCAAAACATAAAGTAGTCGCACGAGGGTGAGTCGCGGAGGGTGAGGCAAAACATCCCAACCATTTCTTTCTAAATATTTTTTAACTGGTATTTCCATATGTGGCCGAGTTTAATGATTTAAAATTATGGTTTCATGTCTGGCCGCTATTATGGGCTTTTTTGGCCAATGAATTCTGCTACTTGCAAACATTTTGAAATTGCTGCTTAAGTAGCACCCAATGAATTTGCGAGGTCTAGTTAAGTTCGAAAACAATTTTCATAAAGTCAAGACACCCACCCTCTTGGTCCCCAAACTTTTTTGGCTGATCTGGGCGATCATTGTTTTCCGCGTAATAATCACCGAAAACAATGGAAAACATTCACCATATGATTCGGTGACTAATTGGTGTGCTTCTGCGGCACTTTCTCTCAAATAAAAGGAGTAAAGCAAAACTTTCTGCACCTTGTTGGCTCAAAATTCAATGCAAAATACGTTGTTGATAATGATATGACCAAAAACTAATTGAGATTAAGTGACAGATATGTACACTTCAAAATGACAGATTAAGGCCAGAAGCTCCAATATTTGATATAAAGTCAAAGAAGGTCTTAAAACTAAAACTATTTTTTATTAGTTTGCAAATATTTTCTTTTTTTATTATTTAAAAATTTGATAAAGATTTTAAATTTTAAAAAAATATTTTAAACAAATCACCACTTCGTGTTTTTGGAAAAATTCTGATAATAAATAAAATAAACTTTTTATGTCCAATATTTTTTATATAGAAATTGGCAACCCTGTGTGAGAGCCGATAAGAGTTGGTTCGTAAATTATGAGCTAAACTTAAATGCAGTCGATTACAGTGGATTAAAAAAGTCCAATAAAAAATTTGCAAACACCTTTTAAGTATATGGAAGAACCTAAAATTAAACATTTTGGCTTAAAAACTGAATCTAAAGCCTTGTAAGTGAAGTTTTTAATGCTGTGTGTGTTTGTGTGAGTTAATTAAATATGCAAAAACTTACATTAATACGATTGCCATAGCCAGCATAGAAGGGATCCTTGTTAGGGAATAAATCTCTAATATCCGACAAACAGGCAATTTTAAATTGTTCTGGTTTGCGTTCGATCACCTCGCGATGGAATGCCGATATCAAGGAAGTAGGATTCAACAATAATGGACCATCGGGCAGCTTAACATCGCCCTGACGTATGGAACGCAAATATTCACGAGTTGCCCGCGATTGACCAATGGCACGAGCCGATAAATACAACAACTTATAGCCGTTCTGTTCGATTTTCGAAAATAGTTGGGCAACACCTAATTGAGCCCAATCTTTGCCAACCATTGGTAGTATATGACCCAAAACATCGGATTTTGTGATGGTCCCATCGATATCGGAAATAACAACTTTATCGTTGTGTTTCCAGCGGAATAAGTAGCATTTGCAGCGTGTGGTACCCTGATAGGCGGTGGTAACACTAAATTCAATTTCGTTCATGCCCTCATTTAAGTTGAGTTTTTTCTGCGGATCAAATAAAAAACATTTAACAATGATTTATATTATTTTTTTATATATAACTAACTATGTAATTTAAAAAAAAGTAAAACCAAAAATACTCCACTTAAAATTTTCTTCTACGTTTTGACATAGAGCAGCTCTTTTTAGCACTAGTGAATTTACTAATTGGTTAAACCTGGTTTAACGTGCTGTTAAATTAATGACTGATCGAATTGAAAACACTATTAACCAAATCTATATATATAAAAGTGAAACTCTCTGTGTGTGTGTGTGTTAGCTATAGACTCCGAAACTGTAAAACCGATCGGACTCAAACTTTGGCAAGTTGTTGTACACATACCAGGGAGTGTTTATGGATGGAAAAAAGTGGGCGGGGCCACGCCCATAAAAATTAGTTATCAGTTTTAGCTACTTGCACTTGACCGATTTTTCTGAAACTTTGCACACATATCGAGCTGTCATGACTGAATAATTTTGTGATAAGAAAAGTGGGCGGGGCCACGCCCCTAAAAAAGTTTTAGTTTTGAGGAACTTGCACTAGACCGATTTTTCTGAAACTTTTCACACATACTAAGCTGTCATAACCATATAATTTTGTGATTAGAAAAGTGGGCAGGGCCACGCCCATAAAAAAAGGTTATAATTTTGAGGTACTTGCACCAGACCGATTTTTCGGAAACTTTGCACACATATTAAGCTGTCATGACTTTATAATTTCGTGATTAAAAAAGTGGGCGGGGCCACGCCCATTAAAAATAAGTTATCAGTTTTAGCTACTTGCACTGGACGAATTTTCTGAAACTTTGCAAACATACTGAGCTGTTATGACTTTACACTGTCGTCATTAGAAAAGTGGGCAGTGCCACGCCCATTAAAAAATTAGTTATCAGTTTTAGCTACTAGCACTTGACCGATTTTTCTGAAACTTTGCACACATATCGAGCTGTCATGACTAAATAATTTCGTGATAGGAAAAGTGGGCGGGGCCACACCCCTAAAAAAGTTTTAATATTGAGGTACTTGCACTGGACCGATTTTTCTGAAACTTTGCACACATATTGAGCTGTCATGACTTTACAATTTCGTGATTAGAAAAGTGGGCAATGCCACGCCTATAAAAAAAATTATAATTTTTAGGTTTTTGTACTTGATATTCAACTAAAATTCAGAATGCATTTCGATTCATTAAGGGGCGTAGCAACGCGCGCCGGGTTTGGCTAGTAATAAATAAGCTTAAAAGGTGTGCAAAAGTGCATATTTAAATATAACAATTTTAAAAGAAGTATTTTTTTTTTTGTAAAAAAGGATTAATTTAAAATATTAATACAGTGGTTTCCCGATTTAACGAACAATTGATTGTCAGCCCTGTTCGATAAATTGAAAAAATTCGTTAAATCCAGTTCATAAAAAAATATTTATTCATGTTACAACAAATTAAAAGAACAATTCATATTATATCGTATTACAAGTAAATGGATTTTATAAAGCTTTTGACAAGGTTAACCATGATTTATTGTTAGTGAAGCTCAAAAACTTAGGATTTCCGGGTTACCTTTTAAAATGAATTAGTTCTTTTTTAAAGGATCGGAGACAATGTGTTTTTTATAATGACTGTATATCAAAAAATATTAAAGTAACTTCCGGAGTTCCATAGGGAAGTCTTCTCGGCCCCATCCTATTTTTATTGCTTATAAATGATCTTCCAAAGGCTATTCAATACAGCAATATTTTAATGTTTGCTGATGATGTCAAACTTTATTCATGGATTAGAAATGTTCAGGACAGTTTTTACCTCCAAACTAATTTAAATAATTTCCTTAATTGGAATTGAATTTAACAAAACGCAAATCTATGACTTTCTACAGATATTCCCGATTTTAAATGTTTACACTCTAAATGGCTCTAAATTAAATGTTGTTGACTCGTTTATGGATCCTGGAATTTTCTTTGATGTAAAAATTAATTTTAACTCTCATGTAGTAATGACAGCAAATAAAGCTAATGGGATATTAAGTTTTATAAAGCATTGGGCTAAGGAATTTAATGATCCTTATGTGGCAAAAAATTTATTTACGTCATTGGTAAGACCTTTACTGGAATGTGGAGCAGTAATTTGGGATTCCCAATATGATGTGTATATTCAAAAACTTGAATCATACCAAAAACAATTTTTGCTGTTCTGCGTTCGTAACTTGCTTTGGAATCCCAATACCAACCTACCGTCATATCAAAGTCGTTTATTACTCATTGCGCACCAACATTACAAAGCCAAAGAATTGTTTCCCATATTGCATTTGTCCTGAATTAAATTCAAGGTAAAATTGATTCTACATATCTTCAACGTAAAATATGCATCAATGTCCGTAACAGGCAGCTCAGATCTTATGAATCGTTATATATAAAATTTCACCGATCAAACTACATTAACTTTGATCCATTCAGAAGAATTTGTGCTGAGATAAATATGTTCTATGCACACATTGACTTTTCCGATAATGTTGCTGATGAAAAAAGCTGATAAGCTCAACTGTATATTCTTATGTTGATTGAATTAAATGAATAAATGATTGGAAACCCTCCATCTTTCATTGCAATTCGGTATTTTTCTATCAAAATTAGTTTCCTTTATATTATTCAACAGCTTTGGCTTATTTTTAAGAATAGTACATATTGTAGATTTGGCTAAACCATATTTAATTGCTAATCCACTAACACTCTTTCCATTTGCATATTCATATAAAACTTTCGATTTTTCTTTTAACGTTAATCGTTTTCTTTCATCCATTTTTTAATGTTCAAAAGTTTACAACACAAGTTCACAACACGTAGTAACCCAATTAGTAAATAAAAGATAAAAAAACAAAAAGAAATGCAAATTTAAAAAAAAATTCAAACTGTAATTTAACGATTTGTTTATCAAGACTACAACTGTTTGTCTGACTACCCCATCTATGTATTGAAATAAGTTTTACGAATTTTTTGTATATTATTTTTATTTGTTTGTTACATCGAGTACCAAATTGGATTCGAATTCGTTATACACAGTACCTAAGGTAAAACTTTTGCCTGTTCGTTAAATCCCGAATTCGCTAAATCAAGAGTTCGTTAAATCGGCAAACCACTGTGTAAGAAAAACATTTTTTTCCTATTTTATTATTAGTTTGTTTACATTCATTTTATTTAAGCTTGGATCGTAGGCTTATTTTTGTTTTCAGGAAGCAAAAATCCGGCATTCAAACGTGATCGAAATTTGAAAATTCCTATTAGAATCTCTATACCTGAAGCACAGCGAACTCGATCGTTTGGGAAAAATTTTGATCGTGATTGAATGCCGTAATTTGGCCCCAGATTAGTATTTTTCTACTTACAATGAACTCGGAACTTAGGCGCAATGATTTCTTGTAACGTTCTAATTTACTTTTATTGTCTGCTGATTCACTTTTGTATGAAGCCTGCGATAAATCTTCCATATTATCCATTATGGCTGAGGTGTTTTCAGCATTCATGGTTGAATCGGTCTTACTTAAAGTACGGTCACTAGAATCAGGCGAATTGGGACGTGTTGTTTGAGTAGCCACAGCGTTTTGATCGTTTTGATCTATGGCCACAATGAAAATTTTATTAAAACTTAAATGTTTTACTTTTACAAACTTACCTTTCTCCTCTTGTTTATCATCTAATTGAACAGTCTTTGAAACAATGTTTGCAGTACTAGCTGCTGTATTGCTAGCACTTTGTGATCGTCTCCAGTACCACCAGGAACGTTTAGCTTGATTTTGTGTACCCGCTGGTGTGCCACCATCAACTTCAGCCTTATTGACTGCTGCCGCAGCAGCTACAGCATCTTGTTTAGCATTAACCATTAACTGGTCTACGGCATCCTTTTTTTTATTTTAATTTGGAGAAATAATTTCAAAAAAACATTAATTTCTTAAAGTACGTTAACAAACAGTTTCAAAATTAGTATTTAAGTTATTTATGGGTAATTTTTTTTTTTTGGGAGGGGGGGTGATCGTGTGTATTAAAAAAGTGTATTTGCAAATTTAATTTTGTTCACACCAAGACTTAACAGGACTTACATTAGTTAAAGGCTTCTGGAAAGTTATTATGGTCATGACAATTGGACATGCAGCCGCCCAGCTGTAGTATTTACCATTAAGGCGTACAACTAAATTAGGCGATGAAAAGATGCTGGGATTTTCACAGACCTAAGACATTGTACACAATAAGTGATGATTATATTTGTATTTGTTGTTGTAATGTTTTTACTGTTTTTCTTTAAGTTAATTTCAATAAATTGTATTCATATTCTAGCTGTTGTCAATAACTAAAGGCAGGTTATTAGTGTGGGTGCTTGTGTGTGTGTGTGTGTGCATATGTAATCCAAAGAATATTTTGAAATCTTTTTACTTGTTTTTTATAACTAAGAAATACTTTTTATAACATAAGCCGAAAATAGCTCGAATACTTACAGCAATAAGTGCCATTATTATTTACACTCCACAAATATTATATAATTTCTTCGATCTTTCTTTATTAATAGTATGTTGTCGTAAGTTGCGAGCTTGACATCAGTTTTTTATATACAAAATTTCGCTACCACATTGGGTAGCTTCTTCAGGGAAGAAATTTATAAAAAAATCCATAATTTGTATCTTTAATGTTAGGCAAAGATGTATTAAATCAGAATCTGTAGTTTATATACAGATATATATCAATTTGTCTGAAATATTGCCTAAAGATCAAATGATTATGTTTGGAAGCAGTTGTGCTAGATCTAGTTGGTTAACGTGGTAGTTCACTGAACGCAAACAGTCAAGAGGAGTCTGTATGACTCCGTTTTGACATGTGCTAGATCTAAGTTATTGATATCGAATGAAAGTTAGAGAAAATTAAGAAAATCCAATCAAAATCTCAAACTGCAATATTTTGACTTAAGACCTCTTAGCCTAATATCAAAGATATATTAACTATCAAATTTTAATTACAAATTTGTGATAATTTTTATGTACTTGTGGAAATGTAAATTTTTTGTTATCAAAATATTTCTGTTTTTTTTTTAATTTTAATACTTTAGATTATAATTATGCATTGTTTTCTTTATTAATTTCCTTAATCTACAGAAACTCTCTACTCATACATAGAACAAATTTTTAATTTTATTTTTCAAATTCGAAAATTTTGAAATAAAATCATTTTTTATATACAATTTTCGATACACATTTTGACCGCATTTAGACTATGCAATTAACGCCGAGTTTTTTTCGTTATTCTCTTTTAAAGTTGCTTCGAAAATCTTTTCACATTTACATTAAAATTTTTTTCTCGAGCATTTATTGTGACAGTTTTCGGTTTATGCTTTTCTGTGTTCTTTTGCTAACAAACAAAATGTTGCACTCAAAAGTTGCGGCGGTAATTGCATAGTCTAAATACGGTCTTTATGTATAGAAAGAAATTTCTATTTAAAGAAATTTCCACTTCAATTCTTAATGGACCTTATTGTTAAACATTCGATCTTTGTTGGTTATTGATTTATTTGTTGACTATTAAACAGCGGAAAAAAATGTAGCGCAAGTAGCGCCTTCAAAATTTGCATTGTAAAATTATTTAATATAATTTTTTCAAAATTGTTCTATTAAAAATAATTTAAATGAATAAAGTTCGCAATAGCATAATAAATTGCCTCAAATTATGACTCATTTGCTGGCAATTGAATTTAAAATTCGAATGTTAGATTCGTGTTATAAGTAACTCTGAGGAATTTTTCATTAGAGCCAGTTAACACGAAGGGACTTGTCCCTGGTAGGTATAGGTGAGTAGAGTGTGGTGGTGAGTAACGGGGTAATAATTGTCCCACGTAACACGAATTGATCTCTAATATTCTTGTCATGTTATGTTTGACTGGTGTTGCCAGATTGACATTTTATGGAATTTTAAAATTGTGAAATAATTTATATCCACACTGCATAAAATAATTAACTGTAAATTTAGAAATTAAAAACAAATATGGTGTGAAGCGCAAATGATTTTTTGTGTTTCTTAGAAATAAATTTGCTGTTTTAAATAGTTGTGCTATATTGCCACTGATACTTTTGACAAAAAAATCAATTAGTTAGCAACCCTTTTTGCGAATCAAGGGATACAAATAATTAGTCAGTTAAACGTTAAAAAGTCGCTTGATTGCTGCAACAAAATCTCTTCATATAAACGCAAGTAGATTTAAGAAGGGACACCAAAAGAGAACGTAAGCAGTATCGCAGCAATATACCCCTCCATGTAAATTGGCTCTTACATTTCGAATTTTTTGTCGAAAACAATTTATTTTCTTATTTCTTTATTCAATTTGCAAAACAAGTCGAATTAAGTTTAAGTAAGTCACTGGTAATAAATAAAAATATATGTGCTACTATTAATGATTCAACCGAATTAAGTGTCCAAATAGTCATAATATCAAATGCAAAATTTTTCGATAGGCTTTTTCGATCATATTTAAATATCGAAAATCGCTCTTATTGAGGGCCAATGAATATTAATTTTTTTAATACAAATTTATTGCCTTTATTTAAAAAAAATATTGTTTTGTTTTTCTTCGTTTTCTTAAAGTACATTGAATGTAAAGTAGCAAATTTTAAATATATGTATGTATGTATACACTAACAAGATATTAGAAAATCCATTACAAGCAAAACCATCTACGGCACTAAATAAATACTATCACATAAGAGACAGAAAAAAGACGCTTACTTTTCCAGAAAAGGCAATTATAATAAGAGCGCTATATTCGGCTGTGCCAAATCTAATATACCCTTTACACAGTTTAAACCAACATGTAATGACTATTGTCCAACTGTAACCAAAACTTACTTCGAAAATCGATAATGTTAACTTCTAGTTTTTTTCGCCGATTTTTTTTATCGGAAATTGACCCATGGAACCAAGATTTTCTGTCAAAGGTACATATTTTACATATAAGTAATAAACGTTGAAGAAAGTTTGATAGGAGCTGGAAAATCTTACTTTGTTTGGGTACAAAACAGAGGTTATCGTATTCTATCGCTCATATCTCAGCTCGTAATGTGGCCACATAACTGATTTCCAATAACGAAATTCTTTAAATTTCAAAGGAGCTGGAAAATCTGACTTTGTTTGGGTAAACAAATAAAGGCAATCGTGTTCTTTCACTTATATATAAGCTCGTAATGTGCCCACAAAACTGGTTTTCAATAACAAAATTCTCGAAACCATATCTGATGAATTGATACCATATAAGAGTCTGAAGTATACGTGGAGGCTTCAAAATCTTGATTTCAACATTCAAACGAACAGACAGACTTAGCTATATCAATTGCTCTCTCTATATGAGTTTGGAATATACATATATATTAAAGGTTCTAAAATGAATATTGTAAAAAAAGCGGAATGACAAATGTATATACCATTTTACACTATCGTATAAAGGGTATATTTCAATTGCAACATTACATCTGTAACTGTGAAATAAATTGAAAACAAAAACTTAACAATTAAAAAAAAAAAAAAAAACATATAAAAGCAGAATATTTCTTAAATTCCGCAGCACACTTAAAGCACACAAACAGAAAATAAAGCAAACAAATTATAATTTAACTTAAGATTTTTAAAATAAATGCAATTTGTGCAAAATAATATTTTTTTACAAAAAAATAAATAAGAAATAAGAATAACATGCCATCAGTATTTTTCAACAAAAGCAATACAAGTATGAATATGACGATTAGGAAAAGAACTAAATAAAAATTAAAGACTTACATCTTTATACTTAATAGAATGGCGTTCAAATTCTTCATCAGAAGGATCACCTTTCTCCTGTAAACCACACAAAGACATGGCTACAAAGTCCAGGTATCTATAGAATATAAAAATATTTCGTAAATCTTTTCAATAAAAAATATATTAAAAAAAACTTACTTTCCCTCGTGAGGTTTACCATCCTCATAATCGGAGTCTAGACTCTTCTGGCCCTCTAAAGAACTGGGAGAATGGGGCAAAGAAGTACCATTACCACTTTCGCGATCATCTTCATTACATTGCAAAGCTGGTACAGCTGGCGAAGTTTCTTTGGATGAAGCTGAGGGGAAATACATGGCAACCATTTCGGGATCCATAGTTTCGGTATCTAAATCCGATAAGTAGACACCACCATCAGTAACATGTTTGCGTAATTTATTGTTATTTTTCATGAAATTAAACATATTGCTTAGCATAGAATTACGTTTTGCTTGGGCCTGAGCTGCCTGATTATCGATTTGATCTTTTAGCTCGGGCGTTGGCAATTCACCCCATTTCCAGGAAGCAGAGTTGCTTATTAAATCACTATCGGTATCTTTTTCACGCATGGAAATCTCTAATTCACTATCACTTTGTATGGGTGTGGAAGGACGGCCAACACCACGGCCTGTACCCAAGGGACCATTACCACCCGAGGAGGTAACTTCGGTATCCGAAAAGAAGTGTATATCCAAATCGGGTATACGGGTTGTATTTGGTGTAACTGGTGAAGTATGGCAAGTCTCGGATATGGGGCTTTCATCTCCACCCATCGCTGTCACTAAAGCGGCTGAAATTTGCTCACCCGATTTAGGGGAGGCTTCATCATTCGATGAATTAGCGGTATTATTTGAGATCGATATTGAACTAGTATCAGCATCTTCGGCCTGTTTATTTTCGTCGTTTGTGGCCACACCATCCTGGGGCGTATTGCTGCCCAACGAACTGCTCGATGAGGATTTTCGTTGAGCATTCTTCTTTTTCATTTGCGACTTCTTGCGCCGCTTCTTTTTGCTTTTCGACTCTTCCTTAATGCTGTTGGTATTGGAATTAACTTGATCCAATTGCTGTTCATTAGCAGCGATTGTAATGCATATAGACGGCTTTATAGTTTCCTCAAGCGGCTGTGCAGTTAAAGTAGTATCGATGTTGGAAGTTAGGTTAGTATTTTCTAATGTTGGTTCTTTTTTAGCAACAAATCCAATCGATTTTTCTTCAGATTGAGTACTATTACTCCAGTCCTAAAAATATAAAAAAACAGTACATTAAAAAAATGTACCTACACAACTTTTCTATAGTAAGAACGGCACTACAGTTTGTTTTGTGTTAAAAGAACTGGTCGAATGCCGTAAATTGAATTAAAAAAAAAATTTAAAAAAAATATAAAAAAAATACAATTTTGGCTCAGCTGGGATTCGATGCCACGTTCACTCTGACCAGTATACCCCGTTTGTATGTATGTGTTGTATGTTGTTGTTGTGAAACACAAAAACGAGGTGGTCATGGTTTGTTTCTCATATCTCAGTTGTTTATGTATCAATGTTTCTGATTTTCAATACCGATCTACTCCCGAATATTTATAATATTTTAATACCTCATGCGGGTTCAGGCGCTGTCGGGTGGCTTCACAAAGTTGATTTTAATATACACACGGAGAGACTGACAACGCTTAATCGACTCCCCTATTTATAAGCTCTCAGAAAATATATACTTAATGGTTCACTATCGCGAGATAGTAAAGAACTTCTGTTGGCTAGAAATCGAGGATATGGTTTTGGACGATTTGTGGTTTCAACATGAACTTGTCACACCGCCAACTGTACAATGAATCATTTGCACAAGAAATTCAGTTGTGGCGATGTCTATTGGTATGTAAATATGATTGAGGTATGCCATCGAAAGGTATGTGGAAAGCATTAAGACAATATTTTTTTTCGCACATAATTGCTATAGATGCTTCCATCATAATAAAAAAAAACATACTTATACAGAAATGCACTTGCTACAATTTTGCAAATATACAACACTAAAATAAATAGCATATATATTTACTCTGCGCATGCAACACTTAGTTGCAAAGTGACAAAAAGAAGAGGGAAACGCCAGAAAAAGTATGGAAAATAAAAAGCGTATAAAAAGAAGTTTACCCAATATAAATTGACGAGGAGGACATAAAAAAAATCTTAATCTATCAAGAAGAAGAAGAGGTAAAAAAAATATAGGCGGTTATTTAGTAAGAAGTCTGCTACAAGTGTTAATGCTGTAGCAGACTTCTTTGACAATAGCTGATGTTGTCGATTTTATTTGTAAAATACTTATGCATTCTCTTTTTAATAACAGGCACCAACGGCCAATATTCTACAAAAAAACTCATAGAAAGAAGTGGCATTGACGCAACATGGGAGCTAATTCGCTCCACTAAGTCATCATTACATTCTATATCTAGATAAAAAGGAATTATTATTAAAATTGATATAAAATATTCAAAACCTTTGGTAAATATAATTTCTTCCGCAGATTTGTCCACTAATTTTTGTATAAAGCTTTTCTTTGGCATAACTTTTAATAAGGAAAAAACTCTAGAAACAAACTGACAGCTGAAAAAGTCCAGTGTTGCAACAAGTATTGCAAACTAAACCAAAACAAGTAAGAGCGCTATATTCGGCCGTGCCGAATTTTATATACCCTTCACAACGTGTAGTCATGCAATAACAATTGTAAAACAAAACATACATATATAAAAACATCCCATTGAAAAATTATAAATTTACGTATGTATGTATGTGTAAAAAAAAATAAAAAAAAAATAAAATACAAATTTAAAAAAAAAAATTTAAAAAAAAATTAAAAAAAAAAATGTAAAAAAAATAATTAAAATATATATAATAATTATAAAACAAAAAAAAAATAAAAAATATATAAAAAAAATATAAAAAAAATAATAAAAAAATATAATAATAAAAATATAAATAATATATTAAATATAAAATAAAAAAAATTTAAAAAAAAAATATAAAAAAATATAAAAAAATTTTTTTTTGGCTCAGCTGGGATTCGATGCCACGTTTTCTCTAACCAGTATACACGTTTGTATGTATGTTGTTGTTGTAATGTTGTTTTTGTGAAAAAAAAACGAGGTGGTCGTGGGTTTTTGTTCATAGCTCAGTTGTTTATGTACCGATGTTTCTGATTTTCAATACCGACCTACTCCTGAATATTTCTGATATTTTAATGCCTTACCCGGGTCCAAGCGATGTCGGGGGGCTTCAAAAAGTTGATTTCAACATACACACGGACAGACTGACAGAGCTTAATCGACTCCCCTATTCATAAGCTTTCAGAAAATATATACTTTATGGGGTCGGAAATGAAAATTGTAGAAATTTCACACGGAATGACAAACCTATATATACCCTTTTTCACTGTGCGATGGGTATAAAAAGGGGTTCGCAATTAATGGGAAATTTTTACAATTGCACAAATTTCCAATCTCCAATGCACAAGATTGTGTTCCCTAAATTAAACAACCACTTCCTCATGATTCCTCACTATTTTGTTAACATGTCTTTTTCTGATAAGTTTATATAAACTACAACATTTTGTTAATATCTGTCACGATAACAAGTTTTAACGAACTTCCAATTTAACAATTGCTGGATTGGTGTAAATTCAGCTTTTGTTTTTTAATAAAAAAACGCAAGGAAGAGATGTTAAAAATAATTTTTTTTAATTTATTACAAAAAAAAAGGGATTGAACACAATGAAATGGAGAGTAAAGGCTTAGTGAAAACGCCCTCTCCTTTTAGTTAATTCTTACCTTGTCTTTATCTAATGCATCAAACTGAAATATCTCTTCATGATCAGCCCATTCTTGACGTAGTTTCTGGGTTGTATACTCATTGATTTTTTTACTCAAATTTGGCCTTTCCAACACGTTGTCAGTGTATCTGCAAATGTATTTAAATTAATTAGCAAATAGTTCTCTTTCAATTCTTTATTTATTAAAATATACTAACACAACACATTTGATATATTAAATATATTAACATGCTTAAGAGAGCTTAAATTATATAAATATAAATGCATTACATAAGTATGTAAAATTTGTACTACCTTCTATGGCTGTAGTCAGAAACTTGATTTTCAAATTTATCTGATGTTTCATCTTCCTTAGGAGACTCTTTGGAAAAATCTATGGAATTACGTCTAGGCAATGGTAATGGCAACTGTAGTTCATCACTAGCTTTTCTATGTTGATGCAATGATGAATTAAAAGTTAAAGAATAGATAATTAAAAAATAAAATAAATTATACAAAAAAAAAAAAAAATAAATAAATAATTTGAACACAATGCTTTTATTTCTAAAAAAAATAGTACAAGAGTCTACAAATTATTAAAATTTCCAGATAATTTCACTAAAATATTACAGATTATTACAACAAGCAAAAAAGTATATAAAATTATATTCAAAAAGGTTCGTATTAGTGATTGTGAAATATGCGCGTGCCATGTTCAAAATGATACTAAAACATTTAACAGTTAATTATTTAATAATTATAATTATTATGCAATTACAAAAAACAAGCCAAAGTTAAAAATTATAAATAATTGTGTTCTTTATATGCTTTCCATTATAAAAATAAATGCAATTCTGAGAAGACAAATTTTATTTTAAATCAAAAACACTTTCGAAAGAGTTTTTATTAAAATATAACTGAACATTTATTTAGTTAAAAACATTTTAACTTTTAATGGAGGGCATGCAATTACACTGCTCGACAAAAAATCAGTTTTTGTCTTCCCGTTAATTAAAACTATGTGGTCTATATGGATTATGAAGCGCTGAACTTAAATCCGTTGTCGGTTTTTTTCTATCAGATCGGAATTTTTTTTTATGGGCGTGGCAAATTTTTCCCCCTAAATTAGTCAGGTACGGAGATATATTTTATCCTCACTCGAGAACCAGTCATCCGAAGTAAATAGTTGCCATTCATTGTTGCTACAAGGCGCTTTAGTGCGCTCACTCTGACGTTGTTTGCTGCATTACACATATTTGGTCAATATTGGGTACCAGCGGTAAATTGACAAAAAAAATCTACATTTTTAACCTTTTTTTATGTTTTATGACTTTTTTTATTTTTAAGATAAGTAGCTCTCAGAAAAAAGTGCAAAATGTTGAATATTTGCTTTATATTTTTTTAATTCCATTTTTAATTTGAAAAATATTACGAATTTTGCACGAAAAAACTTTTTTTTCTCCATTAATTTCTGAATAATTCCAAAACGATAAGAGATAGAGAAAAATTCTATTCGACTAAAATAAATACAATTTTGTTACACATCTTCTTTTTTTGAAAATCGGATGACTGGTTCTCGAGTTAGGATGAAATCTGTCTCCGTACCTGACAAATTTAAGAGGAAAAATTTGCCACGCCCATAAAAAAATCCCGATCTGATGGAAAAAAAAACCGACAACGGATTTGAGTTCAGCGCATCAAAATCCATATAGCCCACATAGTTTTATTTAACGGAGGATTTTGCTGCTGAGCAGTGTTATTTTTAAATCTATCTATATGCATTTTCGAATTTCTACAAATCATTTTTGGATCGACTACTGATAGCAACCAACAATGGCAGATTTCATTTGAAAAATTAAATTATATTGGCAACCGTATAATTGTAGTTGCCAGGTAACGAAACTGAAGTTCAGTTGCCATCCATAATCGTCCCATGAAGTTAAAAATATCAATATCTAAGATTTAAAAGCCATCACTACTTTTTAAATATCATAAAACTTTTGTAGTTTAAGTAAAACTTACTTTTCTTTATCAATATCATTTTCATTGATTTTGGTATTTAAATATTTTTCAGGAAAATGATTTGAGGGTATTGGCGATGTGGCCAAATTATCGGGCAGTTCTTCAACATCTTCTTCGGGGCATTCTTCTACAAAAAAAGCTTCGCCGGATTCGCCTAATTTCATGTGTATATCGACCGGTTCTCCATTGATTTCAATGTCCACCTGAATTTAAAAATAAAATTTTAGTAAAATAAACAAACAAACAAAATTGATATAGAAATAGAAGTGGTAAAGCCACTGACCGATTAAACATATTCTATAATTTTAACAAATTTTTAAACACTAACTTTTATTTATGCTTTTTAAAATATTGTTTAACAACATTTGCTCTATTCGCTGTTGGTTGGCAACACTTTACCACATAAATGGCGGCAAATGTTAAACATGAGTAAAATTTTGGGAGATCCTACAGGTATTTTAAATTTTATATGCATTCGCAGATGCAGCTTTCGCGTTTGTGCGGTTAGTTTTTATTTCAATATACAAATTATTTGTTCTATAGGTGCAAAACTATTACTTAACAAAGGAAAAAATATATACTTTAATCTGGTTTGGGGGGAAATATCCTATTTTTCTTCCCCCTGGATCCGCGCTTTGTGTATGAATTTTTGGCAAAGCAACGCAGTGTAAAGATAAGAAGTTGCAGTATATTTAAAAGTTGATATGCTTTTTGATAAGATCACACCACTCGTCAGATAAAATGTAGGAAAAGGTTCTAAATTCAACAAGTAACCGTGAGATATTTCATCATTAATACCATCATCTTACGCAGATTAGTCAGTATCTGAAAACGCCAAAAATCCGTCTCTTAGAAGATAATACCGGGCATTCGTAGAGGAAGTGGAAACAATCTTCCTCTTGAAATATCCCTACGACTATGGTTCAAATGAGATACCTCAATTTCGCAACCCTTAAAGCATTTAGGTATGCCTTCTAGTGATGTTTTTGAGGATGCTACTGTACCTGTACCCAATAGAATAAATATACAGTGCGAGACAAATATGTATAAGTGTTTGTCGGGATCAGTGAGTGTAGCGTTTGTTACATTTGGTTTAGGTACATCAGGTCCAAAAAGTTTGATTTAAAATTTATCTGTCCAAACTACATGATTTTAATCAAAAATTAAAATTGGGAAATAAAATCATATAACAAACACATATTTGTCTCGCACTGTATATGCAAAGAAAATCCAGTTTTAACTGGCTGTTTCACCCGTTTATTACCATAGTGACCTTAATTTGCAAAATCACAAGAAAAAGATTACAGAAAGTCGACCCAGTCTAGGCAAAACTAGACCAACCAGCAGGGAAGTAGTAGTGTAGGAGTTGAGCTTGACTGTCGACAAATACCAATAGCCTTTCCACCTGAATTGAAAAAAGGCGAGATACATAGCCCAAGTTCATCAAAAAACACTCTTGGTTTAATACCGCAGTCCCTTTTGGACAAATCGTTTTATATCCTGGTATCAGTCACAGAAAGGCCGCGCCTACCCAATTCCCCTATGCTAGTCAGTTGGTCGTTTGAGGACCGGGGGTAATATGCCAAGAATTTCCTCAAAACTGTATGTCCTTGCTCATCACCATCCAGATACATTAAGTCATTCATACCGATTTGGCCAAATTATGGGCGAATGTCTGATATTCATTAGTTTTAAAGATTTATTGTTTTATTTTTTTTACCAAACAATTACAAATTATATTCTATTTTTTTTGGCCGATGTACAGATCATGTAGAAAACAAGAGCCTTCGGCGGGAATCTAACCCACTACTCCCAGTCTGACGGACTAGCATACCGGACCAACCTAGAACTTAATATATTACAATTATTAATAATAGTCTTACGAAACTACGACAGTCCAAAGTTTTTTTGTTCAACACAACAACTTTGCAAAAAACAATATCTTACAAACATTGGCTTTTTACGCTCTCTCTTACCAAGTGTGTAAATTCTAAACAAGTTAGAGCACTATATTCGGCAGCTCCGAATTTTTATTACCCACCACTAATTTGATGTACTTTTATAGCAGAATATTTATTATTTTGTTATTAACCGTATCGCTATAGAATAATTTCTTTATACTAAAATATGTATCACTTTCTTTGTGTGACTTCGACACGCTAGTTGAATATTTTTGTAAATTTAGTCTTTCAATGAAAGTGGGCGTTAAAGTAGGCATGTCAATAAAGTTTCTGCTAATAAATACGACAAATATTTCAAGTCTTTTTTTTCTTCCAAAAACTTTTTCCATAGAGAAATTATATCAATTTAAGATAAAGCGTTATATGGGAGGTAGGCGCTAAAGTGGGCGTGTCACGTTTATTTTCTGGCATAACAATGACATTGACTAGAAAGCTATATGTACGAAATTTTATCATCACACCTCTGATTTTATCGGTTTTTTGAGCTTTAAAATTTCATTAACAGTAGATCACGTAAAAAGTGGGCGTTGTAGTAGGCGTGTCGAAGAAGTTTCTGCTAATAAATTAAACTCAGATATTTCAATATAGAGTCCTTTATTCTTCCAAAATCTTCATTCATAGATAAATTATGTGAATTTAAGATAAAGCGTTATATGGGAGGTGGGCGTAAAAGTGGGCGTGTCACAATTACTTTTGTTAGTACAAGGCCTTTGACTAAAAAGCAATGTTTTCAAAATTTCAGAATCATACACCTAATTTTGACAGTTTATTACATTTTAAATTTTAAATATACCGAAAAAGACACAGTGCGGTATAAATTGTAGTATTTTTTGATCTATAACTTCTTTCCTAACGCATAGATTTAAGCAGTTTTCAGGGAAAATATTTTGTTACCCAGAAAATATACATTCGAAATTTCATGACTACTTTAATGTGTTTGTAAACAATTGCATTTTATTCGATGTTGGAATAAAATGGTTTTGTTGACCAACTCTTGCATTACGAGCTATAACTCTCTTCCTAATATTCCGATTTAGCCAATTTTCAATACTAAGCAAACCTTGTGTATGGGAAATATTCTGGCAAAACTTGAGCCCCTAGCTTTTTTGGCCCGACCTCTATCATGCTTTCAACAGACGGACGGACATAACTAGATCGTCATAAAATTAAACCACGACTCAGAAAATATATACTTTATGGGGTCTTAAATGGATACATATTTCGATGTGTTACAAAAGGAATGACAAAATGAATATACCCCCTACACCATTTTTTTGATGGTGGATATAAAAAGGTAAAATAAAATGTAAATATGTAACCCTAAAATCGTCGTCCAGATAATGAAATATTTGTTACAAAACTTTTAAGTTTATAGATGAAAGAGAAAAGATGAATTAACTGTTATTTTTTTATTTTATCTCCAACGGTTTTAATATCTGGACAACGACTAACTAACTTTAGCTTGAATGAGTCTGAAAAAAATCAGGAAAATAATAATTTACTCACCACTTTTTCTCGACTCCTTAAAACACCCAATTTACCGAAGCGCACATGAAAGGGAGAGCACTGAAATTCACCGTCGGGTTGTTCCACAACAATGACATCGATGGCCCCCGTTAAAGTGGCTCCATTAATTTCGCTATAGAATTCTTTAAAATTACTAAAAACTTTAACTAAACTATTCATTTTGTTATAGATTTATTTGTCTAGTGCTTGAAAAATCCGTTAATTTATTAATTCAAACTATATTTATGTCGCTCGGCAATGCTTTTAATTTGTTTTGCAGAGTTGTTTGTTGAGAAAATCGGTCACTTAAAATATAGCACAGCCCTACAGTGTTTTTTCTTTTTGAAAAAGTATAAAATATAAATAGCAACCCTTCGTTGTTTTTTTGTTTAGTGTTGTTGTTTTTGTTGAGTCTTTCCCTTAAAGATTTAAATTATTAGGGCGTTGAATGACGGTAACTGCTGATGTCTTTGCTGTTGTTTAATTAAATTTTTGCTGTTATACAATCGTGTACAATTGTTGCTGTAGAAATTCTCTTCTTTGTTGTCGTTTGTTTTTTGTTTGTTTTACCTATGACCTGGGCAGGTGGAGAAACCCTTTTTGATTGTTGCTTTGTTTTGGTGTTTATTTTTTTAGTTTATTTATTGGCCATTTTATTGGTTAAATATTTGCTTGTCTTTGAACTGTCAATATTTTCAAAAAATGTTAACAGTTTATCAGCAAGCCGATTAATGTTATTCCCTAATTGTGTTGTGTGACCAGACAGCTGTGTTATCTGCAAATTTAAAAAAGAAAAAAACAAAAAGAATTAATATGGTATGCAACAACTGCAAATACCTAAATGTTTAGTTTAAGTAATAAAATGGTTAAGACCTTTTCAAATACAAATTGTAGCCATTGCAAGTCTTGGGGTCATAATAAATCATATACTTTGTACGATTTGTTTTAATTAAAAATTATAACAGTTTTGCAAAGTTTTAACATAAGGCGTTTTCTTTTTCTAATATAAACAAATTAATTATCTATAAACATAATTTGATAATACAAAACTAAAGTATTTAAAAAATTAATATATACATACATAATATATATATATATATATAAATATTATATATATATGTATGTGAATGTATATCCTTTATATTAATAGGCAAGTAAATTTTTTGTTATGCAGTTTATGCTAAAATTATAGGTACAACCGATTTAAATAAAAAATTTGCTATTTGAAATGAATTATCCTGCAGATGTGCACAATCTCAATTCTATTAAAATTGTTTCAGTATTTTAGGAGTTATTGGCGATTAAAGTTGTAACTAACGCATGCGCAAATCATATGTGTGCGACAAAACCAAGAAATAAACAAAGTAATCTGTGTTGATATAAATTGTTTTTTGCAAAAGCAGTGCTTTATGTGTATGGTATTAAAAACAAAACAAAGAGAGTAAGCCACTTCTACCATTGTGATATAACAATTTAAATGGATTTGGTGGTCTTATGGTATATTTTCTACATAAAAAATTATTTAGAGTCTTATATTTAGACTTTAAAGAAATTTTGTAAATAAAGGCTTTATTTAGATTAATGTTAATAAAAAACAATAATAATAATACCCTTCACCAATAGTACCATAGATTTGAGATTTCATGTTATATGCTAATATTTCGGATGCAATATTTGATTTTAAATTTTTACACAGTTAAATGTATTCTACTAGACAAGCCCTTTTATTTGATACCCATATTGATGGGATTAAAAAAATGTTCGCCATTTTGTTTCAGGCGCCATATTGGGTTTAAATTTTTTCAGTGTCAATATCAAGAGGGGTTGAAGTGGGCACAGTTTTAATTACTTGATTTAACTCGTATATAAATTAATTGTACGCCATTTTGTAGTGGCGGCCATCTTGGATTTTAATTTTTTTTAAGCGTCCTATATTCTATTAGTTATGACGTTTCTTTTGATACTCATATCATTCCTCTTTGTTGTCCCAAAGCTGAAAAAAATCGATTTTTATTTGTAAATTTTAGAAGAAAAAAAAAAACACCGAAGCATTTGTATTCTTGTTCTTATATGTATATCAGTTAGTTTCAAACCTATTTGTCAGTTTTTTTTTCGGCTACGGTTTGTATTCTAGTGTCCTTAGCATATTCAAATATTAATAGAAGCTCTAATAACACAAGTATACACGGTTTTGGAGCTGAGCAACTGCTACTTATCCCTAAAGTTATTTGGGGCGGGTTCCGTTTTTCCAGATTGGTTCTAGATTTCGAGATATTGCATAATTACCGTTATTTGCGTTTTTAAAAAGATGATGTCACTTAAATGCAAAGATCTTCAAAAATATTCGTCGATTTATGTATGTAATTATTATTTTTTTATTGAAAGATAATAAAATTGCTAAAAAAAACCATGGGTCGTTTGTGAAGATTAGTCAAGAAATGACTAATCTTACAGTATTACAGTGGACACACTAATCTTACGGTGTTACAGTGGACACAATTTCAAAATTCATGAAAAATTTTACGATATTTTGAAATTTTGCTCTTTTCAACTACATAATTTGTTTTACACCAAACAATTAAAAATTGTGCTGTTTTAGTACAAAGGACATAAGTTTATTTCAATACGAACATTTTGCGCCGAACAAGACCCAGATTGGTGCAAAAATGACAAAGCTACAGAAGATTTAGTGAATTAACCCACTTTTAGCTTGCAAATGATTGGCGGTTATATATCGACAGCAGCAGGTTAAGCTTGAAAGCTGTTTTGTTGCACAAAGGTTATGAAAAGTAGTTAACGTTAAAGAATCGTATGAGTCCATGTATAAAGAACTGTTGCATGCGGATACGCACCATTTTGTGTAAGATAACAAAACGAGAGATGCATTTTTTTTATTCAATAAAAAGTGAATTTTTAGAAATGAAAAGTCTTCGAACTTAGTCGTTTGTATTGTTTGGGATCTGTTTCACGCATTATAGTCCAACAGTAGTCTCTCATCACGCCCTCGCCACATAATCCTTGATATAGTAGTCGCTCTCCTTGCTCGTCGTGACTTTTGTTTCAGTGTAAAGACAGTTCCACTCCTGCAACCGTGATGCGAGAAAGTCTGATTTTTGTTTCGATAAATCCAAATAACGAATCAAGTCATTTAGCATACTTTGCGATATTATATGTGTTTTTTCCACGTTAAAATCTTCAAACAGTTCGTCGGTGACGAACTGAAAGTTCCCCTAGAATTTGTACTCACACCTGGGCAAATTGGCAAAGGGTCATTGTTCGTACGGGGAACTGGCTTGGACACTGATGACACGTCAGCATATTTATACCTTGACAGTTTTTTTTTGCATTAAGACCGACCACATTCATCAATCATCTACATGATTTTTCGGCTCTCTCCATAACATTGGCATTAAAAATGAAAAGTATACTTCTTGACAAAGTGACCACTTGTACAGTTTTGTGCTTCAGCTTATATGCATTTAAAATTTTGCACCTTTTTTTGTTCTTATAAGCGAGAAATGCATATACAAAATAAAAATGCATTAAATCCCATAAAAAAAATTTCTCATGTTGGGATGCATGTAGGCGTTAAGTGCAAATAACCGACGTGCATATTAATAAGCGGTAAATACTGACACGCTTTACAAAATAATTTCGGTACACACGTCTTGTGAGTATTTTCCACACAGAAACCAAAATAATAAGAATATGCATCTCTCAGCGCTTTTGATATATTTTTTCCACTTTTCCCGATAATAAAACATCCGCAATTTCAATAGTTCCCAAATATTGGCAAAAGATTGATACCTTCTTCTTAAAGTTAATTTTAACCAACACACGGACAGATTGTAAGTGGTGTGACCAAAAGGGTCCTATCTAGGGATGAGCGATATTTCTCTAAGTGTGTCTTAATCACGGTGGCTTAAAAAGCACTGTTCACAACTGTAACTGAAGTAACTGAGTAAGAGGTTTTTCTTTTAAACTTGTTACATATTTACATTTATTTTGTTGTACTTTGTAAAAAATGCTTCCGTGCTCTTGCAATTTTGTTGTCACATGTGAGTAAGCATATATTAGTGTAGATTAAAAATTTCATAATACGAGGGTAAGTCATTTTGCAACAAAACAACAAACATTAAAAAAACTGTGACCATTCAGTGTTTAAAATAACAGCAATTTTAAAAGCTACTAGAAATTGAGAGAGATTAAAAATTTTTTTAAAAAGAAGTGAAAGAAAACAAATAAACTGTGATCGCAATCACTCTTTAAAAGAACAAGATTTATAAATTACATTTACTATGATTATTTTCTTAAAATCACGGTATCGCTTATCTTTAGTCTTAACTATTGTGAGCTGCTGAAATCTGGTCATTACAGGGAACTTGTGCGGAACACATGCGGCAGGACATAAAACCGGAATATTCCATCATGAGAATGATTAGCCACATGTTGCAATGTTTGTTAAAGACTATTTAGAAAGAAGTGGCTGGGAAGTTTTGTCTCACCCGCCTTATAGTTCAGACCTTTACCCGTCTAACTATTATTTGTTTCGATTAATGCTCTCTCTGGGATACGCTTCATAAACTGGGTATCAGTGTTGCCAGAATATTAAGAAGTAAAATCTGCAAATCTTAGCTATATTTATTATAAAAAACTACAAAATGCATCTTGTTTTCAAAAATCTTTAAAACTATTTTTAATAGTTTAAAATATATATCAAAAAAAGTATAATACAAAGAAATAAAGTTTTAGGTATTTGAATGGATATTTATTATTATGCCTAAAATATCATTTTACATCATTCTGAGTAATTTTGGAGATATCAAGCCAAAACAGGGGAGTTGTTAAATTTTAAATATTCTTTTGTGAACAAAATCAATACTAAAGATTCCTTTTCCAAACGATTTCGAATTTTTATTTTGTTTAAGTTAATCTGATTGAATATTCTCTTGACATTTGCAGACGAATGTGGTAAAACCATTATATTTTGAACAAATTTAGTTAGCGATGGAACCAATGCAGTAGAATCACCATCATCCGTGTTTTTATTATTGTCTACATAAAAAAAATATATTCGTTATATTCTTTTAAAACGATCAAAAATTATTCACATTTTTTTTTTTTAATATTTAAGCCTCGTTAATATTAATTTATTGCTAAATTTGTCTTTTTTATTATTTTTTGGTTAAATTTGTCTATTTTTTTTTTCAACTGGTTTACGTGCCGTCAAAAACCGTTATTTTTTATGATGCCAAAAAACGTTGGTTGATTTTTTTCTGTACTAAACACAAAAAAATCTCAATGAGTACCGAAAATATCAACACTAAAGGAGCTAATACACGGCATGTTTTTTACATCTGACTTGTCAAATTCTCCACTGCTAATACAAACATGTCGTGTGTTACCTTTAAAACATTACTTCTGTAAAAAAACATGTGTTGAGACATCTGACAAAATTTTAATTAGAGTGCGCTCTATTTTCTTCTGTCAAAACATGTGACATCAGCCGTTGGCTGAAATATCTGCTGCCGCAAAGCAGTCAGCGTAAAAGTACAATTTTGACAGACATGTAGATTTACATATGTCTCACAAATTTTAAAGTCAGATGTAAAAAACATGTCGTGTATTATAGCCTTAAGCAAACATACATATTTAGAATTGTTGTTTTTTAATTTTTTGTTTTATTTTCAATTATAAATGGTTGCTTTATTTCGTTTGACTACGAAAGAAAAAAGTAAAAAATCAAAAATTATCATCACCAGGGATGGCAATTATACGAAAATAAATTTGCCATATATTGCCATATATTTATTGCTTTTAAAAAATCTAGATTTTGCTGACTAATATCTTCAAATCTGCATTTTGACATTTTGAGGGCATAAAATCTGCACTTCTGGCAACAGTGCTGGGTATTCAAAATTGGCTTTGTTCATTCTCTGCCTCAAAAGATAAGCAATACTTTTTTCGCGTAATCCATGTGTTGCCAGAAAGTTGGGAAAATGTCATAGCTAACAATGGCAAATACATACGTTAAATAAATTTATTTATTCAGAATAAAAGTTAAACATTTAAATATTAATTCTTATGTAGTATTTTTGCTAAGTTTAAATGAAAATATTTTTATAACATGATAACTCTTAATAGATAATAACAATGACGCTGGAAATCTGGAAACTAACACCCACAAAATAAGTGATTTTTATTAACAAAAATTGCTGTAAGCTTTTCAAATATTCAAAATGCATTTTATTATAGTATTTTCACAAAATCTTAAGGTAAGAATTTTTACAATTGTATGTATGTACATTTAAATTTAAGTATGTACGTAAGTACCTACATATTATAAATAATAATAAAAGACAAGAACACAATTTGTTTTTGGCAATGATCATGAATGAAAATTAAACAAAAATCCATATATGTATGTATGTATGTATTGAAAAATATTTACTATCTAGATATGTACTAGGGTGATCGATTATTCGACATTTTTAAGAAACCGGTTTTCAAATAGTTTGAAATTTAGAATTAAAAAAAAACCGGTTGCTCTTTTGAAAATTTAGAAAAAAACCGGTTAACCGGTCGAATACATAAAATATACGCCCATGTTCTGACTCTCACGCGATTGTCAATGCGATTTGTAAATCGCCAAATTTATGTCTGCATGTTCTGTAGTTCACGCGTTTTCTTTGCGTTTTGTTATTTTTTTTTTTTTTTGTTATATATACTGATCCAAAAGCATTTCTGTAATTCTAAAAAAGCCTCTCTGATTATTAATATATTAATTAAATGTTTATGCATACATTAACGAGTTTCCGATTACAAAAAAGGCGAATAACGCTAATTCATAAGTAAACAATTGAAAAAAATATGATGTGCGTAATTAATAGGCTTTTAAAATTGAGTTTTTAATAAAAACTGTTTGCAAAAAATAAAAATAAAATGTGAAAAATAAAACAAAACCCCCATTCATTATATATTTGCATAATTTTATTGACTGTTTAAAACTTAGTTTTGGCAAAATACATCAGTTCACCACAACTTTCTCTTGCGATTTGAAGCCGCAAATCTTCTTGCGATTGTGAACTTCAGAACACCTACTATGCGATTTGAAATCGCATCGCCAATATTATGCGAAATGCGATTGTCAGAACATGCCTGATAATCTTTTCTTATACCCTTAACAGAGATACATATATAGGTATAAACTAGTTTGTTCTATGGTTTAATTGCATTTTAAGTTGACACACGTTCAATGGAATTATTATAAAATGCCGTTATATAAAATAAAGATGTTAAAGGACAGACACTTTTTACCTTAAAGTGACCGAAAAGTTAAGTTTATGCTTCAATTACCTTGAACTTTTAAGGTTAGGTTGATAAATTTAAAAATGCCATTGTTTCTCTACAAAATATAGCAACTAAATTGTGATTTATTTTTTTTTCTACTTCGACCTTTTAATTTTTGTTATTTTAAGTTTTAATTTTCTAATACAATAATGCTAACACAAAACATTAAAAAAGTCAATAAAAATTTTATTTCTTTTTGTTAATAAATTGTATAAATTTACATTCATGCCACTACATTTTTTTAAGAACTAAATTAATTTGTTAAAAATAACCGATATTTGCTCTGGTTCTGCCATATAAAAAAAAACCTTTGTTACAAGGAGGTTTTAATAATGAAAAATATAAAAAAGTCACTTCACTGCTTACGGTAGTCAACTTTATAGGCAAGATGTAATAATGACCCTTTGTGTGCCAAACTGTTTTAGTATACAAGTCATGTTATCAGAGATATTAGTTAAGCTGCTATGGGTAGTCTTTACACGCAAAGAAAAAATATGGTTGAGGTAACCATAATCGAAGAGCAACATACTATGATTGAATTGTATGATTATGGTTAAAACATATAATGGTTACCAGTTATCAATATTATGTTTAATTTAAGTACCATTCAATAATCATATATATGACTACAATTGAAGTCGACAATCTTTGCTTTTTTACGGCAAATTATTCTCTTTTGCTGTAACATACACATATTGATTGTAAATACTTACCAATTTAATTGCAATTTTTATATAAATATTTTTTTACATTTTCTCGTGTATTTGTTAATTTTCTTTAATTTTTAAAAATTTTTGTAAATTTTTTTGACATCTCAAACTTTTAAAACAATAAAAATTAATTCAGCAAAACGAAGAACAGTTGAAATCAAATTATGATTAAAAAAAATCATAGCTTGATTAATTTGTAATCATACTGTTGTCTCACCTATTATTTAATGATTATTTGTAATTTTTAATGATTTTAAATAAAATTTTATTTTTGTCAAATTATTTTTTTTAAATCATACTATTTTTAAATGATAACCATTTTGAAATTTTTACGAAAAGTAAACATTAAATGATACAATTCAAACCAATACTTGATTATCGTGACAAAATATATGATGAAATGAAACAAAAATAACTATTACTTGTTTTCGACAACCAAATATTGTTATAGAAACTATAACATGACCGTCGTGATCATGTCCTATCCATGGTTTTTCTTTGCGTGTAGTACAAGTCGCTAGATTTCGTAGAAGCAAAATATTATGAAATTCGAAAATGAGATCAAAAAGTATTGCAAAGTACAATAATTTGGTCAAAAAGCTTAACTGAACAGCTGATTAACACAGCAAATTATAAGCGCAACAACGTATAAAATACCTGCTCTCCATTTAAAACAAATAATATTTAAGCCTAATTATTTTTCTTATTTTACATTTGTTTTTGAAACAACAAATAAATTTCTTGCAATATTATGGAAGATTATTTAATAAATTTTCTGATTTTTCGAAATTTTTTGAGTAATAAATATACTATGGTACGTTTGGTTACAATGATAAATGAACATAAAACTAAAAATGAAAAAAACCGGCTTCTGTGAGTAAAAAAACCGGTGTATTCGACATTCGAAAAATTAACATTTGGAAAAAACCGCCAGGTGAAAGAGTAAAAAAACCGGGTTTTTCACCGGTTTTAAAACCGAATCGATCACCCTAATATTTACATATGAATGTATGTAGCATATACATTATAAAAATTATCTAAAGTTGCAAAGTGTAAAAAAAACAATTAGAGGATTTTAAAAATTTTCAAATGGAAAATTTTAAGAAATTTGACAGAAAAATTATAATATTTATTATTTAAATAAATATGTATTTACATATGTACATATATATATGTATACATATATGTATGTATATATATATATATATATACATATAAGTGTATATACATGTACATATATTTATACATATTTATTTGTTATACTTATTACCAAGTCTATATTATTATTATTATTATTTTTTGTTTTAGCACTTAAAAAAAGATTATTTGTTTTTCAAATAAAATTTAAAACAAAATGTCTTGACAGTGGATGTTTTGTTAGATGTAACGGTTAGTTAATTGTATATACCCATACATACATGTGTTTGTATATACAAATATGTATGCAAATGGATTGCTGGTAGGATATACAACACAGCTTATACATATGTATGTTGGCAACATCTAATTTTTGTATTATTGTAAAAAATGCTTTACATAATTGGAAACCATATTAATGACAAACAATTTGCAAGAATTTTAAATTGGTTTTGTGCTTGACATGTGCAAGTGAAAAACAACATTTAAATATAACGTGGAAAAATACTAAATAAAGGTTTGTGTAAAAAGAGTAAAAGGTGGCAGCACTAACTGCATAATTGCATTTCATTTTCAACAATCAACCAGAGTTGGAAAATAGGGTGCCAAGCTTTTTAGTGATAAAACACAAAACAATTCACACATGTCCATATTATTATTTTAATAAAAACAAGTAAGAGTGCGATATTTGGCCTTGTCAAATCAGATAAAACCCTTAATCATAATGAACTGACAGTAGCGTAGCCTAGATTACAGCTTTAACATTTTACACATTTTTGCTTTTTGCAATCTTTTGAATTTTTACAAAGTTAATTGTATTCTATAAGAATGTGATACCAATTTTTCGCCATCTTGGATTTTACATTTTATCATTGTATTTAACTTTCCAAGCCCTTTCATTTGATAACAATATTGTGCACTATAAAAAAATTTAAATTCATGTTGGCCGCCACTACAAAATGGCTGATAGTAAATTTATATCGGGTGTCCCAACTAGAACGCATTTTTTAAATTTGGCGTCATTCGAAGTGTCATTGTTTGACATTTGAACAATTGTTATCGTTTGCTAGCAGAAGGTACGAGGTTAGTAAAAATGGAGCGCTACACGAATGAACAACGCATTCTCATTGTGAAATTGTTTTACCAAAATGGTGAAAGTTTTGCGGCTACAGTTCGCAAATTGCGATCATCCCATTTCCATCTTGATGGCTTCGTCAATAGGCAGAATTGTCGCATTTGGGGTGAGGAAAATCCTCGAGTGATTCACGAGAAGCAAATGCATCCATAACGTGTTACTGTGTGGTGTGGTTTTTGGGCTGGAGAAATCATTGGACATTTTTTTATGAAAATGAGGCAGGTCAAGCGCAAACAGTCAATGGTGTTCGGTATCGTGAAATGATAAACAGTTTTTTCTTGCCTAGAATTGAAGAAATGAATGTGGAGGGCATGTGGTTTTAACAAGATGGCATCACATGTCATACAGCCAGAGAAACAATTCAATTGCTGCATCAGTCATTTCCCGGTCGTGTTATTTCGCGTTTTGGCCGCCTAGATCGTGTGATTTAACACCTTTAGATTTTTTCTTTGTGGTTTTTTGAAGTCGATGGTTTACGCGAATAAGCCGACGACGACTCAAGCCTTAAAAGAGGAAATTGGACGCTGCATCAATGAAATACCCCAGCATTTATGCAAAAAGGTCATTGAAAATTTCATTAAAAGATCGCGTGTGTGCCAGCGAAGCCGCGGCAGCCATCTGCACGATATATTGTTCCATACATAACCTCATTCTGTCTACTTTACGATATAATAAAGTTTCACGATTTTTTTTTTTAATATCTGTGTTTTATTTAAAATTTAAAAATTGCGTTCTAGTTGGGACACCCGATATATGGTCCACGTCTGGTATTTTAAAATTTAACTTCTTCAACCCCTTTAATATTGGTATCAAATGCAAGGGCATGTACTGGTCATGCATTAAATTATTAAAAAAATTTTAAATCGAAGATGGTGTCTAAAACAAAATGGCAGAACAAGTTTTTTAATCCCATCAATATGGGTATCAAATAAAAGAAGGACTTGACTAGTAGAATACAGATAAATACGTAAAAATTAAAAATCGAGGATGGCGTCGGATATAATAAAGAAAAATAGCGTACAACATGAAATATAGGTTAAGCTTCGATGAGGGATTATGCCTACGTGCAGGATGGTAAAGGGTACTATCAGATTCGACACGGCCGAAAATAGCACTTTTACTTGTTCGACACCACTATTGTGGGGGTTTAAGGCTACAAAGGCGTTATTATTGACCCATATATCCGCCCTTTTATTTAGGAAGCCATCTTGGATTTTAACTTTTTAACAGTTTACTGTATTCTGCTGGTCAAGCCATCTTATTTGATACTAATATAAAGGGGATAAATTTACAAATACTAGATTTGAAATTTAATGTTCGACATTTTGCAGCTTTCAAGGAGTTTAATATTTTTTGTTTAAAAATTTTAGAAAAAAAAACACGAAAGCAGTTGTAATGTGATGTTAATATCTCAATTAGTTTTAAACCTATTAGTAAGTTTTTCTCAGGAATAATTTTTAAGACTATGGCTAGTAATTTAGTGTCTATATCGTGTCTATATTGTGTCCAAAATTTATTTAAAAGTTCACTAAACTTTAAACTTAATACATTTGCCGATTAGTCACCGATTTGTACAAAATTTTTTTACGAATATTTGGAGAGGCATTTATGTCAACAAATTAACTTCGGGCTGAAAAATTATATTTTTTTTTGTAAAAATATGGGAAAAACAAAAGCAGTTTGGGGCTATTGTGCTGGATTTTAATATAAATTTTTTTAAATCACTTTTGATAAGCTGATACTACATACGAACCTGAAGCATATATTGGGGCTTCAAAAAGTTGATTTTAACGCTCTTACGAACGGACAGAAAAACGCAACTATGTAAATCGTCTTCTCTACACGCAAAGAAAAAATATCGTTGTGGTAACCATAATCGAAGAGCAACATACTATGATTAAATTGTATGATTATAGTAAAAACATATAATGGTTACTAGTTATCATTATTATGTTTATTTAAAGTATCATTCAATAATTATATGTATATATGACTACAATTGAAGTCGACAATCTTTGCTTTTTTACGGCAAATTATTCTCTTTTGCTGTAACATACACATATTGATTGTAAATACTTACCAATTTAATTGCAATTTTTATATTAATATTTTTTTACATTTTCTCGTGTATTTGTTAATTTTCTTTAATTTTTAAAAATTTTTGTAAATTTTTTTGACATCTCAAACTTTTAAAACAATAAAAATTAATTCAGCAAAAAGAAGAACAGTTGAAATCAAATTATGATTAAAAATGATTAATCATAATGATTGATTAATTTGTAATCATACTGTTGTCTCACCTATTATTTAATGATTATTTGTAATTTTTAATGATTTTAAATTAAATTTTATTTTTGTCAAATTATTTTTTTTAAATCATACTATTTTTAAATGATAACCATTTTGAAATTTTTACGAAAAGTAAACATTAAATGATGCAATTCAAACCAATACTTGATTATCGTGACAAAATACATGATGAAATGAAACAAAAATAACTATTACTTGTTTTCGACAACCAAATATTGTTATAGAAACTATAACATGACCGTCGTGATCATGTCCTAACTATGGTTTTTCTTTGCGTGTATCTATAAGGCTTTAGAATATACATAAATTCTCTATGGGGTCGCAAATGAAAATTGAAGTGCAAACGGAATGACGAATATATAGATACCCTTTTACACCTTCTTGTAAAGGGTATAAAAATGTGATATTAAAATTTTCAGCTATGTTAAAGTTTGGCCTACTAGGAACTAGCTGGAAAAAGTATTTTTATTTATTGTGTGTTAATATATTTTTGTTGTTTGGTTTATTTTCAAATTTTGTATAAACAACTTCAAATCGTTTGGTTTTTGGAAAAAAAAACACCAAGTTTATCGTTGTTATCGTTCGGAAATGTATATGTATACTATCTACGTATGTATGTATGTATATTAAAATATCGCGTGTTTGATATCAGGCCACGCATATGCCAATAAATGGCAACGTAACTTTGAGAGCTTAGAAAAATTTTGAAATATTTAAAGCGATTAAACTTTAAATGCACGTTTTTGACATCAATAATTGCTATTAAATAAAAATTAATCTTTGAATGTTGTTTTCTGATAGTCAATTATATTGTTATATTAGCAAGCTAATCTAATAAATTTATTTTTTCTAATTAATGTTGTTTTGTTTATACATAAGTACATACATACATACATACATAAGTATAAACAAACAAAAAATTCCGTGTTAATGAGGAGTAAAAGTAATCAGTATAAGTATATGCAAAAATCATTTCGTTATTTTTATTGAACCAACGAACGTTTAATTCTGCCTGTAAGGAGTTTTACTTAAAACATGTTGAAGAATTTTCCTCATCCTCAAATCAAATATTTATTGAAATTCACGAACTTAGTATTTTTTTAAAGAGTTTATTAAAGCCACCTGATAGTAGGTATCAGTACAGTTTTATTATTATCAGCTTTACCCAATGACGTTTTTTACAAACATGCAAACAATGTGCAAAATTCCATAATTTTATTAATTAGAACTAATCGCATGTTTGCTTTATATTTCATTTTAAATAATTGCCGGCATAAAATTCAGACGCAGAAATAAATCATTTTGTTAAGCTTTGAAGAATCTTAGGTACACAATTTTATTTTAAATATATTTTTAATATAACATATCGATAGTCACGAGTAGATAAGCCCTAACTCGTTTTTTGCCAGAATTTTTTTTTATACAAATGGTTTGTTTGATATTGAAAATGGGCTAAATCGGAATATTAGGAAGAGAATTATAGCTCGTAATGCAAGACCAGGAGAACAAAACCATGTTATTTCAACACCGAATGAAATGCAATTGTGTCCAAACGCATTAACGTAGTCTTGAAATTTCGAATGTATATTTCCTGGGTAAAAATATTTTTCCCTGAAAATTTCTTAAATCTATGCATTAGGAGAGGAGTTATAAAGGGTCCGCCATCTAACGCTTATTTCATGAATGGTATTACTCAGCTCATGTCTGATTTGATAGATAATTAGTTTTATCCTTCCGCTGAACGAATATGGTTGTGTATACGCTTCGCTAAGTGGGCCTGCGATCGATTTACAGAGGATGCCGATTTTGCCAAAAAAAAAAATCATCTTTTCAGATGAAGCTCATTTTGATCTTGGTGGGTATGTAAACAAGCAAAATTTTCGCAAATTTTTGGGGCACAGAAAACCCGCACGCATACATTGAAAAGCCGATACACCCAAAACAAGTGACTGTTTGGTGCGGATTTTGATCCAGAGACATAATTGGGCCATTTTTTCTTCGAAAATGAGCAAGGAGTGGCCGTAGTCAATGACGATCGTTATTGGGCCATGTTGAACGAATTTTTGTTCACAAAAAATTGAAGAGGAGGGTATTGGCAACATTTGGTTTCAACAGGACGGCGCTACGTGCCACACAGCCGAAGCTACACTCGATGTTTTGCGTTTTTTATATAGCATTTAAAAAAAAAAAAAGTTATTTGGCGGACGCTTTAGATCGAAACGTACGACAATTTATACCGCACAGTGTATTATGCGGTATATTCAAAATTTAAAACGTCATAAAACTGACAAAATTTGATGTATGGTTCTGAAATATTGAAAACATTGCTTCTTGGTCAAAGGCCTTGTACTAACGGAAATAAATGTGGCACGCCCACCTCCTATATAACGCTTTATCTAAAATTCATATAATTTCTTCATGAATAAAAAATTTGGAAGAATAAAGGACTATATTGAAATATCTAAGTTGATTTTATTAGAAGAAACTACATTGACACGCCTACTTTAACGCCCACTTTCATTAAAAGACTAAATTTACGAAAATGTTCTACTAGCGTATCGAAGTTAGACAAATAAAATGATACATATTTAAGTATTAAGAGATTATTCCATAGCGAAAAGTACATCAAATTGCTCTTACTTCTTTTATATAAACATTGCGTTAACTTAACAAATTATAATTAAGAAATTAATTCAGCTACATTTTTGCAATGTATGAATTTTATTATGTGTAATTTTGTTTTTAAAAAATTACATAACAAAATAATTCTAAATAATTTATAGCTGCTGTTTTATACCAGATTTTTTTACAAACTCAAGTTAAAAGTTAGTATGTATGTCATAGGACGATTTGTCCTTGAAAAAAATGTTTTTCAACAAAGTATAATGTGTTTCACTTTTTTACGTGTTGTTTATTTTAAAAATATTTTTCATATGAATTGATATTTTAATGACTTGCAAAAAAAAAAATAATGAATAATAAAAATGTGTGCACTTTTCTTTGTTTTGAGTTATCAATTTAATAATACTTAATTAAAAATGTCTGGGTCTAGGCGAACAACATTTTTAGGAACTAAAAATATAATTGATTTTAAAATCTTCTATCTATATATATAAAAGTGAAACTCTGTGTGTGTGTGTGTGTTAGCTATAGCCTCCGAAACTGTAAAACCGATCGGGCTCAAACTTTGGTAAGTTGTTGTACACATACCAGGGAGTGTTTATGGGTGGAAAAAAGTGGGCGGGGCCACGCCCATAAAAAATTAGTTATCAGTTTTAGCTACTTGCACTTGACCGATTTTTCTGAAACTTTGCACACATATCGAGCTGTCATGACTAAATAATTTTGTGATAAGAAAAGTGGGCGGGGCCACGCCCCTAAAAAAGTTTTAATTTTGAGGTACTTGCACCGGACAGATTTTTCTGAAACTTTGCACACATACTAAGCTGTCATAACCATATAATTTCGTGATTAGAAAAGTGGGCAGGGCCACGCCCATAAAAAAGGTTATAATTTTGAGGTACTTGCACCAGACCGATTTTTCTGAAACTTTGCACACATATCGAGCTGTCATGACTAAATAATTTCGTGATTAGAAATGTGGGCAGTGCCACGCCCATAAAAAATAGGTATCATTTTGAGGTACTTGCACTGAACCGATTATTCTGAAACTTTGCACACTTATTGAGCTATTATGACTTTACAATTTCGTGATTAGAAAAGTGGGCAGGGCCACGCCCATAAAAACAATTATAATTTTGAGGTACTTGCACTGGTCCGATTCTTCTCAAACTTTGCACACATATTGAGCTGTTATGACTTTACAATTTCGTGATTAGAAAAGTGGGCAATGCCACGCCCATAAAAAAAATTATAATATTTAGGTTTTTGCACTTGATATTCAATTAAAATTCAGAATGCATTTCAATTCATGAAGGGGCGTAGCAACGCGCGCCGGGTTTGGCTAGTATTCTATATTTTTTAAAAAATAACAAGTTAAAAAAGCAGCTTTAATAGATAATCGACCTAAGAAGCAGAAAATAATGTTCTAGTGTGAAGTTTAAAAGTGAATAAAATTATTAGTTCATTGTGTGGTAAAAAAAAACAAGTAACAGTGCTATATTCGGCCGTGTCGAATCTTATATACCCTTCACAACGTGTAGTCATGCAATAACAATTGTTTGTATCACCATTCATCTCATATAAAATACATACATATGTATATACTGGTTAGAATAAATGTGGCATCGAATCCCAGCTGAGCCAAAAAAATTTTATTTTATTTAATATATTATTTATATTTTATTATTTTTTTTTATATTTTTTAAAATTTTTTTTTTTAATTTTTTTTGTAATTTCTTTGTTTTTGGTATGTTTTTTACATGTATGTGTGTATGTATGTTGTTGTTGTAATTGTGTAAAAATACGAGGTGGTCGTGGTTTTTTGCTCATATCTCAGAAAGTTATGGGGCAATTGTGCTAAATTTAAATAGCGATTCATTCCTGGATATTTCCAAGAGATTGATACCATATACAGATCTGAGGAACATATAATTGCTTCTAAAAGTTGATTTCAACTATCACACGGACAGACGGGCAGACGGTCAGGGCTTAATCGACTCCTCTATTCATAAGTTTTCAGAAAATATATACTTTATGGGGTCGGAAATGAAAATTGTAGAAATTACAAACGGAATGACAAAGCTATATATACCCTTGTGCACCACAGGTGAAGGGTACAAAAAGATTAAATGCATCTTGCCTCACTTCATAAAAAGGTAAACAAAAAAGTTCTCTGTCAATAGATTCAATGATTACAGTGTAATCATTACACAATGTGTTAATGAAAATACATATGTTTGTATTTATGTTTAAATTTAAATAAAGTTAAATTCTCTGTTATTGTGATACTCTAATATATACAAAGAGAAAACAGTACCGGTTGTGAGTACCACAATTGTTCTTAATCACATAAAAAAGTTTAGTTGTTGTAATAGAATTATACGGTTGTATCTACAAAATCGGAATACATATAAATATATAGTTAGCACTATGAAATTATGATTCTGAAATTTTTTAATAACTAGAAAATAAAAGTTCGTTTGCAAGAACTAAACCATTCGATTGGCAAAGAATTTGAGTTTTTGTTTTCTGGGTGTAGGTACATATGAATGTTTTTCATTTTAGTTAACAGTCAAATTGTGGTAAATTTTATAAAGTATCTACCTTCCAGATTTAACATTATATGTTATTTTGCTTTATTTTCGACACCATCTTTGATTTTAAATTGTTACATAATTCACTTGGTTCCATATCCGCCATTTTTTATCGAACGCCATCTTGGATTTTAACTTTTTCATTGTTTATTGTATTCCGCTGACTAAGTACTTTCATTTGATACCAATATTAAGGGGGTACATTTTTAATTACTAGATTTTACCCATATATACATTTTTTGTACGCCATTTTGTAGTGTTAGTCATCTCGGATTTTAATTTTGTTTGTGTCCAATATTTTGCAAGTCAACTACTTTCCTTTGATACCCATATCGTTCATCTCTGTTGTAAAAAATCTGAAAAATCGATTTTTTTTAGAAAATTTTGTATTTTTTTTTGATTGTAAATTTTTAGAAAAACATCGAAGCTTTTGTATTTTTGTGTTTATATCTCAGTTAGTTTTCAACCGATTTGTCAGATGTTAACTTGTATTCTGGTGTCTCTAACGTGTCCAAAAACCAATTGGAAGCTTTAATAACTTGACTATTTAAAAAAATATAGATTTTTCAAAATTATTTTTGCCTATAACTTTGTTGGTTTGTTATCGATTTATCCTTTTTTAAATGCCTGTATCGTACATATAGTAACAAACATCTCTATAAATTAACTTAGGGCTGATAATGTGGTAAAATATAGGAAAAACAAGTAAAAGTGCTATATTCGGCCGTGCCGAATCTGATAATACCCTTCACCATCATCTACACAGGTATAATCTAGCATCGTAGCTTAACCTATATTTCATGTTATACGCCATTTTTCCTTATTATTTCCGACGCCATCCTTGAGTTTGAATTTTTACGTAGTTAACTGTATTCTACTTGTCATGCCCTTTTATTTGATACTCATATTGATGGGGTTAAAAAAATTTGATCAGCCATTTTGTTTTAGACGCCATCTTGGATTTTAAATTTTTTAATAATTTACTGCATTCTACTGGTAAACCCTTTATTTGATACCAATATTGAGGGGGTTCTAGAAGTTACATTTAAAAATACCAGATTTGACCCATTTATAAATTTATTGTCCGCATTTTGTAGTGGCGGCCAACATGACTTTTCTATTTCGCTAGTCAAGTCCTTTCAGATGATACTAATATTTCACCTTTCGGTTGTCTAGAAGCTGGAAAAAAATTGATTTTCGTTTGTAAATTTTTGGTATATATTTTTCAAAAAAAATTTTTGCCTATAACTTTACCGATTAAAGCCCGATTTATCTAAAATTTTCACGAATATCTCTCTAGGCATATTATATCTAAAAACAGTAACAAAGGTACCAATAAATTATTCTATGGCTGAAAAATGTTTGATTTTGGTGGTAAAAATATAGGAAAAAAACAGAGGCAATCGCGTTTATTTGCTCATATCTCAGAAAGTTATGGGGCGATTTTGCTGATTGATTCCATACACAGGTCTGAGGAATATGTGGTTGCTTCTAAAAGTTGATTTCAACCAACACACGGACAGACGGTTAGGGCTTAATCGACTCCTCTATTCATAAGCTTTCAGAAAATATATACTTTATGGGGTCAGAAATTAAAATTGTAGAAATTACAAACGAAATGACAAAGCTATGTGCACCACTGGTGAAGGGTATAAAAACAGTCGTGTTTATTTGCCCATATCTCAGAAAGTTGTAGGGCGATCTTGCTGGATTTCAATAGCGATTCTTTCCCGAATATTTGCAAAAGATTGATACCACAAACAGATCTGAGAAACATGTGTTGGCTTCTAAAAGCTGATTTCAACCAACACAGGGACAGACGGCCAGACAAACATGGCTCAATCAACTCCCCTAGTCATAAGCTTTAAGAAAATATTTCCGGAAAAAAATATTGTATAAATTACAAACGGAATGACAAAGCTGTACTATATATATACTATATACCCTTGGGCAACACAGGTAAAAGGTATATAAAAAGATTGCTTTATGTGTTGTAAAAATAAAACAAAATAGAGGGGAGAGTAACAATTCAAACTGCCGTTTAAAAGATATTTTGTTGTTTTATTTTAATATGTTTTAAATTTGGTGTTCACAGTTTAGTCGTGTTAACTTCCAAAGTGAGAATAATTTTTTTCTGATCTAGCGATTTTTAGGAATAACATAAAACTTTGTTGGGACCAGCAAAGCGGTTTGGGTTTAGCTTATGATTAATAACATGTTTTCATTATTTACGATTTTTTATTTAAAATGTTATGTTTATGTAGGTATTAAGTAATTATTTTTGTAACCACACTTTAAACAAAAATTATTAATTAAAAAATACTAATAAAAAATTAATTTTTATGTAGTAACATACTTTTCTATATGAATTGTACATTGAACTTTATCGTTCGTTGGTTATGATTAAATATTTTTCAATTTTATATTGATATATACCCCTACAGTAAATACTACAAAAAAATTATATACACACATACATACATATGCATGTACATGGTATGTATTGTGTTTATAATTAAAAAATTAACTTAAAACGCAACAATTTCTTTATTGCGATTATGAGTCAGTAAGTAAATAATATTTTTAATTTTTATTGTTTTTAAAAAAATCGCACGATATGAAATACATATGTATGTATAGACATACATACTAACATACATACATTATTTAATACCATTGAAATGTATTTTCCTTTTATATATTTTACATATTTTATGTTCATATTTTTTTAATCTGACTTGAAGGAATAGAAAAACCAAAAAAAAAAATATGGTGGTTGACTAAATGATAACAGTTAAAGATAGCAACTCGACGTTAAACTAAAAATGAAAAGAGAAAATAACATAAAAACATAATATTAACCCATTCATAAAATTATTTTATGCAAATCTTTTTAAATGTTTGTGCAATAATTTTGTTTGGAGCAAAATAATTTCATTAAAAAAACATTCATATTTTGTTTGTAATAGATCTCTTAAAAACCTTTACTTTGATATCTAATTTCCCTGGAATAATTTCTCTTATTATGTGTGTTAAGGCATGAAGTATGTTCAGTAGACAAATATTGTTTTTGTCTTTACGATTACTCCAATCCCATTTCAATAACACAAAAAAAAATTGGAGATTCTAATGTACCAGCACTAGACAATTATTTGGCTGTCAAAAGACAAAACTGCCATCACCAGTTATTTTCGATACAATTTTCAAATATTTTTTGAAAAGCCTGCTCCAGTAACTGCCAATCGACCTATACCTTTGTAAAGGAAGCCGGAATTCCCGAATTCGACTCCTTATATTAAAGTTCTGCATATGGCCAATTGAGACTCCGGTACAGCTAACCGATGCCACGCAACTAACCAATGCAAAAGTGGCACGCAAATCTATCGAAGCTAGATGAAAAGGACGGCCTGATTGTCTTTATTCGACAATAACAATGACGCGCAAGCTCTTGATCCGACCAGAGCTGAATCATGACTGTAGACAAATATTTGACAAAATAAGCGTTACCATAAAAACGTGTTTCATAATTTTCTAAATTTAATCTAATTGAAATAGTAATTCAATGCAACTTGTGTAAGGAAAATTCCATAAAATTTAATATTTACTGGCAGATACATGTATTTATGCTTAATTTGAACAAAGCTTAAGTCATTGCCATATCATAACACATATAATTGTCTTCAAATGTCTTATCTAAAGAATCAGAGTTGTTTTAACTCAACTTTGACTTTACTTCGCCTTAAGTATGCTCACATTAGGCAAATAATTGACGAAATAGACTTAACCACTAAATTGTATTATTTTTCCGGAATAAATAAATGTTTTTTTATACCCTTCACCTGTGCTGCACAAGGGTATATGTATATAGGTTTGTCATTCCGTGTGAAATTTTCATTTCCGATCCCATAAAGTATATATTTTCTGAAAGCTTATGAATAGGGGAGTTGATTTAGCTCCGTCAGTCTGTCCGTCTGCCCGTGTGTATGTTGAAATCATATCATTTTGAAGCCCCCGACATCGCTTGGACCCGGGTTAGGTATTAAAATATTCGGGAGTAGATCGGTATTGAAAATCAGAAACATCGGTACATACACAACTGAGATATGAGCAAAAACCCACGACTACCTCGATTTTTTTTTTTCACAAAAACAACATTACAACAACATACATACAAACGTGTATATTGGTTAGAGTAAACGTGGCATTGATCCCAGCTGAGCCAAAAAAATTTTTTTTTATTTTTTTTTATATACATATGTATATCGTCTAAATTTCTTGATCTTTTTTAATTGAGTATATTTGATTTTTATTTAAGCTTGAGTTCACTTTTTGTTTTATATTTTTTATTTAATATATTATTTATATTTTTATTATTTTTTTTTTTAATTTTTTTTTAATTTTTTTTTGTTTCTCAAGCTTAAATAAAAATCAAATATAGTTATTTTTTTTATATTTTTTTTTTAATTTTTTTTTTAATTTTTTTTTTTATTTAATATATTATTTATATTTTTATTATTTTTTTTTAATTTTTTTTTTAATTTTTGTTTGTTTTATATTTATTATATATTTATTTGGTTGTTGGGTTTAAGCTGGTTTATATGCATTTCACTGGTGCTTATGCCAGATCATCAGATCATTTTTTTTATTTAAAATTTTTTTTTTATTTTTTTTTTTATATTTTTTTTATTTTTTTCTTTTTACATAAATACGTAAATTTATAATTTCACAATGGGATGTTTTTATATATGTATGTTTTTTATATGTATGTACGTATTTCATATGGGATGAATGGTGATACAAAGTACTGTTATTGCATGACTACACGTTGTAGAGGGTATATAAGATTCGGCACGGCCGAATATAGCGCTCTTACTTGTTTAATTTGAATTGTTTAATTTGAATTTGTCTTGATTCGATCAAATTGCAATACCAATCGATTGTTATGTTTTGACGATATTTGGTGCAAAAATAATCTCATTACATTAAATAATTTTTTAACAAAAATAGTGGTCACGCTTATTTGAGCAGATATATGGGAAATGTCAACGAGGCCTTAGAAAAAACAACTATACCAACTTACATGATTACCTCACAAACTGAACCTTAAAAAAAAGAGGGGAAAATGTCCCTTGTTTTACTTAGTAACAAAACTTTATTTAATAACCTGAACGTTTGTTTGAATTAATAAGCTTGGTTAAATAGATTTTTTTTGAATATAGAAAAGTTTTAAGAATTTCTTTAAATAAAAATTGTTGGTAGGTTTTTCATATACATACATATATTTATACCCTTCTTTTAATTTTCAATTATCTTTTCTACCTGCTGGATATCTAACAAAGAATTCACTAAATAATCAATGTGTGGCAACTATGTGTAAATGATAAATAAAAAAATATTTAATTAATCTAACGCGTTCTTTTCTGTTGTTAAATAACAAGTTTTTAATGACAAATAATTACACCTAGACTGCTTGTTTGGCAAATTTAAAAATTAACGGATACTCAAAATGAAACAAAACAAATAAGAAAAACTGCCTTTATTATAAAGAAAATTATCACACAAATTATATTTTTAAACGACAGGAAAAAAAAAACAAATTAGAGAACTGCATAGAAAAAGACCCCAAACAATAAGCAATAAAAAAAGCATATAATCAACAGATGTTGTTTGGGCCCCCAGAATTCAAAACAAAAGTTAAATTAATTTACATTTGTACTTACTTACATAAATGCACATATGCATACACAAAAAGAAACAAGTAAGAGCACTATATTCGGCTGTGCCGAATTTTTGGTGCCCACCGACAGTTTTGTGTGCTTTTATAGTAAAACAATTATTTTTTTTATTAACAGTAATTACTATGGAATAAGCTCTTATACTAAAATATGTAACACTTTCTGGGCGTTAAAATAAATAAAGATATTTTTTATAAAAAGTCCTTTATTATTCCACAATCTTGGTCCTTAGAGAAAATGCGGTAATACGTTATATGGGAGGTGAGTCACCTTCATTTCATCATCATACCTCTGTTTCTGTCGATTTTATGAGCTTTTTAATTTCATTAACATTAGATTACATGAAAAATTTGTGTTAAAGTAGGCGTGTCAATATAGTTTCAACTTTAAAGTTCAACTTAGATATTTCAAAATATTCCTTTATTTTCCAAAAACTTTGTCCATAGAAAAATTATATGGATTTAAGTTAAAGCGTTGTATGGGAGGTAGGAGTTTAAGTGGGCGTGACATTATTATAATATTGAATAGAAAGCTATACATTCAAAATTTCATCATAATACCTCTAATTCTATCGGTTTTATGAGCTTTTCAATTTAATTGATAGTAGAATATCTGAGAATTTGGCGTTAAAGTAGGCGTATCAAAATGTTTTCTGCTAATGAATTCAACTAAGATATTCCAATATAGAGTCGCTTATTCTTCTAAGGTGTTTGTCCATAGAGAATTGTATGAACTAAAAGCGTTGCTGCAAAAATTCAGAATCGTACATATAATTTTGTCAGTTTTATTACGTTTTAATTAGACCGAAAATGACACTGTGCGGTACAAATTTTCGTTTATTTTCATTTACAACTTCTTACGTAATTTATAGATTTGAGCAATTTTCAGGGAAAGATATTTTTTTACTCAAGAAATATACTTTCGAAACTTCATCGCTCTACGTCAATGCGTTTAGACACAATCGCATTTTATTCGATGTAGGAAAGACATTTGTTTTTTGACCTACTCTTGCATTAAGAGCTTTTACTCTCTTCCTAGTATTCCGATTTAGCCCATTTTAAATACTAAACAGACCTTGTGTATAAGAAATATTCTGTCAAAATTTAAAAATATTTTGGTTCAAGCTCTATTGTGCTTTCAACAGATGGACGGACATAGCTAGATCGTCCTAAAATAAAAACAGGACTTAGAAAATACATATATACTTTATGGGGTCTAAAACGGATATTTCGATGTGTTACAAACGGAATGACAAAATGGATATATGTACCCCTTTACCATTTTTTTGGTGGTGGGTATAAAAAATAGAAAATAAAAACGTATACAAAATATGACAATAATCGAATGCAAATGTGCATTTTGTAGTTCTTACGCTAACAAAATTGTTCAATGCTGTAGTTTGAATACTTTTCTGCTACAAAAAAATAGCAAAAAATTATTAGCTCTATGTATAAAAAATTTAGTTTTTTGAAAGAATTTATTAAGTTTTATACCTTTTTTATACACAGAGTAGACTTATACAGTAGCACAGCTGATAACCGCGAAGCTAGTCCCAACAAAAATTTTTAACCGTTATTATTTAAAGGTACAACTTTGTATTATAAAATATATGTATGTTAGTCTGTGCATGCTTTCATTTCTCACAAACATTTTAGCATTTTGTGTTTAACTGCCTGTTCAACGATGTCGAAAGAAAACCCAAGCAAAATTTCATTCGTACAAATACGTTGAAAACAAAAACAAATTTTTAGTTTTTGTTGTTGATTTCAATATATTTGTACGAATGAAATTTCGCTTGGGGTTTCTTTCGACATCGTTGAACAGGCAGTAAGTTAATAAAAAAAACGTACGTACGTTTTTGTTTTTTTTTGTATTTAAGGTATCTATTATTTCGCGATTAAAAATACCCTAAATGTTAATCAAGTTCCTATATCCTCCATACTAATTTTTTTTTTAAAATCCATTTAGTAGATGTTCAGTCTATTAAGTTCAAAAGGACATACAGACAGACATACATATATTCTAAGGTTGTGTTTTGTATTTTAGATCGTTGACTGCGTTAACCGATATAAAAATGTTCAAGCATTTTTAAAGTACAGATACATTTTTTTTATAATTTTATAGTTGAAAAAAATGTGTTAGTTAAAAAAAAAATCGGTTTACCTTGTTGAATATGTTTTATGCCTAACGATGTACATGTATTTTTAAATTAAAATATACCTACAAATGTATGTACATATGTACGTACCTATAGGAAATAGGTATCAGATATACATATATTTTTTAGATACATTTTGGTACAAATAACAAGTCTTATTTACTATCAGTATGACTTTTTAAAATAATAAAACAGAAATTGACAACACTGCTATTGTTCTTCCTCTTTTTTGATAACAGCTTTTAACATTTGTTGTTGTTTAAGGTGTTTAAGATATTAAGAATAAGCGGAAAGGGCACAGTAAAAAAAAAACAAACGAGAAATCGGCAATTTTTTTCTAACAAACAAACGTAGCAAAGTCCAAATCATATACATATGTATATACATACATATGTATATATGTATGTGCGCCGTATAGGTATTTGCAAAACAAAACAAAATAAAAACAGGTAAAAGCGCTATATTCGGCCGTGCCGAATCTTATATACCCTTCACAACGTGTAGTCATGCAATAACAGTAAATTCACGTATGTATGTTAAAAAAAACAAAAAAAAAATAAAAAATAAAAAAAAAATAAAAAAAAAAAAAAATTAAAAAAAAAATTAAAAAAAAAAAAATTATTATATAAATATATAATATATATAAAACAAAAAAAAAATAAAAAAAAAATTAAAAAAAAAAAAATAAAAAAAAATAATAATAAAAATATATATAATATATTAAATAAAAAATAAAAAAAAAAATAAAAAAAAAATTAAAAAAAAAATTTTAAAAAAATTAAAAAAAAAATTTTTTTGCCTCAGCTGGGATTCGATGCCACGTTTTCTCTAACCAGTATACACGTTTGTATGTATGTATGTTGTTGTTGTAATGTTGTTTTTATGAAAAGAAAATCGAGGTGGTCGTGGGTTTTTGCTCATATCTCAGTTGTTTATGTACCGATGTTTCTGATTTTCAATACCGATCTACTCCCGAATATTTCTGATATTTTAATACCTTACCCGGGTCCAACCTATGTCGGGGGGCTTCAAAAAGTTGATTTCAACATACACACGGACAGACGGACAGACGGTCAGGGGTTAATCGACTCCTCTATTCATAAGCTTTCAGAAAATATATACTTTATGGGGTCGGAAATCAAAATTGTAGAAATTTCACACGGAATGACAAACCTATATATACCCTTTTTCACTGTGTGAAGGGTATAATAAATAAAATAATCAATAAAAAGGCAGTTTATTAACAATATCAAAATAAAATCCCTAGATGTTAATAGAAAAGTATAAAACAATAGGAAATAAAAAATTGTTTTTAAAGAAATTTCCACAATTTATTTTAAAATTAAAATAGGTACCTATGTATTTATTTTACCTTTTATGTAGTAGAGTGGTAAAGATGTCGGCATTTATGATTTAGGTAGGTTAGTATTTGTTTTACATTTTATTACGAAAAACTAGCAAGTTTTTCTTTTTTTAATAGGTACCACTAGTTACTTTACAAAAGAAACTCACTCTATTTCACAATTTGTTCTTAATCAAATATTAAAAAAAACTTGTCAAAAATTGCTTAGGTTTTTTTTTATTTATTAACCTTATTATTCTTCTTTTGTGGTTTATCAGCAAATATTTCTTAATACATATTTGAAAAATTTTCTTTGTTTGTATATTATATACTTGTGTTAATAAGGGGTATTTTCCCTACAGTATTTTTTATTTTTTAATATTATGAGACTATGTTTCTTTATTATTATTTTTTTTTTGTAGTTGCTCCGACAAGTGCGATTATTAAACTAAAACTTGCGCGTTGACGACCTCGAATATTATAAGAAAATCATATAAACTATACCCAACAACAAACGAATAAAAAGCAAAGCAAAATTTGAAATAAGCTACACAAAGAATAACATAAAAGCGGTTTTATTAAAATACTACCTATCACTAACAAAAAACACAGCTAAAAAGAGCAAAATACATTTCTAGTAGCATGCTCATAAGACAAAAAGAGCATACAACAACAAAAATACTCTTAAATATGCTGCCGACTGGGGGGCTTCTAGAAAATAAAAACAAAAATAAAAAACAGATTGTCAACAAAGAAAAAGCTCCCCATTATTTATTATATTATATGCAATTCTCTTACTACAAAAAAATTACTCTTAAAGATCTTCATTATTTAGTTTTCATAGAACCATACTGACTTATGCAAAATAAACATACATGTGTTTATGTGTACATACATACATACACACATGCATTTATATGTAGTTAAAATTATTTTATAACAAAAAAAAAACAAGTATTTCTTGAAAAACAACTTTTCATTATTCCATGTGTATACATGTATTTACTAGCATACATATGAAACATTTTTATAAGGTCGTGTTTTACACTCATTCGATAGTGTGACAATTAAAGTTGCTTGGGTCTTAAACAAAACAAATGTTCATTCATGTATGTATGTTTATGACTTACAAAAAAAAAGTAATTATTGTTTTTGATTTGTTCAAAAGTGGGGGTGCGTATTATGGTGTATGTACCAACATATTTTTTTGTTGCTTATCTCATAATGCTAAGTGTAATTATGTTACTATGTAATTTATTTAGGTAATTACCTTGGCGGAGCATCGACGCCTTGGTGTCATTGCTAGTCTGGGGTTTAGTGGTATTAACAACGACTCTGACTGGGGCATAGGAGAATCCTGGACCTCTTACCTTAAGAGATTAGAGAGACTAAGATGGACCTTGTCATAAAATAGGTTAGGGAGACCCAAATCGCAGTAGATTTAGGATCACAGGTAGAATCATATTATTTATTAGACCTCAGTTCAACAAAAATGCTGGTGATTACGAAGGACTGTGCGATTAGGATTGTCGGCAATGTAAAATTATTTTCTAGTTCAGAAAAAACGCCTGTAGTGGCGCCGTACTTAGTTAAGGCCATGACTGACTATCAGATTTAGTCGTTCGATATGTCAAAAATTGTATGTGTGTTCAGAAAGTGTGATAGTGTGGACACAAAGTGCACATGTGTGACAGATTTTTTGACAAGTGTTTCCGATTTGATAATCTTTTGGAAATTTTCATAAAATAATAGTTTCTGTGCGATCAGAGTTGCTTTTTGTAAGCAAGTATGACAGTGTGGCATCCAATAACACATTTTGTTGCGATTTTTTTATGTAGGACAGAAAACTATCAGATTTTTATTTGACATAATCGCACGACTTTGTAGGATAGTCAGTCATGGCCTTTAAGGAAGGGATGCCGTTTGGTACCTATGATATCACTGAGGAGCTAAGGGGACAGTTTGTTTGAGCAAATCATCAAAAATTGAGGAAGTGTTCAAGTGGCAATAATAAAACGTTTTTTTTTTTATAAAAATGGGTGTTTTTTCAACAACATTTCAAAACACCAAACATTTATGGATGAGTGGGCACGTCAACAAACAAAATTGTCGAATTTATGACGATATGAATCCACATAAGATCCAATGCATCTTCAAAAAAGTCTCCGTTTTGTGTCAGCATTACACCCCCAAAATAGTCTAGTTACGCTAATGTATTACACGATGATATATTTCACAAATGTTTTCGCTTTAACATAAAATCCCAGCTTGGAGTGAATTGTTTTCTTTGACATTTGAAATTACTAAAGAGAATTGTTTTTTGTTTACGGACTTTGACAGCTGAAGTTTAAAATAAGTGCAAGGCGAATCAATCAGTTGACTGCATAACTACAACAAACACAATAGAAAAAAGTAATAGAAAAAATAAAAACAAGTAACAGGCTATATTCGGCCGTGCCGAATCTTATATACCCTTCACAACGTGTAGTCATGCAATAACAATTGTTTGTATCACCATTCTTCATCTCATATAAAATACGTAAAAAAATTACAAAAAAAAATATATTAAATATTAAAAAAAATAATAAAATATAAATAAAATATTAAATAAAATAAAATAATTTTTTTTTGGCTCAGCTGGAATTCGATGCCACGTTTACTTTAACCAGTATGTATGTATGTATGTAAGCTTTCAGAAAATTTATACTTTATGGGGTCGGAAATAAAAATTGTAGAAATTACAAACGGAATGACAAAGCTATATATACCCTTGTGCACCACAGGTGAAGGGTATAAAAAGGCGCATTATGGATTTTGTTAATGTTTTTGAGTACGTTAAATTTGAATATAAATATTATTATTGAAATTTAGCTTCGATAATTTTTGGCAACTAATTACAAATCGCCTTATTTATTAAAAAATATTTTGTATTTTCTTTAATTTATGTGTTTAGTTTGAAATTGTTGGACGAAATTCAAGCTAGTAACTGCAAGTTATACTAAAAAAGTTGAATCTTTGTTATCTGAAAATTCATCCACGGCTGAAGTTCAGAAAAGCTAAAAACCATTAGAATGGTGTTTCACCACCAAACCAAAAATTAAAATTCATGATAACAGCTCAAAAGGATAATAAAAAAATAACAGCAATATATCGGCAGCTTCAAAAACATTGGATCTAGCAGGCACAGAAAAAACAGAAACAATAGTTAGAAATAAAGTCTTTGTAAATAAATCGAAACTAAAAACATAAACTACAATCGGAATATATTTCTCAGGAAGAATCATAAAATGAAATTTTAGAAAAGCACTTAACTAAAATACACTCCGTGGAAATTACTTAAAAAAAGTCAAACAAAACCCGTACAAGAAAATAAATATTATTGAATGTAAAATTCTTAATAAAGACAGTGAGGATAAGATGATAAAAAAAACAACAAATTCTCCTGTAAAGCAGTCATATATCGAAACCCCTAATAAATTTGCTTAAAATCAAGCCACTAATCTACATACAATCAATCAAACCAATCAAATGTACATAAATACTGGAAGCCAATAAGAAAGAAGACATTTAGAAAGATATTGACCCAGATATTTTTCCAAAAGTCGAGTACACCTCAGACAGAACTTGGCGAAACAACTACCAAATCCTATAAACTTTTTAAGTACTTCGAGTTCATCAGAAACTGAAAACGATTCTGATCTCAAACTTTTCGTTGCCACATTTTGACAAATCCTATATAAGTTTTCCTCAGACGCTTCTTCTTCGCGAACTTTATGACTTCATTTTAAATTAAAATGTTTTTTTTTTATTATATTGATGAAAATAAAAATCAAATTCCCTGCTTTAAGTAGAGATAATAATGGGTCCAAATTGCTGATTTTCAATAGCCTGTTTTCGGGCAACTCTAATATATAAAATGTAGTAGAAATACAGACTTCCATGTAGGGTTGCCATATTTGAAAAAAGAGTACATTGAGGGGAAAAAAAACAGTACTTTAAAAAAAAAACAGTAAATTTTTTTATTTATTGATAACGAAACTTTTACTTCAATACATCACATTTTTATTGAAAAAATGTTAATAATAAACATAAAAACATGTAAAAACTATGAGAACATAACGGTGACTCAACTTTTAATTCAATACATCACATATGTTTTAAAAATAAGTAAAACAAGTAAGAGCGCTATATTCGGCCGTGCCGAATCTTATATACCCTTCACAACGTGTAGTCATGAAATAACAGTAGTTTGTGTCACCATACGTACATACATATATAAAAACATCCCACTGTAAAATTATAAATTCACGTATGTATGTTAAAAAAACAAAAAAAAAAATTAAAAAAAAAAAATAATAATAAAAATATAAATAATATATTAAATAAAAAATAAAAAAACAATTAAAAAAAATTAAAAAAAATTTGTAAAAAAATTAAAAAAAAAATTGTTTGGCTCAGCTGGGATTCGATGCCACGTTTTCTCTAACCAGTATACACGTTTGTATGTATGTATGTTGTTGTTGTAATGTTGTTTTTGTGAAAAAAAAATCGAGGTGGTCGTGGGTTTTTGCTCATATCTCAGTTGCTTATGTACCGATGTTTCTGATTTTCAATAGCGTTCTACTACCTTACCCGGGTCCAACCTATGTCGGGGGGCTTCAAAAAGTTGATTTCAACATACACACGGACAGACTGACAGGGCTTAATCGACTCCCCTATTCATAAGCTTTCAGAAAATATATACTTTATGGGGTCGGAAATGAAAATTGTAGAAATTTTACACGGAATGACAAACCTATATATATCCTTTTTCACTGTGTGAAGGGTATAAAAATAACATAAAACACATATACAAAACTATGAGAACGTAACAAAAGATATTGCATTTGTTTCAAAATGCAATACATATATAGATCGAGTCGAACTACAAATAGTATCTTAAGTTACTAACGTGGTCAAAAACACAAATTAAACGTCGTTTTTCGATATTAATATTAGTTTGAATAAACGAATTACCAATGCTTTAACATTTTTGACTGTTGACCATTGACAGGCGGTCACCTGGTAACAATATTGTCAGATATATGACAATTGTCTGAACACCCTTAGTCGCTATTCTCAGAACTTTGACACATATTGTCATACAAGTCAGTGATGTCAGATGTATAAAATTTTGCTTTTAGTATTGTTGAATAGAATGATGTTTCTAGGAATTTTCTTGTACTTTCTATATTGTTACTTAAATATGTCCAAATAAAACATATAAATAAAAACAACTAAGAGCGTTATATTCGACTGTGCCGAATCTAATATACACTTCACCAGCATTTGTTTTGTTTTTAGGCACTCGCTTAAATTCTGCAAAAATAACTTAATCCTAATTTACAAAGAAAAACTAAAAGCAAAAAAAATATACATACATCTGCATACTATAATCAAAGACATCTATACATACATATACTATATAATCGTGAACTTCCATACATACATACATACATACTTACATATATGAATTATTATATGTGACAGCGCATAAAGGGACCTAAGGGTAAAAAAAAACAATTTTCAACTTTTTTTGATGTGGACAACATCTGAGCATCGAATGAGACCGATCCCTTGCCCCAAAAGTGTTCCCTCCCAGAGATATGCGCGGTTTATAAAAGTGAAGTCGACGATTCTAAGCGCAAATAGAAGGGGACGTAACGGTAAAATTTATTTATTTTTATTTTTTTCCCTACTAAATTAACAAAATAACCTGATTTTACGAAACTACAACAAATTTTTTTTCTCTTATGAACAATTTAAAAAAATCATTTAATCTTTAAAATAGCTCTTCTGAACAAAACCTCTTTTTACCCTTAGGTCCCTTTCTCTATGCGCTGTCACATATGCTTAATATAGGATTGCAGTGGGGTTGGGAAAAATATGTAATTCGCCATTTTGTTTTGTACGCCATCTTAGATCAAGAATTTTCAAGCCCTTTCATTGGATAACACTATTAAGGGTGGTGTTCATTACAAAAATTTTCTCATATATACAGATCTGTCCGCTATTTTGTTGGCGGCCATCTTGAATTTATAGGTTATACATAATGTTCTTTAATCTATTTGTCAGTTTCTTTATTTTGTGTACTAGAACATGTTTGGGAGAATTTTTTAGAAACGTAGGAATTTTAAGTATGTTTTTTTATATGGCATCACTTTGAAAGGTTATTTCAATGCAACAGCTGTTTTGCAAAACAAAATTATTAATTTTCTTGTATGTTTCTTGTTTTTTTAGTTTTGTGTCAATAATTGGAGAATAAAATGATAATTAATAAAAAAAATTATTGTGAATTTAAAGAGGGCGGTACAAAGTATTCCATTTTTAAATCAATGGAAGATTTCAGACTCCCAGACGCCATAGAAGTCTAAAATTGTAAAAAACAACAAGACCAAAGCAATTCTGACAACTCATCTAACAATTTTTTTTTATCGTCATCTGACAACCGTCTAAACTTAAAATTTTTTGCCGGACAACATCGTCAGATAAAGTTATTGTTAGAACAATATCTGCCAATGAAATTGTTAGCTTTTTTGATGAAAGTCTGACAACTGTCTGAACTGACAATTTACCTTATGAAAGCAATTCTTCATTGTCATTCCATTGTTAGCATATATTTAGGTAAAGCAATTATGCCAGATCTAACAACCGTCTGTACAGAGCTTAAGGGCCATTATTACAACTTGCCGTTAGCTAAAGGCAGGATTTTGTTTGGCAGATAAATGGCTTTGCATTATAAACCCTTAATTTATTATTTTTTTATTCATTAAATAATAATATTATTAATAATAATTACAATAAAAAAAATGGAAGTTGTAATAATACAAAGCTATTTATCGAGCAAAAAAATCCTACCTTTAACTAAAGGCAAGTTGTAATAATGGCACTTAATCTATCACGCATAGAAATTGTTATTGTACTTAAAATCAATATTTAACAATATTTAAGAAAATAATATTTAGGCTCAACAAAAAGAAAACATTTCTTGTTAAAGTCGACTATAATATTATTTTTAATAATTTTTTTGAAGTTTATTTTAAAGACAATAACAATTTTTATAAACAATAAAGTAAAGTCTACTTTAAAATTGATAATTTGTCAATTACAATTGATATTTTTTAAGTTATATATAGTAATCCAAAAGTATTAATTAAATATTGTTTAAAAAAAAAATTCTAAAAAAAATCAATTGAATTTTTAAAATGAATACATTTGATCATTTTTAAAATTCAATAAATAATTATACAACACAAATAGAGGTGGTATAGTTATATAAAAGAAAATAATTTATGCTTACAAAAAAATTTAATTCAAAAATAAATTATAAATATTTATCCCTTTTTTGCACACATTTAACAATACAATTTTTCCCTGATTCATTCTTCAAAAAATTACAAAATTCAATACATGTATGTATATCCAAAAACAGTACAAAAACAGTACAAATATATAAAAAAACAGTACTTTTTCGTACTGTTTTAGGTATTGTGAATATAACAGTACATATTACAAAAAACAGTACATGTACTGTTTAAAACAGTACGAATGGCAACCCTACTTCCATGGTACACCTATTTGAAGATTAAGATTCTGTTGTTCCAAGGTTATTTCTTCCTGAATCCACACATCACGATAATTCATTAAATTTTTTCCTATATTTGGTATAAAATCATGCTTTATTTTGTATAAACAGCTGATTTTATGCGGCCACCTTTTCAATCCACTTTGAATACGTGAATACAAAAATAATCCGCTGAAGAATAAGTTTGCCTTAAATTAACCATAGAAGTCAAACAGTGGGTCGGCACCGTAATAGCAAGCGAATGTATTATTTACCAAAATGATGTAGACCTAACGCGTTTAGTTTATTTCCTTAGGGGATACGTAAAGCCATTTATTTATGTAAACCACCTTCATCGAGATACAGCCCCAAATGCTGGAAAAAGGTGGTCGACGGGCATCGAGCCAATTTTGTTTTAAAAATTATGTAATTTTAATATACGACTTGAACTCAGTGTTGTTCACCTTTAACAAAACAGTCTTTAACTTAATTTTTATTCCATCGCCTTCCATCCCAATAAATTATACATGACTAATGAACAAAATAAACAAATACATATTCATATATTTTTTGAAAAATCTTTTAAATATTTTCTTTTAAATATCTAAAATATTTTGAAAACATGTATTAAAATAATATTACTCATACTATTTTCAAATATAAGTATTTGTTTTGCTGTTTTATGGTAAATATATTTTGGTAAGAAAGTTATAGTCGGTCAAGCTGGACTCTTCACACAAAATCATTTGTGTTGAATTTTTTTTTTGCGACTTCAACATTAAAAAATTATTTAGCTAAAGTTTTCATGTATTTTTAACAATTTTGTAAACATCAAGCTGATTTTCAGTAGTTGCTTTTCAATGGCTACTGGGTCAATAATAGACCAACCAATGTGTAGCTCGATAAGCAATTTTGCTTTTAAATTGAATTTGGAGACGACATTTATAAGTTTTAGGGGGGTAATTGAAATAATGGAACTTTTAAAACCAAAATCATTAGGGTTAGTCGTTTGGTCACATTTTTAAATTGCGACCTGAACTTTTATGACAGATATTATTTGTTTGACACAGAAAGTGATTCTAAGCAGGTCGAATAAGTTAAATGTGATATTCTTTTGGCGTAAAAATTATATTCTTCACCCAACTTTCTATTATTATGTTGTGCAGCGTAAAAAACTTTTCTGTGAAGAAAAAACATATTGGGTGTGAAGCAGAGATCAGCAACGAATATTCATGAAGTAAGTCAACTTGGAACCCTGATTAATTATTTCGTTGATTTGTACGCATTCATACTTATTGAAAAGTCTTCACTACTTATACTCACTTTTAAATTTAAGGTACTTATAGTACTCATACTCAACAACACGAATGACTCAGTTGATTGCTATTGTCGTTCACGCAAGATAAAAAGACGAACAAAAGCACGTATGACTCGCGTACTCATTATGAAGTTGTGTGTTTGAACTAGGCTTGCCAGATTACAATTTGACATTCACCATAATAATTGTGGATTGTTAAAAAAAATAGACAATATAAATTTAACAAAATTATACAAAAACAACAAGCAAAAATAAAGTGCTTGCTTTGATGTCTGTTTAAGAGAATTAAATTTTGTTTTTGCTTATTATCTTTCAAATTCAAGTGAGCACCTAAAAACGCATTTTTTTAATTTACTGCAAAAAATGTAAACATGAAAATGAAAAACTCATAATAACTGTTATTGTTTACCTCTTATTATAGAAGCTAACCAACACTTAGCCTAAAGGCCATAATCAGTTGCATTTATCTTAAAATTTAAATAGTAATACTTGCACATTACATTATATTACGCATTGTAAAATTGCAAATTTTTTGGCGGCCAAAAAATATCTTGCACTCTCCGACCTGGCAACATTGTTTATTCTTCATACAAATGAGAGCTGTTAATGTGTTTGTTGTTGACTCAACTTGAATCACTCTATGAAGTATAAGTATTTTCTTAAAAATATGAATCTACGTGGATATTTTTGCGAGTCATATAAGTATAGGACGATATAAGTACGACGTAGTACTCATGTTCATTGTGTGTTGTACTTATAAATCAACGTTGTTGTGAGTATGCGTACGTCAGCTCAGTTAAATTTCAATGATTTATACGCACTTGTACTTAAATTTTATGACACATTATGAATATTGAAAAAACGACTCAAAGCCGATCACTGGTGTGAAGCTTAAAATGCGAGATTCGCCACAGGTGGTATTTCTTTTGAATGTGGTTTTCAGCGTCATATGCGAGAAGTTTTGCTTTAGTTCTGTTATTTAAAAAAAGTGTCGCTAAAGCACACCGATTGCTCACTGGCGTAAAGATCGCCCAGACCAGCCAAAAAAGTTTGGAAACTGAGATTTAGTTGCGTTATTCCAATAAAATTGTTGTCAAACTCAACAAGATCTTGAAAATTCATTGGGATTCATTTTCAAGCTGGAAAATTAGGTAAAATACGAATTGAAGCCGACAAACCTTGAAAGAGAATTTTTGAAAAATTTATCCATTACGATAACACGAAACGTAAGAGATCGTATGTGAAGCCTGGCCAACCAGCTAAATCGACACAAAAACCTAGTATTCATGGCGTCGAAGTAATTATTATTGTATGTATGTATGTGATGGGGCCGAAAGGGTTCTATATTTTAAGTATGAGCTGCTGAAATCTGGCCATTCCATCACAATGAACTGGTACTAAACGCAAGTAAAAGTTAAAAGCGAGCATTGACCGAAAAACGCACAGACTTGAAAGCGTAATATTTCATCATGACAATACTCTGCACGTTTAGTACTTGTTCAAAACTATGTAGTTGGGAAGTTTTATCTCACTTTTCTCATAGTCCAGACCAAGGCATATTAATTCATCACGTAACTGCAGTTCAAAAATAACATTTTTATTTTTATATTTTTTTAATATGAAGTTTGAAATAAATGAGAAGAGAGACAATTATTTGTTTGTTTTTGGACTTTGACAGCTGAAATTTAAAATAAAAAAAAAATAACCAGCTGATGATTCAAGACCACGTGATGTATAAATATGCCTTGGTCTGGACTGCAGTTCAAAAAAAATATTTTTATTTTTTTTAAATGAAGTTTGACATTTGAAATAAATGAGAGAAGAGAGAAAATTGTTTTTTTTCTATGGACTTTCACAGCTGAAATTGAAAAAAATTTAATAAATTATTAATTTAATAATAAATTGAATTGAAAATAATCAGCTAATGAATCAAGACGTGATGAATCAAGACCACATGATGTATAAATATGCCTTGGTCCAGACCTTGGCCTATTCGACTACTATTTGTTTCAATCGATACTGAACGATCTCCCTGTGGGATAAGCTTCACATCAGAACACAGTATTCAAAATTGGCTTAAAGGATAAGCAGTTCTTTTGGCGCGGAAGCCATATGATACCAGAAAGATGTCTTAGCTAACAATGGCTAATACGTTGAACAAATGAATTTATTCAAAATAAAAGCTAAACTTTTGAAATATCCCGCATTTTTAAATTATACACTCTATAAGAAAAACAAACATTTTATCAATGAAAAACAAAACAACAACTACATAAATATCATAAATAAAAAAAAATATTTTAGAAAAATAAACAAGAAAATAAAAACTGTGAATGTGATGTGGGGGACACCAAGGTCACACTGTCTCTAAGGAAGAAAATGTTTAATAAGTATTGTATGTGTAGCCAATAATTATACATGAGTATAATAGAAATATTGCAAAAACAATAAAAAACACTTAAAGAACGACAGAGTACTACAATCAGTGAATGTTATAACAATGTAACCAAAATTTAATCATAAATACATTTCGTTGGTCACAGGTAGAAAGGCCCTAACTCAAATAAGTGCAACTTTACATGGGAAGATAAAAACGTAACAGAAACTGTAATATCATAATGTAAATTCTTTTGTAAAACTGTTATTTTTGATACTATTGCTTTTAATTTTTATGTCAAGGTGTATTTGTGTAAAATGTATTGGAATCACTGAAAAACTCAATTTCGTAAAAAATAATATTTAGGGTATTTCCACTTGTTGCCATTAATATGTGTGTTCAAAGATAAAGCTGAATAAGCTGAATAAAGAAAATTTGTGCAATTTATTTTTATAAATTTGTTAAGTCATTTAAACAATAAATGGCGCACAATGTCAGTCTACAACAGACAGTGCTGCATTAGTAGATATATGCAGTGCCTTGAGAACCACATCAAAAATGGCTATTGGCGATTAAGATACAAGTGACATATGAACCGGCATTGGTCGCTACTAGATTAATAGCAATAAATAACAGAAACCAAAAAGTAATATGAGAGCGTTACCTGCATCACCATAATACAAGAGGAGGGAGAATGTGATGAAGAAATTAAGCTAATAAATCGATCTCTATGCGGAAGGATCAAAGAGTGGTTTGGTCACCACTGAAATAAATTAATATGCAACAAGTAAGAGTGCTATATTCGGCCGTGGCGAATCTCATATACCCTTCATAACGTGTAGTCATGCAATAACAGTTGTTTGTATCACCATTCATCTCATATGAAATACATACGTACATACATATAAAAACATCCCATTGTTAAATTATAAATTGAGTTTACGTATGTATGTATGTGTTTCAAAAAAAAAATTTATATATAAAAAAATAACAATAAAAATATAAAAAAAAATTTTTGGCGCAGCTGGGATTCGATACCACGTTCACTCTAACCAGTATACCACGTTAAATAAATATACTTTATAGGGTCGGAAATGAAAATTGCAGAAATTTCATACGAAATGAATATACCCTTTTTCACAAAGGGTATAAGCTGAAACAAAGGTAAATACTTCCATCTACCAGATCACAATATTATTTTCCAATCTGGGATTATGGCAATTACGTAAGGCAATAAATTGATAAAGGGAACTGATAACGAAGCTTCGATTTGTACCTTTACGGAGAGCGAATCGGTTATCAAGACCCTAATAAATGAAAAAGTCAAATCTCGGAATGTCTGGCAATGTAAGAGTGTGGAAAACTCGCTTGCGAATTGTGAACGTCTAGAGATAATATGGACACCAAGTCATCACGGCATAATTAGAAAGAAAGAAGCGGACAAATTATACAAAATGGGAAATTTTTTAATACCATTACCTGGAAAATACTAAGCCGATTTAAGGCGGTTAAAAATAAACTTTAAGCGATGAAGGAACACGTTATAAAATGGCAAAATACTGCTGTCGGTAAGGTGACGAACATACTATGGCTTGGGTCACGCCATCTTGAGAAATCGAAGGAGATTCTGAAATTGAGTATACCAACACTTAGAAGATTAACTAGTGTAAAAACAGGTCTAACGAAGAGGATAACAACAAAAGGGAGAGAAACAACGTGTAAAGAATGCGAAGAGGATGAGGCTTTGAAACTCTACCTTCGCCAATTTCCTGTGTTTGGGCATATTTAAAGCGAGAACTTTAACGCAGACTCTGCGCCGAACTTATAATACCTACGGAACTCAAATTGGAAATCCCTAAGGAGTTACATTAAAGGGACTGGATATTTGACTTAATCGATATATTTACGTAATCGGGATTATATTTATTAGGGAATTTTGTTCCTTTAGAGCGCAAATCATGCCAATTGGACATACGTGTTAATACGTTACGGGTTTGGACTTTTAATGCCCCCATTTTTCAACCTAACCTTAAGGTGGATTGTCACTATTGATTTACATTCTTAGAAGTTACCAAAAATCTGCCACAACCTTTTTAGACAGTCAATTGGTCTGTTATTTTCCAGTTTATTAAAAATAACATCGATTAAAACTCTATTCACTGATCTACTGCTGCCTACTGGACAATAATGAATAAAAAAAAATTTGAAATAAACAATAAACTTACCAAGCAAAATATAAAATAAAAAATTAAAAACATATTTAATAAATATTAAACAGTAACACACATATATTTTCAGTTTATAAACCTTTTAATGTTTATTTAAAATCAGTATGTAAAATATTTTTCTATGCAATACAATTTTTTCAAATACAATTTTAGCCAAACAGGTTTTTAATTTAAATTTAACAATTAAATAAAAATTAGAAAACAAAAAAATTAAATAAATAAATAAAAGTTTTAAAATTTAACAAAATAGAGGATTTAAATAACATTAAAATATTTTAACCAATTTTAAGTTAAAAAAAAAATAAATTAAAATAAAATTATTTAATATTTAAAAATTATAAATTATAATAAATATTGGCAAATGAAGAGGATACAAAATAATATGATAAAATAATTAAATAAAAATACTATTACAACAAGCATTCTGTTTGTAAAATAATGATAAAAACTATAACTACATACGTTTATACATCCGTTATTTGTAAATACAAGATGGATGCACTGTTTACACGTCAGATGGCATACAAAAAATAGTGGTGCCAGATGACAAAAATGCAACAAACAAAAAAATACAAAAGTTCCACTATTTTCTGCGTTTTTTTTTTAATTATTATTTCTGTGGCAAAAAGGAATAACTGCTTAAGTCGGCATATACTAAAATTGAAATAATAACATCATTGCAATCCCGCAAGGTAAAACTAACCACAGGCGAATTTTCAACTTAATTCGACGAGTTTATAAGAAGGTTATAGCGTAAAAACTTATTGCCTGTATTTTTTTCAACGAACAAAATATCATTTGGAACAATAATTAATTTATTTTAACTTATAATCACACAAAATATACGAAAACCGATGTTTTTAATTAATACAGAAAAAAGGAATCAATTTATAAAAATCAAATTAAAAATTTTAGTGTTTTTTGAAAACCTATAAAAAGAGATATACGCAGTTTTACCTCATTGCCATAGATTTATTAATGTTTAATGTTTAATTTTTAATATTTTTTTTTGTTAAATAATTATGTGTTAAATATGGTTTTGTTTAGCAACGTACACTATTGGACAAAATAAAGTGCAATTGACTACAATGTAGTCAAGATATATGTAAAAAAAAGTTTTAGAGATTGAAAAAAAAATAATGTCGCGTTATTCTTAAAATTGTTTTGTTATCTTTGTAAAAAGAAAAATTGTGATCATATCTATTTTACTGTGATACAGGCAAAATCAGTGACTAGGGAAATTTTGCAGTTAGTCAATTTAAAGTACAATTTCATTGCTTTCCACACATTTTCATTAGAATTAATGACAAGTTTTTATAACATGTGAATACGTCTACAGAATATTAATCTTTTTAAAATTGTAGTAATAAAAAGGACCCTTGAAAGTCCCAAAAGCCGAAAGCATATAAGATGAAATTTTATCAAAGAAGTATAGGATTTATTAATAAAAGATCGTCGTCAAAGCGGTCTTACATACAAAACTTTAGATCAAAACTATAAAATTATTGGTCAGGAGCCAGAAATATAGTTGAAACGTACAATTACCGGAACTCTAATGACAGTTTCAAAAAAACTCTGTGATAGAAAACCCCAGACTACACAGCGCAAAGACCATAATATCGCAGTTTTGATTAAAAAAGAATCCGTTTTCTTCTTCACAAGTTACTAAAGATGAGTTAAAATAAGTGTCTCAAGCCAAATCATGAGCAGAAGGTTAAATGAGATTGTTTTTAAAATGTCATTCACAAAGAAAAAGCCTCTGCTAGAAAGTATTTAAATATGCAACAAACTTTTTGGGATAAAGTCATCTGGTCAGATGAGTCAAAATTTGAGAAAAGCTAGTGTGGTGTGAGCCATCACAAAGGCTTAAGTCAAAAAACCATCACTTATTCAGTTAAGCATGGAGGAGGAAGCCAAATGGTTTAGGGCTGTCGAAAGATGCAGGTCGACCGGTCAAAATTAACTCTAAAATGACTAGAGAGAACTGTGTTAGTATTTTGAAAGAAATTCTTAGGAGTAGTGCTCGAGAAATGTAATTGGAAGATTTAACCTTTCAGCAAGGTAGCGACCCCAAACACACGAGTAAAGTGCCCAAAGATTATTATAACGACGATATTGAAAAATTGGATTGACCTTCAAAACGAGAGTAAACACCTGACACACCTTCGTGTGATGGAGTTTGTCGTAAAATTTTCTGTAGTGTTTTTTGTTTTTTTTTTTTTTAGTTTAGTTTATGAGCGGATTCGTGGCCAGTGAGAGGATTGGAACCTGTCTGAGCTTTCACCACGAACAAGCTAGCCGGAAACGTCATTGGGCTAAAACGGTCCGTAACATAAACGGCTTTTAAGCCCAATCGAGTACTTATGGTAAATTTTCGATGATAAAATTCCATTAGAATCACGTACCACCATTCGATCATTTTGGGAAAAACACCAAATCCAAATGGACGTTAATTTCAGAGAACAACAAAGGCTTAGAGAGGTCAATAATCAATCGAGGAAAAGCTACAATATATTAAAACTGCATTTATTCTCGATTTAATTTAAAAGTAATATTCACAGTTTTGTTAAAACTACCTAAAAAAAATTTTAGTTAAATAATATTGTTTTATTTCTTTACGTTATATAAATAAATTTAACATATATATAAAATATATTTTTAAGTTAATAAATTTATATAATATTAATTTAATAAATGAATTCAGTAAAATTTAAACGTTAAAAGTGAAAATCATTCTTTTTCTTCATGATAAGAAATCACACCTAAAATCGCACTTTATTTTGTCCAATAGTGTACATGTCTTTTAATCAAAAACAAAAAAAAAAAGAAGTGGCAACATTGTACGATTCATTAAACAATTAATTTTCTTAATTAATAATTGTTTTCATGAGCTATTTATTTTATAATTAAAAAAATGTTATTAAAAATTTATTTTTTGTTTTATAAAAAGATCTAAAGCTTAATAAATTTGTGTTTATACTGGGTGGCCCAAAACTACCGAAGGGGTTTGAATTGCTTATGTATAACTTTTTTATTATAATTTTTTTTTTCTTTTCTTTTCAGTTTTTTGTAAAGAAGACTTGGGGTATTTAAAATGGAGCAGTACTCTATTGAACAACGTGCCCAAAGTGTTGAGCTTTGTTTTTTAAATCAACGATCCATTGTTTTGACTCAGCGTCAACAATAAACCGTCTGGTTGCAAATTTTCGACAACAAGGGGCAGTAAGGAATCTTCCTGGTGCTGGCATAGGACGAACGGTGTACACTGGTGACAATATTGCACTGGTACAGAGGAGTATTCGGGAAGATGGAGAAACATCAACACAACTTGCCCTCTCACTAGCGTCGCTGCAGAGAATTTTGCAATGTTTCTATACAAGATTCAGCTTGTCCAAGAATTAAAACCGACAGATTACCAGCAACGACTTGATTATGCAGTTTTTTTCGGCAAAAAACAGAAGAAAGTCATAATTTTATTCAAAATTTAATTATGAGCAACGAAGCCCATTTCCAATTAAGTGGGTTCGTTAATAAGCAAAACTGCAGGCTATGGGCTACGAGAACAGCGAGAATTACACCCATCTAAGTGTACGGTTTGGTGCGGTGTTTCATCGAAAAGGATAATTGGTCCTAATTTCTTTGAAAATGATCACGTGGTCGCCGTTTCTGTCAAAGGTGTCAGATGTCGGACAATGTTGGAAAATTTTTAAAGGCCAACCGTGGAAAACCATCCGCAAGTATGGTTCTAACAAGATGGAGCCACAGCGCACTCTGCAAGACACACAATGGCTCTTTTACGGGACATCTTTTGTGAACGAATTATTTCGCGTACAAGTGATTTTAATTGGCCTCCGCGTTCACCGGATTTAACCGCTTCAGACTGTTCTTTGTGGTTATTTGAAGGGAAAAGTCTACATTAATAAGCCTAGAACCATCCAGCAATTAAAAAGCAATATACGCGACGAAATAAACAACATAACGCCTGAAGTTTTGCGAAAGGTTATGGAAAATGTTTTGGAAAGAGCACAAATTCGCGAAGCAGAAAATGGCCACCACTTGCGAGTTATTATTTTTCATAACTAAACTAAAAATATTCCCCATTTATTTACTGTATTACAAAAAATTTAATAATTATTTGTTAAATAAAAAGATATAACAAATTCAAACCCCTTCGTTAATTTTTGATCACCCAGTTTAATATCTAAAAAGAAAAAAAAAAACTATAATAAACATTAAATTTAAAGTATTTTTTACTTGCAAATAAGACATACACATGTATAAACATATGTGGTACTCACAAAGTATGCTATCATGTCATATTTTGGCATTCGTATAATTTTCTTTAACTCTAAAATGGTTTAAAAATATTTTTGTTGTTCATTGTTAAGTTTTTTTTAACCATTTTAAAAATTTTGAAAAATACGACAAATAACATAATTTATGAATACTCCAATAGTTACTGCATATATGAAAGTTTATTTATATGGGTATTTAGTTGCTAAATACCGTTGTTGTGTTGTGTTTTAGGATCTACGAATGCACATACTACATACTTATTTTTGCGGCAACATATTATTATTAAAGATTGCATTTGATTTTGTAAGTAAATTTTGAGCAAAATATCAACATTGTCATTTATTTATAGTATTGTCATTTTAGTGGTAAATTTACGCAAAGATTTTTCTAAAGCATTTAACTTTAATTATTCATATAAAAACAAATATTTTTAAAATAACGTTATCGTGTAGTTTTTGTTAATTTTTTTTATAAATATTACAAATTTTTGGCGGCCTTTTTACGTCTGGCATCTGTTATAGCACCCCATAGTTCTATGATGAAATCATCGGTAAAACCAAACGATTCTAAATCAGAATTATCAATGGCCTCGGCGAAATCCATGGAATTTGTTTTATCACTACCTAGATCCCAAATTTGTGTAGCCAATTCGGTATCGTTGATGCCCATAAAAGATTCAAGTAAATTATTAATGGCCTCTATACCCGCCTGCGTCGAATCATCAAATTTTTCTTCAATTTCTACATTGCCATTGGCCTTGAAGCGTAAGGTTTCCTTGCCACTGCCATAGCCACCACGACCCGAGGGCATGCGTGATTGTGAACGCGGTCCTATACCCTGGAAGCCACTCTTCATGGGCTCCACTAGACGCAGGTTGAACGTAGAGCCGGTGGGAATTTCTTTCAACAATCTCGCCACTTCATAGTGGCGTTTGCCCACCATTGTAACACCGTTTAACTTTTCAATATGATCTCCCACCAATATATGCTCAATGCGATCAATCACAGAACCCTCTTTAATGCGCTTAATAAATGCAAAACCAGCACCATTGTCGGTTATTGTGAGACCCAAAGCATCCTCCGATTTTAGGATTTCAATTTCCTTCGGTTGTCCCTTTCGATGGGCAAATATAAAATCGTCCAATCCAATTTGACCGCCTAGTAATTTCGACATATCCACTTTGTGCGAGTTGAGTGTGCAAAAGAGAATCTCATCGGCTGGTATCTCATAGCATTCGGCAATTTTCTTATACAATTCTCGTACACTGGCAAAGCCCGTTATTAAACCAGTCGGACTGCCGTGGGCCAACTGGCAGTGAAACACTAATTGAGGTTTTGTAACATTTGATTCCGACATGTTTTGACTGTGACCATTCAGGGTATTCTGTTTTCCATTGCCTAAAGTGCCATTGTTATTGTCATGTATAGCTGCATTGGTGTCAGGTAACGTGGCCTTGGGTATTTTCTTGGCAAAAAGTGGCATTTTATTAAAAATCTTTTTAAGTTTTGCGTTATTTTTTTGTTTGTTTTTTTTTTATTACAATCTATTTGTGGTATAAAGAAAATCGTTTTTTTAATTTAATTGAATTTTCGATATTTCTCATATTGTTGTTTTGTATAAAAAGTATTTACATCATTAATTAATTAGTTATTTGTGAATGTGTTTGTGAATAAAATATACATAATAGTTAGTTCCCATAACATGTGATGAATTGTATGTTTTAGTGTAAACCACAGCCATGTGCAAAAATCATAAACCATTAACTCTTTAATATATTATTGCAGTTAATAAAAAAAATTAGTCATGAACATATTTTATCTTGCCTTTGAGATCAAATAAGTAGTCCTTTGATATTAAAAATAATTGTTCCACAATTTAAATATACATATCGTTGGTCAGAGGTAGAAAGGCCCTAACTCAAATAATTTGCAACTTTACAGATGGCAAAAACCATCGATATGTATCTTTTAATGGTCGAAATTTTTTAATAAAAATAATCAATTTATCAAAATATAAATAATTGCTGTAAACAAAGAATTTATCACAATTTGTTATTAGCGGTGAATAATAAAGCATCTCATAAATCTGTGTTTAGACGGGCTAACATTTGGAAAAAAAACATCTGAAATTCTCTTTTGTTTTTTTATTCGTGTTTACACAGACAAACATGTTGTCGGCAACATTCCATTATTATTGTTATTATTTTCTTTTGTGCAGTGTATTAATTTGTGTGTTTGTTTGTCAACAAATGTGTCGCCGAGTAGCCAAGAATGATAGAAATAAAGATTACAAAATACGCATGATTTTCCGTTAGATAACGTATTTTGCCCACAGTAATGGTTGCCAATTCTTATTGATTTTCTAATTGAAATCAAATAAATTTAACGCAAAATATTTGCTAAGTATAAATAACTCTTTATATTTCTTTTATTATTAATGTATACATACCAAGAAACTTTATATGTGAAAAAATATAATTTGTGCCAAATAATGTTTGTACTTGATTAAGAAATCAAAAATAATTTTAGGTATTCGGTTTGTATTGTGTGATAACAGATAACACTGTTATTAAAATAACATTCCCTCTTTAAAATTATTAGATAAAAGGAACACAGGTAGCATGAGGTTTGAGTACCAACATGAGTTGCCAGTTTGTTTTATACGTGAATTTATAATTTTTTTTTGCGAAAATTTTTTGTAATATCTAAGAACTTGCAACCCTGTCATTATAATCACTAATAGTTTAAACTTATTAGCCATTAGAAACACAGCTTGGGTGATGTCATTGGCACGACATGGGCAGGCAAATTTCAGTCGAAATCTTTATTTTATCATTCTTGCGAATACACAAAAACGATGCACTCTTTCCTACCCATAATATGCTATCAAGCTTAATGTTTCCCTTGAAAATGTTTGCCCGTATAAACTCAGACTTAGGAAGTACTGCGAAAGCAGGTTATCGGGAAGCTTAATATCAAAATGTGTTTAATTGGCCTTGGTTTTATTTTCTGATATCAAAAATCTATATCTATATATATAAAAGTGAAACTCTGTGTGTGTGTGTGTTAGCTATAGACTCCGAAACCGTGAAGCCGATCGGATTCAAACTTTGGCAAGTTGTTGTACTCATTCCAGGGAGTGTTTATGGGTGGTAAAAAGTGGGCGGGGCTACGCCCATAAAAAATACGTTATCATTTTTAGCTACTTGAACTTGACCGATTTTTCTGAAACTTTGCACACATATTGAACTCCCATGATTATACAATTTCGTGATTCGAAAAGTGGGCAGGGCCACGCCCATAAAAAAAGTTATAATTTTGAGGTACTTGCACTGGACCGATTTTTCTGCAAAGTGCACACATATTGCGCTGTCATGACTATACAGTTTCGTTATTACAAAAGTGGGCAGTGCCACGCCCATAAAAAAATGTTATAATTTTACTTTATTGCACTTGATATTCAATTAAAATTCAGAATGCATTATATTCATTAAGGGACGTTGCAACGCGCGCCGGGTTTGGCTAGTAGAATATAAGATTGATTTTTTTTAGGTATTACAAATTTCATTATGAGAGCCATGGAGAGACGGCTCTTTAAAGTTTGATAAACAAAGTCGAGATGACCTTTTTGGTAACAATCTGTCTACACACATGTAGGTCAGAGGAGCGCTAGATCGGGCCTATGTAGGCAAATTTTTCAAAATAAATAAATCGTTTTGCAGAAAACTTTTAATCAAAAACATTTTCCCCGGAATTGAATTGGTTTAGTTTTTTTTTCTTCAGAATTTTAAATAAAATAAGAAAGCAAGATTGTAAAAAAATTGGAAATGGAACTTAATGAAAGGCTCATTTCAGAAATGATACATATTTTTTTCAATTCCGAACAAATTTTTAAATGCTCAAATGTTTAACGCTGCGTTTACAACTAACAATGTTATCATGACAATAATTATGACAATTCATTTTAGCAAACGGTCTAACGTAAACAATGAATTACATATTGCAGAAATGTTGTTAAACAATTAACCAAATAATTATAAACCGAAAAAATATATTAAAAGAAGTACCTATATCTTAGAAACCAGTCTTAACACAGCCTGTTTTTCTATTTTGAATTTTTCTTTCATGCGCAAAATTTCAAGTTATTGTTAGAATAAGTCAGATTACTTTTAGGATTTACAGATTACAGTTATGTATATTAAAAACAGTTGCTCAACCAACTGTAAATGTGTAAGTGAAAGTATATATATTGCTGTTATTATGAAAACATTGTCAGGTGTAAACGCTGGCTAAATGGTGCTGCAAAAAACTCTCAGTGGAAAAAATATTGTTCGGTTTAAAATTTTGTCTGAAACAAATGAAAAAATGCACTATTATTTAAACATTTGTAATTAGAAGTGTTCTTTTCACAACATTTTATTAGAATTATTATTTTTTATCAAATGCAGGGAAGGTTGGTTCTTTTACCCTTCATCTGTGATGCCAAGAGTATATAAAGTTTTGTTATTCCGTTTGTAACTTCTACAATAAAGTATATATTTTTTTGACTAGGGAAGTCGATTGGGGTATGTCCGTCTGTTCGTGTGTTTTTTGAAATCATTTTTTGGAAGACTTTACATGGTGCATAGACCTGGGTATCAATTCCCGTTCTATGAAACTATGAAATGAAAAGTTTTTGTGTGTAATATTATTTCACAGTTTGACAGAACGATAATTGAGCCCCTGTATGTGGTATCAATTTGTTGGAACTCATAATTTTATGAAACATGACCGCCTCTATTTTTTTAACCATTCGACAGTTTTCAGACGTGGAATAACTTATAGGCACGACTGTGACTATTTATAGATATGACATACTTCCAGGACTATTTGTCAAAAATTTTGGATTAATCGGAAATGTTATACGCAAAAATTATTTTTAAAAATATATATTTTTTTAAATTTATAATGTTACTAAATCTTATAATTAATTTTTTAGACCGCTAAAGACACCCAAGCCGTAATCTCAGAAACTATAACAGAGAAAAATTGACATTTCAGTTAGAAACTGGCTGAAGTACATATAAGCACAAAAAATTCAGAATCAAAGATGAATTGGCGTATAACCTTAAATCTGAAATCACTATATTACGGGTGCTTTTTATAGAGGTATATAACTATATATTAGTTAGCAACACTTTTTTAACTAGCCATCATTTTGTCAGCTGTCATGTAATTAATGTTAAGTTTGATTTGGCGTTTCCAATATCGTCTGATTTAACGCCGTTAGACTATTTTCTGTGGGGATATGTGATGTCGCTAGTATAAGCCCGAAACTATTGACCACTTGGAAACTAACATTTGCCGCGTTATTGCCGATATACCGCCACGAATGTTGGAAAAAGTCATCGAAAATTGAACCTGTAGATTAGACTACGTCCAGAAGTCATATTTAAATTATATTGCTAGAAGATTATTTTTCGAAGAAAGTAAGTTTTATATCAATTTAAACAAGTAAGAGCACTATATTCGGCCGTGCCGAATCTTTTATACCCACCACCAGTTTTCCATTATTTTGCAGCTAGGGCTTTTTTCCCGAAAATTTTTGTTTCCCGGAAATGCGAGATTTATTTTTTAATATCCCGGGATCCCGCAGCAAAACAAATAAATAGTAAATTTGTTTTTTATTAAAAAAAAACTTTTTATTAAACAGCATAAAATAGTTTATAATGTAAAAGAAACACTTCAAAACTATAACAATTAATAAAGAAACTTGAATTTAAAATATAAATTGAGTAAAAATATTTTTTATTGAAAAAATATTATTCTCTAGATACAAGATCAAATATGAGCACAAAAAAACAAAAATACAGGTACTTCAGCTATGAGATCAAAAATAAAATCATTAGAATTCAATTTCAATATAAACAATATAAACATCTGCTTTCGAATCGTAGCCACCTTTTTTATTTCCCGGGATCCCGAAAAATGATCCCGGGAAATCGGGAAGATAAAATAACTCATATTCCAGGGAAATAACCCAATTTATAGCACAAAATTTATTTGTTTGTAAATAAGAGTAATCGCTATGCAATAATCTCTTTATACTAAAATATGTATCACTTTCTTTGTATAACTTCGATATGCTAGTAAAATGTTTTCGTTAATTTAGTCTTTCAATGAAAGTGGGCATTAAAGTAGGCGTGTTGAAGTTGTTTCTAATAATGAATGCAACTTAGATGTTTCACTATAATAGTCCTTTATTATTCCAAAATCTTTATTCATAGAGAAATTATATGAATTTGAGATAAACCGTTATATGGGAGGTAGACGTTAAAGTGGGCGTGCCACCTCAATTTTCCGGCATAACGATAATATTGACTAGAAGGATATATGTAGCAAATTTCATCATCATACCTCCAATTTTGTCGGTTTTATGATCTTTTTAATTTCATTAACACTAGATAACGTGAAAAGTGGTCGTAATAGTAGGCGTGTCGAAATTATTTTTAATAATGAATGCAACTTAGATGTTTCAATATAGTCCTTTATTATTCTAAAATATTTATTCGTTAAGAAATTATATGAATTTGAGATAAGACGTTATATGGGAGGTGGGCGTGTCACATTTATTTTCCGTTAGAACAAAGCATTTGACCAAGAAGCCATGTGTGTACATCGTCGTACATCCAATTTTGTTGCTTTTATGACGTTTTTACTTTTAAATATACCGAAAAATACACTGTGCGGTATAAATTTTCGTACATTTTGATCTATAACTCCTTTCTTAATACATAGATTTAGGCAATTTTCGGGGAAAAATATTGTTTTTACTCAGGAAATATATATTCGAAGTTTCATGACTCTACGTTAATGCGTTTGGACACAATTCCATTTTATTCGATGTTCGAAGGACACCGTTTTTTCGACATACTCTTGCTTTACGAGCTATAACTCTCTTCCTAATATTCCGATTTAGCCCATTTTCAATACCAAACAAACCTTGTCTATAAGAAAGATTTTGGCCCGATTCAGAATATATATACTTTATGGGGTCTAAAATTGATATTTCGATGTGTTACAAACGGAAAGACACACTGAATATACCCCCACCATTTTTTTGGTGGTGGGTATAAAAATTAATCTCTGTTTTATTCAATTTAAAAATTGTATACCTCTGCAAAAAAACACTCTTTATATGTACATGATTTTGAAGAGATCATTCGCACAATAACATTCTTACTTGTTTTGTTTTCAGTTTTATTATCTTTTGTAATATTTAAAGATTTATTCATAAAAGAATAATGTGTTTGAAATCTATTAAAAAAATTTTTTTTTGAAAACTTTTAAACAAAATATATTTAAAATTTTATGAATATGGAAAAATAATTTAATTTAAAATTATGATCAATAAAAACCACTACTACTTGTAAAAATGTAATAATATTTGCACAAACTCACAAAAAATCCAATATAAACTTAAACGATAATAAAGTGAGGTTATGTCGCTTATTGTTATTATTTAAATTGTCTGATTATTCTTGCATTAATGTACTCTTGATACTCTTTAAATACCAGCTGCATAAATTTATTTATTTATTTATTTACAATTTTAAAACGGGAAAATCCAGCACTTTGTGAAGAATTATCCGATATATATATATTTTACACTCACAGAATATTTTGCACAACTTTTTTAGTAAAAAATAATGAAATACTAATAAATTGAGTTTGACTAGTATGACTATAGTATTCTATCACTAGAATACGACGTGCAACACGAAATATCTGTTAACAATAGAGAAATTATTAAATGATAAGATTTCTAAATAATACAAGAAGAAAAAAAGTTTTAGTTGAATGTGTGTGGTGTTTGATAAGATTTATTTGTTGTTGGTTTTTGTTTATTTTTATGTACATTTTTTTAAAGATAGTGAGGTAAAGTCGGTGTCACAATATATTTTTATCGTCGTTTTAAAATTTCGTATCGTACTGTCTTCTTACAGTACAAACTTAATACTGAATTAAAGCAAAAAGGTGTCCAACGGGCAGTATAATCTAGAATGATGGCAAAGTCAAAGTGCAAGTACTTACAAAATTCTATTTTGAGGCTGGCCTTTAGATTTCTACACACACACTTCCTTTAACAAGCACTATAAAATGTTCACAAAAAAAAATGATTGAGTCTAAGTGGAGAAAAGCAGACAGATTCTTTTCAAACATAAGAATAATAAAATACGATTTTTAACGAAAAAATTAAAAAAAAAAAAACGGAAATGCAATTGAAGAAAGTGCCAGAGGCATATTAAAAGCCATTATTTCTTATTAAGTTAAAGGTACACCCGTAAGCTTTTTGCTGGAATTTTTGTGCCTTCAAAACTTAATTGATATTGTGTTGATGGTTTTTCATTTTCTGTTTTATTTTTATCAATGTTGTATTGGCGTCTTAAATGTTTATAAATATTCGCTCACTATATTTTTTGTGTTATTTCCATGTGGGCTTTATAAAACGCAACAAAAAACTTTACCTTTACTTTTGTGTATAAGCAATTAATTTAGCAAAATTTTGTATATCATTACTAGAATTTTGAGACAATTATTGATTTAAATTTGGACTTTTTTTTACTTATTTTTAAAATATTTTATAACAGGGATGGAAAATGTCAGTTTTGTTTGTTAAGGTGAATAAACCCATTTGTTTCGAACAAAATTTTTGTCCATACAAAATTTTTTTAATGTGAGTTTATTGCAGTACGATTTAATGACTTTAAAAAATATGCTTAGAAAATAAAAAAAAATTACACACAAAGTGCATATGTAAGTCAGCCGTATAAATTTTTGCAATTTTACTATGAGAACCAAGGCAAATTAATAAGGTACTCGTTCTAATCAGCTGATTGTTTTTTTTTTAATAAACAATTTATCAGACTTACCAACTTTTTTTAATAATATGTCTGCATCTGTCAAACTTAATTTTTTTAAGTTTCATTTTGTTTTAAAAGTTTTAAAAAATAATAAACCGAGAATAGAAAGTTTTTACTTCGAAGTTTCTTAAATGTTAATGAAATTAAAGAAATAAAAAATTGTGACATATGCAGACATTTATACAAAAACAAAATGCACTTGTATTTTAATCATTATGTTTGTTGCCGCGATACATATACTTTATAAATATGGCTTGATAAGAACACAACATGATGTGACAACTCAGTTCAACTTTAAACGGACACAAATTCAAATAAACCTAAGTTTTCTGAATAAAATTATTTATTTTTATATAAAAAAATATTTGTCCTGACAAAAAATTCCTGAATCCACCTGAAGTGTTTTTATACGCACCACCGTGTCATTCCGTCTGTGTGTGTGTGTTAGCTATAAACTCCGAAACCGTAAAGACGATTGTACTCAAACTTTGGCAAGTTGTTGTACACATTCCAGGGAGTGTTTATGGGTGGTAAAAAGTGGGCGGTGGCACGCCCATAAAAAATTAGTTATAATTTTTAGCTACTTGCACTTGATACTCAATTAAAATTCAGAATGCATTTTTATTCATTAAGGGGCGTAGCAACGCGCGCCGGGCTTGGCTAGTAGCCAAATAAAAAAAGCTCTTAACTCAATACATTCTTTTAAATTTTATTCAGTTTCTTCTCTCTCTCTCTCTCTCTATACTTTATGGGTTGCAAATAAATATTGTAGAAATTACAAAAGCAATGACAAACTTTTATATACCCTTAAACACTTTCGTATAAAGGGTTTTAAAAAGAACGATCATAATAACACATCCATCTGTGATAAACATTTTGTTAAAAATTGACAGAATAACAATTTCAAATTGTAACCAAGGCATATCCATAATTGTAACAAATAAAACGTAAATACACTGAAAGAAATTTGATTTCGCCCATATTGTGTATTTCGAATGATTTAAGTTCGGACGAAACACGTTTATAAGGGAAAAATGTTAGTTTTACTTACAAACTACTTAAATGCAAATTTTATGGCGAGTTCCTGCTTGGAAGCATTACGTTTTAGCGTTTTTAAAGCCTATTATTATATGTACATATATAAATGAAAAGCTTTTGCATAGTGTTTTACTAATTTTCTCCCTTACAAACTAACTACGTCGTAAGGTAAGGATTGATGCACTTGTAATTGATACAATTTGTAAAATTTTTATTAATTTATTCACTGGCACTACTGCATCAAATTAAAGCATATAAACGTGCTTTCACCTGTGGTACACAAGGGTATATATAGCTTTGTCATTCCGTTTGCAATTTCTACAACTTTTATTTTCGACTCCATAAAGTATATATTTTCTGAAAGCTTATGAATAGAGGAATCGATTAAGCCCTGACCGTTCCGTCTGCCCGTGTGTTGGTTGAAATCAACTTTTAGAAGCAACTATATATTCCTCAGATCTGTGTATGGTATCAATCTTTTGAAAATATCTGTGAATGAATCGCTATTGAAATTCAGCACAATCGCCTTATAACTTTCTGAGATATGAGCAAATAAACACGACTGCCTCTGTTTTTTTCCCTATTTTTGCCACCAAAATTAAAATATTTCAGCCATAGAATAATTTATAGGTAGGTGCCTTTGCTACTATTTGTAAATATAATATGCTTTTAGAGATATTTGTGAAAAATTTTGAATAAAGCGAGTTCTAATCGGTAAAGTTATAGGCAAAAATTTTTTTTAAAAATATATATTCCAAAAATGTACAGACTAAAATCAATTTTTTCAGCTTCTAGGCAACCGTAAGAGTCAATATTGGTATCATCTGAAAGGATTTGACTAGCGCAATATAAACACTATAAAAAAAAAAGAATTTATATTGGCCGCCACTACAAAATGGCGGACAATAAATTTGTATATGGGTCAAATCTGGTATTTTAAAATGTAATTTTTTAAACCCCCTTAATATCAAATGAAAGGGCTGGACCAGTAGTAATACAGTAAATTATTAAAAAATGTAAAATCCAAGATAACTTCTAAAATAAAATAGCGGATCAAATCTTTTTAACCCCATCAATATGGGTATCAAATTAAAGGGCTTGACTAGTAGAATACAGTTAACTACGTAATAATTCAAAATCAAGGATTGCGTCGGAAATAATAAGGAAAAATGGCTAATAACATGAAATATAGGTTAAGCTACGATTATACCTATGTACATGATGGTGAAGGGTATTATCAGGATAGGCACGGCCGAATATAGCACTCTTACTTGTTTTTAATGTTTTAGAAATATTTTCAATATTTTGATTTTATTTCCGGCATACGATTTCAGATATTTTTGTGAATCTTGTACGGGTTAAAATGATTTTTGTTATGCTTTCAGTAGTTAACAAAGCAGAAATAACAATGCCAAATTTGTTAAGTATACTTATACTGCCGGTTTAATTAATGCTTATTTGACAAAATGTTGCATTGAAATTTGTATCAAATGAAAGCGCTTGGATACTAGAATATAGTAAACTAAGAAAAAGTTAAACTTCAAGATAGTGTCCGAAATTAAATGGCGGATATATGGGACAAATAAGATAATTACGACTTTGCCCCCTTTAACTTCGACAATATTGGTATCAAAGAAAATAACTTAATCAAAAAAATACAGTGAACTATGAAAAAGTTAAAACCCAAGATACCACCCAAAACAAAATGAATGTTTTTCTCTCTACCAAAAAAAAATGGAAATGTTTTCTCTCTACCGAAACAAAATGGAAATTTTTTTCTATACCCCATCAATATGGTTATCAAATGAAAGGGCTTGACCAGCAGAATAAAGATAATTATGTAAAAATTTAAAATCAAAGATAGCATCGAAAATGCAAAGCATAATGGGGTAAAACATTATATTTTATATTTAGGCTAAGCTACGATATGTTGACTTTACCTATGTATGTATGTATGAACATCGTTGTACAAGGTATTGTAAGATTCGACATGACCAAATATAGCACTCTTCCTTGTTTTTCCTTTAGAATGAATGAATGAATGAATTTTGTTATTGACAAGCATTACAAACATATTAAAAACTAGCGCGTGCCTGCGACTTTGTTTGCGCAGTTATTGGGGCAAAAAAGTAGCCCATTTATGTAATAATACAGGTTATCTACCTGTGAGGTAAATGTCATTTAAATCCGTTCAACCATTTTTTGCGTGATTAGGTTAAGATAAACATACAAACATTCACATTTATTATATTAGTAGGATGTAAACAAAAAAATCTTCCCTAATGATATCACCCCATAAAATAATTACACCATCAATGATGTCACATAAAAATTAAAAAATAAAAAATAAAAATAAGAAAGAAAGAATGAAAATACCTTCTTTTGATATTATGGTATTTTCCACAAATGTAAATTGGAAACTACATAAATATTAATTCGCAAGCCCATTAAATATTCTTGTGTGTATATGTAAGTATGTATGTACAATACATCTTCATACATACATTTTAACGAACCATATAAATACATACATACATACATATGTATGTTCATATTTTGAATCTAAGTTTGAGAGTCATTTAAAGAAAAAAAATAATTATAACTGAATAATATTTAAAGTATTTGCACAAACGAATTGCGTTTTATTTTTAATCAAATATTCTGTCACTTTTTTGTAGTTTATAGAGTTGTTTATTTGACTCTTAAAGAATAAAAAATGGTTTAAATATGTAAGTATGTTCAAATTCAAAGAATTTTGCATTTTATTTTCAACTTCTATTTTACCTTCTTTACACCTTGCGCCAGTGATGCCAGACATTTCGTAGAAAATCAACATACATTTGTAGAAATCATTTTATTAAGAAAAAATCAAACTTTTTCGTAAAATTTCAAATATGTATGTGATGCAAAAAAAAAAATATTTTAATTCTGATATGCATATTAATAAATAAATTTTTAAATTATGAGATAAAATATGTACAATGCTTCTTGTTTTTTAATAAAGAGGCAAACAAATTATGTCAGCACTTATTCTATAAGAAAGTAAAAATTATTCACACATTTTTTATTTGAATACTGAATATAGTATACATATATGTACCTATATAGATTTTTTATCTTTCACCTGTGGTGCCCAAATTTATATATAGCTTTGTCATTCCGTTTTTAATTTTTATAATACATATTAACTTCCGACCCTATTAAGTATATATTTTTTGAAAAATTATTAATAGGAGAGTCGAATAAGCCCGTCTGTCCGTGTGTTGGTTGAAATCAACTTTTAGAATCAATCTGTATGTGCACAGACCTGTATGTGCTATTTATCTTTTGGAAATATCCGAGAATGAATCGCTATTCAAATTTAGCATAATCGCCCCATAACTTTCTAAATATAAGCAAATAAACAAGACTGCCTCTGCTGTTTGCCATATTTTTATCACAAAAATTACCATTTTTCAGCCCTAGAATATAGACACCTTTAAAGACATGATATGCCTCTAATGATATTCGTGAAAAATAGAGAACAAATCAGTCTCTAAAGGCTATTATACACAGCATGTTTTTTTACATCTGACTTGACAAATTCCACACTGATAAATACGAGCATATCGTGTGTTACCTTTAAAACATTGCTTCTGTAAAAAACACGTGTTGGGACATCTGTAAAAAATTTTAATTAGAGCGCGGTCTACTTTCTTCTCACAAAACTTGTTTCATCAGCCATTGTCAGAAGTCTCTGCTGCTGCAATGCAGTCAGCAACGGTTGCCTGTAAAAGTACAATTTTGACAGACATGTAGATTTACACAAATTTTAAAGTCATATGTAAAAAAAATATGCCGTGTATAATATTAAAAAATAAAATTAAAAAAAAAATTTAAATTAAAAATTAATTTAAAATTTTTTTAAAAATATACATATATTCATTAAATTTACAAACGCAATTCGACTTTTTTCAGCTGCTAGACAATCGGGGTCAATATGGGTTTAAAACTAAAGGGTTTTATTTGAGCAATAAGAGTGCCCCTGTGGACTAGTCGGTAAAGGACAAGTCAGTTGTTTGGGGGTTGCGGGTTCGATTCCCGCCGGAGACTCTGGAATTGTCTGCTTCTCTTTCTCTTCTATTCTTAATATTTCTATTCTTATTCTATTCTTCTCTCTATTAAGGCGTCACAATGGACCGTAATGGTCTCCGAGTGAAGGTGTGAGGGTAACTTTGCACCAGCCTTACCTACCTACCTACCTACCTATTTGAGCAATAAAAAATAAATAAAATCCATGATGGCCGCTTCCACAAAATGAGACAATAAATTTCAAATGTAACTTAACTTAAACAAGACGTGTGACAGGTGTTAAGCAAATAAATCTCAAAAATTTTAATTAAAAAATCATTAATTAAACTAAATTCTTCATTCTGGCATCGCTGCCTCACGCGCCTTTTTTATAAAAACTTATTTGTTTATTATACCCTTCACACAGTGAAAAAGGGTATATATAGGTTTGTCATTCCGTGTGAAATTTCTACAATTTTGATTTCCGACCCCATAAAGTATATATTTTCTGAAAGCTTATGAATAGGGGAGTCGATTAAGCTCTGTCAGTCTGTCCGTCTGATCGTCTGTCCGTGTGTATGTTGAAATCAACTTTTTGAAGCCCCCCGAAATAGGTTGGACCCGGGTAAGGTATTAAAATATCAGAAATATTCGGGAGTAGATCGGTATTGAAAATCAGAAACATCGGTACATAAACAACTGAGATATGAGCAAAAACCCACGACCACCTCGATTTTTTTTTCACAAAAACAACATTACAACAACATTACAACAACATACATACATACAAACGTGTATACTGGTTAGAGAAAACGTGGCATCGAATCCCAGCTGAGCAAAAAAAATTTATTTTTAATTTTTTTTTAAATTTTTTTTTAAATTTTTTTTTAAATTTTTTTTTTAATTTTATTTTTTATTTTTTATTTAATATATTATTTATATTATTATTTTTTTTTTAAATTTTTTTTTTTAATTTTTTTTTTATTTTTTATTTTTGTTTTATATATATTATATACATATTATTTTTTTTTTAATTTTTTTTAAAATTTTTTTTTTAATTTTTTTTTTAATTTTTTTTTTAAATTTTTTTTTAATTTTTTTTTTTTTTTGCTTTTTTAAAATACATACGTGAATTTATAATTCTACAATGGGACGTTTTTATATATGTATGTTTTTATATGTATGTACGTATTTCATATGGGATGAATGGTGATACAAACCACTGTTATTGCATGACTAGACGTTGTGAAGGGTATATAAGATTCGGCACGGACGAATATAGCGCTCTTACTTGTTATACCCTTCACACAGTGAAAAAGGGTATATATAGGTTTGTCATTCCGTGTGAAATTTCTACAATTTTCATTTCCGACCCCATAAAGTATATATTTTCTGAAAGCTTATGAAAAGGGAAGTCGATTAAGCCCTGTCAGTCTGTCCGTCTGACCGTCTGTCCGTGTGTATGTTGAAATCAACTTTTTGAAGCCCCCCGACATAGGTTGGACCCGGGTAAGGTACTAAAATATCAGAAATATTCGGGAGTAGATCGCTATTGAAAATCAGAAACATAGGTACATAAACAACTGAGATATGAGCAAAAACCCACGACCACCTCGATTTTTTTTTCACAAAAATAACATTACAACAACAACATACATACAAACGTGTATACTGGTTAGAGAAAACGTGGCATCGAATCCCAACTGAGCCAAAAAAAAATTTGTTTAATTTTTTAAAAAAATTTTTTTTAATTTTTTTTTTATTTTTTATTTAATATATTATTTATATTTTTATTATTTTTTTTTTTAATTTTTTTTTTAATTTTTTTTTTATTTTTTTTTTTTGTTTTATATATGTATATTATATATATAATAATTTTTTTTTTAATTTTTTTTTAAATTTTTTTTTAAACTTTTTTTTTAAATTTTTTTTTTAAATTTTTTTTTTTTTCGTTTTTTTAACATACATACGTGTACGTATTTCATATGGGATGAATGGTGATACAAGCAACTGTTATTGCATGACTACACGTTGTGAAGGGTATGAAAGATTCGGCATGGCCGAATATAGCACTCTTACTTGTTTTTTGTTTGACCTTGTGCAAAGAAAAAAATGTGCGAGTTTTGTTTATAATTTTAAACAAATTATCAATTGATCACAAATGTTTACGAATTAACATGAGAACGCACTCGTACGACTAAATACTTACTTATGTATGTATCTAATATATGCATGGATTATTGTACTTATGTACATATGTATGTATGTATGTAGATCGATCGCCTGTGCTCATTTAGATTTGTTATTTATTAAAGCACGTGATATTGTTGTTGCTTTTTTCATTATTATTATTTATAAATATTTGTCCAGTTTACAAAGTGTATTATCTGTTTTCTTTTGTTATTTATATAAATATTATTTACTTAAATACCGTTAATACATGTATGTATAAGAGTACATACATAGGTATGTATGAATTTAAATTTAGTTATTACATTCCTACACCAGATATTTTCAAATAAGAACAAGCAAGAACCTGTTTGTAGTGTGTAAAACCTGACTTTACTATACCCTACACTAAAATGCACATACAATGTAGAATATACATTTTTAAATGTATTCATGCGTACATATTTTTTTTATTTTAACTCGTATTTAAAAGATTTCTAGCTTAACTTTAAATATATGTACATATACATACTTATGTATATGTAGGTATAAAGTTAATATGAATGTTTAGTAATTTTAAAGGCGTTTAGGTGATTTTCTGAAGTGGTTCTTATATTGGAGTTATTAGCAAAGAACGTCATATTCGAAGATTTTCTTCACTAACTTATGTCTTAAAATAAAATTTATTTTGCTCTAAATACTTCCCCAATTTCAATTACACATTAAAGATTTTTGAACTGCAGTTATTGTATTTCGCTTCCCTTATTTCCGCCCATTATCATTGTGTTCCATCCAAATGTTTTCTTTCTCTTTTACTTTCATATTACAAGCTAATTTTTTTTTATTGCGTTGAATTTTTGAAATCGAATTACAAAAATTTCATGCTCAAATTTGCATATAAAAAAAAATAAGCCACAAAAGTGATAATAACTTTCTGTATATGTACTTATGTATATTCAAATATATTTAGCTAAAAAGTTAATGAAGGAAAGTAAAATTATAAGAAAGAAATTGGAATATCGCCACAAAAAATAATGGAAACGCGTAATTTTAGATAAATGTTGGTAACAATTTATGCTAGATGCCCTTTTGCAAAACCAGAAAACATTATAACAACAAAATTCTTGACAAATTAAACAGCTGTGGTAGTTTACACCTTGCTATAAGTGAATATTTAATTACTGTGATTTGAGTTAAAATTTTAATTAAATGCAGTTTAAAAAACGTTTTATTGTTTTTTTTATTTAATTTATATTTTCTATATTCAATTTCGTGCTCACAGTTTATAAAAAATTGAGGATTGTTTTTCCTGATCTATCAATTTTTAGGTATAACATAAAAATTTGTGGGGCTAGCAAAACGGTACGGTTGCAGCTAACATTCTTAAATAAGAAATAACGTCCATGGTTATTATGATATTCGACGTTATGATACACCAACCTAAATTCAATGTTGTCTTTATAACAATCGATGTCAAATTTAAGAGTAATAAACCTTAATTGAAATGTTAGCTTAATAAAGCCAATAAAAAAAAGGTTTTGAGTTTTTAAAACGATCTCATTTATTTTTTATAAACATGTTGACTATCAGTGTTTTTAATTTGAGCAGCTATAAAAACGAAAACATTTTAATGTAAACAAAAAAAAACGTGTATATGTAAATACATAAAAAATAAGTACACGTTTTGTGACGAAATCGTCTTATACGCACTACATATTTGTACAACTGTGTGGAAACTTTATACATTAGGGTGTTCTTTACTCGGCCCCTTAAAAAACGTGATCGATGTTTTTAACTGAAATGATAAATTTTGTTTTATACGCACAGCATGTTTGTACAACCGGGTGTATACTTTATACTTTAGGATTGCATTGGAACTATTAAAATAATTAATTTTATCTTAAAAATACTCACACAATATTGATGTTTGGTGCATATTTTGGTCTCCTTCTTTTTTAGTTGATTTCAGAATATTACAATATTGACAATCTTGACAAAAAGGGTTAATAGTAGTTTATTAATGAGACTATGTATTACATATTTTTTATATTCTGTATTCTATTAAAGCTAATACGCTTTAGTTGTAAGATCCTTTAAAAATACCACAACAGTTTTGTATCTTGTTTGTTGTGTTTATGAAGAAAATCAAAAATTTATTTTGTTGGGTCCCCCTAATGTATTCATTTAGGAAAAAATAAATTCTTTATAAAGTTGTTTTTAATAAAATAGAATTATTTAGTTAACTAATACCACACGTGTTAATAAGTTTGCTTTTGTTGTTTACTAAAAGCTAAAATATTTCCGTATTGCAGTTTTCTTTGTGATTGGCTAAAAATTGAGGGCTTGTCGGCTGGGATATTTTTGTGCTTTTGGCGCCGTTGCTGCTAATAATGACGTATAGTTTCATCACCACACACGACAGCTATAAACAAAGGACAGACATTGTTTTTTGAGAGACTGGAGGTGTGTTGTTTTATTTGTATATAAATTATATGTAAATATAAATGATCATCTACCTAAACATATTGATACAAGTGGTGATATTTACTTTGTGGTGTTAAAAAATTTGTTGTTGCAATTATTATAATTTTGTTTTCATTTGTTCATCAAGGTAAAATTTCAATTCACAACCCCGTATTGTATTCTGGATCGTCTATTGATGTACAATTTAGCTTTATTTACTTGTGAACACAATTTCTGTTGTATCGGTTGAGTTTAGTATTGTTAAACGTCAATTGATATTAAACGTCAGATACATTAAAAAAAATAAAAACAGAAATGCGGAAGTTGATCAAATATTTGGGAGCAAAAAACCAAGGCATATTTATTCATCAGGTACTCTTGATTCGCCAGCTGATTATTTTTTTCAACACTTATTTTAAGTTTCCGCTGTCAAAATGCATAAATAAAAAACAATTTTCTCTCTTTTCTAATTTATTTAAAATGTCAAACTTCTCTCCGAACTGCAATTACCTGATGAATAAATATGCCTTGACTAAAAACATATTTTTTGATTTTGTCAAAAATTTTCATTTTCCATCCCTGTATGAATTTAATGCAACACTTTAAAAACGTATGAAATTAAATTGTATTTTTATACAAAATGTTTGAATGCAAATTACCAATCATAAAATACTTTAAACACATACAAAAATAGTACCAATTGAATTGAATTATTGTATATTATTGTATATGTATTACCAGGGACCGTAATTATTATTCCTTTTTTCATAAAAGTCAGATGATAACAGTTATTTTTTGATTTTTATTTTTTTGAGCAAAAATAAAAGTTATCTTTTGATTTTTATTTTTTCGAGCAAAAATAAAAGTTATTTTTTGATTTTTATTTTTTTGAGCAAAAATAAAAGTTATTTTTTGATTTTTAATTTTTCGAGCAAAAATAAAAGTTATTTTTTGATTTTTATTTTTTCGAGCAAAAATAAAAGTTATTTTTTGATTTTTATTTTTTCGAGCAAAAATAAAAGTTATTTTTTGATTTTTATTTTTTCGAGCAAAAATAAAAGTTATTTTTTGATTTTTATTTTTTTGGGCAAAAATAAAAGTTACTTTTTGATTTTTATTTTTTCGAGCAAAAATAAAAGTTATTGTTTGATTTTTATTTTTTTGAGCAAAAATAAAAGTTATTTTTTGATTTTTATTTTTTTGAGCAACAAAAAAAATTTATTTTCTAACGAATTGTATGTGTTACAATAATTAAGTAATATTAAATATTAATTTTAATGTGCATAAAAAATTCCCATGATGATCACATATTTTGTGATTTCTCACATTTTTGTATACTATGTATTCTATATCAATGGTGGGCGCTGAGTTACGAAGTTGTTCAGGTATTTAGTAAATCATCCTACATTTGTAAATTTCTAAGCAAAACGAATTGATAAAAATGAGAGGAGTTATTAGGAGCTTTTAGAGTAGTATGTAACGATATTAAACAATCACTGACAATAAATATGAGAAATCACAAATTCGAGTACAGGTATTAAAAACTCGTCTTTACCGTTACATTTAAATAATATTTAATATCGAATAAATAAAAATCAAAAAAATAACTTTTATTTTTGCTCGAAAAAATAAAAATCAAAAAATAACTTTTATTTTTGCCCAAAAAATAAAAATCAAAAAATAACTTTTATTTTTGCTCGAAAAAATAAAAATCAAAAAATAACTTTTATTTTTGCCCAAAAAAATAAAAATCAAAAAGTAACTTTTATTTTTGCCCAAAAAAATAAAAATCAAAAAATAACTTTTATTTTTGCTCGAAAAAATAAAAATCAAAAAATAACTTTTATTTTTGCTCGAAAAAATAAAAATCAAAATATAACTTTTATTTTTGCTCGAAAAAATAAAAATCAAAAAATGACTTTTATTTTTGCTCAAAAAAATAAAAATCAAAAAATAACTTTTATTTTTGCTCGAAAAAATAAAAATCAAAAAATAACTTTTATTTTTGCTCGAAAAAATAAAAATCAAAAAATAACTTTTATTTTTGCTCGAAAAAATAAAAATCAAAATTTTAAAAAGCAACATATTCTATGATAGACTAATGCATAAGGATCAATATGGTATACTTGAATCCGTTTTACGACTTTTACTTCTAAATGCTTTTTTTGCTTTAAAATTCCAAAATAACTGTTATTTTCGGTCCCTGTGTATTACATTTGCATTATATGGGAGGTGGGCGTTGAAGTGGGTGTGCCACCCTAATTTTCCGGTATTATAACAATATTTACCAGAAAGCTTTATTTTCAAAATTTTAGCATCGTACATTTAATTCTATCGTTTTCATTACGTTTTAAATGTACTAAAAGACACTATGCGGTGCAAATATTCGTATATTTTGATATAAAACTCCTTTTGTAATGTACATACGTATTTAATACATTTTTGAAGAAACATACATACATACATACATATTTTTTTGATCCAGAAGTATGCTGAAATTTAAATTTTATCATTTTTTGCCATTGCGTTTAGACGTTATCGAATTTTACTTGATGTCAAAAAGACATTTTTGTATGACCTTCTCTTGCTTTACAAACTACAACTCTCTGTTGTATTAGAAATATTCCAGGAAAAATTTTTTTCTGAGCTTTTTTGTATGATCTCTATAGAGCTTTTAACACGTGAGCATAGCTAGATCGTCTTAAAATAATGCAGTAAAATATCTAGGAGTAGTACATTATTAAAGGATTACCTAGTGAGACCATATTAAAATTAGTGTGGATATAGCTCAAAGAATTTGGCTCTTTTGAAAAACAGCGATAGGCCCAAAGGTGACGCACTTTTTATACACGAGAGTACTACGACCGATCCTAACGCATGTTTCGATAGTGTGGTGGACATCCTTAAAGAAGAAGATTAATATAAAACTTATTCAAAGGATCAAAAAAAACTGCTACATTAGAATATGATGTGCCATGAGAACCACATCAAGTAATTAGGGTAAGAATACCCTTATTACTTGATATTTTTGTACAAACGGATCTAAGATTGATGTCTGATGTCTGTCACATAAGCCGAAACAGAGGTAAATACTACCGTCTTTCAGATCACAATACTGTTTCCCAGGCTCATATTATGGCAATTACAGAAGGCATTTAATGTATAAAGGAGACTGATAACGAAGCTCCGATTCATATACTTACGAATAGCCAACCAGTTATTTTTCCATAACATCATTATTAATCTTTAATTACAATAATTCCATAGCTGCATAATCACACTTCACAATCAAGAGTTTGTGAAAGACCCTAATGAACGAAAAAGTTGAATATTAATATGTCCTGCACAGCAAGAGTGAGACAAACTTGCATGCGAATTGTAAACGTTTCGAGATATTTAATATGGACACCAAGCCATTACGGCATAATCGGAAACGAAGAAGCCGACAAAATGGGATCATTTTTAAATACCACCAACTTGAATAATGCTACACCTTTTCAGATGTTCAAAAACCCAAGTATTGATTTATGATATATCAAAGGAGATTCCAAAACGGAGTAAACCAACACTTAGAGGATTAACTAGGTTAATAACTGGTCATACGAAGATAAAAACTCATCTAGGTCGCATGGGAATGTCGGATGAAAAGACGTGTATGGCATGCGTGTCCTGCGTTTTGACATATTAGACTTGACAACTTTAACGTAGACACTATGACAAATTTGGAAAACCTTAGAAATTCAAATCCCTAAGAAATAACATTGGAGGGACTGAATTCTTGACCTAGTCGACATATTAACGAAATTGGGATTATGATATTTTATTAGGGGAATTTCGTTGCTTTAGAGTTTACATCATGACGATTGGGCATAACTGTATGCCTGTCGTGGGTTTCGGATTAATGTGTCCCCTCTTATCTCGTTTTAAACTAAAACTAGTCAAGTGAATCAAGGTTTATAAGTACGGAGTCACTCCGAAACAATACATTTTCTGCTTGAATAAATCAATAAAAAATAAGGACTTTCAACTTTTTATAACTATAAGTGTTATAAATAGTTACCTAAATAAATGGTGTGGAGGTATATTCATTTTGTCATTGAAATATTATAATTAGAGTAACGTGCCAAAACTTAAAAAGCTATAGAAAAATTTGAAATTTGAACAATGGGTTCCTTTTTCAACGTATAGCTCCACTAAGAAGGGATTTTTGGAAATCAAACTTTAGGGGGTAAAAACGGAAATTTTATATTTGTTAAATTAAAAACGACACAGATTAACTTGCAAAAGTATTGCAATCAACTTTTAAAATAAACTGACAAGTGTCTGGTCTTTTTGAATTTTCAACCACTGAAAAAAACGGGTAAAAAATATAATTTGGTACTTTTTGGGTACCTAAACAACTTACAAACACATGAAGCTAGGGAAAAGTTTAAACTGTATTAGTAAATTTCGAATATATATTTATAGGATTTCGGTACTTTTTTCAAATTTGCATGCATAAGGATTTAAAATATTCCCTTTTTTTGGTACTATTTAAAAAATTTCTTATATTATTTTATATGACATAAGTTGCTATTTATTTTGCCTAATATAATATGGAAAATTATTTAGGCAACAATTTTTTTAAATTTTAGGGTGACAAAAAAGGGAGAAAATACGGGAAAGTATGTATTATTTCTAATTACAGAGCCAATTCGGAAAAAAATTGTAATAGAGATTTCACCAGACATAATATCATTTTGTAATATCGATGCCTTACTTCCTCAACCTCGTATCTTAAAATATAAAATTTTTCAGGAAAGACAAAAAAAACGGTTCATCTTTTTATACTTCGGTGCTTGGTTAAAAGTTTAAATGCAATTATTAAGGAATTGATTGTATTTATGTATATTAGTAGTAATATTTAATATACTAATCTTTTTTAGTTAAAGCACAAAACAATCGTTTGATATGAAAAAGTCAAAACCGTATTTTTTAAGATACGAGGTTGAGGAAGTAAGGCATCGATATATGTATTAGTAATATAGTAATTGATCCACATTCAGGTGGGTCAATTTTTTTTATGCAAAAAAGAAAAGATTTACCCACTTAAAATATACATATTTTAATAAAATCAAACAATTGTTATATGTAGGAATATTGCATCTATTAATTCATTAAAAGTCAAGCCCCCTCTATTATGAATATTTAATTTTTTTTTTAGCCTTATTTATAAACATTGTAATTTATTTAACTTTTTATATGGTTTGCATATCGAAACAATAATTGTTATTTCTTTAAGAACAAAGTTGAAAAATAGAAAAACAATAACAAAGTGTAAAAATCAAAACAAAAACATTTTAATAAAAATGCATAATAATTTTATAATAATAACAATATGTACTTGTTTATCTACATTCGAGAATAAGTGACACTCTAATGCTAAAGAGTTTAAAGGGGAGAATGGTGGGGTTAGAAACAAAGCGCACTAAGCAAATATTACACAATACGCTTGTTATCGCCATACAAAATAATAACAACAATTTGCAATACGTACATATGTATGTATATGAATATAAAATTTAAATACATACATGCATAAATATATTGTTTTGATTGTTAAATACAATAAATATAAATATTTTACATAAAGAACATTTTATTTGCAAACATTAAAAACTTTTAACTAAAAGATTGACAAAAAACTCTTACATTTTTTATTTAAATATTTAAGAGAATAAAAGCTTTAGCTGGTTAGAGAAAAAGTTGATTTTTTCAAGCAAAGCTATTCTACGATTTTATTCGATTGGTGGGTTATAAACAGTGTTGTAGGCATGGTGCTTTTAGCACTATTTTTAGTGCTTTTTAACATATTTGTTGCGTAAAATTTTCGAGTTTTATTTTTAATAATTACTTTTCTTTTTCTTCGGAGACACCAATACTAAATTTCATATTTAAATTTTTTAATTGAAAACAACAGCGAAGATTTAATATACAAAATGCTGCTGGTACACAATGTTTTTGTTATGACAGGTCGTCGGCTTATTATTGTTTTAAGCTAGCAACTATTATTAATTAAAAGATATGAATTAAAATTAAAATATACTGTTTTTTATACGGTTATTATGTCATAAAGCTTCTACTTTTTATAAAATTATATTGTCAAGAGGACTCAATATGCAAGGTTTAAAGTTGATCAGACGTATTAAATAAATAAAAACTTACAGCCAAAAGCGTCAAGCGTTTTTTGACTGTCAAAAATTCTCATGTTCATACAATTTGTATGAAACAAACCGAAATAACACGGCGGCAATGCTTTGCAATTGAAAATCCAATTTTAACAAGTCGTTAAACTCTAAATACATAGACGACAGCAGACTTCACAACTTCACGGCTTCGAATACTGCCAACTTCAAATGCTGTTCTGAAGTCAGCTTCATAATTATTTTGAAGACAGCAACAACATAATAATCTGCTGATGTGTATTTTAGCAATACAAATTTCAGGAATGCCGCATAAATAAATATTATAATGAATAAAATTAAAGTCATTGATAAAAAAAATGTAATAATATCACGAAAAACTATAAAAACACATAAATTAATTTCTTTATTGTATTTTTTATAATGTTCTTTTATGTTTAATATTAAAAATAAGTTTTCGTTCTTATTTTTCCAATTTAATATATACATATAATGGCATCACTATATTTGTTTTTGCTGCCCGTCAAAATAGAAAATAGCCTAAGTTGCCAGCAGCAGCAAATGCTGTTGTGCAGTCGTGCTACTGTGCTGCCGTCAAAATAATCGTTTTCATTTAAACACATGTGGGGGATTCACAGTAGTGTCATAAAACCATATGTCCTATAATAATATCATGAACAATTAAGACTATTGTGAACAACACCTGATAATTAAGTGTGATATTTTGAATTTAAATCAGCTGATGTAAAACAATTAAAATAATAAATATTTTCCTTCATAATGCTAAAAACAAGTGAAAAAAACAAAATTAGATGTTGTTATGGCAGACTCAAGTAAATAAATCACAAATATATAAAATTTTGTTTTATAAACAAAAACAGCAGAGTCCTTAGCCGATCTTATTTGACGCAACCAGTGATTTGTTATCAAAAATTAGCAACTGCGTTTAAATTTGGATGTCGGCCCGATCAAATTATACAATGAACGGCGACGGCTTACAAAAACTATTGCGGCTTGGCTTAGCCGTTTAGCACAGGTCTCTGCTTATTAAATACGACAGCACAATTAACATAGCGTACAAAGTTCTATTATTATAAGACACTTTTTGTTTGAAAAGCAACAACAACATTTTTAAACCATTATAAAATTTTAGAACAATATGACATGATAAGACACCTTGTGAATCACCCAATAGATTTTATTTTTGACATATTGCTGCTTGCTGTGTTCTGTCGTCTATGTGTTTAGAGCATTAGGTATGGAAGTTGGCTGCAGTACAACTGTTGTTGTTTTTTTACTTTTGTAATTGCTGAAAAGTAATGCCATTTTACCTATTTTCAGGTTAATTTAGCGATTTTATATCTATTTAGTGAGTTTTATTAAATAACATAAGTGAACATTACTGTTCATTGAACAAGGTTGATGCTCTCGTTTAAGTTTGTCACCGTTACCGTTACCTACCGCTCAGGTTTAGGTTGGTCTGTTACTTAGCGAAAATACAAAAAATATATATTGATAGTATCATAATTTATAATTCAAAGGGTGTTGCGGCTAGATGATATTGATAATAAAATATCTATCAATCTATAGATCGAATACTGATAGCAACCGAACTTCAGTTTATTTTTCAGTTGTAACATAAGGTATTCCTGAGGGCGACTGGCAAAAAAGAAACTATTTTTTTTTCTGTAAAGTATTCATTAAGTTGGTAACTGTGAAGTTGAAGTTACCATTTTGTTTTCAAATTTATTATTTTACATATATGTACCAAGGCGAATTCATTATCAGGTGAAGTTATTAAAGCAGATGTTTATCAGCTGAGCACTCTTTTTAATATTGAAATGTCAAATTTTGTTTGTGTTTTTATGTGTGCTTCTACTTTTTTATTGTTTACATTTGTGGGCGCCATTAGTTGAAAAATTTTTAAAATTGTGCAAATTCTCTTAAAAATTTTAAAAAAAGAGATAAAAAAATTGTGAATTGTGAAAAATTTAATAAAACGTTAAAAAAAATAAAATTAAATAAGAGTATTTTTATTTGTGAATAATGCGTGTGTGCTCTTTGAGCAAAAAGAAATATTTGAAGGGCAATGGAACTTTGTTCTATGTGCCCAGAGAGCAAGCCACCAGAAATAGGTGGAGTGAATTTCTCTGCAACAGACCGTATATGTACGGATCATTTCCTGCCTTCTAGCATTCTTATGTTGGAAACAGGAAAACTTTAATGATAAATGCCGAATGTCCAGCTGGTAGACCAGCTTGCTTCTATGGTTTTTAGGGTGAATGCCTTAGCAATGGTGAATGTCAAGATAATAAGGCTTGTATTAATTACCAATGTATTAATCCATTCATAGGTAAATGTGATTCCGGAGCCGAATGTGAGCCAAAAGCTCATTTGGCTGTCTGCAAGTGTCCTCACGGAACATCAGATGATGCTCTAGTTTCTTGCCGTCAATCTCGTACTTATCCTGTTGCCAAGTATCATGGTTCATCATCTGGTTCTTGTAATTTTTATTTAATTGCACCTTTTTAATATTTTATTTTATACAAATTATTATGTATATGTAAACAAACGTGTTTTTTATTTTTGATTTCGTAAACAACTTTTTGACAGTTCAAGTTAGTTTACACTAACAAAATACACGTTGTATTTTTTCACTTTGTAGTTGTTTTAGCGACGAGTTCACCTTATTGAATTAGCCTTGATTCGTACTTAATATATAGAAGTTTATTTGAGGCATTATGCTCTTAATACGAGCTAGGAAAAGTTGTTACATTTTTATATAACAATTTATATTTTTTGAAATAAATTAAATTAAAAAATTTAAACTGAGTCCTTTTTTTAATGTCGTGCTTTTTTTCCAGTTTTTGTGCCTTTTGAAATTTTATTGACATGGTATCAGAGTTTTAGCAATTATTCTACTAACATAGATATTAGAAAAACTTTACAACTTTATAAGAAAGTGTTTTCGAGAATTTATATATATCCGTGATTTTTTTTTATGACGCCATGTTGGATTTTAACCTTTTCATAGTTTACTGTATTATACTGAATAGTTTACTGTATTCTATTTAGGGGGTTGAATGTGTACATTTTTAGTTACTTTAGTTTTCTTTTTTCTTTTATCAAACGACATTTTCTTTATGTTCTTATTCTCTCATATTCCTAATACATTTAGAAGTAAAATGATATGCTTCCCATTTTATAATTTTATTAAATTGTAACAGAAATAGTAGTTTCAAATTACATATGTATGAGCATACCGGTAAATAGTTCTGATAATGAAATCGTAACTTGACCTCATATATTACAAATTTGCACTAAGTCAAATTTTCAAAACTTTATAAAAATATTCACAAATACAATTGGGAAAAAATATTAATGTGGGTGGATAGCATAGGTAGTTACTTTCAATTTCCACTTTTCTAAAAAAATTTTTTAAAAAAATTTAAAAAAAATATAAAAAAAAATAATAAAATATAAATAATATATTAAATAAAATAAAATAAATTTTTTTTGGCTCAGCTGGGATTCGATGCCACATTTATTCTAACTAGTATATACATATGTACGTATTTTATATGAAATGAATGGTGATACAAACAATTGTTATTGCATGACTACATGTTGTGAAGGGTATATAAGATTCGGCACGTCCGAATATAGCACTGTTACTTGTTTATATCCGTAACAAAAAGTTCGATAGGAGCTACAAAATCTAATTTTGTTTTGTTTTCGCTTATATTTCAGCTTTTAATGTGCCAACATAACTGATTTTCAATAGCGAAATTCCCGAAAGCATATCTGACTAATTTATACCATTTAGAATTCTGAAGTATACGTGGGGGCTTCAAAAAGTTAGACAGACAGTCTTAACTAAATCAATTCCTCTATCTATAAGGACTCGCCAGAGACTCTGGACTTGTCTGCTTCTTTTCTATTCTATTCTAACTTTTCTATTCAGGTATCACAAAGGGATCAATATATTGGACCCAAGTGAGCTGCATAACCTAACCTAATGACTCAGAATATATACTTTAAAGGGTCTCAAATGAATATTGTAGAAACTGTAAACGGAATGAATAACTTATATATATAGGTATACCCTTTAGCAATCTCGTGTAAAGGGTATTAAAATTGCCTCACGAAAAATTGCTCAATGTAAACCGAGACCTACAATTCTATTATACAGTAACTTTACAAAATACATACATAGAATAGTATTAATTGCTTCATTCGCTTTTAATTCTTCATAAACATTTTGTTTTGTTATATTTTAACATGCTTAACAAGACATGATTTTTCAATTATTATTTTAAAAAGTTCAATGATCGATAAAAAATAATAATGCAAAACTGCAACCTTTTTTAAATAACACCAACTGCTACCTATAAAATACATAAATGTTGAAAAAGGCCAATAGCATTTTGACAATAAGTACTATAATAAAGAACTTAACTTAAGGCCCCTATATGACAACAAAGCTCTCAAGTATACTGCACTGCACCGTGAAGGAATAAAAAGTAGGCCAATGAGATTAAGTATAACCTACCGTTGCCACATGCAAGTGCAAGTGAAAAAAAACAATACACTAACACTTTTTTACTAACACAACTACACTTTGGCAACCTGCGACTCAGCTTGCACGCCTTTCTCACTAGGCAAGTCACTTGCGCAAGTGTTGTGTTTATAGGCAAAAGGGGTAAGGTCGGGTTAAGAGGAAGAAACTTGCTCATTTTTGAGTACACACTTGCCTGTACTCGGCATGTACGAGCAAGTTTTTGTTGAGAAACCAAAAACAAAAGAGTAATAAAAACAAACAAGAGTGCTATATTCGGCCATGCCGAATCTTATATACCCTTCACAACGTGTAGTCATTCAACAACAATTGTTTATGTCACCATTTATCTCATATGAAATACGTACATACAAAACATACATATATAAAAACATCCCATTGTAATATTATACATTTAGTTTACTTATGTGCTTAAAAAAAAATAAATTAAAAGAAAAAATAAAAATAAAACAATAAAAATTTGAATAAAATATAATATAAAAAAAATTTTTTGGCTCACTCTAACCAGTATACCACGTTTGTATGTATGTGTAGATAATTGATAATTGTAGAAATTTCAAACGGAATGACAAACCTATATATACCCTTTTTCACTGTGTGAAGAGTATAATAAGTAAAAGAGAACGAAACTTGGGCAAGTCAGTTGCTGAGTCTGAACATGAAAGCAAGTTCAAAGAAAAATAAAAGAAAATAAAAAACTAACTTGAGCAAGTAACTTGCTTAGTGAGAAAGGGGTGTTGCGAAGAAATTTTTAAGCAAGTAAAATTTTTACAGTTACGGCAAGTAAAGTGACAAGCCGAAAAACAGTGTTGTCTAATACTGAGTTTTTTGTTAACTCAATAATATATCATACAATTGTGGTAAATAATTCAGCTAATTTTTTTAATAAATATGTATATATGTATATGAAGAATATTAAGAAAAAATATAAATATTCATTTAAAATGTAAGTTTTAATATAAATATCAAAATTTAATTAAAAAAATTATATTAAAAAGTTACATGTCTAAATGTAACGTTCAATAGTGGCTATTGACAACACTTAATTACCAATTGAAGCAGCGCCATTTGTTTTAAATTTGTTTGAAGTTTATTTGTTGACGACATTTTAAAAATTAACTTGCATTGTGCTGTGTAGCCACTCAAAAAATTTTTGTGTTTTTTTTGGCATTTCTCCTGATTTTCGTTAGTAATACGTATACACTAATTGCAAGTAAATACTTGCCTGTGGCAACGTAGGGTAAGATGCCTGCCATCATTACTCATATTACTCATTATACTGTTACTTTTTACAACAACACCACTAACAGAAGCAAAAAATGTTTGTAAGTTACACGGCTTTCAGACTAGGCAAGTCACTTGCGCAAGTGACTTGCGCAAGTGTTGTGTTTATAGGCAAAAGGGGTAAGGTCGGGTTAAGAGGAAGAAACTTGCTCATTTTTGAGTACACACTTGCCTGTACTCGGCAAGTACGAGCAAGTTTTTGTTGAGAAACCAAAAACAAAAGAGTAATAAAAACAAACAAGAGTGCTATATTCGGCCATGCTGAATCTTATATACCCTTCACAACGTGTTGTCATGCAACAACAATTGTTTATGTCACCATTTATCTCATATGAAATACGTACATACAAAACATACATATATAAAAACATCCCATTGTAATATTATACATTAAGTTTACTTATGTGCTTAAAAAAAATAAATTAAAAGAAAAATTAAAAATAAAACAATAAAAATTTTAATAAAATATAAAATAAAAAAATTTTTTTGGCTCACTCTAACCAGTATACCACGTTTGTATGTATGTGTAGATAATTGATAATTGTAGAAATTTCAAACGGAATGACAAACCTATATATACCCTTTTTCACTGTGTGAAGAGTATAATAAGTAAAAGAGAACGAAACTTGGGCAAGTCAGTTGCTGAGTCTGAACATGAAAGCAAGTTCAAAGAAAAATAAAAGAAAATAAAAAACTAACTTGAGCAAGTGACTTGCCCAATGCGAAAGGGGTATTACTGTTAGTTATGGAGATCATATTGAATTTCATAAATTTTCTTCTCATTTCTTTGTTGTCATTGTTATTGTTTAAGGTCCATACATACAAACTTATCACTATATAAAAAAAGCTTGTTTGTGACAGTAGATGGGAAAATAGATGGGTCGAATCTGGCCTTTATGTCATAAAGTTATATTTGTAAGTTTTAATAAATAATTTCTTTTATAGAATATGTATTTATGATCAATTCACTTTGTGCATGTATTTTGATTCTAGAAATATGTTACAGTTTTATTTAAGAACTTGTTCAATTTATTTAAAATTTTATATTATTTATAGAAAATTTCCATAAATTTCGAATTTTTTTAAGAGCATGTTTATAGAAATGGTATTTTATTCGCTAGCGTTTTTTGCGTTTAATAACATTGAACAGTGTGAAATTCTGGCAGCTAGCGTAAACTTGAATTTTAACAGTTAAATTCGCCATTTTTTAAGATAAGATAGTTGGTAATCGTGTTAGATGTACCAAATTGGAAAGCTAGCGACTAGCTTTTCTCCGTTTGTAGAATTTTGCTGTAATTTTCTACCTTCGAAATTAAACATGATATGTCTAAAGCTGACATACAGTTGATATTGTGTTAGATTGAAAACTATTCCAGAATACAGATGTTCAGAACAGGATAATTAAGGGTAATATACATATGTATTAAAGAAAAAGAGTAAAGGCTATAATACACGGCATGTTTTTTACATCTGACTTTAAAATTTATGAGACATACATATGTAAATCTACATGTCTGTCAAAATTGTACTTTTACAGGCAACCGTCGCTGACTGCATTGCAGCAGCAGAGATTTCTGCCAACGGCTGATGTCACATGTTTTTACAGAAGAAAATAGAGCGCGCTCTAATTGAAATTTTGTCAGATGTCTCAACACATGTGTTTTTACAGAAGTAATGTTTTAAAGGTAACACACGACATGTTCGTATAAGCAGTGGAGAATTTGACAAGTTAGATGTAAAAAATATGCCGTGTATTAGCTCCTTAATTGATACAAACTGAGGCATTGACTGGTAATTTTTTATTGTGACAATATTTTTTATAATGTTGATTATTTAATATTCAAAATTTCAATTTTCTAAATTATTCTAGATAAGTAATTATGGTCGGAAAAACATTGCTTTCTTTCGAGTTCCTGAAGGTATTTAAGGATGGATATGGTTAGCTTACGGTTTCTATATACAGGGTGGCTGATGAAAGTTTCACAAAAAAAAAAAAACACTCAAAAACTTAATTTCCGTGTAACCAACCCGTTTCTTTTATAGATTGATCTTTACATTAAACGAAAATGGAGAACCGGGACACTGAAACAAGAATAGTGCTTTCATGCTTTAGAGTCCGTGGTTTCCTCCCAAAGAGAATATAGGCGAACGTTTGGCTGTACTCCTCCTAGCAGATGGTCTATAATGAGGCTCTTGTATAATTTTGTCGAACAAGGCACAATTGCAAGAAGGCCTTATCATCGAGATCCCTCAGTTCGTATGCAGGAAACTATCGCTACTGTAACTGCTGCCATACAATCCGATCCAAGAGTTTCGACAAGGAGCTTATCTGCTCAGCCACTGCAGATAATTTTACATAAAGATTTAAGCTTATTTCCATATAAGATTCAATTAACAAGCAAACTGAGTACAACATACTTTTTTGATTCGCTTAGAATTTTACGAGAAGATCATTCAAATGGCGGCAGAGGATGAAAGAAAACATCTTGAACTGCATTTTTATGTCTGACGAAGCACATTTTGATTTAAACGGCAATGTAAACAAACAAAATTGTCGAATATGGAGTAATTCTAACCCACAGATACTCCATGATATGCAATTGCATCCATTTTTCATCACAGTGTGGTGTGCAGTTTCAACAAAATTCATTGTCGGGCCTTATTTTTTCGAAGAAAACGGTCTTACAGTTACGGTCAATGAAGTCCGTAACCTAAAGAAGCTGAAAGAGTTTTTCTGTTCAGAACTACGCCGAAAGAGACCCCCTTTCAACACTTTCAACAAGATGGGGCAACTTGTCACATAGACACGCCTGCTATGACAGAACTGCTGCGAAAATTCTCCAATAAGCGATTTCAAGAAACTCCACATTCCGTTGGCCCCCAGGTCAACCTGATTTTTTTGTGGGGTTATTGCAAAGAGGAAGTTTACGAAAAAAAAACAAATTTGAATGATTTAAGCAATTTATTCGAACGATAATTGAGGCAAATCCTGCTGCAACCCTCCAGGCAGTAATGAATAACTTTTCGATAAGGTGTCGCACATTTGTCACCAAGGGTAGAGGCCATTAATTACTTTAATAAAAATGTATTATTTTTCAAATGAATTAATAAAAAATAAATTACATAAACTTTACAAACAATTATTTCAGTTTCTTAATGTATCAAAATTTATCAGCCACCCTGTAGATTGCTTGACAGCCAGAAATCTCTGGACCAACCAGTTCAGTTACTATAGGATATTTGTTAATATATTAATAAAAGTCAATAACCGATGTCTCCTCGATATCTGTGTTGACTATTCGGATGGTCTTTGATGGGTCAGGGAGACATTATGAGGTACAAGAACTGTATAAAGGATGAACTTTTCAATGATAAGCAGAATTAATATCATTTTTCATATTCCTCTTGCAAACAACTGATCTAAAACTATATTTCTTATAAATGATATACATAAGGAAACATATAGGATATTGATTAGGATAAAACGAATGAATTTACTAATTGGATAACGTCGCGAGTATTTAATGATCTGTATACCTACACTAACTTGGTCTTGTTTATTATGACAACTGCATAAGTTGTCATGATGATATATTACCTAAGCATTAACTAATATTAGGAAAAGGACATAAGGAGTCTATATTTATCTAGTGTACTTTACGCATATTTTTTTGTAGATAATTTAAAAAAAAAATTCTTCATTTTTAAATTAAATTTAGATAAAGAGCACATTAAAAATATTTAATTGTAATAAATTGCCCGTACTTGAACAATTATCTTTAAAACTCTCCATTCTCAAAATATAAATAGTAACCCTTGCACAATTTAAAGCTATTAGTGCTGTGTCTGCATTTTTTACATTTGTTTGTGTGTATACAATTCATGTTAAAAAGCCTTAGCAATGGCAATTTTGGCATTTACATTTTATTGACATTTAAACGTTTCACCTGGTTGAACTCCACCACTACCTTTCTAACAAAAATAAATGGTAACATGAAATTGTTGTATGTAGTACAAAATAATAACTTACTAGTTAACTGTGGCTATTTTGTATGTATTCCTCTATTATTAAGAATATACTAACTATAATGGGTGTTGTTTTACTCTAGATATGAAGTACACACAAAGAAATTGAATCAGAGATGGAAAAGTTGATATCATCGTATTTTTTTAGTACTATTTGATATTAAAAAGTATTGTTAATTCACACAAGAGTAATGCAAGGAAGGTATAACCATTAAAAAAATAAAATTTATACAAAATTCCTGTAATAATTTCAATAACTTTAAAATTGATGCCAATTTTTGAATTTTTTTTATACCCTTCACCTGTGGTGCACAAGGGTATATATATGTAGCTTTGTCATTCCGTTTGTAATTTCTACAATTTTCATTTCCGACCCCATAAAGTATATATTTTCCGAAAGCTTATAAAAAGAGGAGTCGATTAAGCCCTGACCGTCTGTCCGTGTGTTGGTTGAAATTAACTTTTAGAAGCAACCATATGTTCCTCAGATCTGGGTATGGTATCAATCTTTTAGAAATATCCGGGAATGAATCGCTATTGAAATTCAGCACAATCGCCCCATAACTTTCTGAGATATGAGCAAAAGAACACGACTGCCTCCGATTTTTCCCATATTTTTATCACCAAAATTAAAAATTTTCAACCATAGAATAATTTATAGGTACCTTTCCTACTATTTGTAGATATAAAATGATTTTAGAGATATTCGAGGCAAATTTTGGATAAATCGGCCCCTAATCGGTAAAGTTATAGGCAAAAAAATTTTTTGTTTAAATATATATTCCAAAAATTTACAAACTAAAATCATTTTTTTTCAGCTTCTAGACAATAAAAAATAATAATATGGAAAATGGAGGGCATTTTGTTGATATTTGTATGGAAATATATAGAAAGATCTAAATTCCATAAGTCTGAAACCACTGGACTGATTTCGTGCAAACTTCACATAAACCATTTGCAGACTATCCCCAACATACCCTGAAATTGGTTAAAATCGTTCGACCCGTTTCCGCAGTTAGTGGTGACATCAAAGTGTACACTTATTTTTATTAATAGATGAAATAAATAGAATAAACAAATAAAAACTGTTAATCTATTTAGTGTTTTTTTTTACCTACACATATTTTCTTGGTTTCGGTTTCTGCCCTAAAAATTAAATATTTTTATACCCTTCACACAGTGAAAAAGGGTATATATAGGTTTGTCATTCCGTGTGAAATTTCTACAATTTTCATTTCCGACCCCATAAAGTATATATTTTCTGAAAGCTTATGAATAGGGAAGTCGATTAAGCCCTGTCAGTCTGTCCGTCTGACCGTCTGTCCGTGTGTATGTTGAAATCAACTTTTTGAAGCCCCCCGACATAGGTTGGACCCGGGTAAGGTATTAAAATATCAGAAATATTCGGGAGTAGATCGCTATTGAAAATCAGAAACATCGGTACATAAACAACTGAGATATGAGCAAAAACCCACGACCACCTCGATTTTTTTTCACAAAAACAACATTACAACAACAACATACATACATACAAACGTGTATACTGGTTAGAGAAAACGTGGCATCGAATCCCAACTGAGCCAAAAAAAATTTTTTTTTAATTTTTTTTTTTATTTTTTTTTATTTTTTATTTAATATATTATTTATATTTTTATTATTATTTTTTTTTTTTATTTTTTTTTAATTTTTTTTTTATTTATTTTTTTTTTTTATTTTTTTTTGTTTTATATATGTATATTATATATATAATAATTTTTTTTTAAATTTTTTTTTAAAATTTTTTTAAAAATTTTTTTTTACAATTTTTTTTTTTTTTTCGTTTTTTTAACATACATACGTGTACGTATTTTATATGGGATGAATGGTGATACAAGCAACTGTTATTGCATGACTACACGTTGTGAAGGGTATATAAGATTCGGCATGGCCGAATATAGCACTCTTACTTGTTTATTTTAAAGTTGTCTTAATTTGAATTTTTATATTAATCTATTGTTACATACTTAGGTATAACTATTTTGACTTTATTAAGTGTAAAAAAATCAAATAATAAAATTAAAAAATATTTACAAAAAAGTTGTTACACTTTATTGGGCAATTATTTACCAAATGCGGCTGTAGCCTTATAGCAAAACATTGATCCCTTTGAAACAAGAAAATCCATACATCACACGTTAGTATTCGTCTGCAAATACTAAAAACATATCGAAAATGTAAAAAACGGTAAAAAAAAAGGAAATGAACTTCCAAAAATACTTTTTATTCGAAGATACACGGCTAACTTTTTTCCGGTACGGTCTAATGTACATATGTACCTCATATCATGGGATTTATTTATAAACACTGGTACTGTTGAAATAATAATAAAAAAAAAACAAAGTAGAAAAATATACGAAAGGAAAGATCTCACGAAACATATGTACAGACATATTAACATAATATGAATACAGTTGTTGTGCACATACACTTTTTTGTTTGTTTTCAACTTCCGTTTTCCCGATTATATGACACTAATGCGCCATCGTATTTCGTTTTTGCTTTTACACGCTACACCACAGTATGTGCTAAGTGTGTTATGCTAGGTATAGACGATACAAAATTTCGTATTTATCAAAGTATGACTTGACAATAAATCGTACTAATTCATTTGAAAAAATTTTTTACAGGCAAAACACACACGACAAAACTAATGCAAGGTGGTTTTATAAACAAAAACAAAAGTTCTTGTTAAAAAGAAGTTAAAAAAATAAAAAAGGAAATCTTGACATTTTGTTGTATTAGAAATTTTCAATTTTTCTTTTTTTAAATAAAAGAAATACACACCGAAATTATCTGCAAAAAAATTAATGTACAAGCGATCGTTTTGAATGAGCGTTTAAGTGTATTTTGTTTTTGTCACAATCACAAAACACAAAACAATTTGAAAGATGCTTTAGAATTCTAAAAACAGCACATAAATTTCCCAGTACAACATCAGTATACACCATACTTATTATCGTACTTATCGAAGATTCGCCGAAGAAAATAAACAATTTTTGATTTTCATACTATCGGGTGTCCCAATTAGAACGCAATTTTTAATTTGGCGCCATTCGAAGTGTCATTGTTTGGCATTTGAACGATTGTTATTGTTTGCTAGTAGAAGGTACGAGGTTAGTAAAAATGGAGCGCTACACGAATGAACAACGCATTCTCATTGTGAAATTGTTTTACCAAAATGGTGAAAGTTTTGCGGCTACAGTTCGCAAATTGCGATCATCCCATTTCCATCTTGATGGCTTCGTCAATAGGCAGAATTGTCGCATTTGGGGTGAGGAAAATCCTCGAGTGATTCACGAGAAGCAAATGCATCCTCAACGTGTCACTGTGTGGTGTGGTTTTTGGGGCGGAGGAATCATTGGACCTTTTTTTATGAAAATGAGGAAGGTCAAGCGCAAACAGTCAATGGTGTTCGGTATCGTGAAATGATAAACAGTTTTTTCTTGCCTAGAATTGAAGAAATGAATGTGGAGGGCATGTGGTTTCAACAAGTTTTCGCCACATGTCATACAGCCAGAGAAACAAAAGTCATTTCCCGAACGTGTTATTTCGCGTTTTGGAGACCAGAATTGGCCGCCTAGATCGTGTGATTTAACACCTTTTTTGAAGTCGATGGTTTACGCGAATAAGCCGACGACGACTCAAGCCTTAAAAGAGGAAATTGGACGCTGCATTAATGAAATACCGCAGCATTTATGCAAAAAGGTCATTGAAAATTTCATTAAAAGATCGCATGTGTGTGCCAGCACGCGGCGGCCATCTGCACGATATATTGTTCCATATATAACCTCATTCTGTCTACTTTACGATATAATAAAGTTTGACGATTTTTTTTTTAAATATCTGTGTTTTATTTAAAATTTAAAAATTGCGTTCTAGTTGGGACACCCGATATAAGCTATACTTCATAAGTACGACACACGTTACTAAATTCACAATTGTAGAATTTGCAATAACGTCTATACTCAGCATTACGCATTCGTTATGATGTTCGAAATGATATTTGTTACCATTAAGAATATTATCCACTCAGAATCATTTCCTATGTCGAAGAAGCGATGTTCGTCCATGTCAACCTTCTAATTAATGATCAGTCATAAGATCTATATAAGACTCATTTTCAGAAATCACCTAAATCCTAAATGAAACTGCTAAAAATATATTAAAACTTTGGCTGAGTTGTAGGGAGTAATAAAGTCGGGCTCGACCAACTTCAAAGTTCTTAATACGTTAATAATCAAAAAGTAAAGCATATATTTGTCAATTATCATGTATTTTATAGCATATACCACCAAATAATAAGTATGTAAATTAAATATTTATGTATATCGTTACCTAATAAGCAAACCGCTCTAACTAAATTTAAATAATTCTACAATAAAAATAAAATGAAAACTAAAATAAAAACTAAAATGAAAAACATCGTTTCAATACAAATTTGTCCAAAAAATTTTTTGTAATAAAATCGTTACTTTTGTTAGAGGAGGTCTGGGTAGCAATTTATAAGATACGAACGTGGTCTTAATTTTAGAATTCCAGTAAAATTACAATCGTATTCGTAATTTGTTTTCGCAGTTTTTTATATGATCATGTGTTTGGGTAAAAATAACCTGGATTCAAAAAAAAAATATTTCTTATTTATTAAGACGTTTAGCGTTTTAGTTGACATATATAACTATTTATAATGATAGATATTAATGCAGGCAATGAACAAACAAACACACTAATGAATATAAAAACTGAATACTAGTAGGTATATAGAATGAATAACTATAAATATTACAAGTATGAATAGTAAGTGTGTAGTTAAATATAGAATATTTGTATTGTGAAATAATAATTAAAAAATTAAAAAGCACAACTGTAGAAAATATATAAACTGACATTTTAGGAAATAACTACTACTTTATATCTTTCAATATCATTATGTATGTGTATTAGTGACTCAGTTAAAACGTAGTGTTGTCTCTTTTTCTCTCTTAATAATATGTTCATGTCCATGTCAACGTAAAGTTACGATACATTTTTAATGAAAATTAACACGTTTTGTTTATGTGAAAAATTTTGTCAACTGATTCGGAACATCACAATACAAATCTACGAATTAAATCATTAAAAAATAATAAAAATTACGATAAATTCAAAATATCAAAAATATGCGAAATTCCGTGAAATGTTTAATAAACTCCTTATTAATAACACTGGTTTACAGCCAAAAAATACCAAGAACGCCACATGCCTAGATAAGTTAATTGGGACCTCCTGAACACGAAAAACGCTGTATTTTTTTTTTCTAAGTTTCGTTTTTTAGATAACGGTACTTTTGTGTTTTTCGGTGTGTGGTCCCACTCAAACCCTTGTGGAACCCAACCGAAAAGTTCGATCGAGATAAATGGCGTATCGTTGGAAAGGTAATTGAATGACTTTTCCGTCGATATGATCCAAATTTCTATCTGATAAGAAATGGCTGAGTTATGACACCTCAAAGTTCAAAATTTGGCTATTTTTTACGTTTTTTTCAAAGTTTTTCATTTTTACTTCGTTTTTTTCTTGGGTTGGGTTCCACAAGGGATTGAGTGGGACCATACACCGAAAAACACAAAAGTACCGTTATCTAAAAAACGGTACTTAGAAAAAAAATTACAGCGTTTTTCGTGTTCAGGAGGTCCCAATTAACTTATCTAGGCATGTGGCGTTCTTGGTATTTTTCCAAATTAAAAATTTGTAAAGCAGTGTAATAGAAAGAAATGTTCATGCAGTGTAGAAAATTTTAATTTTTTATTCAAAGAAAATCATTGAAAAACTTTGTATTTGCAAGAAATTTAAAAAAAATATATTTTTTCGGATGTCCCCAGTACCGGTATTCTACAAACCTGAGATTTGCGGTTCGATTTTTGCCAGAGAACTCTCATTTGTTATAGTAAAAAGGGGTAAATAATCTTCGATAGATCACTCGCTTAATAAAATTTGAATATAATTTGTAATTGTATTGAAATAAAATAAATTTAAAAAAAATCTTAAGTTTTTTATACTCTTCACTGTGAGTGCAAAAAGTAGCTTGATTATCGATAAACTCTTTACTTACAGAAAGTTGTTAATAAAATTATTAATTTTTTCAGATTAATATTACAGATCAATAAAAAGCTTTTTTAAAAGCGAAGAACTTTGACTTGGCAGTACTGTTTTCTGCAACAGCTGCTTTAAGAGCAGCGTTGTCAACTTTTAACTTCAAAAAGCTCCAAAACTCTGAAAAAAGCGCGTAATTAATAAAAATCCATATGTTTAAATTTTTTTACTTTTAATTCTATTTATTTCATAAAATTATTAGTTTTCGTATTCATAGATCTAAAAGCTGTTTGTTTTATTTACAATTAACATCGTGCGTTTTGGTTGGGCCACCCTATAGAACAGCTGCAAACACACACGATATCAACGTCATCTCTGAAACTACTTGGATAATTTAAAACCCATGTAAGCACAACTTAAAGATAATATTGTTGACGAGTTTTGGACCTTTTTTTAACTGAATATGATTATTATTTCGAAAGCTTATCTTCAATTAAAAAAAAATTTAAATTTAGAATTTAATATTTGATGTCACCGAAGCAAAAGAACAGCACTAAAAAATATAAAAAAAACATACAAAGTACTGACTAGAAAATTTTCGACGGCAAAAATTTTAAAAAGCACTATCAATATGACACTTGCTTTTTTTTGTATTTTATATTTTTTGTATGTTAATAGTAAATTTTAATAAGAGCAAAAAGTTTAGACATATTAAGAAAAATCTCAAAACGTCAAGGTTGTATGTATGTTATCGATAAAAAAAAAAGCGCAATCTGTCAAAAAAAAAAATCTGAAAATTGTTAGCTTCAAATTGAAATTTCCAGCTTAAAACTATATAGTACTGCTAATGTACATGTGCGCACATGAATTTGCCTAGAGTGGACCGTTGTTGTCAATGTTTTGTTCTTGTTCAAACAGTGTTGTCAGAACATTTGTTCAAAAGGCATTTTGAATATAAAAGAAGAAGACGACACTTTTGGCGCAACGAAAAACAAGAATAATTTAATAAGCAAATAAAAGTTTAACGTTACTGCAGTCGCAGCAATACGATTTGTTTACACTATGCAACAAGCAAAAATTCCCAGAAAACCCACAATATTTTTTTAATCCGCTTTAGTCACCTAACTGCCAAAATAATCATACAGGCATGTGATGGCAATCGAAAACGAAAACGAAGCAATTTTGAAAGATCGTTTTAATATTCTATGAATAAAATTTTTGTAATTTTTGTTATATATGTACATAAATATTTCTATATTGAAAAGAATTTTATAACAAAAATTACAAAAATTTTATTCATAAAATATTAAAACGATCTTTCAAAATTGCTTCGTTTTCGTTTTCGATTTCCATCACATACCTGATAATTTTAAATTCTATGGTAAGGTTTTTTTTTAATTTTTTTTTATAAAATTTGAGATTTTTAAATTAAATTTTTTTAATTTTTAATTTAAATTAAAATTTCGACAAATTCTTTCTAACTTACTAGGGAACATCAGGAGTCCAAATTACAAAGAAACTTTTCAAAAATCGGTAAATATAAATTAAATGAATTTTCTTATCCATGTTTGTTTGTTTTTCTAAATTTCTAATTTTAGATGCAAAAATTTAACTTAAATACATTTCTTTCATTTCTTCTAATTTTAGGTGTAGAAATGTCTCTAAAAATATATTTATTGCATTCGCATTTGGAAAACCTTGGTGCCATAAGCTACGAGCATGGTGAACGATTTCATCAACAACTTAAGACCATTGAGCAACGTCAGGGACTATGGAATGTAAATATGATGGAAGATTTTATTTGGTTCCTTATCAAACTCAGAAAATTATAGAAGACAAAACAAAAGTCGAAATTATTTTTGGATTATTCTTTGTTAATCTTGTTGATTAAAATATAACTACTTGTTACCTTTGTTTGAACTTTCACTTTATCGGGAATAAAAAAAACTCGAATATATCGATGGATTTTAACACAATCAAATTTATTTTATTTTTAATACATGCAGCTTTAAGACAAAAGCAGCTAATACACGACATATTTTTTTCCCATCTGACTTGACAAAATCCACACTGATAAATACGAACATCGTGTGTTACCTTTAAAACATTACTTCTGTAAAAAACATGTGTTGAGAACATCTGACAAAATTTCATAGATCTGCTGCTGCAAAACGACGGTTGCCTGTAAAAGTACAATTTTGACAGACATGTAGATTTACATACATATGTTTCACGAATTTTAAAGTCGGAAGTGAAAAACATGCCGTGTATTATAGCCTTAAATACTAAAACGCATGTTTTCAATTAAATAGAAAGATAATTTTTTAAATACAAAAAGCAGAAATAAAATATGCGGACAGGTGTCAGGTATTTTTGTTTTTAAACCGAAAGGCTAAGGAACAAAAACCGGTACTTTTTTGGTACTTTTTAAGATCTCATTTAACTTCGAGACTAATTTACGTCGGAAAATAATTTCGAATTAATTTTTCATTGAAAAAATACAACATTTTTAAGCTTTACACTAATTTGTGATAAAAAAATATCAAAACAAGGTACTTTCAGTTTATCGGGAATAAAACACATATTTATCCATGGATTTTCATGTAATAAAATTTATTTTATTTCATAAAAATGCAGTTTTAAAATAAGGTACCAAAACTGGTAATTGTTTACTTTCTGTTTTTAATAAATTTTTTAATTTCAAAAATTTTATAATTTTACAAAAAAAAATCCGACTTTTTCCTCGATAACTCCAAAACTAATGGATTAATAAAAAAAAACGATAAAAAAAACTTAAATCTGGCATAATTAAAAGATTGTTAACAAATTGCGTAACAAAATCGAGTACGTCTTTCTTAAGTTACGAGAAGATTTATGGAGCAGCCTCTTCAAAAATTCAAATTTTATAAAAAAAAAAACTTTTAAAAAAACCTTACCATAGAATTAGAAGTTATGATGATTTTTCAGTTAGGTGACTATAGCGGATCAAAAACAATATAGCAGTTATTTAGGGGAAAAAAAAATTATTTGTTGGATAGTGTTATTTATGCGGACTATTGCCGAGATATCTCTCCAAATATTTTAAAAGCGGTAGAAAATAAAATTTCTAGAAAACGATACATTCCAGTTAGCCGCAGAACACACATTTTCTGATAATTTCTTAAACTATCTATTAAATAAAACCAAGTTCTTGGAAATTTTTTATCTTTTTAAAACCATTGTGACAAAAAATTATTAGATCGGGAACGTCAGCCTTTGAGAGCATTGATATCCCTATTAAGGAATTTTTGGAAGAAAGGTATAGTGTCGTCGTATTGACATTTAGTCATAATTTTCCAAAATTATTAAAATGAATAAAATTTATATTGTTCATTGTACAAATGTTGATTAATTATGATATTACATACCTATACAATGTTTACGACACCTTGCGAATTCACGAAAAATATATTTAATATCTTCAGATTGCGATAGTTGGTAAGTTGTTTGTGCAACCTAAAAACTTACTGTTGTATGCATTAAAATTATCACAAAGGTTAATTAAAGGCCTTTAAATAGAATTTCCCTATAATATAAGTTTAATAAACCCTTTATATACCTTTGATGTTTGTTATGCATACAGCAGGCAGTTAAAAGTTATGTATGCGTAATTGAAGTAACACACACACATACATATGTTTGTTCATACATATTTATGTACATATGTACATGCAGTCTTTTGTGCGAACACTCTCGTATCAAAGACTATAGTCTATAGTCTTTGCTCGTATATTGTTATGTTCTAATTTTACTGAAAGTAAAAATTTATTTTACGGTTTAATAATTTTCACAGTTTTTCTCTTTATTATTTATAAGCGAAATATTATGCAAACTTATGAATTTTTTGTTACTTATTACTATTTTCTTTCGCAATTTGTATTCACATTTCAAGGACATTAAGAAATTATACAGTATTGCCCTTGAGTTTTTACTCATATTTGATGGTTTATGTTGAGAAAAAATTTAAAAGAAATCAGAATAAAACGTTTTTTTTTAAAAAGAGTGTTATTTAAAACTCACTTTAAAAAAGAAACAAAATGATGAAAATAAAAGTGCTTAGAATTAAAAAAAAAAAACATTTCATGGGAATGTTATTTGTGCTATTGCACAGTGGGTGTAAAAGGTAAAACATATAAGCTGACCGTTTTAGAGATTTGTCCTAAATTTTGAGATTTTTCAACGTTTTTTGGGTCAAAAAAATACAGTTGGAGACATTAATATTTTTGAATACACACCCCGATTTGTGTCGCTTCGTTTTGTGTTGATTCGAGTTCCGTCAAAAAAATTTGTGACTTCGAATTGCTTCGGTGGTGTTTCTAAAGGGTCCGCCAAATAACGTTTTTTTTTTTTTTAATGCTATAAAAAGTGTAGCTTTGGCTGTGTGTCATGTAGCGCCGTCCTGTTGAAACCAAATGTTGCCAATATCCTCCTCTTAAATTTTTATGAACAAAAATTCGTTCAACATGGCCCAATAACGATCGCCATTGACTACGGCCACTCCTTACTCATTTTCGAAGAAAAATGGCCGAATTATGCCTCTGGACCAAAATCCGCACCAAACAGTGACTCGTTTTGGGTGTATCGGCTTTTCAATGTATGCGTGCGGGTTTTCTGTGCCCCAAATGCGACAATTTTGCTTGTTTACATACCCGCCAAGATCAAAATAAGCTTCATCTGAAAAGATGATTTTTTGGAAAAATCGGCGTTGTTCAAGCGTATACACAACCATATTCGTTCAGCGGAAGGATAAAACTACTTATCTGTCAAATCAAACACGAACTAATTGTTACCATTCACGAAATAAGCACTAATTGAAAAAAAAACGTTAGATGGCGGACCCTTTATAATTTGTATACACAACTATATGATTGTAGTTTTGGAGTACAGGAATAGAAGAAAATCTGACAAATTCTAATAAGAATTTTCAAATTTCGATTACAGTTCAATTCGCAATGATTTATTATTTAAAGTCGCCAATATCGAAAGCAACCATGTTTTTGTATTTAAATACCATTTTTACAGCATAATAAAAATAAGTCATAGTTGTGAATGCCCATATTGTCGCTGTTTAAGAGCAGAGTTAAGGCTATGACTGACTATCAGATTTAGTCGTTCGATATGTCAAAAATTGTATGTGTGTTCAGAAAGTGTGATAGTGTGGACACAAAGTGCACATGTGTGATAGATTTTTTGACAAGTGTGTCCGATTTGATAATCTTTTGAAAATTTTCATAAAATAATAGTTTCTGTGCGATCAGAGTTGCTTTTTGTAAGCAAGTATGACAGTGTGGCATCCAATAACACATTTTATTGCGATTTTTTCATGTAGGACAGAAAACTATCAGATTTTTATTTGACATAATCGCACGACTTTGTAGGATAGTCAGTCATGGCCTTTAGTAAAGTATCAAATTAAAGCTTGAAAAGTCTTGAGCATAGTGTAATCACATTAGGTGATAGCGCAGAGAGAAAACAATTTTTTGTCTCTTTTTTTATATATGGAGTTTGACAATTCTTGATTCTGAAAACTCTTTTTTATTTATGGAGTTTGACAAACATTGGGACACAAAAAATAATCGGCTGGGCTGGCACCGCTACCTGTATAAGTGAACCCGGTCTCGAGCTAGTTGGTGATAGAATAAAAAAGACTCCTCTCTCTTCCTCTCTCATCTACGTCCAGGAAGCGCAAATGCTAAGCAAACCCCACACCTCATAGCAAAGATTTTTGTCAATACATAATCATATGGAGCGTTGGTCCTAGACAACTACAAACTGCTTTATCAACCTGGGACATGCTACAGTAGACTATTTACCTATTAAGATGAATAAGCAATACAAAAACTAGGTACCTACTCTATGGAAGGTCTATGCTGTTAAAGTGTTAAAAATTTCAACATACATAAGTTTTCAACATACATACATATGCATGTCGACACTGCCTAACAATAAGAATTCCAAATTTATATTTGTAAGTATCTTCTGAATATTTTTAAAATTTAAAATTTAATTGCAAAGTTTTTAGAACTAAAAAAAATTAAGTAATTTTAAGGAACATTTGCATATATTTATATAGGTACACATATGTATAGACGACAGAACTATACAAAATACTTCTCTATAATAGTTAAACAAAAATATGTTGAGTCATAATGAAAAACCATATGGTATTTTGTTTTCCAATAGAAACTGGAATTTATACAGACAACAACAATGAAGAAAAAAACATTAAAAAATCAATTTTTGCGAATACGAAATTAAAATAAAATTCACGAATCCACACCCTTATACAAAAAGGAAAACAAATAGAATAAAACTACCCCTGTTGTCAAGGCTAGACACCACAAAGAAATTGTTCAAACACAAAAGCCGACTTAAAATTTTTAATGACTAAATTGGCCAACACCTAAAAGCTAAAATAATAAAAACCATGTGATTTTAAAAAACCAAAAAATAAACACATGTTTAAAATGCGAAAAACATATAATCTGGTAACCTTATTGATTAATCCTTAAATATTAATTTAATAAACAAAGTTACTGTTAATTTTTTGCGACATTAACAATCTACACACATACATGTATGTATATTTACGTATGAATGTATGTCTTCTTTTTGTACATACATACATACATATTTGAGTATATTTGATACTAATTAAAATGTGAAAATAACCGGTCCAAATAAGTGGTTTTCGTTTTTTTAACACTATGTACCTATTCCTACTTGTTTCCTTTTTTATACATTATAAACCATTTGTCTTCTTACGAAATTTATTACGGTAAAATAATTTGAATAAAAATAAGTTATTGTTTTTGTTACATTTAAATTTATTGTATTATTTATTGTAGTGTGCATTTACAAAGCGTTATAAAGGTATTTTTTGTCTGGATTTTATACAGAAATAAAAATAAAAACTAACGAAAAAAAAAATAAATTAAATAAAATAAAAAAGCGACCACAAACCAATGTTATATAAAAAAAAGAGGTAATGCAAATTTGTATACAAAACAAACAAAAATGAAATTAAATGGTTTAACATATAAAATTTATACACAAAAACATTGAAGATAATAGAGATTTGATAAAATAAGATGAAATTTGCAATATGAAAATCTCGTTGCACACTGGGATGAATATTATTATTGTATATTTTTATATTTGTAAGGTTACAAAAATGAAATTAAAATACTCTTTTTTTTGTATTATATAATTTTAATGCCCATTGATTTCTTATTTGCGTAGTTATAAAGTTTTATTTTAAAATATATATCTATATTCTTGCATGTGATACTATTTTTTAATTAATTTTTTTATCTAACCCGGGGTCTTCACGTAGCAATATTTATTGCCGCAATTGTCATATTTGTGCGTCCATAGAAATTGCAAAGTGTAGACCGCAATTGCCATATATAGTAGTTAACTGCGCAATCGCTGCTTTGCAGCAATAAGCTGTTAAAATCAATCAATTTTCTTTGAATTTTTAGTTTTTATTTGCAGAATCAAGGCAAATAAAAATAGTTTTATCTGACAATAATAATTTATAGTAAAATATTAAAAAAAACATTAAAGTTAAAAAAAAATATTAAATTTTCTAAAAAAATTGCTTGTGTCGTGTTCGCCCCCTAATGAAAGTAGACATAAGTAATTTAGCAATAAAGTGCCGTTATTCTGTCGACGTTTTTGCTTATGCTTAGCAATGAAAATTGTTATGTGGAGTCCCAGCCAGTAAGTAATTTTGTTTGGCAATAAACAATAACTGCTTCAAAAAATCGTTTTAGAAAATCTAAATAATTTATGTATTTAAAAAATAAAATATATTTTAATAAATAATTTGATTTGTAAAAAGCTTTTAATATATATAAATTAAAATTTTAAATTGAATTAATAATGCCTTAAACTTTTGTTTGCTTTTTATTGGAATTTTTTTTTTTTTATTAGACCTTAACCAACTCAACAATTAAGTTTATTTATCTGCTGTTTTTAGAATTGAATTATTAATTTTCTCATTTATTAATCAATTATTTGATTTTCGATACATGACTGTTTAAGATTTTTAAGTAGTATTTTTCATTTTTTTTTTATTTTTTGCGACTATTTTCAACCATCACAATATTTTTATTTGTTCAATTCACAATTGTGCTCTAAGTGTCTGTTGTATTGGACTTTATGACAATTTATATGTTCCCAAAAATTTTAAAGTTATTGACTTTTTTAAAAATTTAAACAATTTTGACAATAAGACACTCAGGACAACTAGTGAAGTAGCTAAATAAATTTATATACAATTCTATTGCAAATAAGTATATTACGAAGTAAAAAAGAAAATATTTTTGTTCATATGGCTTACTATGGTTTTGATATTTTCAACATTTTTTTCAATGTAAGCCTACGCTTGAAATTTAGGATGTCAATTTTTATTTCGAGAAGAAAAGGAAATGGTCACCGAAATATTTAAGATAGATGTTTAGAAAGTTAAAAAATGTGCAAACTTTACTATTTTCATAACAGCATTATCAGGTGTATACACAGGTTAGTAGTCACAAAGAAAAACTGTAAGTTATTTTAAGATTCCATTCCCATTGTGCAAGAGAAAACAATATAAAAAAATTTATGAGTAAAACCTAAAAAAATAACAAAAACACAGATAAAATAACATGCAAACAATACCGTTCAATAATAACTATAACCAAATTGCACAACACATATGTTCATACCTACATAAAATAAAATTCGTTAACTTACCGCTGCTTACAAGGTGCTGAATATAATAAAAATGTATGTTAAAGATGATGTGCAAATACAAGATTCAATATGTTATTTTTTTACGTATAAATTTAACTAATGATGTACCTATTAGTTGCATAGATAAGAGAAATTTATTTTCTTTTTTTATTTTTTGTTCATCAGGTGTGTTTAGTTGGATTAACTTAATATTCTAACATTTTATTTTCATATCAGATTTTCCACTACAATTTTGTTTTTTAATTTCCAATTACTTTCTTATTTGGGTTCTCTTTTTTAATTTGTTAATCGGCAATTATTAAATGCTTTTGTTAAAATTTTTTTAACCGTGCAAATCAGGTTTAAGAGAAAAAGTTAAAAATGCTTGTAATTAATATTTGTATATTTTTCACTTCTTGTTCAACTTCCAAATAAGTATATTTTAATTTCTTTTGTCACTCACTGTATGAATGTGTTTTTTCCAACTTTAACTTTATTTGTATTATTTCTTATTGGCAGTTGTAAAAAACTTTGCACTTTCGACATTTATTTTTCTTTTTAACTCAGCCGTTATATGGTTTTTAACATTTTTCCTTATTACTTTTATAATTTTTGCCCTTTACACAAATTTAATCAATTAAAACTTTTATTTTTTTTTATTCCTCTGCACTTGCTATTTCCACGTTTTATTCTCTTTAACAACCACTTTGCAACTGATTGACGTCGTCGTCGTACCGCTATTATTTTTATGACGAAGTCGTGTAAAATAAATTTTCTCTATCACTGTTTTTCTTCTTTTTCTCTGTGTAGATGTTAGTAGAGTAAAATATGTAAATACGTAAATACGTTTGTTGTACATACATCATACATAAATAGTTTTTTTTTTCTTGCTAATGTTTTTTTTGGCTAATTGTATTGTAGGCTTTGTTGTTTTTAGTTGTGTGAAAGTGCAATCAGCTGTAACTGTCAAAGGTAAAAATACAACTTAAAAAAGAGTTACCATGCCTGAAACATTTTTTCCTATATGATTTAAAATTACTACAACTGGTTTTACATTATGCATTTTGTTTCCAACAATTATTTTGTCTCTTCAAAAACATTAGATTTAAACGCCAATCTAAGATTAATCCATAAATACTATGTCAGAATGAAAATAAAAGTCAATGACGATAAAATGGAAATATAATTTTTCAATGAAGACTAAATTAAATATTTAGGAGTAATCTTTGATAAAAAAAACTTTTATTCAAAAAGCATGTTAATTAAATTTGTGAGAAGGCAATTAGTTGAAGCCGTGCCCTATATCCCTTTAATTACCGAACATCAAAACTGTATATAGAGAACAAGGCAAAAAAGTGTATTCGTCCGATTATGACCTATGTTTGTCAAGTCTGATCCTAAAAAGCTTTTTAAACTAATACAAGAAAATTGCAAATTATATAAATTAAAATTTTAAAAACAATACACAATCTTTTTGTATAATAAATAACATAATACTATGTTAGGGATTGTTAAAATTTGTTAAAGATTTTACTTTTATGTACAACTTTTCCTTAAAACTGTGATATAAGTAGTTTCTTTATTTAATTGGTAAGATGTTAATTGTTGTAATCCTATCTGTAGGTTCTAATTACTCTGGTAATAATATTGTTAAAAATAATTAGTTTTAATTAAAGTGTAATGTAAAAAAAATACGTTTTTAAATAAATTTGTTTATAATATTGACTTAATACACATTAACACATTTTTTAACATTAAAAGTAAAATCCCTTAAAACTTATACAAATTTTTTAGCTCAATTTATACATATTAATCAAACAAGAACTGGATCTGAACTGTTCTTTGATTACAAGGTTTTCATTTGTTTAGCACAAATACATTTTACCCTTATTAAATATGGTGGTATAATAAAACAATATTTTTTTACTAAAATATAAACTTATTTTTTTTTTAATTTTTATTGGATATTTGTTGGTATGAAATGACAGAAAATATTTTTTGTCCTACAAGTTTATAACTATTTGTTAAAAAAGCTTTATTTATAAACCAATATTGCAAGTTTAATTTATAAAACAGATTTATAAACCAATTTTTTATAAAATTTGGCTGTTTAATTATGAATATAGGGACAAATTCTTTATGCAAATAAACGCTCTTCTTTTTTTACTCGTTCAATAATTTGCATAACCACATTTAATTCTTTAATTCTTCTTAATAACATAACGCCAATTCGATTTTGTTAATTTTAGATATTAACTTTGAAAGTTGTCTTTAATGCGATTACAAATACTAATACATGAAATTCGTTAAAAAATTAATAAAAATATATTATAGTTATTTATATATGGCAAAAAATTATAGTACATAATAGAAATTAAACATTTAATGGCTAAAGGCACAAAATAGAAAAAAAAATAATAAACTATAATCAACTTCCATAAAATAAACATTAACAATAGCAAAAAATAGTAATAAATGAGGCGTAGAAAATATAGGTTTTTAAATATTGATTTAAGAAGAAAAAGAAAATTCAAAGTAATCACCACTTAATAAGTTTAAACTATTTTAGGATCAACATCTTCATCGTCGTCAATAACATCCTCATCGGAATCGTCATTGCCATTCTGTTGCAATTCCAAACGCTCATCAACGGTAGCAAGTTTTTGACTTTTCAAACGCAATTCAAAAACTTCACTAATTGCATCGCGGAAGCACAAAAAATTATAATCGATAACACCCTGACGATTAAAGTTCTCCTCGCGTAAAATACACACCAAAGCTAAGAACTTATTAACTTCTCGCAAATATAAAATTGTATTATTATTAAGTTTAATAAGACTAGAGCTTTGATGGTCAAACGCGTCTTCTTCAGAACTGAAAAAATATATGGTAAAATTGATATGGAAACAAAAAAAGGAATTTTTTTCAATTAGGGCGGGTATGATTTAAAAAAAAAGAAATAAAATAAGCTGCGTGTGAGGTTTTATCAAAAATTTCAATTGCATTAATTCGCACAATCTAAATGAAAAATTCACGTTGCCACTCATTTTGACAATAGAGTTATATCTTTTGAAAGTTATAACACAAAACGCCAAAACAACATTGGCCCCACAAACTGCCAACATATACACGACCTTTTTAAAAACACCTTAACTTTTATCTCACCTATAAATGCTAGATAAATCTATGACAACATCAATCATGTCACAACATAATTCATAACTTTGCATATCAACGGGAGAACAATCGGTTGCAATGTAAATTTTTGATACCACATCAAAGAGAAAAGCCTTCTCAATGCCGGAATTCTATAATATAATACAAAACTCTTGGTTATACATGCTTTAAAAACTGTATGCATTTGACTTTTTACCGAAATAAAAATATTTAATAAATTTTCCAATGTCGGCAATTGTGGTATTAGTTTTTGCACTACTTTCGAAAATGCTTCAAATATTGAATGGTCATAAATGGAAGTTAAATGAAAACTCAAATGAATTTGTGTTAAGCCAGCATCAGCCAAATCGTCAGAAGCACGTTGGTGTATATCACGTTGAGATTCCATCTTGGTATCATCACTAATGCCATCCACCTGAAAAAACAATTAAAAAATTAACTAAGTTTTTAAAATTTAAGCTATCGTTAAACATCAAAAGGGGGGGGGGGGGGCCTATCTACAAAAAATGTCTATAAAAAATTATATCTTTGATAAAATATTTATGTAAAATTTTAATGTAAACCATTTTTATACCCTTCACCTGTGGTACACAAGGGTATATATAGCTTTGTCATTCCGTTTGTAATTTCTACAATTTTCATTTCCGACCCCATAAAGTATATATTTTCTGAAAGCTTATGAATAGAGGAGTCGATAAAGTCCGTGTGTTGGTTGAAATCAACTTTTAGAAGCAACTATATGTTCCTCAGATCTTTATATGGTATCAATCTCTTGGAATTATCCAGGAATGAATCGCTATTAAAGTTCAGCACAATCGCCCCATAACTTTCTGAGATATGAGCAAAAAACCACGACCACCTCGTTTTTTCCACAATTACAACAACAACCTACATACATACTGGTTAAAGTAAACGTGGCATCGAATTCCAGCTGAGCCAAAAAAAATTTATTTTATTTTATTTCATATATTATTTATATTTTATTATTTTTTTTTTTTTGTTTTTTTTTTAATATTTTTTAAAATTTTTTTTTAATTTTTTTTTTAATTTTTTTGTAATTTTTTTTATTATTTTTTTTTTATTTTTAATATATATTTTTTGTAATTTTATATGAGATGAATGGTGATGCAAACAATTGTTATTGCATGACTACACGATGTGAAGGGTATATAAGATTCGGCACGGACGAATATAGCACTGTTACTTGTTTATTTTGGCTTAAGTTCATTTGTTCTTATATTTTTCAATTTTATAATTCAAAATATATTATTTTGTAATCATTTTTAGAAATATTCTTTCTAAAATTATTTCCGATATTAGCCGAGTGGAATGCATTTTCGAACCCAGCTACGATTTCATCATCGGTATACTACTATGTAATTTAAAATCCTATATATGTTACAATTCAATGAAATTTGAATCAGTGAATCATAGTATTAATTTTTAAATTTGTTGAATATTTACTTCACCTATCAAATGAAATTTTTCTATTCAACATGTTCATATTCTTTTATATTCGTAATACATTTCCATTATGCTTTCAATATCCATCCTTTGGCTGGAATTATTGAAAGCAAGGCTGTATTTTAATTTTCATTTATATAAGTCCATCTAGGTGATAGACAATTCAATTTTATAAAGTAAGTTTTTAAAGCGATTAAATTAAAATCTAAATTTAACAAAAAATGTGTGTCTCTTTTTTTTTTTTTTTGTTAATTCGTTGTTGTAATAATAACAGTAAGCTTGAAATCCGTTTTTGTATAAAAATTTATTTTAATCCAATATTTGACCACCACATTGAGTAGTTTCTTTAGGGAAATTTTTTCAATAAATCGAACAATTGACAATAATTATTAAAAGGTTTATTAACAATGCCCATACTACATTTTTTAAAACTTTAATAGTATAAAAAATATATTATCAAAAGAAGAAGCACTATAAGTGCATTTTTATATTGCTGATAAGAAACTTAAATTGGGTAGGTAGGTATATAAATACATACTGCTACAATATTTTAATATAATTCGCCAAATAAAATATCAATTTTGCTTACCTTATGTATAAAGACCTCAAATTTAATACGCGGATTAATTTTATACGCCTTAATTACAGTATTTTTGAATTTCGTCAATGCCTCATTGTAATCATCTTTGGCATCGATCACAAACACCAACGAACCACAATTACCGAAAATCATGTCCGAATCGAATGTGGGATCAAAGAAGTCTATTTGGCCTGGAAAATCCCATATACAAAACTGTACAAAACTGGAGTTATTTATATTGTCTTTAACAATTTGATTGGTTGACTCCAGAAACATCGTTTCGTTCGGTGACATTTTATGGAAGACAACTTTTTGTATGGAACTTTTGCCGGAACGTCGTAGACCCATCAGAAGAATACGGGGTTTTAGATCGGAACTTGAACCATCCATGCTTGCAGTGTCTAAGCCATCTTGATCGAAGGCTCCATAACCGTATTCTTTGGGAAAAGTGTCTACATGATATTCGTCGTCTTCGTAGCTCTAAAAAGACGTAGTATATGTCGTGAAAAATATTAACGATATTTTTATAAGATTCTTACCATTTTGTTTAAATTTAAACTATGTTTAGCGTTTCTCTTTGTAAACGCCTTTCTTTGATAAGAACATAAATTTTAACAAGTCTATTGGCTTATTTACTGTAAAATTTAAAGTTTGATCTTATTTTGTTGTAAATAGAGTTTTTATCACAAAGCAGTCAGCTGATTGATTATGATTTTAATGTTGGTAATATAAAGATTCTTAATCTAAAAATTTTATATTTTTAGCGATTAATTTCGTTGTTATATATTCATAAACGTGAGTCCGAAAACGCCACTTTAAAAATTCTAGATATATGTTATTACAGATATAATTAAATGTTTTATTGTTTCTGTGTATATTCTGTTATTAATATATATAGACATTATTAACAAATATTACTTTGTATTACTTTTAACAGACGCTTAAAAAATTTAACTTTTTCATTATATATGATTTTTCCAAGCTTGAGATCAACTTTTTTAGTTTTTCTATAAAAAATCATCTATTTTAACCAATATTTCGCTACCAAACAATGGGTAGCTTCTTCAGGGTAATATATATACAAATTTTATAAAAACAAAAAACAAATTCAAAACAATTTCAAATTGAAAAAATAATTTGAAATTGTTTTGAATTTGTTTTTTGTTTTTATAAAATTTGTATATATATTACCCTGAAGAAGCTACCCATTGTTTGGTAGCGAAATATTGGTTAAAATAGATGATTTTTTATAGAAAAACTAAAAAAGTTGATCTCAAGCTTGGAAAAATCATATATAATCAATAAAAAAGATCAAGAAATTTAGACGATATATTTAACTTTTTCTTTAGCACAAACTTTTGAGACAAATTAAATAAAACTCATCAAAATTATTAACTGTTTTCAGATGCATAAGTAGCTATTGGCTATCAGAATAGCATAAGTTAAAAAAGTATATTAATTTTACAAAAGCTATATTTAACGTATTGTGTATGAACTTTCAATATATAAATAAATTAATTATGAATATGGGGGATACTTTGTTAATACAGTTTAATAAACTCAAAATATTTGTTAAATACTATTTTACATACATTTTTCAATTACATACATATATGTTTTTGTAATATTTTATTTATAATTTCTTTTACGAAAATCATTTTTTGTTGTTTTAAACTTACACAAAAAAATTATTGTTTTTAATTTTTACCAATAACAATTTATTATTCTACAACAATTTATTCTATAAAGAAATTTTCCGCATATTGATAAGTTATTATTTTAAAGGGAATTAGAGATTCGGCAACTGAATATATCATTCATACTTGTTTTACATTAATTTGAAGAATCTTGCAAGATAATAATTTGTGACATTTTCCATATGTTAATCACAACATATCTTTAGTCATAATGCCGTAACTCAAATAATTGTAACTTTACAAAAGAAGGCAAAAACGTAAAAGAAACTTTATTACCACAATGTAATTTCTTTTGTAAAACTGCTTTTAAAAATGTTATTTTAATACTATTGCTTTAAATTTTTGTGTATTTGTGTAAAATGCATTAGGATCACTGAAATACTTAATATATATAGACCAGCTAAAGCCCAACAACCAAATAAAATAATAAAAAAATTAGTTGGCAGTATATCACGAATAATTTAGTAAATTATTTAGTTTAAAATTTGATTAATACAAAATTTTATTTGTTATATTAGTACATACTGTCCACTATCATGCCTTGTTTAATCTTTTTTGGTACATCCCTTGTTTGACCCTCGCGTGCTTTTCAAACTTAAGGAACATAGGACCACAAAGCGTGTTATGTACCTTGTCCTTAATGGTTAAGATAGACATGGCATAACCATAATGGCATAGCCATTAGAAACCAAAATTCTATTGTTTTCAGTCACCTATAACCAAATACATTGTTTCCCATAAGTATGGTTTAAACATCTGTTCTGTATTATTATGGCACTCTAAATTTACAAAGGTTTAATTTACCTAACATTATCGCTTTTAAGAATGCAGGGTTAGGAGTTTTAATTAATATGATGTATTTGTGTAAATATACTAAATATTCGGTATATTTACCGTTGTTTTGGCATCACTGCAGAGATTTAAAAAGCAACAGCTGACGTTGACAAATAATAGCTCTGTAAATTCACTGTAAATTCTGTAAATTCACGCGTATGTATATAAAAGCAAACAGTAGTTAACAAATTTAAGTTAAAATATTTAATAAAATAGATCACTATTCATAATGGTAACTCAAGAATTTCAAGCTGTTGTATTAGCAGCAGGAAGAGGTACCCGCCTACCTGAAGTGCTAGGAAATACTCCAAAATGTTTGTTGCCCGTTGGTCCTTATCCTCTAGTATGGTATCCTTTGAATTTACTGCAACAGCATAATTTTCAAGGTGAGTTTCATGACAAAATTACGGTAATCAATAAATAATGTGCAATATTTAAAGAGGTTATAATTGTGGTGCTAGAAAGTGAACGCTCCGAAATTCAGCTGACGCTGGAACGTTTGTCACTCAAGATGAAACTAGATTTTGTGAGCATACCCACAGATAGCGATTTCGGCACAGCTGACAGCTTGCGTTTTATACATGATAAAATTCAGTCGGATTTCTTGGTTCTAAGCTGTGACGTTGTTTCTAATGTCTGTTTATATCCTTTAATCAATAAATTCCGTCAACATGATGCTTCTTTAGCGGCTCTTCTCTTTAAAAGTGGGTTTGAGTCTGATGTTACATTGCCGGGACCTAAAACAAAACATAAACCCGAAAGAGACTTGATTGGCATACATCCAGAAACTAGACGTTTATTGTTTTTGGCCTCAGCCAGTGATTTTGAGGAGGTGATGAATGTAAATGCTCATCTTTTGCGGAAAAATGGCAAAATAACCATTTATTCGAGACTTATTGATTCACATATTTATGTGGTAAAGAAATGGGTGTTGAACTATTTGGAAAAGGTCAGTTCTTAATTTTAGAAGTGTTAGGAAAACGATCAATTGGGAGATTTTTATTGCAGAAAGATAATTTTTCCACGTTGAAAGGGGAATTTCTGCCTTATTTAGTTAAAAAACAAATGTCTAAAGCAATTGTTAATGGCAGTATTACAAATCATGTTTCGGATACTCACTCAGAAGTAGGCACTAGCCTCAAACAAGAGGAAAATATTTTTGGGGTAAGTAAAAGTTTATTAATATAAGTTATTGGCTATACCCTTTAGTTATATTATCTGATTTTATTCGCATCTCGTACAAATTTTTTAAATTTTGGATATATTTTGGTCGAATGAGTCTTTAAATTAATCCTAAAACTTTTTCAAAAAAAGGTTTGCTTTATATATTATACAAAGATAACACAAATTTTAACCTTAAATAGTCCAAGTTTGGAAGAACAAAATTTAAAAGATTAATTTGCATTCTCAAAGACGAATATGTTGTCGGCAACATTTCATTATGGTTATTTTTTACTTTCTGGTTCGTATTGTAAGGTGGCGTTGAGGTATGTAAAGCTCCATATATAAAAAGGATAAAACTCAAGTTTTATTTTCAATGTAAAAAACTATCACTTTAAGTAGTTATCGTTATCGTTACTTCATTTGTTTAGTAACAAATAAACAATATTATCTATATTATAATTTTTTTCGAATATAATTTAATTAACGTTAACAACCTCTTAGTTTTAAATTTAATAATATGCATAAATTATATACAAATCAAATTTAATTGCAGTATATTCCTAACTCAACTTTAGACCAACAAGTTCTAAAGACTACTCTTTACAACGATAACAAAATGAAATCTTTATATCATGGAGATTTATTGAGATGTTATGCATTAGAAGCGCCTAAGGAAACAATTGGAGTAAGAGTTAATACAACTCTATCATTTTTTGCAATAAATCAAAAGGTTTAACTAGATCAATTTCGATAAGGAAAACAAACCTTTTTAATCAACTAAATATTTTCTTAGCTTTCCACTATTTGGCCTTTGCTGTGCGGTGGTCAAGAAATACCTCTAATATCTGCAAATGCTACTGTGAATTCCACTCAAATTAAAGAAATTGCTGTTTCTGATAATGCTAAATTATCGGAGAAGACTTCATTGAATAACAGTGTTTTTGGACCGAATTGTTTTATTAATCCAAAAAATATTATTAATAAAACTTTGATTATGGCTAATGCTGTTGTGGAAGAAGGGTAAGTAATTTTAAAGTAATTTATTTCTGAGCTCTAATTTTTGTTTTGTTTATTTTACAGTTGTAACATAGAAAATTGTATTATTGGACCGAAAGCTGTTGTCAAGAAAGGTACAAAACTAAAAAATTGTTTAGTTGGCGCTAATTTTGTCGTTGAGGAAAATTCTATTTTGGTGGCAAAACACTTAACGCATGCTGATGGTTATATGGAAATTGATATACAATAAAATTTTACGTAAAATGAGAAACATTTTTTAATAAAATATTTAAAAAATCATGAAAAACTAGGCTCCCCAGCTTAATATACATACAAAAAATATCAAGTTACGATATTTAACAACATTGACAAATGAACAACCAAGAAATTTTCGAACAGAAGAAGAGATATGTTTCCTTTTCATTAAAAGCAAATATGTATGTATAACAATCATAGTAACAACAAGCCGCAATCTTGTATATCACCTCAAGACAATGGGCCAATTCAAAGTAGACTCTCATATTGTACTATGTCATATAATTCATATTAATATGACTAGTGACTTTGAACACCTTTTGTTAACAAATTATGTATTTAATACAAGAAAGAAGACAAAGAGATGACGCTGTTAAAAATTGTATGTATATAGGAAAGAAGAAAATAGAAAATATTCTCTCTGAGAGGTGAGAAGCGAAGAAATTCTCTCTGAGAGACAGTATGGTTAAAACTATAACATAAACAATTTCTTATACATAGGAAACAAATGTGTAAAGTCTTATTATTTTCTTTGTATGGAAATTACTAACAAACATTTTATGCGTGCATAAAATAATATGAAATAGTACAAATATGACTGATATGCAACCACTTTGAATTGGCCCAATATAAAATCTGCGGCATATGAAGAGCATGAGCTAATCGTGCTCTAATGAGTAGGGGCAGATACATATTATTTTTTTGTGTAAATCTTATGGAAATAATATGTTGTTTGTTTATAAAAAATTATTTATTACATATTATTATTCTGAGGACGATTTTAATCGAAATTTTTCTATCGTTAAATTTACAAAAACTTGTTTCTCTGATTAATTTTACTTGGAAAAATTAAAAGAACTGTGAGGACACTCGGAGATATATCATTTATCTCAGCCAAGATTAATGATTCTGAGTTTCATAATTGTAGATTCATAAATTTAGAAAATGCAAAAATGACAGCAAAAATTAACTGCCTGTTCAACGATGTCGAAAGAAAGCCCAAGCGAAATTTCATTCGTACAAATATATTGAAAACAACAAAAACTAAAAATTTGTTTTTGTTTTCAACGTATTTGAACGAATGAAATTTCGCTTTGGTTTTCTTTCGACATCGTTGAACAGGCAGTAACATTTTGTCCATAAAAAGTGAATAAAAATAAGAAATAGTGACTTTTGGGAAAGATTTACAACTTTATAAACAGAACAGGATGGCTGAGGAACGACAGCCAGGGGATGTAGACGAACGGGCATTGGTGCCTACGTAATTACAACGGAACCCTCGGAGGACCCAAGTGAGCTATACCTTCGGGCGGCTGCCGGACCTAACCTAACCTACATATGTTCACAAACGTAGGAAATTCAAAAAGTACAATTAATATGGAAAAAAGTACATTTTGTGTAGCCCATAAAGTAAAGTACCCCTTTTTGACCGCTCCTAACATTTCAGACTAACCTCGGATCAATAGTAAAAATTCTAAATTAAAATTCTAGTTTCTCAAACGTAGAAAATACAAAAAGTACCTTAAAAATGCGAAAAATTATTTTTTCTGCCTCCCAGTATATGTTTAATCTTAACTTTAATCAATAGTCCTTTATTAATAATTGTAGCTTAATAAATGTAGAAGATACAAAGAGTACTATAAATATGGAAAATGTACCTTGTTGGTCAAAAATAATAACATTTTGACTCTCACCTGGAATCAATAGTCATTAATTTAAAATGTCCAACTTCATAAAGGTACAAAATAGAAAAAGTACAATAAAATTTCGCAAAAATGCCTTTTTAGTTGTCCAAATGTTTTCAGTCTCACCTCGGCTCAATAGTTTCTACTTTCAAAATTCTAGCTTAACAAACGCATAAAAAAAAACAAAAAGTACCATAAAAATACGAAAAAGTACCTTTTGGGATCAACAATTTCCAAGGTATATTAACTCCAGGTAGACGCACCGTATATTTTGTTGCTACAAAAAACTTCCTAAAGGTCAAAACAAACACTTGAACAGCTGATAAAAAAGTAGTAAAATGTTTAGTATAAAACGAGATATATAAACGAACAAAATAACGAAAAAAAAAATTTTTTGACCCTTGGATGAGAAATGCATAAATAAAACAATGATCAGCTGTGAACTTTAGTTTACCTGCAGCCTTATTCTGTAACTCGGTAAAGCTCAATCACTGTCGTTAAAATTTAAAAAAAATATATTTAGAGAATATATATTAGGCCGCTTACTTGGAGACTCAGTGTAGAAGAATGACTTGAATAAGCTTCAGAATAAAAAAGCCGCGTTAAATATTGAACAAAAAAAATATCAAAGTGACAAGAACTTTCGCCTAAAAGCCTAAAATCGCATTCAGAGAGATAACCACGAGATTTATATTGCACTGGCATGGCTTTAGATGTGAATGGTTATCGATAATTATATTTACGGTACACTTACCAAAGTACCCGTCACTGATCAGCTGCTTATTAGTTTACAAAAAAAGAGTACACCTTGTTAAGTGTACTCTTATGTTCGTAACTTTGTTATCACTTCGCAGTGATTATTATTGTGACGGCAAACATCTTGGCCTCAGAATATTATACTGTATTGTGATTTTGGTGTTTGTTGATTGTGCTGCAAAAATATATAATAATTGTAAAGAAAACCATTTAATATGTCTGCTCCTAAAAATGAAAACAATGAATGTTCATCAAAAAGTAATATTGTTCAAGACTCCAATATTAAAGAAGATTCAAATATAGCAGAAGCATCTTCCTACAACCCCACACTTGCTGTGAATGAATGTGCTGAAAGCGACGTTCAGTGCCTTAAAGGCGATGCTATAGGTGAAACATTGTATAGTGAACGTTTTGTCTTAAGTACATTACTCAAATTGCAAAAATTAGATAAAGATCTGCAAGAAGATGAGGATGATATTGAAAGAGATTTGTGTAGCCTGTGGGATATGACTCTGGAGGAAGACGTCGTTAAATATTTAATAAGCCATGATGTTTTAGATATTTTTGCCAATATAATTAAGAGTACAGAAGACAAACGTTTAACTGAAATGTTGGTAGGCATAATGGGAAACATGTGCAATGTGCAAAAAACAAGAAATCTTTTATCTGAAAAGAATGAAGTGATCGATGTTTTACTAGATTTAACGTCCTGCATGGACACTTTAATCCTGGAACAGTTAATGCGTCTTTTAGCTGTGGTTTTTGTAAAAATGTCTGAAGACCAAATAGAAAAATGGTATACTATGATATTGAAATCGGATAAATTTGTAGAGAATATATGTTTTATTTTAAACAATGCCACCAATAATTCACTAATTTTACAAACTCTGGAATCCCTTAACGCTATATTAGCAAAATTTTTTGTTCTTAAGCTTTCTTTGGCAACAGAAAATGGCAAAAGCTTAGGGGAAATAAGTAAAAGAAGTTTTGAAGAATTGTTTGTTCAACCTGAGGTTATAGAGTGTACAATAGAAGCTTTTACAACATTGGTAAAAGTGGATATTGACAAGCTGGATGGTTATGAAGCCGCAGAAATACCAGAGAGTATACATAAAGCGAAACAAACCTTTTGTAATATCCACAGCATTTTAACACAATATCAACAATTATCTAGAGATGCATACGAATCTAGCAATAATGATATATTAAAATGTTTTAAAGATATACTAAAGCCCATGGCTGAAGATAATAACATAACAACCTGGCAGCAATATGAGCAAGATGTTTTGGAAACTTTAAATGATGTATTAAGGGTAAACTATAAAATTGTCTAATAAATTTATTAAGAAAAATGTTAAAATATTTTCCTTTATTAGGTTTTACCCCAACCATTGGATTTGGATATATTCAAATATTTACTAAAATTCCTTTACGACGTTGATAAAGAACAAGAAAAACAGTTACAAAAGACTGCTCCTGCTAATGATTTCGATTCTGATGAAGATAATGAAGCAGAAATTGATCATCAAATTTCATACACCTTAATATTAAATACTCTTTACTATTTAGTTTTAAAAGCTGATAAAGAAATTCTTAAACAGAATCTTTTAGTATGTGATCGAAAATATAGTATCAAATTGTTAGAATCTTTTGAACAACCACTCGAAACTGAGTATATGAAAAACTGTTATCAAAAATTAAAAGAGGCTTTGGATGAATAAAACTAGTATAAAGAAGATTATTTATGACTGAAATATGAGTTTTATTCAGTTATTTTATTTATAGAGATATTTCAACCATGGTGTAATTACATAAGGTGATAGCGTAAAGGAGAGCAATTTTTGTCTCTCTTTTTTATGTATGGAGTTTGACAATTTCCGAAGTTGAAATAATTTTTTTAAGTATGTATTTTAACATTCTCCAGAACACAAAAAAATAGTCTGCTGGGCTTGCACCGCCACCTTGTATAAGTGTACCCTGATTTCAACATACTTTTTTAGACAACATAAAATACAAATATGACAAGTAAATTAAATATTATTACCATAAATAAAAAAATCAAGATGAAAGATAAAAGTAAACGCACAAATACTTATTGCAAAATTTAGAAGAAGTGCAAAGTGAATTACGTTTTCAGGACTTCTAAATCAATAGTGCAAAACGATTTATTCTAAATGACTCCCAAAATGCAAAATAATTTTCCATAAATGATGTTCTTCCTAACGAAAGTAAAATCATAACATACATACTAAACAATTATCAGGCATATTCTTTCGGTCAGAAATAAAAGTTAAAATTTGACTTTTATTTGAACTTTAATTTTTGACTTAAAAAATAAAAGTCAAATTTTAACTTTTATTTTTGACTTAAAAAATAAAAGTCAAATTTTAACTTTTATTTTTGACCGAAAAAAATATTGGTAAAAAATAATTATTAAAAAGTGACTTTTTAATAAAAGTCAAAAAAATTAAAGTCTTTTATGTTTATTATTCCTTAGTATAACAGCATCAATATGCTATATTCAAATGTCTGATAGACAAATTATATCCACCTGACTTTTTGATTTGAAATTTTAAAAATAACTGTTATTTTCGGTCCCTGATAATAATTAATGAATACGTTCGCAAAGCTTCTTATGAAATTAATAACTATACAGAAAAACGAATGGATTTCGATGAGGTTTTGATGGAATACGGGAACAGTAAGAAATAAGTACTTCCCTGGCTACGTAGACTGGCTTTTGTTGTGCATTCTGTACCTGCGACACAAATTAGTGTAGAGAGATGCTTTTCAGCCCTCAAACTGATTCTAGTAGAGTTGCGCTACAATTTGTCAGTGGACAATTTGGAAGCTCTAATGATAGTAAAACTAAATTCTAATGTTTAAAATATACTTGATATTGGCTTAAAAAATAAAAAAAATAACTTTTATTTTTGATCGATAAAATAAAAATCAAAAAATAATTTCTATTTTTGCTCAAAAAAAAAACCAAAATTAAATTTTATTTAAGCTCGAAAAAATAAAAATCAAAAATAACTTTTATTTTTGCTCAAAAAAATAAAAATCAAAAAATAACTGTTATTTTTGCTAAAAACAAAAATTAAAAAATTACTTTTATTTTTGCTCGAAAAAATAAAAATCAAAATTTTAAAAAGCAACATATTTTTTTCATAGACTAATGCATAAGGATCAATATGGTATACTTGAATCCGTTATTCGTCATTTACTTCTAAATATATGCTTTTTTTGTTTTAAAATTTCAAAATAATTATTATTTTCGGTCCCTGGCTTAAATTAATCCTACTAATATAATAAATGTGTATGTTTGTATGTTTGGATATTTGTTACTCAATCACGCAAAAACGGCTGAACGGAACTAAATGAAATTCGGCACATGATAGATAACAACCTAGATTAACACATAGGCTACTTTTTATCGCGATAATAACGCGAAGTCGTTGGCAAACACATCCTAAACGGGTTGTTTGTGTTGTAAATATTTTTATTGTTAATACTAAATATACCTTTTATCTTGATAACTACGCAGATATACATATGTATGTTAGTAATTACTTTTTTGGTACTAAATTACGGAAAAACGACCAATAAACATGTCTTTACCTTTAATAGCGCTAAAGTTATTAAAAAGTAAGTTACAAAAATTAACCCTTAGACATTTATTTGTAGATCTTTTAAAATGTGAGTTGTTATATTTAACCAAGTCATTTAACTAAAAACACTATGTACATATTTTAAAATATTTGCTTATTACGACTTATTAGAATTCTGCTTTTCGACCAAATTTAAACGCACCATATCCATCCACGATGATTTACCCATAATCAATGAACTCTTACCGAAAATTTTAAGTTGATTAGGTTGCTCTTGATCTAAAGGCCATTTAAATTTCTGTTTATTATCAGCTAAAGCTAAGGATAAATGCTCTAATGTGTTATCCAATGTAATAGTAGAGTTGTTAGCATCACCAGTTAAACTAACATCGACCAAAGTACTTTTCTCTACATCATCAGAAATGCTAATAATTGCCGATGTTAGATTGTACGTCTCTATAGTACTTTCACCTTGCAATTCGGATAATTGCAAGTTCATTGTACCCTCATTGGCGTAGACTTTTAGGTTGCCATGGACACCAGCTGAAATTTTTATCACAGATTAAATTTTATCAAGCCTTTTTAATTTATTCTTACTCATTTTGAGATCTCCCTTTTGGTGCACAAAAACGGCAGCTTTTTTATGAACATTTTTTAAATCTAAACATCCAGTGTCTGTTTCAAACTTCGATGATTCTACATAACTACAGTTTGTTGTAATATTACCTTGAGTTGTTTTACATGTTATATTGTCTCCTTGAAGTTTATCCATTGTGATATTCTAAAATTCATTTTAAACAGTTTTATTTCATTTATTCAATATATGCAATGCATGCGCCTTGTGGCCAATTAAAAATATATTACAAGTATAATAAAATATTGCTATGAGAATATAAACATTAACTCTTTAAAGATTATTAATATACTAATAAAGTAATTAATACCATCACAGCTCCTTTTACACACAAAATATTCAGAGTAAAGAAAGAATATCCCAATAATTAGCGATTATAACTTGGTAAATTTTAAAAAATAATCAAGAAGTTTTCGCTTAAGTTATTAAAAATATATAAAACTACAATTCTATATTTGTCCGTGCCGAATCTGATAATACCCTTCACTACTATATACATAGGTAGTGATTACAACGTTGTACGTACGTAGCTTAGCATAGAATTCAGATTTAAAGTTATTTTTGCTTTATTACTACAGGGTGGGCCAAAAGAAACGAAGGGGTGTAAACGTTTAATAACTTTTTCGTTTATTAATTTTTTTTTATTTTTTCTTTCAGATTATACCCAGCAAAAAAATCTATGACAAACAAGTAAGAGTGCTATATACGGCCGTGCCGAATCTTATATACCCTTCACAACGTGTAGTCATGCAATAACAGTAGTTTGATCGAATCCCCTATTTATAAGCTTTCAGAAAATATATACTTTATGGGGTCGGAAATGAAAATTGTAGAAATTTCACACGGAATGACAAACCTATATAATAAATATAGCCTTTTTCACTGTGTAAAGGGTATAAAAAGTGACTTTGCAGTGGTTTAACTGTTGACGAAGTGATTAAATTAAAGTGAAAACACTAATGATTTTAACATAAGCATGTCATTGGAGATCATGTGTTAACACGAATATATTAATGAACTACACTCGATATATGTAGATCTCATGCATATTTGGTGAAAAGCATCGGATATTTCATGAGTTAAATTTATTTGTTTACATGAATTCTTTAAGATATTTTGCATGATGGTGCATTCAATTTTAAGCACATCATTTATGACAAACTATTTTGCGGTTAGGAAATCATTTAGAATTAATGCTTTTACACAATTGATTTAGAAGTCTTGTATATGTAATTCGCTTTGCACTACTTCCAATTTTTTTGCTGGGTATAGACAACACTTGGAGAATTTATAATGGAGAGGTTCACAACTGAACAGAGAACCAGAACAATAGAATTTTATTATTTAAACCAGAGATCAATTATTTTAACGCAAAGAGCATATCGTCGACATTTTAACGTCAGAATTTCGCCCTCTGAAGCAATCATTTGTTGCTTAGTTGATCGTCATCACCAACATGGCAGCGTAACAGATTTGCCTCGAACCGTTAGACCACGTTTAAGTCGCACTGCGGAAAATATTGAACGAGTACAGCAAAGTGTTAACGAAGCACCAGAAACATCTGCCAGAAGACGTTCTGCTCAGCTAGGAATGTCTCGTACAGTTACACCCATATAAGGTGCAATTGGTTCAAGAATTAAAGCCCGCAGAACATCGGCAACGTCTAAATTTTGCAGTTACATTTCAAGAGTTGGCCAGAAATGAAATCAACTTTATTAAAAATTTGATTATGAGTGGTGAAGCTCATTTTCATTTGAATGGCTTTGTTAATAACAGAACTGTAGGTTCTGGGGTTCTCAAAATCCAAGAGCCATTCATCAACGCCAATAGCACCCCATCAGGTGTACAGTATGGTGTGTGATCACATCTGAAAATGTCATTGGACCTTACTTCTTCGAGAATGAAGATGGAAGTGCTGTAACCGTAAATGGAGAGCGGTATCGGTTTATGATAGAAAATTTTTTACGCACTGCTCTTGAAAACAGACCTGATGTGTGGTTTCAGCAGGACGGAGCCACTGCCCATACTGCCCGAGACACAATGGCACTTTTAAGTCAAATTTTTGGAGGGCGAATAATTTCCAGAAATTCGGAAATTATTTGGCCAGCGCGGTCGCCAGATTTGACAGCACCCGACTATTTTCTTTGGGTTATTTGAAGGAGCGAGTGTATGTGAACAAGCCAGAGACAATCCTTGAACTCAAGGCAAACATTGTTGCAGAAATTCGAACGCTACAGCCACAAGTTTTGAAAGATGTTATGGAAAATGCTCTAAAGAGAGCCCATCAGTGCGAAGCTGAAAACGGAGGTCATTTAAGAGACATAATTTTTCATACTTAGTGTAAAAAAGTTTCCCTTTTGTATATTATATAATCTGAAAGAAAAAATAAAAAAAAATTAATAAACGAAAAAGTTATTAAACTTTTACACCCCTTGGTTTCTTTTGGCCCACCCTGTATATGTTACCTATATATCCGTCATTTTATTTTAGACGCCATGCTTGATTTATACTTTTCCATATTTTACTGTATTCTACAGATCAAGCCCTTTCGTTTGATTCCAATATAGAGAGGGTTAAAGTGGGTACATTTTTAATTACTAGATTTGATCCATATATAAATTTATTTATTTTACGTTATTTTGTAGTTGCAGCCATTTCGAATATAAATTTTTTTATAGTGAACATACATATATATTTTGCTATGCAATAAAAAAAATTTCAGAAATTTTCACATAACCGATAACGCCGGGGCAGCGACGACATGTACATACATATATATGTATGTAGGTATATCTTTATCTTATATTTATTGGCAAATTGAATTCTTGCAAGGTGCAACGTAAATGACTAACTGATTCATTATCCTTCAGCCCAAACCCCTAATAAATTATTTAATAAATAAAGAAAAATTATTAACCATTAAAAAAAAGTAGGAACTGCTCTAGCGAAGAATATATGTACTGCCTATACGTTGAAAACAAAAACAAATTTTTAGTTTTTGTTGTTGTTTTCAATATATTTGTACGAATGAAATTTCGCTTGGGTTTTCTTTCGACATCGTTGATTTTAATGTGAATCATTTTTATTTTGGCTTAAGTTCATTTATTCTATTATTTAATTTTTTTAGGAATATTATTTTTATACCCTTCATACAGTGAAAAAGGCTATATATGTATAGGTTTGTCATTCCGTGTGAAATTTCTACAATTTTCATTTCCGACCCCATAAAGTATATATTTTCTGAAAGCTTATGAATAGAGGAGTCGATTAAGCTCTGTCAGTCTATATGTTGAAATCAACTTTTTGAAGCCCCCGACATCGCTTGGACCCGGGTGAGGTATTAAAATATCAGAAATATTTGGGAGTATATCGCACGACCACCTCGATTTTTTTTACAAAAACAACATTAGAGAAAACGTGGCATCGAATCCCAGTTGAGCCAAAAATTTTTTTTTTTATTTTTTTTAAATTTTTTTTTTAATTTTTTTTTATTTTTTATTTAATATATTGTTTATATTTTTATTATTTTTTAAATTTTTTTTTTATTTTTTTTTTCTTTATATATATGTATTTTAATTATTTTTTTTTTAATTTTTTTAAAAGTATTTTTTTTATTTTTTTTTAACATACATAGGTAAATTTATAATTTTACAATGGGATGTTTTTATATATGTATGTTTTTTATATGTATGCACGTATTTCATATGGGATGAATAGTGATACAAAGTACTGTTATTGCATGACTACACGTTGTGAAGGGTATATAAGATTCGGCACGGCCGAATATAGCGCTCTTACTTGTTTTTAAATTATTTCCGATATTAGCCGAGTGGAATGCATTTTCGAAAACAGCTAAGATTTCAACATCAGCACTCTTTATAGGTATACATACATACTACTATGTAATTTAAAATTATTTGAATTATAAAACAAAAAAAAAGGGAATAAATCTATATATGTATATAAAATTCACGTGTCACAGTGTTTGTCACCAAACTCCTCCGAAACGGCTGAACCGATTTCAATGAAATTTTGCATACACATTCTATAGGTCTGAGAATAGGTATATAACAAATTTTTATAAACCGATCGGACTCAAACTTTGGCAAGTTGTTGTACTCATACCAGGGAGTGTTTATGGGTGGCAAAAAGTGGTCGGGGCCACGCCCATAAAAAATTAGTTATCATTTTTAGCTACTTGCACTTGACCGATTTTTCTGAAACTTTGCACACATATTTAGCTGTCATGACTTTTATAATTTCGTGATAAGAAAAGTAGGCGGGGCCATGCCCCGCCTACTTTTTTTATGGGCAGTGCAACGCCCATAAAAAAGTTATAATTTTGAGGTACTTACACACTGGACTGATTATTCTGAAACTTTGCACACATATTTAGCTGTCACGATTATGTAATTTCGTGATTAGAAAAATGGGCAGTGCCACGCCCATTAAAAAAGTTATAATTTTTAGCTATTTGCACTTGATATTCAATTTAAATTCAGAATGCATTTTTATTAATTAAGGGGCGTAGCAACGCGCGCCGGGCTTTTCTAGTAATATATAAAAATGATTCACAGAAAAATTATTTTTTTTTAATTACCTACCTGGGTACAAATTTAAATAAAATTTGGAAATAGACTCACTCCATTACTTTGTACCTCCACCTTCGTATTTTTCCCCAGCAGTAAGCCTTGACAGTGGATATCTCCATCGGTGCTCAACAGCTCAATATATTCTGCACGAACGTTTTCTGTACTTATGAATTTCGCCTTTATTTTTAACTCATCGCCAAATGTATTTTTCACTAAAACAGCATGTCTTGAGTTGATGTTGAGAGATGCCTTTACTGGCACTGCTAGCTCACAATGAAAATCAGAAGTTTCAGTTAATTTTTTCAATACAACTTCGACGTTTCGTTCGTCATCGCTAATTTTTAACTGAATGGAAGAGGTACAATTTTTTACAGGACCACCACGCAGTTCAGCTATTAGAGCGTCACCATTGGGATATCTATGAGGATCAGCTGAAACAACTTTTAAGTAAATGTCAGAATCAATTTTAATGCAGGCGTGTGGGTTAATGTATCGTAAAGTTTCCTGGTGTACTTGTTTCATGTTGGCAATAGTAGTGCCAACTGGCTTCCCGACATAAAATCGGATAGTGGATCGTAGATTTTGCGAAAATAGCGCCAAACCACGCAAAATTTGCATGACTTTACAATTAAGCTAAAGTAGTTTTTTCAATTAATTAAATACTTTTTAAATAAATAAACAAAACTATTTTATTTTTCTATTTGAAATTTAAATGCAACAACTGCACCAAATAAGTAAACAGCTGTTATCACACATATAACGGGTCTCTCAAAAAAGGCGATTCATACATTTGAAATCTCTTATTTATATTAAGTCTATAGCTTTAAACACATAGACGCCAGCAGACTTCACAACTTCATGGCTTCAAATGCTGCCAACTTCAAATGCTGCTCTGAAGTCAGCTTCATAATTATTTTGAAGACAGCAACAACATAATAATCAGCTGATGTGCATTTTAGCAATACAAATTTCAGGGATGCCGCATATATATTTTATTATGAATAAAATTAAAGTTATTGATAAAAAAAATGTAATTATATCACGAAAAACTATAAAAACACATACATTTGTTTCTTTATTGTATTTTTGTAATGTTCTTTTATGTTTAATATCAAAAATAAGTTATTGTTATTTTTTTTTCCAATTTAAAATGCTGTTGTGCAGTCGTGCTGCTGTGCTGCCGTCAAAATAATCGTTTTCATTTAAACACATGGATTTTATTTTTGACATATTGCTGCTTGCTGTCTGCTGTCGTCTATGTGTTTAGAGCATATTTCTCGCAACAGCTTACGCTCATATTATACAACCGAATTTAATAAATATACCATTAGAAATTTGGTTTGTTTTGTAGATGTGCAGAATCCAGATCCTATTAATAGTAGGCGATATTGAATTCGCCTTGATCATTTTTTTTACATGTAGTTTTTACATTTATTTTGTTACATGCATGTAATTTGCTTATGTGTCAAAGCAATTTTAAATGCTTATAACTCCTAAAACACTACTATTAATAGGATCTTTTTCCATTTTTATTTTGAAGAATATTCAAAAAAATCGACGTTTAAAATGCCCGCAACCAGGGTACACTTATACAGGTGGCGGTGGTAGTCCAGCTGATTATTTTTGTTGTGTGCCAAAATTTGTCAAACTTCATATATACAAAGAGCTTTCAGTGCCAAGAATTGTCAAACTCCATACATAAAAATAAAGAGACAAAAATAATTTCTCTTTACGCCATCACCTACTCGGTACACCATGCCTGCAACAGCTCATGTTTGCTTTACATTTTACTTTTCATCAAAATGAGCCAAATGAGTGTAAAATTAAAAATTTATTATGTAATTTTATTTTTATTCAATTCTTTATTTTATTTTTCAGAACATTGATTTTGCAATATTTTGTTATTGTCCCAAGGAAAGGCTTTTTTATATTACTTTGAATTTAATAAATAATTAAATAAAAAATAATTGGAAAAAATCCCGAAGAACACAAAGCATGTCTTTTTTTAGACCCTGCTTTCAGCTCATCGAAAACTTAAAAAAGGTTTGGTAGGTAAACATGTTTAATAGTCATCATCAAGGCATTTTAATTCATTAGGTAATTGCAGTTCGGAGAGAATTTTTTTGTTTATATTTTTTATATTTTTTTGACATTTGAAATAAATGAGAGAGGAGAGAAATTTGTTTTTTATCTAGAGACTTTGACAGCTGAAATTTAAAATAAGTGAAGAAAAAAATAATCAGCTGACGAAACAAGACTTTTTATTTCTTTTTCAAATATGTCAAAGTATTGTATTTGTTTAAATAAAAATATGCAGGAAACATAACAATTTTATTTATTAAAAGTGACATCAGGGCATACGTATAGAGTAAAGGTTATAATACACGGCATATTTTTTACATCTGACTTAAAAATTTGTGAGACATATGTAAATCTACATGCCTGTCAAAATTGCACTTTTACACTGACTGCTATGCAGCAGCAGAGATTTCTAAAATTTCGGCTGATATCACATGCTTTGACAGAAGAAAATAGTGCGCGCTCTAATTAAATTTTTGTCAGAAGTCTCAACACATGTTTTTTTACAGAAGTAATGTTTTAAAGGTAACACACGACATGTTTGTATTAGCAGTCGAGAATTTGACAAGTCAGATGTAAAAAATATGCCGTGTATTAGCTCCTTCACTACCGTATTCATAAAAAACAGATATTCGAGATTTTGATATTTATTTTTTATACTATTGCATTACTTTTTTGTGTTGAGGTGTATTTGTGTGAAAAGTTTAGGGATCACGGAAAAACTCAAGGTATTTCTACTTGTGGCGAACGATATGCACATTGTCTGGTGTAAGCATAGCTAATATTTAAGCCGCCTTTGTTTTGTAAAGGTAAACGCCGTACTAAAAACACATATTCAACGGCGTGAACAATTTTGTACCGACTCGTTTCAATTAGGTAGCATCAAATACTAAATATCCCACGATTTTTATAAATAAAAGTTAAAGTTTACACGCCATGTCCTTTGATACTATACCAAAAGATTTACGTGGTTTAAGAGCCTGCTTAGTATGTTCCCTTATAAAAGTAAGTAACTTTAACAATATATGCAGTATTTGAATATCATTGTACAATGGTTATTTATCAGTCGTTGCCAGGGGTTTCAAACGTTCTTTCAGAGCAAAACAACAAATAAAACTATTGTATCTTCATGTATATACTTCGATATTAACAGAATTCTTAAATTTTATTAATTTCAAAGTGTTAATGGTCTTCACCGGGTATTTAATTAGTTGGGTGTATTTGGTACTCATAGAATCCCAGCAAAAAAATCTGACAAAAAAGTGAATTTGCAGTGGTTTAACTGGTGACGAAGTAATTAAATTTAGGTGAAAACACTAATGATTTTAACATTAGCGTGTTATTGGAGATGTGTTTACACGAATATATTAATGAACTACACTCGATATATGTAGATCTCATGCATATTTGGTGATATTAACAGAATTCTTAAATTTTATTAATTTCAAAGTGTTAATGGTCTTCACCGGGTTATTAATTAGTTGGGTGTATTTGGTACTCATAGAATCCCAGCAAAAAAATCTGACAAAAAAGTGAATTTGCAGTGGTTTAACTAGTGACGAAGTGATTAAATTTAGGTGAAAACACTAATGATTTTAACATTAGCGTGTTATTGGAGATGTGTTTACACGAATATATTAATGAACTACACTCGATATATGTAGATCTCATGCATATTTGGTGAAAAGCATCGGATGTTACATGAGTTGATTTGGTTTACATGAATTAAGATATTTTGCATTATATTGAATTCAATTTTAAGCACATCATTTATGAAAAATTTTTTCGCATTTAGGAAGTTATTTAATATGAATGCTTTTACAAAATTGATTTAGAGGTGTTGAAAATGTAATTCGTTTTGCACTACTTCCGTTTTTTTCCTGGGATCAAGCGTTAATCTCACTCAGACAGGTTAAATTCAAATAAAGCAAAAAGTAACATTACGATTAAAGCCAACGCATATATTCAATTTAACTTGTAGACGCAAACCGGGTAGTTATACAAACAGTACATTAAAACTTCCAGCGTGAGAAAAGTTTTCGAAGACAAAAAGCCAATTACAAATTAATTCCTCTTAATAATTAATGAAAACTAAATTTTCACTGCTTATTAAATATGTTTCTTTTTTTCAGTCCTTTGACCAATTTGAGTACGATGGTTGCGACAATTGTGATGAATTTTTACGAATGAAAAACAACAAGGACAATGTGTATGACCATACCAGCAATAATTTTGATGGCATAATTGCCTTAATGAGCCCTGAGGATTCATGGGTGGCCAAATGGCAAAGAATAGGTTAGTTTTGTTTTTTTGCTTGTTTTCTATTAAGTTAAATTTTATTTTTAGGACGTTTTACTAGAGGCATCTATGCTATATCCGTATCCGGTAATTTGCCCCAGGCTACTTTAAGAGAAATGAAAAGTCGTGGCATTCCCTATAGGCCAAGAGATACCAGCCAACGTTAAATATAGCATATATCTACCTAGTAATAAAATAATTAGGTAAGTTTTACATTAGGTAATTTTTAAATAATTTAATTATTTAAAGTAATATAAAGCCTCTTTGGCCAATAATATTAACTAAAAAAAAAATTAAAATTAGCTACTGAAAAGTTGTAATTATTTATTATTAAAACTATAGGTCGTCGATTTTGAAAAAAATACTGTTAAACAATTTTTAAACAAATAAAGTTATGTATTTTGTATAAATTATAAAAAAAGTAGAAAAAAATTCAGGGTTATTTTGCAAATTTTAAACCAACAAAAATCATAATGAAACAGAAATGCTACAAGAAAAAGAAGTACACAAACATAATCGTTGTTACACGGACTACATCTGCTAGCACTAATTTTTATTTTTTCCAAGTTTTATTAAAAAAAATTAATAATAATTATTTTCTGTGCTTTATTTTTGCTCGAGAAAAACCGTTTCTTTTCAAGTTTTTTTTTTGTGTTTAAAATAAAAGTTATTTTTCACGTTTTATTTTTTGTTAAAAAATAATTATTTTTCAGTTTTTTACTTTTTGCTTAAAAATTAATGATTAGTTATTAAATTTTATTTTTTGTTTTAAAAAAAATATGTATCCGTATTTAGATTGGCGCAAGTTTTGCATAGCATGACAGAGGCACAAGTTACTGTAGAAAGAGCATTTTCCGCCCTAAAACTAATACTGACTGATTTAAGGTCAAATTTATCCCCAGACTATGTGCATAAACTCCTTTTTGTGATGGTTAATTAATTTTTATTTTCTAAGCAAAAAATTAAACTTAATAAGTAATCAATTATTTTTAAGCAAAAAGTAAACAATTTAAAATAACTATTACTTTCCAAACAGAAAGTAAAAATTGAAAAATAATTATTATTATTTACCAAGCAAAAAAAAACAAATTTAAACATTATCATTAAAAAGCTAGTTTTTTAATAAAAAATATAACCGTTAGGTCCCTGACAAAATCTCTAAAAGAAAGTTACAAACATAAATAAAACAAGTAAGAGCGCTATATTCGGCCGTGCCGAATCGTATATACCCTTCACAACATGTAGTCATGAAATAACAGTAGTTTGTGTCACCAATCATCCCATATGAAATACGTACATACATATATAAAAACATCCCATTGTAAAATTATAAATTCACGTATGTATGTTAAAAAAACGAAAAAAAAAATTAAAAAAAAATTTTTAAAAAAAATTTTTAAAAAAATAAAAAAAAAATTTAAAAAAAAATTAAAAAAAAAAATATTATATATAATTATAATTATTATATAAAAAACAAAAAAAATAAAAAAAAAAATTAAAAAAAAAAAATTAAAAAAAAAATAATAAAAATATAAATAATATATTAAATAATAAAAAAAAAAAAATAAAAAAAAAATTTAAAAAAAATTTTTAAAAAAATTAAAAAAAAATTTTTTTTTGGCTCAGCTGGGGTTCGATGCCACGTTTTCTCTAACCAGTATACACGTTTGTATGTATGTATGTTGTTGTTGTAATGTTGTTTTTGTGAAAAAAAAATCGAGGTGGTCGTGGGTTTTTGCTCATATCTCAGTTGTTTATGTACCGATGTTTCTGATTTTCAATACCGATCTACTCCCGAATATTTCTGATATTTTAATACCTTACCCGGGTCCAACCTATGTCGGGGGGCTTCAAAAAGTTGATTTCAACATACACACGGACAGACGGTCAGATGGACAGACTGACAGGGCTTAATCGACTCCCCTATTCATAAGCTTTCAGAAAATATATACTTTATGGGGTCGGAAATGAAAATTGTAGAAATTTCACACGGAATGACAAACCTATATATACCCTTTTTCACTGTGTGAAGGGTATAATTAATAGAAAATATTGTCGAAATAAAGATTAAGTTAGAATTTATACTAAGATGTAGTTTATTTAAAGTCAATTTATTGTTTGTTTTACTGATAAACGTGAAAATAACGTCGCTTATTTAGTGCGAATTCTCATCTTTGTATTGTCAAGATTAACGAAATTAACGTTGAATTTCCTCTTAAATACTATTTTATAGTTCTTTTAAATACCATTAGAAAAAATCTGCAGCAAATTAATCCTTACATAAATCGTACGAACAATGCTGCCAATTAAAGTTCCTTTTTTTTTAAAAAAGTACATTAAAAATTATACATAAAAGCCAGAATAAATAAGAAAATTTAGTAAAAAATAATAAAGTTGTAGACTATTCGAAGCCCTTCGTTTCTTCTGTGCTGTTTTGTATGTATATTGTAGCAAGTTTATGAAAAATATTATGGCAAGACGAGAGAACAATTTTTAAATTTAAAACATTTTATTTTGAAAAATACAGCTTATTAGGTTAAATTAAATTAATTAAAAACAAAAATACAATAAACATGAATTTCAAAATAAAAATTTTACAGAAATTTTATTTTTTAAACAAATTACATATTTCCGTATGTGTGATGTGATAAAAAACACATTATATATATTAAATTACCTAAACAATTTATTTTTTTACTTACAAGATTATAAACAGGAATCAAATAAAAAATGTTACAGGTTGTTAACTTAACTCTTTTATTTCAGGTTTAAAAAATACACTGGAAAAATTTCTTACTTTAACTGGACATACATACACTCTACATAAATTTTGGCTTCAGAAAAAAAAAACTTAAAATATTTTATTTTTAATAATAAAAATACTACAATTATTAAGTTATGTATGTGTATATATTTTTAGCTATAGAAATGTTTAAAAAAAATTTTTATTAAAAAATAAAAAAAACAAGTACAAGATATGCAAAAAGTACACAAAAAAAAAAAATCTTTAGTTTATTTAAAAAGTAGCTAACTACAAACGTTCCATATGCAAACCCTGACCACCCGCTGTTGTAGCAAAAACACCAAAACCGGCAGCCTCCAATTCCTCTTTTAGTTTCCAATACACCTCATTACTTGTATAGTTTTCAGGTAATAAAACAATTACATAGCCACCGGCACCAGCGCCAGTTAATTTACTAAAAAATCCTCTCTTGAATGCAATCGAAAAAATTTGTTCCAATTTGGGATGAGTAACACCAATGGCCTTCATTAGATCATTGTTTATTTGGAATAGACGTTCAAGTTTTTCAAACTTCTCGCTGTCATCTTGACCATTGCCAAAGTTTTCGTAAAGGGGAATGGCTTCGTTGACCAAAGATTCACAGGCATTCCAAATCGAATTGATAACTTCAGGAAATTGTTCCCAGAGATGGCGTACTTTGGCCACAATATCGGCAGTAGATCGTTTAACTTTACTATCTACTAGAAGAATGTTTAAGGGTTTCTGTATTTTGAGTGCCTGAAAGCCTTGTCCTTTAACGAAACGCAACATTCCCCCATAAGTGCAGACTGTGTTGTCTACCCCGGAAGGTGTACCGTGCATTACACGTTCCGATTCAAAGGCCCAGTTAGAAATGAGAGCTTGATTTTCTGGTTCATTATAAGTATCCAAATCAAAATGATGGGCGTAAAGCAGAAAAGCCGCTGCTAAAGCGGCTCCATATGAAGCTGAACTGCCCAGACCTGCTCCTATATTCAATTCGGTGTCTATGTAAACTGAAAATGACTGCGTTAATTCTAATTCTTGTTTAGGTGACGATAAAATGGCTCCAGCCAGAAGATAGTAAATCGATAAAAACGCTTTTTGAGTTTGTTGTTTTTTCGGGGAACCCTGCTCCAATAATTCTTCATGTTGCCTATTCAACTCAGTGCGCACTTCTTCCAGTAATTGGGCGCCACTTTCAAATGTTTCCTGGGGAAATTTTGAACGGCAATCTTTGAGAAACTTATTGAATATATCAACTTGAATTTCGAAATTTGTATTTAAAGCCTCCAAGTGTATGGTTACAATTCGTTTGCCATTTTCTGCAGAAGTAAATTTTAATGTTGTGCCCAAACCAACTACAGCGGCGAGTGCTGGTTTGTGATAAACCACTGCGTGTTCACCATGTAAAATTATCTTTCCTGGTGATTTAACTTTAAATTTTAACATTATGTAATTACGTATTGAAAATTAAGTCAAATTTTATTTGGATATTGAGAGATATGTTTGTATGTATTTATTCTCTCTGGGATTAAAGTTTGTAATAAAAGAAAAATGTTTTCGTTGTATAGAGTGTACACTGAGGTTAAAGTGTTTTTTTATGCGTTACAGTCTGAAAAAAATTTGTTTATTCTTTTGTTTGTATTTATCCGCTTAAAAAATTCACAATTTTGTTTATTACAGTTTAAAGCTACACTTAACACTGTGCAAGTAATTTTGTTTGAGCTGTTAGTTTGTTTGAATTTTTTATTTCAAAAACTTTCACTTTCTTTGCAATGCTGTTGGTTGATTTTTCGTTTGTTAATTAAAAAATAAAAAAAGATATACCTATATTACTGCTACATATTGCACAGTGGGTTGTAGAATAATTAACTTTTAGATATTTATGCACGTATGAAAATATATACATGTACAAATAAATTAAATATTATTCATATGTATATATATGTAAGTATTTATTAATAATGTTTACATTCTTACATACAGTAAGATCAATGGATGAACCTATTAAAATGATGTACAAACGAAAAATTTGTTATCTTTTTTTAAATAAAAAAGTTTTCAAAACGAGTGAACAGCGGAATATGAGAAACTAATTCACAAATTTTTAAATATTTGAAATCATTCAACATGTCGTATTGTAAAATTTTTTTATGTACATAAGTAGAAAATATGTGTGTACATAGTTAAACAATCAGATTAAAACACTTTTTTTTGTAAATTATGATGCATACTTTTTTCCTTTTATAACAATTTCGGGTATTTATGATTTAAAACATTTCTATAAAAAATATTTTGAGGAGTTTCACCTATAGATTTTTTCGCTTGTACGGACATACCATGACAAATGCAGAAACTGTATAGGTACTTTTGAATATTTAAAATTGTAAATTAAATGTTTGCACACTATTTTTGCAGTTAGATCAATCAACTGAATGCTTATCTAATAGCAAAAGGAAAGTTTCGATTTATAAACAGAGATTTAATTTTTTAAATAGGTATTCGTTTTATTTTATTGACAATGAATATGCATATACATAAGGGAACAATCTAGTTTACCAACGCACCTCCAAATTGAAAAATTGCATAAAACGATAGGAAATTGAAAAATAGTAAGATAGCTTAAAGTGATAACATTGGCGAAAACACTTAGTTTTCGAGTTATTGACTTCTAAAGTTTTCATATAAGTACATACATATGTAGGTATACGATATTTTTAACAACATAAATTTCTAAACATTTATGGGTATCATTTAAAAGCTTTTGAATAGATCTTTCAGAATATAAACCTATATAAAAAATGTTACCTTTAAGTTTTTACAGTTTATTTAAAAAAATTTAATTAATAAACAAACAGCGGCTTTGCCAACTAAAGTTTCTCCGCATAGCTGGCCTTTGGATGGACCTAAGGATTTTCTCCTCTATGACTAACAGCGGCTTCGCCAACTACAGTTTCCCTGCATAGCCGGCCTTCGTCCGTGGCTTAACGATATTCTCCTCTATGGTATAGCAAACAGTGGCTTCGCTAACTAAACTTTCTCTGCATAGCCGGGCTTTGTACGGGCTTAAGGATTTTCTCCTCTGTGGTATAACAAACGGCGACCGAAGTATTTTTTTTTAATCTTGAGGTGCGTTGGTAAACTAGATTTAAGCCAATATGTACCCTTATCTTGGTACGAAATTCGAAAAATACAAATATGTATTGCTTACTGCCCACTGTGCAAGCGCTGTATTATGGGGTCTGTATTTTGTTTTGCTTTTTATTAAAATGTTAGATTAAAGCACAAAGAAACACACACTAGTACTTAATTTTTCCCACTTTACATTTAAACGAAAAAAGTCAACCAACTAAATTTTTATTATTTTACACTATATTTTTATGTAGTTTATTTCTTTACTTTTAAGTTACTGTGGCTTCTGCAGTTTCTCCCACTCTTCTGAAGTATAAGTTTTCTGTGAGAAGGCGTGTATTTCTTTTAGCTCTTCAGCTAAAATTGTATTAACCAAACGATGTTTTTGCAGTAATGTCTTAGCCTTAAACTGGTCAGACACGATTATCACACTAAACTTGCCACCACAACCATCTGATTCATCTATGGCTTTAACATATTTAGCATCAAGTTGTTCGGTTAGTTTGTCTTCTAGATACTTTGTTGTATATTTGCTCATTTTTTCTTTGTTTCTTAAAACAATTGTGCTGTTATGACTTGTTATTTCTACGTTTTCTGATTGTTAACGGATATTTATTCAAATTAAAAGAATTTTATTATTAACAATAATTGTCTAATATCTTGTTACAATTGCGGAGGCTTTTTGTATACTTAACCTGACTTTCCGGTTTTTCTTCAGTGTTTTTATTTTTTAAATTCTGTTTATAAGAACTTAGTGCAAAAACAAAACGAGACGCTTAAATTACACTCGTTTAAATGTCAAATTTTGAACCAGTGCTGCAAAATGATTTAAATAAAGAAAACTATTTTAAAAACATTATTTATTTATTTCATTAAAACAAAATATTAAAAATTAAAATTCAAAGCTTTAGTATTCTTTACTTTCTGTTGTCGTTTTGTGACGTGGCATTTTCTTGTTAATTTTTGCTGTACCTTGGTTGCGGACAAATCACAGAATTCAACGCATGGTGTAATTACATATGACCATAGCGTAGAGTATTTTTTATATATGGAGTTTTCACCTGTGGTGCACAAGGGTATATAGCTTTGTCATTCCGTTTGTAATTTCTACAATTTTCATTTCCGACCCCATAAACTATATATTATCTGAAAGCTTATGAATAGAGGAGTCGATTAAGCCCTGACCGTCTGTCCGTGTGTTGGTTGAAATCAACTTTTAGAAGCAACTACATGTTCCTCAGATCTGTATATGGTATCAATCTCTTGGAAATATCCAGGAATGAATCGCTATTGAAATTCAGCAAAATCGCCCCATAACTTTCTGAGATATGAGCAAAAAACCACGACCACCTCGTTTTTTTTCACAATTACAACAACAACATACATATATAAATACATGTGAAAAACATACCAAACAAAAAAAAATTACAAAAAAAAAAAAATATTAAAAATAAGAAAAAAATAATAAAAAAAACTAAAAAAAAAAAATTAAAAAAAAATTTAAAAAAAAATTTTAAAAAAAAATTTTAAAAAAATTTTTTAAAAATTTTTCTAAAAAAATTTTTTAAAAAAATATAAAAAAAATAATAAAATATAAATAATATATTAAATAAAATAAAATAAAATTTTTTTGGCTCAGCTGGGATTCGATGCCACATTTATTCTAACGTGTACGTATGCACGTATTTTATATGGGATGAATGGTGATACAAACAGTTGTTATTGCATGACTACACGTTGTGAAGGGTATATAAGATTCGGCACGGCCGAATATAGCACTGTTACTTGTTTATATATAGAGTTTGACAACCGTTGGCACACAACAAAAGAGTTAGCTGAGCTGGCACCGTTTCATGTAGTGTCCCTTCTATCAAAAGTGATCAAAAGGTAAACTCCATATAAAAAAAACTTTGAATGAGGCTCTACCATGGTGTAATTGAATAAGGTGATAACCAAGGTATATTAACTCCAGGTAGACGTATCGTGTATTTTGTTGCTACGAAGAACCTCCTAAATGTCAAAACAAACTTAAACAGCTATGTAAACGAATAAAAAAAGGTAAACAAATTTTGACATTTGGGAAGAGTAATGCATAAAGAAATCAGTGATCAGCTGTGGACATAAGTCTACCTTTTTTTATTTTATATATAGAGTTTGACAATTCTTGGCACTGGTATCTCTTTTTTATACCCTTCACACAGTGAAAAAGGGTATATATAGGTTTGTCATTCCGTGTGAAATTTCTACAATTTTCATTTCCGACCCCATAAAGTATATATTTTCTAAAAGCTTATGAATAGGGGAGTCGATTAAGCCCTGTCAGTCTGTCCGTCTGTCCGTCTGTCCGTCTGTCCGTCTGTCCGTCTGTCCGTCTGACCGTCTGTCCGTGTGTATGTTGAAATCAACTTTTTGAAGCCCCCCGACATAGGTTGGACCCGGGTAAGGTATTAAAATATCAGAAATATTCGGGAGTAGATCGGTATTGAAAATCAGAAACATCGGTACATAAACAAATGAGATATGAGCAAAAACCCACGACCACCTCGATTTTTTTTTCACAAAAACAACATTACAACAACAACATACATACATACAACGTGTATACTGGTTAGAGAAAACGTGGCATCGAATCCCAGCTGAGCCAAAAAAAAAATTTTTTTTAATTTTCTTAAAATTTTTTTTTAATTTTTTTTTTATTTTTTTTTTATTTTTTATTTAATATATTATTTATATTTTTATTAATATTTTTTTTAAATTTTTTTTTATTTTTTTTTTTGTTTTACATATGTATATTATATATATAATAATTTTTTTTAAAAATTTTTTTTTTTTAAATTTTTTAAAAAAAATTTTTTTTTTCGTTTTTTTAACATACATACGTGTACGTTTTTCATATGGGATGAATGGTGATACAAGCAACTGTTATTGCATGACTACACGTTGTGAAGGGTATATAAGATTCGGCATGGCCGAATATAGCACTCTTACTTGTTATATATGGAGTTTGACAAACATTGGGGCACAAAAAAATGATCAGCTGGGCTGGCACCGCCACCTTGAAAAGTGTACCCTGGATTCTACATTGGAAAGGGACAACGAATTTAGTAAAAACGCCTGTCATACTGTGCCACAAACTAATAGTATATATATATATATATAATATAGTTTGTGCTCTGTGCCCATACACAACTCCATAATAATTGTGATATCAAGTAATTGTGCAATTAAGCACACAATAGACAAGCATGTTGGTACAAAATTCATTTTTACCCAAAAATTGTGTAGAAAAGTTTGTATCGAATAACGAAAAAATTTATTCTGCAGTTATTGCTATTATCCTAAAACGAATAAGCAAAAAAAACGTTTTTGGATGAAGAAATGGCTATGAATTGGCATACATATTTAAAATGTATTTTTTAATGTTTATACCTTGACGATTTAACTTTACAACACACGACTAAATCATGCAGGAACAATCAAAAAAATATCAAACTATTTTTGATAAAGCACCACCAGTTGGTACAATCTCACCACAACCTCATACACGGTCAATCAACTGGCACAATCACTTGATTGCACAATTATTATAGTGTTGTGTATGGGCCCTATTATTTATAATATACTACCGTAAGACTGCCATACATAGTCTCAAAAAGTATTCCAGAAAAATCTGCAAAAAAATTAGATATTTGATGACTTTTTTTCACATTTTACTCAGGTAAATGTGAAAAAGTAAACAGTCTTTTGAAACACATAGATACAAAGCGACAGTATCACAGTAAAGCGAACTAGACACACACACAACGTTGTAGTAGCTCCATTCTTAATTCTCGTTATGTGAAACACAAAGTTTTTGTATGCAAATATTTTTTTTTTTAACAGAACGAGAATTGACCTCTGCGCCTTTCAGATACTTTAGTTTTTGTTTGTAAAATATTAAAAACTCTAAAATTTTCTTAAATGTATCGAACGAATGAATAACGCTGTTGTCATGCGGTGATTATTCACATTCGTTCTGTTTAATATGCTGTTAAACGAAATAATCATTATTTTTAAGACTAATTAACATACATATATTTGAACTAATTTATTTAAATATGGATTTATGTACCTAGGTTTTTTTTTATATTTTGGTTTATTTAATGCGGCAATTTTGTAGCAGAAATATGCAAAATTTAATACTTAATCCTCGACCATATTATGAAAAAAAATTGTTGCAAAAAAAGTTGTAAAAAAACTGATGTTTCATATTATGGACAAGGGCGGGGAATATAAAAACTTTTTAAAACTATAGCACACATACAAACTTAAAAAAAAATGAAAAGACCTATTAGAGTTTAAAAGTTAATAGATACAAAATGTCTTAGAAAATATTGAATTTTAAGCTATAAAACAAAAGTCATAGACCAGGTAAACAATAAAAATCACTTAGCCCCGTTGCTATAGCTATATATACCTAAATTTAGTCTCATATATATTCTAAATCTTTAAATAATAATAATAAAAATCACTTAAGGCAAGTCATGCAGATCGTACAGTGTATACAAGGACTGTGTACGATCATAAACCAGTTTGGTATTTTTCAGCATTTCTGGTAGAAAATCAGCTATACGATCCACATTATAGCAGACACGTTTAAGAAGTTCGCCTTGCGTGGGTAAAGTATACATAGCTACAAGAGCGCCTTTGCGCACAACCCACGGATGATATTTGGCTAAGGTACATTCGTAAGCGCTCTTACAACAACCATGAACCTTATCACCTTCACTTAAATCCGCTAACCGTTTTAGAAATTCGTAAACAAACTCTGAAAAATATAGTAGGATATTAGACATACAATAGTTATATGTTAAAAAAAAAAACAAAGTTATTGGTTACGTACCCGTACCAAATTCAAATAACCTAAGTATTGGATTTTAACTTACCTAATCCCCTGTGCAAACGCAACAGTGTACGACTGCCCGAAACATATTTTTTATCCTGAAATAAATTAGCATCCTTTTCGTATGACATCATAGTCTGTATTGTCACAAATTTTTCCGCATTTTCAATATTCGTTTCCTTTCGAAGCGTTAATAAAATGTCGATTTTTGTTCTAACGTCACTGCTAACAAATCCGAAAACTGAACCCAATAAACTGAAAAACCTAAACACAAAGTTGTAAAATCACTATAGTAGTATCTTACTTTATGACTATATGTGGAGTTACAAAAGAAAATAAAGTTTTACTTGTTTATTTCCTCGTATGCTTTTAAATAGTCATCTATAAAAACATCATCATCGTCTCGTAAACTATCTTGAAATATTTGTGATACTTTTTCTATATCAAAGCGTTCGACAGCAGCCATTTTTAAGTCTTATATTACAATATTTTTATTTTTTAAAAGGCAAGTTGAAGTGCACTAAACTAAATATTTTAATAATTTATGGTTCTTTTTTCTTTGATTAATAAACTTCTTTAAAAGGGTAACCATGTTGGTAATTATTTTTTAATACGTTTATAAAGACAGTGTGATACAAATATAATTAATATTAATCTGTACGTTTTACAGCACTGGTTAATTTTAAATTTAATTCATTCTACATTTATTTACAAGTATATTTCAAAATTTTTATGAATTCGAAAAAGTAAATGCCTGAAATTGGCAATACACTCATATTTCTTTACTAACACGCTCACACTTTTTTAATTTCCTCTTAGATTTCAATGATATTTGCAAGAAAGTAATTTTTTTATGTTCTCAAAAACTAAAATTGCAAATTGATAAACTTTGTTGCCTACTAATATTACTTATACAAATTCATAGAATTGTGGTTTAACAAAAATTTAAAATTTAACTTATCTTAAGATATGGGGTGATTTCAATATGGATTCATTCCCAAATACCATACAAAAAAATAATTGATACCACATACCGGTATGTATTTATGTGAAACATGTGGGGCCTTCTTTAAGTTGAATTAAACCAAAACTCAATCGATTCTCCCATTCATAAGCTCTCAAAAATATATACTTTATGGGGGGAGATGAATAATGTAGAAATATATACATATATATATGTTATATATATAATATATATATATATATATAACAAATATATATATATAATATATATATGTTTTCATTGATCCTATAAGGAGCATAACATACTTCTGTATTGTGCCAGCGCTCTCTCTCTCTTCGCCACAAGTTTTTTGCATTCGGGAAACTCCTACATCGATTTGCTTTCACCACGTAAGTATGAGCTGGGCGTCCTCTTTTTCGACTTCCTTTTGGGTTCCATTCTATGGCATTTATTGAAAAGTCGTTCCTTGATCTTCTTAAAGTATGTCCAATCCACCGCCATTTACGTCTTTTTATTTCTGTGGAAATGAATGACATTGATTCACAAACACCTGTATCTTCTGCATGTAGAGGAGAGTAAACTTGACATTTGTGTCAAGAATGATTAAATAAAGATTACACCATCACGCAGCCATAAAAAAACATTTCTGCGCATGTAGGAATTCTGACGTCACTCAAGCTGTGTTCTCATTGGCTAATAAAATTCAGCTGTATAACTAATTATGTTTGTGTAAAAACATGACAGTGGGACAAATTGTTATTTTTCTAACTAAATGTTTTGAAAGCAAACAAGTTCTTTATATATATGTATACATATATATTTTCATTATTTTTATTACAATATTTAACTATTTTATTAGGTGTAGAATTCATTTCATTTTGTTATTTTACCAAATTTTCTTTTTCGTTTATAGGTATTTTCAGCGATTTCGACATTTAGTTATCTAATTCTAAAATACATTCGACACCTAAAAAAAAGTTTTTTCACGTATTCACTGGCTTCAATTTCTTTGGCTTCCAACAAATTCTTTTGTAAATATCCGCTTGAAAGTAATAATTTGTTACCATTTAATTTGAAAAATATGGTGTAAGTTTGTAGGCGATCTTCTTCAAGATCAGTCGGCCTTGGAGCATTTTAAGCGACCAATTTTCTTCAAAACTATTTGGAATATCATTTTGCTTTTCAGTATCACATATATTCATTTGCAACTTCAGTTTCATTAGCAGTTTTCGTTTCACTTTCAATAGCACTAGTGTCTAAAGACGGAACTGCATGAGATTTTAAAATTTTTGCACGTCGTCTGCTAAATTATATTCATAATGCCTTAGCAATGTACTGCAAGAATTAATTTTGTTTTAACTTACCCATTTCAAATTTCAGGTTTCATTCAAAATCTTCTTGCTTGAAATGTAAAGCACAAATTTTTTCTTTATCCAAATAACAGGCTTCACTTACCCATAACTTCCTTCGTGATTTATCTTTTGGAAAATTGTAAAATGATACAGCTTTTTGAAAATACAAACGTTTTATTAAAAATGCGCAATTTATTAGGTTTTAATATAATTTCTCACTTGTTTTTTTTTTTGCTGTTACTTTGCTTGCATTTGCCCACTGCACATTTTATATTTACTCTCTTTCTTATCTTTTCACTTTATTTTGTTTTCTGTTTTTATTAGTTTTGCAGCTTTTAAATAACCAAATTTAAACACTTTTTATATAATTTTAATAAGTTTAATATTATTTTTATGTAATTATTATAAAATATGACACAAAATTCGTTGTTTATTAAGCACCGATGTAATACTTTCTTTTTATACCCTTCACCTGTGGTGCACAAGGGTATATATAGCTTTGTCATTCCGTTTGTAATTTCTACAATTTTCATTTCCGACCCCATAAAGTATATATTTTCTGAAAGCTTATGAATAGAGGAGTCGATTAAGCCCTGACCGTCTGCCCGTCTGTCCGTGTGTTGGTTGAAATCAACTTTTAGAAGCAACTATATGTTCCTCAGATCTGTATATGGTATCAATCTCTTGGAAATATCCAGGAATGAATCGCTATTGAAATTCAGCACAATCGCCCCATAACTTTCTGAGATATGAGCAAAAAACCACGACCACCTCGTTTTTTTTCACAATTAAAACAACATACATACATACATACATACATACATACATACATACATGTAAAAAACATACCAAACAAAAAAAAAATATTAAAAATAAGAAACAAATAATAAAAAAAACTAAAAAAAAAAAATTTAAAAAAAATTGGAATTTTAATAACAATAATTTTTCTAAAAAAATTTTTTAAAAAAATTAAAAAAAAAAATAAAAAAAAATAATAAAATATAAATAATATATTAAATAAAATATATAAAAATTTTTTGGCTCAGCTGGGATTCGATGCCACATTTATTCTAACGTGTACGTATGCACGTATTTTATATGGGATGAATGGTGATACAAACAATTGTTATTGCATGACTACACGTTGTGAAGGGTATATAAGATTCGGCACGGCCGAATATAGCACTGTTACTTGTTTAGAACTCTCTGAGTAAATTAATTACAGGGCTGCCAACTATTACAAAATACATACATTTTTTGTAAGAAATTTTAAATTTAACATATGATACAAACTTGGTAACCTTTGCGAGGGGATTACTACGTCATCTAACGGTAAATCATGCACAAGGCGTAATCTATATTTAATTATTCTTTATTTGTGTTAAAGATTTTTAACTTTGTTCGCTGAGAGAGTGAATACGAATTCCAAATGGGTCTAAACGTAATCAAGATCGCTTAAATGACCTTGCAGTCATTTCCGTTTTGTTGGGCATTTTTAAGAAGTGTACTAATGTGTATGTATAAATGGCGAACCTATATATCGATGGTACAGGTAAAATGACCCTAAATCAAATAGTTGTAACTTTAAAGGAGAAGGTAAAACATAACATAAACTGTATTATCATAATGTTACTTCTTTAGTGAAATCGCTTATAAATTCTTATTTTTGATACTATTTATGTATTTGTGAGAAATGTATTGAAATCAATGAAAAACTCAATTTCGCAAAAAATATGAGTTAGGACCTTTCTTCTTGTGATCACCGATATGTCCTTGTCACCACATGTAAATAGTATACTTATCTTTGTATATTTATGTATATTATGTTCTTACGGATAGATCAATTAACTTAAGTTTTGGGTAGATTTCGAAAATAAAAATTTGTCTTGAAAAGGTGAAAAATTCCCAGCAATAACGAAAAATATGTTTCTTTTTATATAAAAAGCATTTCCTAATAAAACCACAGTATATTTTAAAATTTTTCAGCTCTCAATTTTTATGACTCTTATCGGAGCTAGGTTTTGATTTTGACCTAAAATTTCTGGGGAATATTTCATGGAAATTTTCCTAGATTACGTTTTTGCTAAACGCATTTAACATAAATGATTGACCCACTCTAATGTATACCCTTGGTACCAAGGTGAAGGCTATAAAAAAGTAATTCTTTTTTATTATTTGACCTCTTATATAATTTTTAAAGTATTTAAATATTTGAGTCTGTCTAAATCCTAAGTTATTAACAGACTGGTACCAGAAACCTACATCCTCAGGAAGGATCATTAATTACTATTTGAAACACCCTAAAATAATTACCAATACAGCTAAAAATCTAATATAAAGGATACTAACTATAAGTGATTTTTCATAAAATAAAAAGAAAATTAAAGATACATATACTGGATGAAAATATTTTCCTAGGAAAAAAAATTATAGTTTAATTGGACAATTTAAAGATTAAGGAGGAATTGACATAAATTCTACTAATTAACCAAAGATTTATAAATCATTAAATATGTACTAGGTACCTATACAGTCAGAACGATTACAAAGATCAATAATTTTTGATAATGGAAAATATAAAATAACTCATAAAACGTACAATGCATTAGGCAAATTATGTAGTAAGACAAAGAACAAAATTGATAATCTTGAAAGATCTAATTTAATATATAAAATTCCATATAAGGGTAATAGTAGTGAACCATGCAATGAACTATATGTAGGTACAACTAAGAATAAATTTCAAACTAGAATTGCACGACATAGCTCAGACCAGAAATACAAGAATAATGTTTCACAGAAAACTGCGTTAACATTACATTGTGTTAATTTTAATCATTATTCATATTTTATCCAAAAAAATAGTTATAATTCAGATACATAAGGAATAGCCTAGAATTATAAATATTTAGTTAAAACAATTTGAAGCGGAAATTATTTTTAAATAATTTACTTAATTATTCGGGATATGCTCCCAACTAATTTTTCAATATTTTATTTGGTTGTTGGGTTTAAGCTGGTCTATATGCATTTCACTGGTGCTTATGCCAGATCATCAGTAGCAAGAATGATAGAAGAAAGATTACGACAATTCGAACTCAAAAATTGAATGTTCTGCGCAGGTGGGTTAAATGACGTCATGAAACAGTCTGACATTTAAACATAACAGTGGGACAATTTCTTAATTTTTCCCATAAATAATTTTATGAGAAAAAAAATTTTTTTTTTACTCGTATTTTTTTCAAGAATAAAAATAGTAAAATATTGAATGAATATATAAAATTAAGAATAATTTCAAATAAAGATTAATAAACTTTAAAATATGAATAATATCTATCTATTACGTTAATGTTTTAGTATATTTTCTTTTTCGGCTATTTATATTTTGTTTAATTTCCGCATTAAGCGTTATTAATCTAAAATACATCCTACATCTAAAAAAAGTTTTTTCACTTCTTCGCTGGCTTTTATGTCCTTTGCTTCCAATAAATGTTTTTTTAAATAATCATTTGTTGGAAATAATTTGTCTCCATTTAGCCGCATAAAACTATCATCACAAGACTTTAAAATGTTCATTTAAGAGATTGATGGCTTACTTAAGCCACCTTCACTTAAGTGATTAACCTATGAATATGATGAGTCTTCTAGGGGCTTAATGGCAATACTAGGTTCTTTGTTTTTTAATTTATGGCAAATATAACCGGCCAAATTCTCTAAACCATCACAATTTATGTTTTCGACCTCACTTTCGTGATTTTCTTCTTGCAAGTTTTGCTGTTTGATGGCGGGATTAATGTGTTGAAGTATTTTACCTACAAAAATCAGAAGCAAAATTAGCTCTGTACTACAAGTACTTAAAATTTTGAATTTACCTGTTAAAGAATATTGCTCATTTTCTAAATCAGGAGTATTATCTTCCTCAACATTTGCATCAGTGCTTAAGATCCCTCAATAATATATGATCTAAGTCTGTATTTAAATTCTTGATGGTCAGGATGGTCGTAAAGACCTGCCTTGGATCTAATTATACCAAAAAACTTTTCAAGAACATCCTGATTTTGGCGATACGTTAAGATATACTCAATATTATAACGACTCTTAAGTTCACTATACATGAGTCTTAACACATTATTTGTTTGAATAATACCTATTCAGTAAAATAAATAGATTCTAATCAAACAGTTTTCAACATTCAAATTAAACTGTATACCTTTTACCTTAGTATTTTTATGGTGTCCTTCCGTTTGCAAAATGTTATCCAAAGCTTTCTTTGTTGCTCATTATTTTTTGGAAAAGTGTAAAAGGACACATCTAAGATAAGTTATATAAAAACACGCACAAAATTAGTTTTAAACACAATTTCTCACTTGATTTATTTCTATCGTTTCGCATGCATTTGCCCACTGCGCACTTCATGTTTACAATTTGCTTCAAATTTTTGAACAAGAATTTTTTACACTTAAAGTTTTCAAATAGCCTCCACACACGGTTATTATAATAATAATTATTTTTTTACACAATATTTAATAGATAAAAACACAATATTCTTGATCTGTAACGAAATATGATAAAATAATTTTTTGAGAATTGTCAAACTAATTTTTGTTGTAGGGTTACAAAGTCTTACATAACATATAAATTGTTTCGAACAAATTTAGGAATAAATCTAGAATATATTTATCTTAAATATTAATAATAAATTAAAAGTTTTATAATTTTTGATTTGTCTTGACTCTTCTTGAGTTTTAGGTATTTTTTTTAATATGTTTTTTATTTTTTAAGTTCAATATTTCGAGACTCTACAGGAATAAGTAATGACCTTTATATAAAGATAAACCACAATTCTCTCATTACAATTGCAAGAGATTGTGTAAACCAAATTAAATATTTTTAATTTGAATATAGAAAATTATCAAAAACATATGTATGTACATGTTAGTAATGTCAGAAATTATTAAAACCAACATTGGATCCGCCTTGCTCATAAAAAAACATTTAATGTTTATTAAGCGCTTAATTGGCGGATAACTGTAGGAAATTTGTCAAATAAGCCTGTATTAATCATAAAATATTTCTTGTGAACAAGGCAAATATACATACATTTAATATACAAAGAAACGCCAAAATCAGAAACTAAAAATATAGAATTAGGTTTTTGTCTTAGTTTGCTTGATTTTATTTCATTCTTTTTTTATATAAAGTGCATTATGTAAAGGGACTGCCAAATATTTTTTTTTTTTTGAAAATGCTATAAAAAAGTGTAGCTTCGGCTGTGTGGCACGTAGCGCCGTCCTGTTGAAACCAAATGTTGCCAATATCCTCCCGATAACGATCGCCATTGACTACGGTCACTCCTTGCTCATTTTCGAAGAAAAATGGCCCAATTATGCCTCTTGACCAAAATCCGCACCAAACAGCGACTCGTTTTGGGTGTATCGGCTTTTCAATGTATGCGTGCGGGTTTTCTGTGCCCCAAATGAGACAATTTTGCTTGTTTACATACCCGCCAAGATCAAAATGAGCTTCATCTGAAAGGATGATTTTTTTTTTTTTGCCAAAATCGGTCAAAGTAATGTCACAATATTTCCCAGCGTTGTTCAAGCGTATACACAACTATATTCGTTCAGCGGAAGAATAAAACTAATTATCTGTCAAATTATACATGAACTGGTGTTATCATTCATAAAAAAAGCACTCGTTGAAAAAAACGTTAAATGGCGGACCCTTTATAAGGTTTAATGTTATTATTTAAGTTAAAGAATTTTTTTTTATCCTATGGAGTTAATTTTCATATATGTAAGTTGTCAATTAAATTTCTGGTTCTCAATTTTATAAAATTTTCCTGAAGAAGATACACAAAGTGATACCGAAATATTGGAGTTAAAAAATAAAAAAGAAATTAATAAAAAAAACACCTCAAGCTCGTAAAAATATTCAAGAATACACACATAGCCCTAAATATTTTGGAAGTACATAGAATAGGTAACCCTAGCTTGGGTTAAGCTACGTCATCTAACGGGAAGACATGCGCATGTCGTAATCTCTTTGTATATCATTCTTGATCAGTAGACCTTTTACCCAAATTCTTGAAAAAGTTTTAAAATGTTATAAGTTTTCTTTCAAAATTCTTATTAACTAAATAAGAATTCAAAAATAAAACGAAAAACTATAAAAAACTTGCTCAAAAACCCAACCAACATTTTTTTCTTATTAAAGTATTTTATTTTTCTTATCCATTTCACATTTGGCTAACCGTTGGTTAACACTAAATGTGTATAAATGGCAACCGAAAAATAAAATTTTTCATTTTTAAATAATTTACTTAATTATTCGGGATATGCTCCCAACTAATTTTTCAATATTTTATTTGGTTGTTGGGTTTAAGCTGGTCTATATGCATTTCACTGGTGCTTATGCCAGATCATCAGTAGACCTTTTACCCAAATTCTTGAAAAAGTTTTAAAATGTTATAAGTTTTCTTTCAAAATTCTTATTAACTAAATAAGAATTCAAAAATAAAACGAAAAACTATAAAAAACTTGCTCAAAAACCCAACCAACATTTTTTTCTTATTAAAGTATTTTATTTTTCTTATCCATTTCACATTTGGCTAACCGTTGGTTAACACTAAATGTGTATAAATGGCAACCGAAAAATAAAATTTTTCATTTTTAAATAATTTACTTAATTATTCGGGATATGCTCCCAACTAATTTTTCAATATTTTATTTGGTTGTTGGGTTTAAGCTGGTCTATATGCATTTCACTGGTGCTTATGCCAGATCATCAGTAGACAACCAAATAAAATATTGAAAAATTAGTTGGGAGCATATCCCGAATAATTAAGTAAATTATTTAAAAATGAAAAATTTTATTTTTCGGTTGCCATTTATACACATTTAGTGTTAACCAACGGTTAGCCAAATGTGAAATGGATAAGAAAAATAAAATACTTTAATAAGAAAAAAATGTTGGTTGGGTTTTTGAGCAAGTTTTTTATAGTTTTTCGTTTTATTTTTGAATTCTTATTTAGTTAATAAGAATTTTGAAAGAAAACTTATAACATTTTAAAACTTTTTCAAGAATTTGGGTAAAAGGTCTACTGATGATCTGGCATAAGCACCAGTGAAATGCATATAGACCAGCTTAAACCCAACAACCAAATAAAATATTGAAAAATTAGTTGGGAGCATATCCCGAATAATTAAGTAAATTATTTAAAAATGAAAAATTTTATTTTTCGGTTGCCATTTATACACATTTAGTGTTAACCAACGGTTAGCCAAATGTGAAATGGATAAGAAAAATAAAATACTTTAATAAGAAAAAAATGTTGGTTGGGTTTTTGAGCAAGTTTTTTATAGTTTTTCGTTTTATTTTTGAATTCTTATTTAGTTAATAAGAATTTTGAAAGAAAACTTATAACATTTTAAAACTTTTTCAAGAATTTGGGTAAAAGGTCTACTGATGATCTGGCATAAGCACCAGTGAAATGCATATAGACCAGCTTAAACCCAACAACCAAATAAAATATTGGAAATTATTTTTTTTATAATGTAAAAGATTATATACATATGTGTATATAAGTATATGTTTTTTTAATTTTTTTGATTTTTTATTATTAGTATACTAGCTAATACCCGGTTTGCTTCGTCACCCCCATCGTAATGAAATAAAAATTTTATAGTTCAAAAATATATTTATTTTGCAAGTGCCACGCCCACTATTACTAAATCAACCATTTCTTATTCAAATAATCATATAGACGTCTAAGCTTCTCGTGCAAAATTTGGGTACTCTAACTATTATCGCTTCCCAGATATACGAATTTTTGTATTTAATTCATATGACAGGTGCCACGCCCACTATTACTAAAGCATCCATTTCTTATCAAAATAGTCATATAGATGTCAAAGCTACTCGTGCAAAATTTGGGTACTCTAACTGTTATCCCTTTCTGAATATACGAATTTTAGTTTTCAATTGCTATGAGAGCTGCCACGCCTACTATTTCTAATGTACCTATTTTTTCCAGAAATGTTTATTTAGGTGTCAAAGTTGCTCTTGCAAAATTTTAGTTCTTTAATCGATATCGTTTTCCAAATATAAGAAACTTAGTATTTAATTCATGTGGTCACGCCTACTATTGAAAGTCCGCCCATTTTTTACCCAAACGTTCGTGTGGATGTCAAAGTTTACCGTACTTAATTTGAAGACTCTAGCTGCATTAACTTTCGTGATATATAATATTTAATACTTATTCTTTAATAGGGCGTGGCACCCCGCCCACTTACAATTTGAAACCAAAGTATAGCCTATAGTTCCTTCCAGACATACAGAAAGATTCTGTGAAAATTTCAAGGAAATCGGTTCAGCCGTTTAACCGTCTATAAAGCACAAAGAAACATACAAACACATTGATTTTTATATATATAGATAAAAAGAAAATATCGGAGTATTTTGTTTGACAATTTTTGTTAATTTATATTTCCTTAAGATGCCACACCACGAAGGAGTAGCGAAATATTGAATAAAACAAGTAAGAATGCTATATTCCGCCGTGCCAAATCTGTAAAACCCCTTCACAGTCATGTACATAGGCATAATCCCAAATCGTAGCTAAACCTATATTTCATGTTATATGCCATTTTTCTTTATTATTTCCGACGCCATCCTTGATTTTAAATTTTGACGTAGTTATCTGTATTCTACTAGTCAAGACCTTTCATTTGATACTCATATTGATGGGGTTAACAAAATTTCTAAATTTTCTAAATTTTTTAATAATTTACTGCATTCTACTGGTCAAGCCCTTTCATTTGATACCAATATTGAGGGGGTTCAAGAAGTTAAATTTTGAAATACCAGATTTAGCCCATATATAAATTTATTGTGGACCACAGGTGAATGGTATAAACATGATATTGTTTAATTTTTGTTTGTTAATTTTAACAAATAAAACTGTTGCATGACATTAGGCTCAAACAATTAAATATATAATATAATAATATAATATATTAATGGTAACCCTAATTTAGAAACCATGTTACCTGTATAAAAGTGCAAAACTCACACAATGAAAAACAATTACTTTCGACTAACGCACCGCATCCACGTTTGCTTAAGCACACTAACACATGACAATTATTGAGCGCCATCTTTATTTTAAACGAATTTTTTACGTTAGCTCGTCAGACTAAGGCAACATTAAAACAAATCATTCGCTAAGCAACATTCAACGGGTAAAGGCGCTTTAAATTTTGTGTTCGGTTAGTAAAGTTAGTTTGTTGAATTGAGTGTGTGTGTGTGTATGAGAGTTAAATGAGAACGCGAGTGTATATGAACAAGTGAGTAGAAACGGTTAAAGATTGTGTTTCATTAAGCCAATTAGGTGAGATAGAAAGAGCTAAACAAACTTGCCCCAAAACGAAGATTAATTGAAATAAGAAAACAAGAAAAAACTTAATAAAGAATAAGCAAATAATATTAAAAAAGGCAGAATTAAAAGTCAAGTGTTTTTTAGTTACACTTATTTCGTTTGATTGAAGTTTAAAACTGTGTGTAAATTAATATTCTACTTGACCTCACAAAAAGAGAGATAATAATTAAAAAAGACATCACATCTTAAAGTATTCTTCTACTCTTCGATACTTTATAAAGATTAGTTTGTAGTCTTTTCAGAGACGCAAAGAATCGGTCACTAGTTTAAAATTGACTCTCAAAGAAGTAAGAAAACGAAGCACACAAAATTCCAAGCTTAACCATTAAGCGCTTCTCTTCTTAATCGAGACAAGCGAACAAAAATCTTAAGTTTAGGGTGTGGTGAGCTTAAATTAATAAAAAAGCATAATTAATTGAATATACAAATTAATTTAATAAGAAAAAAATATATTGCACAATATTGATTAGAAAAGTATATACAAAAAATTAAAAACATGTCTACCAGCAAAATAAGTTTACTTTACATCCACCAAATCCCCATACCTCAAATTCTCACATTCTTGGTGATATTGATGACGACGTTGACGATTAAAGGCGCGCAGGCCCAAAGAACTCCCACAATCTCCTACATTACGCAAGAACAGATTAAGGATATTGGCGGCACTGTCGAATTCGACTGTTCTGTACAATATGCGAAAGAATATTCGGTTATATGGACCAAAACTGATGGTGATTCAGTATTTTTGTCGACTGGCTCCACACTGGTTATTAAAGACTCGCGCTTTTCATTGCGCTACGATCCTAATTCTTCGACCTATAAGCTGCAGATAAAAGATATACAAGAGACTGATGCTGGTACATATACATGCCAGGTGGTAATTTCTGTAGTTCACAAAGTTACCGCCGATGTTAAATTGTCAGTTAGACGCCCTCCTGTAATATCCGATAACTCAACACAATCTCTGGTTGCCAGCGAGGGAAGTGAAGTTCAAATGGAATGCTATGCCAGTGGTTATCCAACACCATCAATTACCTGGCGTCGGGAAAATAATGCTATTTTACCAACTGGTAAGTCGCACAAAAATAATTGCATGCATATTTAATAATAGTAGGGGTTTTATAGGAAAGCGAACGTTATATATTTAATAGCAAAACAAAAATAATTAATTTAGCGCATTTTTTCTATGTGCACGAAATTGTTGAAATTGTAAGTGTATGCCGTTTTTTCCTGGTATAAATGTTGTCCTTTTTCTTCCATATTTTTATAAAATTTATTTAATCTACCTTTTCAAAGGTAAAAACTTACATTTTCAAGATTGCGCAAATATTATGTAAGATGTTTAAGTGTCATTATGTCGATGATACTTCAAGTTAAACTTCTTAAACTATTATTACTTTCCTCCATACAAGCTATTTAAGAAAGCAAGATAATAATGTTAGGAATCCTTAGATTGTATGATTTAAATTATCTTTTTCGTATCTATAAGTTTTTTTGGATTTACAACTTGGCTACCAAACAAGGTACATACACATATTTATTCATCTGGTAATCGTAATTCGAAGAGAAATAAATAGAAGAGAGAGAATTATTTTTTATCTATTGATGTTGACAGTTGAAGTTTAAAACAAGTGAAACAAAAATAATCAAAACTACCTGATGAATAATCTTGCGTTGGCTTCCACACTGAAAAATTAGACTTTTTCGAGTCAAAAGGTTTCAAATTAATAAATAAATAATTTTTTAAACCAGATTTCTTTGTTATAAATCCATCCGTTTTTTAAGGCGCAGCTCATTGAGCATTTCATATAGCTATATAAAATGTCGTTTGTAAGTGCAATTTAATTAACATTTTGTATTTTTATAAAACTTAAAGTCACTTTTGATTTTTAATAGGAATTGCTAGACTTTTGCTTTTATCATATATCGCACCAAAAAATTTGGAATTTAATAAATCTAGATGCCAGTGTTTTATATGTATATTAAATGTAAAATATAAAAATTAAAAGATACTTTCAGTTTTTATTAAATCTGAACATTTTGCAAAGAATTGCAATTTTAAATCGTTAATTGGTTATTAGCTTTAAAAATCGTAAGTTTTTATAAGTGTAAATTCTAAATATTGATAGTTTTGATTTGTAATTTGAGTCGTTTAGTGCTCTGTCGAAGTTTTCGTCGTGTGTCGAATAGAGTTTGCTATCGAAATTTTTTTTTAATTTAATTTGGAAGCAAATTGTATAAAATTTTAGTTTCATATTTAACGATATTAAAAAATCGCTTAAATGAGTGACAAATTTTATGGTTTACAAACTTAAATTTATCATTATCCAATAGCACTTTTAGTTTTGTCACTCAGACTAAAGTAGGAACAACCGGCATATAGTTCTGCCGTTTCATTTACATATTTTTGATATCTTTTTTAAAACTTGATTAAGAAATTACTAGTTTTACGAGGTGCATTCGTGTTTAATAAATGCAAACAATTTAAAGTAGTGCGCACTAAATTGGGAAGTTTCAGTTAATCAACTAATCATCAAAAGTCAAAATTTCATAAATTTTCTCTATTCTCTCATAATTTCCATTTGTAAAACTTTATTTAAAAAAAGTATCGCAAACATTTTCTTTAAAATGCAACATTCTATAGTTTGTAGAAGAAATATTTTAAACGTTAACCCCGACTGTTTCAACTTTTTTAGTATTGCAATTTTATAAGCTATAATCGCAAAATCGACTGGCCTTTTAAAAAAGACTTAGAATATACATAAAAACATATCGTCGCTGCTCCGACTTGATCGGTAGTATCACAATTTTGATTGATTGTTTAAAAAGTAAACAAAAGTCGGTATGGTATGCGCAAGTGTAATATTGCAAAGTTACAAAATAAAATGCTTTTTTTGCTCTCCTCAAAACTTTATTGGAGCACCGAACAAACGGTTAAATCTCAAAAGGCAATATGAAAAAATCGTTTCTTTTTATGTATTGATCCAAGGCACATTTATTCATCAGGTAAAATTGTTTCGTCAGCTGATTATTTTTTTCTTCACATATTTTAAATTTCAGCTGTCAAAGTCTATAGATAAAAAACAATTTTATCTTTTCTCTCATTTATTTCAAATGTCAAACTTCATATATAAAAAATATAAACAAAAATATTCTCTCTGAACTGCAATTACCTCATAAATTAATATGCCTTGTATTGATCTGTTTAATTTTTATCACTTTTACTATTTTAATCTATGGCAACACTGGTAACAACTTTGTAGGAGAATCGAAAATACGAAAACACATTTCTACATTTTTCTCTTATTGATAAACCGGTATTTTTAAAATAAACTTGGCTTACATTAGTATTCTCTTCTATTTCTTTTATTGTGCTAAATTATTGCATTTTTTGTCTTTCTTTTCATTCGTTGATGTTGTTTAGAATATGAAAAAAATAAATTCTTTCAGCAAACAATATAACTAATAATAATGAAAATTTTATGAATTAAATTTTTACTTAAATACCTAGTAAATGCTATTTAATATACAATGAACTTAAAAACAAAAATAACAAAACCTTAAAATAAATTCTTTACAATATTCATTTTTTAAGTCAAGCTGCCCTTAAATTTTTAATTTCATTCTATTGTTATTAATATATTTACTTACTTATTGATAAGTATAACAAACAACATATTCTCATATAAATTTTATTAATTATATTGACTGGAACAATAGGCCAACAGGTGTAGTCATTATTTTTAAATTTTATTGACTATTTTTTGTAGACATAATCTTCCTTTTATATATTGTTTCCTTTGCTTTTATTTTCTTTTAAACTTTTGTGTTGTTATGAATTTTAAACCGGTTGAGGAAATGTTTTTGTTTGTAAGATTATGAAAAATAGGGAAAGGTGTTACCTTTTAATAACAAAAGTTAATTAGCGTTTTTTTAAAGTTATTTTTTAATTATTAAATTATAATACATTTAACTGCGGATTAAAAAAATGCAAACTGCACAAGCGGTGCAAATGAGTACAAAAATTCTTTGTTTTTTTTTTACCACAACAAAATGTATAAATTTGAAATTTGTTTTACGTTACTTCACTCTACATTTGCACTAAAAAAAATGTCGAGCTAAGTTCGCTTTGTATATTTATTTGTTCGGAACCAACAGTTTTTCACCTTTTTACCACCATTGATTTATGTACATATGAAGAAGAAAATAAAAATTACAACAAAGTTTGTATAAACCATAAGAAGGATGTACGTAAATAATATTTAAAATCTCACGAAAAAGAAATAAAACTTGAGGGACGAAAATTTTGCAATATTTGCAATGGGTTTTAAAAATTAATCGCAGTCAGTGCACATTTGCACTGAAGTGCTGCATGGACGCAGAAAAACTGTAAATACGCTCACCTTATTTTTTTATGTTTAACTTATTTGTATTTATTGCCGACAAGTACTTATGAGTGAACAAGTGTGAACAATGATCATAAATATGAACACGACTGATTGTATTTTTTATACAATTAAAAAACAAATGAAGAGGTAAAATAACAAGTAAGAGCACTATATTCGGCTGTGCCGAATCTTTTATACCCACCACCAATTTTGTGTTCATTTAAATCACAATATTTATTATTTTGTTAATCGCTATGGAATAATCTCTTTATAATAAAATATGTATCACTTTCTTTGTAGAGGGTGGTTAAAGGGCCCATGTTGAAGGTGAACTACACCTAGTCTTTAAATTTGTTTTCTTCATTTCATTTGACATTTCATAATCTCAAACTTACTTAATTTGATCCGAGGAAAGATACGCAAATGAGTAACGGTTTAAAGTTATTCAGGTTTTTTATAAAAATGGGCGTTTAAATCAAAATGAATTTTGTGCACTTCGTAATTCTTTTGATCGACATAATCGTTCAAATTCGTCCACAATCGGGAGAATTGTAAAAAATATTTAAATTTCTGCAAAACAGGTCTGACTAAAATGTTAGAAAATCTGTGAATGCCTTCTTAGTTCGTTGAATGGGAACCATTGCTGTTTCTTGCGATAGTGTGGCAAAACAGCAGTCTACCTCGACTCATCATCATGCCCAACAATTGATCATCAACATTGTCATTGAAAATTTGTACCATAGAGGAGTGGCGCCAAGGATGGGGCGGCCATTTGGCCGATATTTTGTTAAATACATAATTGAACCATACAAATATTATCATTACAAAAAGAAATGATAATAATTTCCTAAATAATTTCTGTTTTATTTAAATTCAACATCGGCCCTTAAAATTTAACCACCCTTTGTAACTTCGATATGCTACTAAAATGCTTTTGTAAATGTAGTCTTTCAATGAAAGTAGGCGTTAAAGTAGGCGTGTCAATAAAGTTTCTGCTAATAAATACAGCTTAGATATTTCAATATAGTCCTTTATTTTCCCAAAAACTTTGTCAATAGAGAAATTACATGAATTAAAGATAAACCGTTATATGGGAAGTTGGCGTTAAAGTGGGCGTGTTACCTTAACTTTTTGGCACAACAATTACATTGATTAGAAGGATATTTGTAGCAAATTTCATCATCATACCTCTAATTTTGTCGGTTTTATGAGCTTTTAAATTTAATTAATGGTAGATAACGTGAAAAGTGGTCGTTACAGTAGGCGTGTCAAAGTTGTTTTTGCTAGTGAGTACAATCTAGATGTTTCAATATAGTCCTTTATTATTCCAAAATCTATATTAATAGAGAAATTATATGAATTTTGGGTAAAACGTTATATGGGAGGTGGGCGTAAAAGTGGGCGTGGCATATTGATTTTCCGTTACAAAAAAGCCTCTCGCCAAAAAGCAAATTGTGCAAAATTTCAGAGTCGTAGATCCAATTTTGTTGCTTTTATGACGTTTTTGTTTTTAAATATACTAAAAAAAATACACTGTGCGGTATAAATTTTCGTACATTTTGATCGATAACTCCTTTCCTAATGCATAGATTTAGATAATTTTCGGGGAAAAATATTTTTTTTACTCTGGAAATATATATTCGAAGTTTCATGAGTCTACGTTTAAGCGTTTGGACACAATTCCATTTTATTCGATGTTCGAAGGACACGGTTTTTTCGACCTTGCTTTTCGAGCTATAACTCTCTTCCTAATATTCCGATTTAGCCCATTTTCAATACCAAACAAACCTTGTCTATAAGAAAGATTCTATCAAAATTTGAGCCCCCTAGCTTTTTCGGTGCGACCTCTATCGTGCTTTCAACAGACGGACAGACGGACGTAAATAGCTAGATCGCCATCAAATCAAACCCTGATTCAGAATATATATACTTTATGGGGTCTAAAATGGATATTTCGATGTGTTACACACGGAATGACAAAATGAATATACCCCCACCATATTTTTGGTGGCGGGTATAAAAATAAAAGTTCAGAGAACTTAAAAAAAGTTCGAACACATTAAAATAATATACAAGCAAACAAATTGTTTCCAGCTCATTTAATTTGTAAAAATATACAGTTTTCAGATAGATATCAGGAAATGAACACCGTCTAACCTGAACACCGCCTAACGTGAACAAGCTTTTGTTTACGTTGACTACTGTGTAGAGTGATCGACTCGGTTTTACAACCGGTGGAAAACCCGGTTTTTTCCTCTTTCAGCAGGCGGTTTTTTATAAATGTAGATTTTTCGAATGTCGAATACACCGATTTTTTTTAATCGAAAAAGCCGGTTTTTTATATTTTTTAAGTTTATTTTCATATATCTTTGTTACCAATCGTACCATAATATATTTAGTACGCGAAAAGTTTTAAAAAATCAGAAAATAAAAACTATTAAATATTCTTGCCTTTTAAAAAGTCTTATTTATTTATGTATTAATTTATTGTATTTATTTATTTTACTTGTAAAGAGTACCTTTTGTCTTTAAATTCAACTAAACCAAATTAGTCAACTGCATTCATGTCAGTTATTGCGTTATTGTGCAGCCAAACGTATATAAACTGTAAAAATTTTATATTTATATATCATTTTTATTATAATCTTTTTTTTACAATATATTTTAATTTTTATTATATATATTTTATATATTCGAACCGGTTAGCCGGTTTTTTCTCAATTTTCAAAATAGCAACCGGATTTTTTTTTTAATTCTTAATTTCAAACTATTTAAAAACCTGTTCCTTAAAAAAGTCGAATATTTAATCTATCACCCTACTACCGTGTAACATGAACAAACTCAGAAAGCTCTATAACTTGAAAAAAATTTTTTTACTGCAAATGCTTTTGAAGCATGTAGACATTACTGAAATATGTTAATTTCGATTTTTAATAGCCTTTTTACACTTACTCACATCTTAGCGGAATGCGTGGAAGATGTTGAAAATGAAAAAAACTTGTTTACATTTGCAACATCTTTCATCCTTCATCTTTCATCTGTCATAATATTTATTGTAAATGTTTGCGCAAATAAAAATTTAAAAAATGAATTTAAAAATTCTGTATTACTTGTATTAATTATTGCCCTTGGAGAGCAATTATTATTACAATATGCAGATTTTGTTAGAGAATGAAGATATTAAGATATTTTATTTTATACGACATATTTCAAGTCCACTCGTTGTATGTATTTTTTTTTTGTTTTTGGCATTTATAATTTTTTTCTAGTGATGCCATGTAAATTTTTGCAACAACATCTGTTTTTTCTAGTGAAGACACTAAAATAATCGAAAGATGTTGAGTGGAACAAAATGATTTAGGAACATCTTTAAAAGATGTTGAGAAATGTTGACACACAAACACGTACAATTCATATGGGAAGATGTTAACATCTTGTTGATTTGATGAAAGATGAAAGATGTGAGCAAGTGTAAAAAGGCTATAAAACTTTGTTCTGTATGTATGGCATCGAAATTTCTTCTTCATCATCTTATGCGAAGCGGTGAATTAGTCACCACGAGTGTTAAAAAGTCTTAATGTTAGGAGTTAAAAGAAAAGACAGTCTATAGATAGTTGGAAAAAAGGAATCTCGTGATCTTGTAATGAAATATAAATAATAATTTTAGTTTTATATATTAATAATACAAATAATAAAATAATTTCAAGTTTAAGCGTGTAAAACACAGGTTAATATTGAAAAAAAAATTATATCTCTCATGAAACTCGACAATTGCCTTACATGAACAATTTGGTTTTAATTAGTTTACGTTAGCGCGAGTGCACTGTATGTATATGTATTTATGTAAGTATGTATTATGTAATTTATATGAAGACACATATGGAATTAAAATAAATAAAAAGAACTAAAGAACAAACAGAATTCGAATAGCAAAATCGAAAAAAACATCGGATGTCATTTAAAAAAAAAACTGTATTCTCTATTTAATTTAAATTTAGTCCGAGATACTTTTGATAAACATTTCCTAATTAGAACCAAAAATGATAAGGATTGAAGAAGGGGGATTGATGCCCCTAGACGAATAAAATGCTTTTTACGACAATTATTGCATACCTGCATATTGCATGGTGGCAGTCAATATAAAAATCAATGAATAAAATCATAAGCTTTGTTGTGGCCAGCAAAGCTGTTCGGTTTCTGCTAGAATATAATAAAATTAAATAATTTTAAATATTGAGCAATGTCAATGTGGAAAACAATGTACTAACATACTAATAAATTTTCATTCCTTTCATTATCTGACACATTATCAAAACATTATTGTTGTATTTTTTTTTATTTTTTGCATTACTTATACGCCTGAAGATTTTTCCGCATAAGTAAAGCCATTGTGGTGTTGAAAAGGACGCCATAAGTACTTTTCTCTTCTATGGTCCTAAGGTATTGTGCATTTATTCAACTTGTCTTTTAATAAATAAAAAAGAAAGTGTAAAGGTTCGACAATGTCTAAGTACATAATAATTAAATATAAATTATATTTTTATTCCAAGAAAATTTTGATTTAAATTAATATTAATTCAAAATTTAAATTAAAGAGCTTATGATTAACAACTTATCCCTTAAATCTCTAAAAATTTTATCTATAATCAAATATATCAAAAGCGTAATTTTAGTCACCTGTTATTTTAACGATTATTAAATACTGTCACTTATATATTAAACTATTTATTTCCCAAATGACTTTACTGTAATAATCTTAGCAAAAAAAAAAAAAAAAAAATCAAATGCAGATAAAAACGTCTAAATAAGCGTTAAAATATATTCAGGATTAACACTTAAAAAGATGTACAATGCTGGGGGACTGCATGAAATAAACAGCCAGTGCTTGACAGTTTCCTTTATGCTGTTGCTAAAGTCATCAAACCATTAAAAATACCACCAACAAAAAATAACAGGAACAAGCTTTGTAAACAAAAATTTCTTCTCAGACCATTATTGACAGTCAGTTACATTCATCTTTTTGTCTTTTTTGATAGAAAGTTTCACACTTTACATGAAATTTATTCTCCTTTAAAAAAGTAATAAGAAATTAAAATCTTTACGTTGAATAGAAGGATGGTGTGTAATAAATACTGCATGTCCACAATAAAGGAAGGATGTGTTGTAGTAGTGCAAATAAAAAAATGTTTTCTTCATATCCGAAGCCATCATTATACTCCTTCTGTTCATATATGTTTGTATGTGTTAGAGAAGTATAGGTTTGCCAAAGTCTAAATGACGTCGATATGTTTGAGGATTCAACAACTTTAGCACGCGCAATTTGCTTCCGCATCTTGAAAGTGTGTTCGTGCATGAGAAAATGGGTGGTATATGGGCAAATGCTCTACATGCTTAAGCCGACTTTTTTATCTTTATACTACAATCAAATAAAAAACAACGTTGTTTTCAAAGCAATGACTAAGAAAATAGAGTATACACTTACATCGTATAAAGTAAATTATTTGTACAGGGAATCTTAAACATTTAATAAATTAAATATTTATAAAAACGTTGTATTTTTTATTATACCCTTCACACTGTTTGACATTCCGTGTGAAATTTCTACAATATTAATTTTCGGCCCCATAAAGTATATATTTTCTGAAAGCTTATGAATTTGGGAGTTGATTAAGCTTTGTTGTCAGTCCGTGTGTATGTTGAAATCAACTTTTGAAGCATTCCGACATTGCCAAGATCCGTGTAAGGTATCAAAATACTAAAAATATTCGGGAGCAGATCGGTTTTGAAAGCATAATCGACCCATAACTTTGTGAGATATGAGCAAATAAAAACGACTGGCTCTGTTTTATCGCTAATTTTTACCACAAAAATTAAAATTTTTCAGCCCTAGGATATTTTATAGACAAAGTTGTTACTATTTTTAAAAAATTTTTGACAAATTGATCACTAATCGGCAAAGTTATAGTAAAATTATTTAAAAAAAAAAATTTTTTTTATATATATTAAGTTTCTTTAAACTCCTAAATAGTTTTTGAACACGCTTAGGATACCAAATTACAAACCGTAATCTCAAAACTTATTTTTGAGAAACACTTACAAATCAGTTTGAAACCAACTGAGATATAAGCACCAAAGTACAACTGCTTCGGTGTTTTTCCTAAAATTTACAATTAGAAATTTATATTTTTCAGTTTTTATACAACCGAGAAAACCAGTTTGGGTAGTAAGCTATGAAAAGAAAAAAATCCAAGATGGCATCCTAGATTAAATAGCGAGTATATGAGTCAAATATAGTAGTTAAAGTCTACTACAGTACCACCGACCGGATTCTAAAAATATCGTTTAATCATCTGCAATTCGATATATATATTTTAAAGAAAAAAAATACGAATACATACATATTTGTATACATATGTACATAAATAAATATAGATTTTTTTTGAAATTCTTTGTTTATAAAAAAATTTTGTTTAATATACTTAGATAGATGCATGATTCAACTTAAGCATTACAAATGCTTGAGAACCACTTCCTTAGACTCATTTTAATACAAAAACAATAAACGACAACGAAAACAAACGTCAAACGTATTTAGAATCTTGTTTTTTAGTCAACGAGGCTTGATAACGCAAACAGTTTGCAACTAATGTAAACAAATACAAACAAAAACCCATAACGAATCCGTAACAAAAAGGATTCGTTACTTAAGCTGCATAAAGCCCATATTTATTTTAACGCTGCATGTATGTATCAGCAAAAGTATTACACACCTTTTTTCGTCTCTCCCAAATGACATTCTGGCTAAAGTAAACAATGAATTTTAACGAAAGTACATGCACACAAATAAATACTAAAAAAACGAATTTAGTATGGTTGCATATAAAAAACAGCATTCAAAAAATATACATTTGTGAATAAATATACATACATACATATGTATGTACTTATGTATGAAAATAATAGAAGAAACAAAAATATGTATATAAATTACAAGGTACTAATAATAAGGTTACAAAACACTGAGAAAACGCCCGACAACTGTAACACTATTGTGTGAAAAATAAACAAACACGTAGAGTTTGCAAACATTAAACGAACTTAGATGAAAACTCCCCTCGGAATACAAAAAAAACTTAACTTCTCTCTACTACCCTATTATGATCAAATTTTGGCTTGCTACTAAACAGTGTTACCGTTTTCTAAGTAGTTATTCCAAATGTTTTACATAAGTTTTTGGAAATTTATTTAACACATATGTACGTACTTTGATTGACTGCGATTTTTTTTTTTGCTTAAAAACTGTTATAGTTTATTTTTATACCATTTTCTTAGCAATTAAAAATTTACAAAAAAAAATACTGAAAAATAAATTGTTAAATGCTTAAAAAATCAGCAGATCATTATTTTTGATAGTTTAAATTCCTATCAAAATATTTATTTTTACTAAAAAGTATGGTTTTCAATTATTTACATACATATTTTTAACCATATCGAATACACAACAACTTTAACAATGTTGTTATAATACATATTTGTCTGTAATAAAATAATTTTGAACAGACTAACTGCTCCATACAAAATTAAAAAAAAAATATTTTACATAAAATACTAAGAAAAATTTATTAAATTTTAATGTGAACCATTTTTTATTTTGGCTTAAGTTCATTTGTTTCTTAATTTAATTTTATAATTCAAATTAAATTAAATTGTAACCATTTTAGGAATATTTTTTCTAAAAATTATTTCCGATATTAGCCGAGTGGAATGCATTTTCGAAATCAGCTACGATTTCATGAAAATTAATACTAAGATTCACTAATTCAAATTTCATTCAATTGTAACATAAATAGGAATTTTAAGTTACATAGTATACCGATAAAGAGTGCTGATGATGAAATCGTAGCTGATTTCGAAAATGCATTCCACTCGGCTAATATCGGAAATAATTTTTAGAAAAAATATTCCTAAAATGGTTACAATTTAATTTAATTTGAATTATAAAATTAAATAAAGAAACAAATGAACTTAAGCCAAAATAAAAAATGGTTCACATTAAAATTTAATATATAGAAAAAAGTTCGAATAAAATATAAATATATAAGGAAAATTTATTTTATTTATGTAAAAGCTTGTCTCAAGAATTTGTTTCTATATTTTCATATAAAGAAATAAATCGCAAAGATACAAGTTGAATTAAATATGGAAATATTAAAACAAATGTTATACAATTTTGATCTCAACATTTTTCTTTATAACCTCATATAATAAAGGGTCCGCCATCTAACGTTTTTTTCAACTAGTGCTTATTTCGTGAATGGTAACACTTAGCTCATGTCTGATTTGACATATAATTAGTTTTATCCTTCCGCTGAACGAATATGGTTGTGTATACGCTTGAATAACGCTTCGCTAAGTGGGCCTGCGATCGACTTATAGAAGATGCCGATTTTTCCAAAAAATCATCTTTTCAGATGAAGCTCATTTTGATCTTGGCAAAATGATCAAGCAAAATTGTCGCATTTGGTGCGGATTTTGGTCCAGAGGCATAATTGGGTCATTTTTCTTCGAAAATGAGCAAGGAGTGGCCGTTACAGTGGCGTGTTCACAAAAACTGAAGAAGAAGATATTGGCAACATTTGGTTTCAACAGAACGGGGCTACGTGCCACACACTCGAAACTACACTCGATGTTTTGCGCCCTGTTTTTGAAGATCGCACTATCAGCCGCAGAGCTGATGTCGTTTGGCTACCTCGGAGCTGCGATTTGACACCGTTGGACTATTATTTGTGGGGTGCCGTCAAAGATAAGTGTTACGCCAACAAGCTAGAGACAATTCACGCTTTAAAGGATAATGTTCGTGAAGCCATTGGTGAAATACAGCTGCACACAATCGATAATGTGCTTAAAAATTGGACCGATCGTGTAGGCTACTGCATGACCAGCCGAGGCAGCCATTTGAATAAAATTATCTTCCATTATTAACCGGAAGGATTGTACTTTCAAATAAAAAAAGAAATTTGAGAAAATATTCAGTAGTTTTTTTTATAGCATTTTCAAAAAAAAAAAAAGTTATTTGGCGGACCCTTTATTATAATTTTATACTAAAGTTTATTTGAAATTTATGGTTTTTTTTTAATTTATTGTAAATCATTTTTATTCTGGCTCAAGTTCATTTATTCTATTATGCATTCTACTCAGCTAACATCGGAATAATTTTAAAAATATTCTTAAAATGATTATAATTTTAATTAATAAAATGTTTTAGAAATTTAAATTTTAATAGAATAAATGAACTTGTGACATGTAATATTTTTTTATAAAGTAAATTAAAAGAAAATTATTGTTTTATTTTGATTTACTTAATAAAAAACTTACAGGTTATTTTAATTTTAGATAAATTGGAAACTTTATTATGTTTGTCTTTGCAAAATCAAATCGTAATGCGGGTAACACTGCTACTAGCATTTATCAACCAAAACCACACATCTGCATTAATATAAATATGTATACATACATACATACATAAATACATTTACACAAAAGTTGTATGTTCCTAAAAAAAATAACAAAACAAACCTCGTTCATGGTTTATTATGACAAATAAATATCTATAGGGGTCTTTCTTTTTTATAAAAAAAACTGCATAATTTACAAAAAAAAAATCGGATCAAGGTTTCAGGGTTACAATTAAAAAAAAAAACAAAAAATTCACACACACTCATAATAATTACAAAAAAAAAAACAATTCTTGTTACAAATAACTGTAATTAACGACAAACAAAATCAATTTGTTTCTGTTTTTATTTTTGAATTTAAAACAAAAATGCTTAATGAACAAGATAATTCACAAAGAATAACAACAATTTGTAACTCCGTAGATCTACTCCTGCTGGCACTGCTATGTTTTTGTTTACCCTTTTTTGTTGGAATGGTTTTTTTTATTGTTATTAAACTTGTAAAACTGCAGCTGCTTTTTGCCTTTTTCCAAAATAATTTAAATACTTTTTTATATACCAGTTCTTTGTTCACGTGCTCCATGAGCTGTAAAATTGTTGACAATGCAAAAATTTAGTAAATGAAATAATTTTTAAAAGAGTTAAATAAAATATTTTGTGTATGAAGAAGTTTAGATCTGTGACTTTAAAAACCTATTAGTCATGAAGACTATAAAATGAAAATGCTGCGAAAAATCATCGTAAGTTTTCTATGCATTTAGTATGTATAGCTATGGCAGTTAAGATTTTGTGAATTTTTTTTAAATAAAAATTGGTAAAAAAAATTGTGTTAAAAATGTATAAAAACGGAAATTAAGTATAACATTTTTTATCGAGATTGTAGGGTCTCCAAATAACGAATTTTTCGAAGTCGTTGTAATAACTTATATTTATCATAGAATTTATATACAAATCAAAATAATCATAGATATTTTTATAAATAGAAAAAATATAGAATATTAAAAGATATTCACCAAGAATTCAATAATTTTTTATATAAGAACAAGTAAGAGCTCTACATTCGCCAAATCTTAAAATAACTTTCGCATAAGTGTAGATACACAACTATAAGCATATACCCTACAAATAATGTGACTAGTCTATACCCGCATATAAAGTTATACTACGTAATGGGCTAAAACTAGTTCAAAAGTCACCCAAATGTATTGAGAAAACATGATCGATTTAACATTACGATGTTCTAGAGCTGGACCATATAACTCATCGAAGAAGTATTAAAACTACTCTTTATCATTCGATGAAGCATATGCAATACCATTATACACCTCTTTATAACACAAACACTTGTCGTTTAAGTACAAACTACAAAAAAAAACTACACATTTTTTACCATCATGTAGATACATTCACATATACATTCAGAACCACCTGCTTTTTTGATTTTTTTGTTTTTTTTTTCTGTTCATATCTCATCCGCTAATAAGTCGAAATTGATGATTTTCAATACAAAAACTACCGAAAACATTTCTTATAAATTGATACAACATACATGGTTGGTTGGTTATCGTGGTAGTTCGCTGCACGCCAACAGTCAAGTAGAGTCTATATGACTCCGTTTTGACAGGACCACATCACTCGTCAGCTCCTAACGTATCTCAGAATAAATCCAAGAGTAAGGGTACTAGATCCACCCCGTGGCCGTGAGGTATCTCAGTAGATAATTCAGTCCAACTTCAGATATCGCAGAGAGGCTATCCAGTATATGTCAGCCCAGAAATCTGTGTCTTTTAGCAGCCAGTGCAGGACATTCGCAGAGAAGGTGGAAAACCGATTCCTCCTTCTCTCTATCCAGACAGCTGCGACAATGGTCGTTCGATGGAAGTCCGAGTCGACTTACATCCAGTGACCCGTCAATACCGCCAGCAACCTCGATATGTCCCTTCGACTTCGACTGGTAAGTTGCAACGCCACCTATCATTAGCCTTCCGGAGAAAGTGTCTGGAGATTCTGCTTTTAATAGTCCCTAACGGGATTGCAACTGCAATTGCGTTAGAGATATCCAAAGCAGATCCTCTCTTGGCTAGTTCATCAGCCCGCTCATTACCATAGTGGCCCTTACGCGCAGGAATCCAAACTAGAGTAACGTCAGCCCGCTGATCAAGCCTTGACAGTTCCTTTCTACATTGGCCAACTAAATTAGACGCAGTTATGTACGACCTGAGTGACAAGAGTGTCGCCTGACTGTCGACAAATATACCAATACTCCCGTGGGTATTCCCGTCATTCAGTACCCTACATACTTCCCTGATATACAACATAGTCTGTGGAATATATGGTGCTTCAAATAGTTGATTTCAACGCTCACACGAGCGGACAGATAGACATTCCTTAATCGACTTCTCTATCTATAAGGATTCAGAATATTTATATCGTTAGCTTAGTGTGAAAATTGCCCAAGTCCAATTTTTACGAAATTTAGATTTTAATACAGAAAGATAGAATAACCTGAAAACATAATTCCCAAAAGGAAAATGTAATATTGATTTTAACCCGGAGTTATTATATGTGTTGAACAAAAACATGTGTTAAGTCCAATTATATTCAGGCTTGAGTACATTTTTAAAATTTTTTTTATTTATATATTTATATATGAAATTAAATTCTGATTAGAGAATAATCTGAAAAAGTATATTTTTGTCGATACTAGCCGAGTAGATTTTGCTTTCGAAACAAACTATGGTTTCATTGCCAGTATTTACCCTTTGATCAGTGATAAATTGTCGGATTTAAATATCATTTTATAAACTCCCAGGTTTTTAGATAACTGAATTTTGTTACTCTTATGTTGCCTTTTTCATATTTTCTTAACAAAACGAGTTAGAAATCAACCTTTTTGCTGTTTGTTATTACGAGTATCTTTCATATTGTCTCATATTGGTTAGACAAAACTAGTGATATAACTAGATTTCTAAATCTAGTGATTTGTTTTTCGAAATATTTTTTCATAATCACAATTAAAATTTTTTGATAAAAATAAAAGGAAAAGGAACTAAAGCGTGAATAAAACGATTAAACTTCTTAAAACATTTTTAAAACTGGTTTCGAAAATGTATTCCACGCGGATAATATCGGAATAATTTTTTAATATCCTTAAATGTGTTTACAACTAATTTAAAAATGTTTTAGGAACTTTAAATACAAGAAATAAAATTATTTACACTAAATTTAAAAATAAAAAGTTCGATTTATTATTAATTTATAGTTTTATATTTAAATAAACAGATTTTTTTGCATTCAATGGACATTTGTTGCAAAAATTTTTAAACATTTTTTTTATTGCAATCGTCTCCAGACATCAGACTCGGCTTAGGAAACTTTTATTTTTATACCCTTTACAGACAGTGTAAGAGTATATGTTAGTTTGTCATTCCGTTTGCAATTCCTAAAATATTTCTTATTGTAAGACCCGATAAATTTTCTGAAAGCTAATGAATAGGCGAGTCGATTGTCCGTGTGTTTGTTAAAATCAGTTTTTTGAAACCACCCCCCAACATCCCCAAGATCCGTGTGTGGTATCAAAATATCAGAAATATTCGGGAGCAGATCGGTATTGAGATATAAGGAAATAAACACGACTTCCTCTTTTTCTCTCCCTTATTTTTTCCACAAAAATTAAAATTTTTGGCCCTAGGATAATTCATAGGGACGCTTGTCACTATTTATAGATATGATATGCCTCTAGAGATATTCGTGAAAAAAATTACAATTGTGTCTTAATTAAGTTAAAATTAACCCTGTACAACCAAAATAAGGCCCTATCACCACGCTGTAGCCGATGTTGTGCTGAAACCGAAAAATGTTTCCTCAGGTCATTTCGGAACAAAAACGTTTCGCGTCGAAGCCGATTTCTGAAAGCCCTTTAAGATTTTTTTTTTAATTTTTTATTTAAAAAAAAAAATTTTTTTTTCAAAATTTTTTATTTTTTTAAATTTTTTATTTTATTTATAATTATTTAACTATTTACATTTCTTAATGTAATTATATGATTATAATCAAAATAACAATCTAAAAACTAGCTTTGTTAAGTGAAATTATTTAATTTTTTAGAACTTATTGATTCCAAACTTAATTGCATTTGACTCGGAACCTTTTTTAACGATATCGAAAATCTAAAGATGCAGTTCTTATTGTTTTTTTATGCACTGAATGGTATGGAAAAGGCCATTTTGATATTTTCAAAAATTGTACAGTTAGACAATACATAGCAAGCTCTTACAGCCAAACCTAAATAAACAAGAGCGTTGAGCTTAGTAGTTGTTAAAGTAAAACCGCATGCAAATTTTGAGCGCCTACCGCTTTACACTCTTGTCTAGGTTCGGTTGTTAACCGCGGGCCAAATTATTTAAATCTTTATTTTTTACGCACAGAAATTAAATGTCGTAAAATGATCTCGGACACAGTTTTGCAAATAAATCGTATGTCGTTTCCAGTTCTTTTAATATTTTTAGTATTTTGTACACTTTATGTATATATGTATGCACATAAATAACAATATATTATTGCTGAAATAAAAAATCAATACATAAACGTCATTCAACTTAAAAATTTTGAAATTTATTATATTTTTAAGGAAATATAATCTAAACATCTTTTGTATGCAATATTTTCATTTCAAAATCAAATACCAATTAGGGTTGATTGAAAACACTCTTTTTCCTCGTCCATTAGCAGCTTTTTTGCATAAATTTTATAACGTTTTTTTCTTTCCTTTTTAATAAGCAATTTACAGACTTTAAAACTCAATAATGCATAAATAAATTAAATATTATGCTACTGTTTTACTAACATTGAAAAAACTAAGGGGAGTTTCTCAAAACATTCTTTAGAATCAATTTCAAAAGTTAATAAAATTTAAATAAATTTCACGGAATTTTAAACAAAAATTGTTTAACTATTGAAAAGTGCATAGATGTATCAGTTTTTGAATGCGAGCATGGGACTAAAATTAAGTCAAGTGGAAAATAAGAACTTTTAGTACAATATTTAATTATTTTAAAAGTAACATAAACATATAAATATTAGGGTTAATAATAAGAAAAACAATTGGTAAGGGAAATACACATGCACTCATGTATCCCTTGCAATACATTGTATGTAGTTGCCAGATGGTCTTCTAAACACATTGAAAACAAACTATCTGATTACTGTAGCCCATTTAAATCGTCAAGTTTGTAATATGTATTTGAAATTATTTTTGTATATGTATTAGGGTGATTATTAAACTTTTTTCAAGTCCCGGTTTAAGAATAATTCGAAAGGTTGTACTTTGAAAGTTACCGGTTGTTTTTTAAAAAATTAAAAAAAAATTTTTTTTTAAAAATTAAAAAAAAAAATATGAAAAAAATAATAATAAAAATATATAAAATAAAAATTAATATAAAAATTTTTTTTTTGGCTCAGCTGGGATTCGATGCTACGTTCACTCTAACCAGTATATATGTATGTTGTTGTTGTAATTGTGAAAAAACGAGGTGGTCGTGGTTTTTTGCTCATATCTCAGAAAGTTGAGGGGCGATTGTGCTGAATTTCAATAGCGATTTATTCCCGGATATTTCCAAAAGATTGATACTATACTCAGATCTGAGGAACATATAGTTGCTTCTAAAAGTTGATTTCAACCAACACACGGACAGACGGTAAGGGCTTAATCGACTCTATTCATAAGCTTTCAGAAAATATATACTTTATGGGGTCGGAAATGAAAATTGTAGGAATTAAAAACGGAATGACAAAGCTATATATACCCTTGTGCACCACAGGTGAAGGGTATAAAAAGAACGTTTCCAGAAATCATAATTGAAAGCAATTTATAATATATTCCCTTGTAGCATTGGTATGAATATTATCAATTAAAATTTAAAGTTATCTACTAATTTTTTTTGTTCAAACCTAGAACCAAGTTATGTTCAGATTAAAAAAACTACCAATTTTGATTCGATTAGACCAAAGTGGCATCCCTAGTTGTTAATGCAAAAAAAAAAACAACGTAAAACGGTCGCTGTTTTAACACAAATGTATTTAAACAAAAGGGAAACAACAAAAGATTTTCTAAGAAAATCCGAAACAGGTATTGAAAAGAAAATCGTGTAAGAAAAACTAAAAGAAAATTGTTAAAATAATAGCAGAAATAAAACTGAGCACTAAACTAAAAATGGTACAATGCCAATAAACTTACAATAACGTTCGTATCACTAATGTTCAGTACATAAGTATGTATTACTACAAAATTATCATACATTTTTGTTGCCGGTATTTTATGTTGTTGAAGGAAAACGTTAAAACACATTGGACACAAAAAACCCTATAAAGTTGAGTAAACTCTAGTACAGTTTTTCTTATTCCCTTCAGCTCAATTCTTGACTGGCATTTTAACAATAAAGAATTGTTTATGTATGTATGTTTGCATTTGTGGTTATTTATTTAGCTCTAGATAACTACATATCGATAGTCACAGGTAGAAAAGCCTTAACTCGTATTTTTTATGAAATTGACTTTTGGAGTGATTTCAATACATTTAATACAAATACATTTCGACACACAAATTTAACGCAATAGTATCAAAAATAACAGTTTTACAAGCAATTCTACAAACAATTTTCATTATGATAATTCAGTTTCTGTTACTTTTTTACCTTATCCTGTAAAGTTACAATTATCTGAGTTAGGGTTTTTTTTACCTGTGACTAACAATATGTATGTACATACATATAATCGGACTTCTTACAAAAGTTTCAAATATTGTAGAAAAAAAAAAACAAATAGAAAAGTTCAATTTAATTTTTTGATGCGATTTAATCTTATGTTAAAATTCGCAGCACAACGCATTATTTACGTTTAAAAGTAAAACCAAATATAATAAATATCGTCACATTGCTCCAATTTGTTCGTCGTTCCTCGTTCGCCGGCGTAAGAAATAGATACAAATCTAATGCAGAGTTCACCGCGTATATCGAATTTCGGCCGACGTCAAAATTATATGCATTCTCATATAAACAAATGTGTTTTATTTTTGGCGACGCGAAAATTTCGTTGTTCGTCCCAGCGCCTAGAAAGAATGCTTTATTCGGCCGTGCCATCATTTACATAGGTATAATGACCTCATCGCAGCTTAGCCTATATTTCCTACAGATTTTAACTTTTTCACATTTTACTGTATTCTACTGGTCAAGACCTTTCGTTTGATACGAATATTGAGGTGGTTGAATTAAGTACATTTCTAATTACTAGATTTGACCCATATATCAGCCATTCATTTTATTTCTGATACCATCTTGTATTTTATCTTTTTCATATTTTACTGTATTTTACTTTCGTTTGATATCAATATTGAGGTAGTTGTAGTCAATTACAAGATTTGACGTATATATCAGCCATCTTTTTTTTGACAGCATCTTGTATTATAACTTTTTCATAATTTACTGTATTTTACTGATCAAGCCTTTTCATTTGATACCAATATTGAGGTGGTTGAAGTGGGTTTATTTTCATTTTTACTAGACTTGATCCATATCTAAAATTATTATACGAGATTTTGTAGTGGCGGCCATCATGAATTTTATATTTTTTATATTTAACTAGTAAGTTCTTTCTTTGACACCCATATCGTCATTCTTTTTTTGCTTATATCTCAGTTAGTTTCAAACCGATTTATAAGTTTTTCTCAGCAACAATTTTTGAGATTATGGCTTATATTCTGGTGTCTTTAGCGTGTCCAAAATTAAATTAAGAGCTTAAGTTACTTAATATATTTAATAAAAATATAAGTAAATATATATTTAAAAGCTATTTTTGCTTATAACTTTGCCCATTAGTGTCTGATTTGTTCAAAATTTTTTACTAATACCCCTGAGCATACAGACATGTGGGACTTCTAAAGGTTGATATAGAAAACTACACGGACAGACAGACATAGCATCGACTACCCTGGCAATAGGCTTTCAGAAAATGAAGTCGGAAATTAATATTGTCGAAATTACAAACGCAATGACAAACCTTGGCTCAACAGGTGAAAGGTAGAAGATGGGTGTTAAAAAAAATAAATTGTTGTTGCCTTATTTTGATATCTCTTCAAGTATTATATGTACATAAAAAGATGCCGACTAGAGTAAATAAAAGGTTTAACAGATTTTACCTTTATGATAAAGAAACCTGAAAATTTTCTTATCTCTACTTATGATGTTTTGTTAAAAGTCCACCGATATGTACGTGTAGTTTTCTTTTAAACATGTACCAGGCAAATTATTTGACATTTTTAAAATTTTTCCCAAAATACGAATTTTTCAGTTTAAATAAAAAAAAACACTATTTTGCACTAAACAAATACTGTAGACAAATTTGTAGGAACGTTATACATAAATGTATATTGAAGTATTTTTTACACAATAGTGTCAAAAACTTGTTTATTATTGACACACAACCAATAGACCATCAGGCAAACGAATTGATAGACAGACGTACCAACCAATAATGTATAGTCAAGCGTAAAAACAAACACACGTCTATGATTTATTTGTTTTAAGGCTTAACACCGTGTTTGTTTAGGTCTAAAAACATAGTATTTGCACTATTTATATGAATTTATGATGTAAATACTTAACAGGGATTGAAAAAATAAAACATATTTAAGCATTTGAGCAGGATTAATATTTGTTACACATCATCTACTCTTTACATATAATTATTTTAGGCCAAATTACGTTTTTAATAGTTTCCATTCGCCCTTATCTGCCAGTAGGAAAAAATTTAGGGGTTAATTTTTTTAAAACTTGTCTGTTTTATTTTTCGGTAAAACAGATTTATGGGAGGGGGTAAGTTTCAAACAATTAATTTAGGTTTGGCTTGTGATTGGTTGCTACTTTTATGCATATTTTAATCCTTAACCAACATGGGTTGCACTTCTTTTATGGTTTTTATCTATTTAAAATGATTAAAATCTATATGTAAATTGTAACAAAGTTTTAATAAATTATGATAATACTTAGTTGCTATAAAGCAAACTTGCAACAATTGAAGGTAGTTGAACAGTATGCCGTTTGTTATACCCTTCACCTGTGGTGCACAAGGGTATACATATATAGCTTTGTCATTCCATTTGTAATTTCTACAATTTTCATTTCCGACCCCATAAAGTATATATTTTTTGAAAGCTTATTTGACATTTTTAAATAAGCCATATCCGTCTGTCCGTGTGTCGGTTGAAATTAACTTTTAGAAGCAACCATATGCTCTTCAGATCTCTGTATGGTATCAATCTTTTGGAAATATCCGGGAATGAATCGCTATTAAAATCCAGCACGATCGCCCCATAACTTTCTGAGATATGAAAAAATGAACACGACTGCCTCTGTCTCTGCCCCTATATTTTTACCACAAAAATCAAACATTTTCAACCCTATGTTATGCCTCTAGAAATACTTTTAAAAAAAATTTAATAAATCGATTACTAATCGACAAAGTTATACGCATAACTAGTTCCGAAAAATATATGTAATTTTTTTAAATATGTCAAGTTATTAAGCTGCTAATTATTATTTGAACATGTTAAAGACACAAGTATACAAATTATAGTCTCGAAAATTACTGCTAAAAGAATCTGATAAATCGGTTTAAAACTTACTGAGATATAAGCACCAAAATTCAAAAGCTTCAGTATTTTTCCTAAATTTTACAAGCGAAAATCAATTTTAAGCTTTTGAACAACATAGAAAAACGATATGGTTATCAAAGAAAGGGAATGACTAGCAGAACATAGGACACTAAAAATTTGTTAAAATCCCAGATGGCCGCCAATACTAAATAGCGTACAATTAATTTATATATTAAAAATGTACCCACTTCAACCCCTCTTAATATTGGTATCAAACGAAAGGAATCAGCCAGTGGAATATAGTAAATAATGAAAAAGTTAAAATCCCAGAAGAAGGGTATTATAAGATTCGGCAAAAAACATAAACAATTTTTAAAAATACTTCTGCGGAATTATCAAAATACTTACTTTACAAAAGTTTAATGATTTTTTGTAAGCTTTAATTTTCTGATATTAGGGCAGTACATGAGAGTGTTGCGAACTGACATCTGGTGGGTAAATACTAGAACGAAATATTTGAGGTTAATTACTATTGAAGCAAGACATTGGTCTCCTCGATACAAAAACATCGATATATCATATCACACTTTAAGGTCTGTGACTGTAAATGCTTAAGATATAACGAAAAATTTATTTTGGCGACCCCTACACTCAGCAACAAAAATATTTTTTTTGGAACTGCCTTGCAATAATACTTTATGTTCGGTGATGTACAGCGAACTTCTTTTTGTGATACAACCTAATGTACATACTTATATGTATATATGAAACCGCTCGGTTTTCCAAAAAGTGAGAAATCCTCTACAGCGTGTGCATCTGCCAACAACAGCTTACGCTGATTTGATTAAATTAAAAAAAAAAAATGTATAAAATATATGAGAAAAACGTATTAAAAATGCCACAACATCAGAATTTTGATTAGATGTGAGGCAAAGTAAATTTCTTAAAAGCCTATTAATTTTTTTTTATATAAAAAAAAATATATATACCTATGGAGTATATAAATTGTTGACACAAGCAAAGTAAAAATCATATTGTACACTGTGCATACATATATACATACACTTATGTTTGTAAATATACATATATTAATTGTAAATCATAAAGAATACATGAAGAAAGGAAATAAAACACAAGCTTTATAACACTAAAAGTGGGTGCATTCACATGTCTCAAGAGCTTGTTATATGCTCGATATGCTATAATATACAAAAATAACAAGTGCATGAAAACATCAAATGACAAAATCACAAATAAAAAAAATATATCATGTACATATATATGTACATGCATACATACATAAATACATACATATGTATGTATACCAAGCCCAAGGTCCCCTCTTTCATTTATAAAAAAAAGTCCAGCAAAAAGTACACATTATTAAAAAAATCAATTTAAAAACGCGTTTACACACAACTTTACCGTAGAATATTCATACATAATAATTTTAAAGTAAAAAAGTGAAAATTTCTTCATTATTTCTATTGCTAAGTCAAAATATTATAAAAATTCCTTAGTATGCAGCCGTAGGTACGTAATTTTTTTCCTAATTGCATTTTTTATACCCTTCACACAGTGAAAAAGGGTATATATAGGTTTGTCATTCCGTGTGAAATTTCTACAATTTTCATTTCCGACCCCATAAAGTATATATTTTCTGAAAGCTTATGAATAGGGAAGTCGATTAAGCCCTGTCAGTCTGTCCGTCTGTCCGTGTGTATGTTGAAATCAACTTTTTGAAGCCCCCCGACATAGGTTGGACCCGGGTAAGGTATTAAAATATCAGAAATATTCGGGAGTAGATCGGTATTGAAAATTAGAAACATCGGTACATAAACAACTGAGATATAAGCAAAAACCCACGACCACCTCGATTTTTTTTCACAAAAACAACATTACAACAACAACATACATACATACAAACGTGTATACTGGTTAAAGAAAACGTGGCATCGAATCCCAACTGAGCCAAAAAAAAATTTTTTTTAATTTTTTTAAAAATTTTTTTTAATTTTTTTTTTTATTTGTTTTTTTTATTTTTTTTTTATTTTTTATTTAATATATTATTTATATTTTTATTATTATTATTTTTTTTAAAATTTTTTTTTTATTTTTTTTTGTTTTATATATGTATATTATATATATAATAATTTTTTTTTTAATTTTTTTTTTAAATTTTTTTTTTAATTTTTTTTTAAAATTTTTTTTTTTAATTTTTTTTTTTTCGTTTTTTTTAACATACATACGTGTACGTATTTCATATGGGATGAATGGTGATACAAGCAACTATTATTGCATGACTACACGTTGTGAAGGGTATATAAGATTCGGCATGGCCGAATATAGCACTCTTACTTGTTATGTTTTAAAATGTACATACTTATGTATGAATGTAAGTTTGTTTATGTCAAAATTATTTCATTTTGTGTTTGTGTTGAGTTTGAGAGACATCTTGCTCTCTAAGGGGAGTTGAGCAATTTTTGCTGCTGATGTTGTTATTAATTTTGCATAAATATATGTTTGTACGTTTCATAAAGAATGATTTGTTTGTTATTATTCTTTTGTATAAGACGTGTGTATATCCTGTGACATTATTTTTTGTTTCGCGTTTTGTTATTCACTCCTGTTTTTTTTAAACACCAGAAGTCAGACAAATTTAACAAGACTTGCTTAATTTAAAAGCATCGTTATTGTTTTTCCTTATAAACATAAATAAAAAAAAAATAAAAAATAAAATAAAAAAAAAACAAACATTTGTTAAGAAAGCATTAAGTGTATGTTGAAGGAAACAAAAAACGGATTTACTAAAAAACATTTCCTTTTAATTAAGTTAAACAGCATTTAAAATCATATGGCAATTCCGATTCAATATGAAATATATATATGTATATAAAATATTTTTATTATATTAAAAAAAATTTCATATTTCTTTAACAGTTATTTAATTTTTATTATTACAAAAATGCATACATACATACATACATACATACATACATACGTCCCTGTTCTGCATTTCGAGTGCAAACAAGTTGTTCAGAATCGTATAGCATTGCTGCTGGCAATTCCCAATAATTAGGTATCACTCGGAATACAGAACAGATATACATAGATACATTCATTTTATACCCTTCACCTGTGGTACCCACGGTTTCTCATTCCGTTTGCAATTTCTATTATTCTTTTCTGACCTCATATATATGCTTTATATTTTTCAAAAATTTATGAATACTAGAGCCGATTGAGCAATGTTCTCCTGTCCGTGTGTTGGTGGAAATCAACTTTAAGAAGCAACCACATATTGCACAGATTTGTATGAGGTATCAATCTTTTGGAACTATGCGGGTATAAATTAAATGCAGAGCTAGCGCAATATAAAAACACTGAAATCCATGATGGTCGCCGTTTTGTTCAGGAGAGCCATTTAAAAGATTAAATGATTTTTCTATTTTTTTAAATTGTTCATTAGGAAAATATCTCTGGGAGGGAACACTTTTGGGGAATGGGGTCGGTTTTTTTTTTTACCCTTAAGTCCCTTTCTCTATGCGCTATCACATATGGGTGTTAAATTAAAGGGCTTGACTAGCAGAATATAAGTAAACTATGTAAAAATTCAAAATCAAAGATGGGGTCGGTAATAGTAAAGCAAAGTGGCATATAACATAAAAACTAGGCTAAGCTACGATATGGTCATTGGCACGCCGGAATATAGCACTTTTACCTGTTTTAAGTGTCAATATTCAAACATTATATATGAAACATAATTTTTTAATGTTGTTGCTTTTTGGTTTAACATTCTTAGTCGGTCTTTGAAGTATAAAATATCGAAGTTTTTTCTCGTAGAAGACAGTGTTTTGGCTCTAAATGCATTGACCTCAAGAACCCAGTTCTAGTATCTACCCTCTGGTAACCCTAATCTTTTCCCTAATATAAAAAATAGCTCGAGAAAAATCATTAAACTTTTACTAAAGAATATTTCATTAATTCCAGCAGAGCAATCTTAGTTTTTTTTTCCGGACGTAAGAGAGGATCGAGTAATTTATGAATTTTTCATGGTGTGAACCAATAAGCAAAGAAAGCATAGAAAACTTTTTTTCCAATCTTAAAAGCCGCCAAAAATGGAACCAACTTGAATCAAGTCGATATATCGATTAAAATTTGTATTATTTGATTTTATTTTATATTTTTTTAATTCTTGTTGCAAAAATACTTTATATTCGAAGGTATATGGCGGGCGCACTTTTTTTACTTGTAAGGTGGTATGGTCTAGAAAATATGTATTTACATATCAGAGATGTTTACTTTTTTTATGTTATCAATTATCAACATGTGCTACGAATATTGCTTGTAGTCATTGCTCAACACAATTTATTAGTAACTTTTTTTAGACAATGCATTATGCAAAAACAGCACATATGTATGAACAATAAAAAGAATTTCGTACGTGCCCTAAAAAATAATATATTTCATAATAAAAAATATAGAAAATGGTATTTTTTATTAAATGATATTAAGTAATGTTAATGTTAGTTAAAGGTAACTTTGGCTAACGTAAGCAACACTACCAAGGCATATACCAACAACATTTAACAATTTAAAATGGTTCTTGAAATACGTAATGGCAACGTTAAAATTATAAATCGCAATTTAGTTACCATAGTTTGTTTTATATAGCAGAAAAAACTGCAACTTTTAATTCATAAACCTTACGTTAAAAATTAGAAGTAAAATAAGTTTATCTTCAACTTTTTGCTCTCATTTTGGTTTAAGTGTAGTTATAATGACGGACAACTTGTTATTTTACCAATAACATTCCTACTTTAGCTATTGGTAAGTTATAAAATAATATACGTTATTACATTACTATTTACATAATTTTTTTTTTTTTTTTTTTTTTTTTTTTTTTTTTGCATTAAGTCTTATTTTCCGTGATAGTAGTGGTCTGCTTCGATATTCCCCCTACATGTGTATGTAAGTCTTATTTTGTATTCAAGAGAAAGGAATAGAAGGAGGTACAAACTTGCACGTACCTGAATTTTGTAATTATAGTTTTAAATGTTAAAAACGTGGAGAAAATTTAGCACACAAAAATTAACAATATAGACGAACGAAAATCTTACTATTTATTCCTTCAAACAAGCAGACGTTATTGCATATACTGACACGATCGAAAGAGAGATATAAAAGAAATTGATCTTACAATAATATATACAATGCTTGTTTGTTCTATATTGTTGGAGCCAGCAATGCGGTCCGAGTTAAACTAGTTTGAAAAAATTTATGAAAAAATTTTTTCCTCAATTCAATATATTTATAAATACCAATCTAAAATAATTGCCTCACTAATTATTAAAAATAAAAGCATTCTACATATATTTATTACAAACATACTCACAATAACAACTAAGCCTATTCGATTCCTAATCTAAAATTATATATATATAGGGCCAATTCAAAGTGGTTGCATATCAGTCATATTTGTACTATTTCATATTATTTTATGCATGCATAAAATTTTTGTTAGTAATTTCCATACAAAAAAAATAATATGACTTTACACATTTGTTTCCTATGTATAAGAAATTGTTTATGTTATACTTTTAACCATACTGTCTCTCAGAGAGAATTTCTTTGCTTCTCACCTCTCAGAGAGAATATTTTCTATTTTCTTCTTTCCTGTATACATACAATTTTTAACAGCGTCATCTCTTTGTCTTCTTTCTTGTATTAAATACATAATTTGTCAACAAAAGGTGTTCAAAGTCACTAGTCATATTAATATGAATTATATGACATAGTACAATATGAGAGTCTACTTTGAATTGGCCCATAGAAATTACAAGCAACCCATGCATTTAATAGCAGAACACATGCAAACTTTATTATGTATTTGTTGTTGATGTACGTACATATGTTTAATGTGCTTCAAACGAATAAAATTAAATTTATAAATAATGTATAACCTTATGAAAGGTTAATTAAAAAAAAAATTATACGAAATTAGTTTTATAAATCTTCGATAATTTTAACAAGTAATAGTGCCATATTCAGTCGTGCCGAGTCTTATATACATAGTTTTCATGATCATGTACATATGTAAATACTTATGTCAAAAGTTCAATAATGACCAATAATAATGTTATACGACATTCTGTTTTGGCCACCATCTTCGATTGTGGATTTGTTTACGACAAATGATGATGTTGAAAAAAAAACGCTATTTTGTTTCAGATTTAACATTTTTATATAAAGGGTGGTTTGATGATAAGGGCCTATGTTGAATGTGAACCACACCTAAACGTCAAGTTTTTTTGCGGCAGAATTGTGGAAAATATTTAAATTTCAGCAAAACAGGTTTGTTTGAGATGTGAAAACATCTGTGAATGCCTTTTTAGTTCGTTGATCGGAAAACATTACTGTTTTTCGCGATAGTGTAGCAAAAGAGCAGTCAACCTCGACTCATCATCGTGCCCAACAATTGAACATCAACATTGTCATTGAAAATTTGGACCATCGGTTGAAGGTGTGCTGTCAAGGTTGCGGCGGCCATTTGGCCGATATTTTGTTTGATACAAAAGTAATTGAACCATACCAATACAAAGAAATGACAATAATTTCCTAAATAATTTGTGTTTTATTCAAAATCACTTTCTTAAAATTTAATCACCCTTTAGTTTAATATACTCTAATAGTCAAATAGAGTGGCTAGATTTTCTCTGGAATAATTTTAGAGGAAATGACTTGATATTTGATCCAAAAATTAGTTAGCAGCTTTAGAAACTTGATATATTAAATAAGTATGGGCGCTATATTCCGCTATGACGAATCGTATACACCATTTACACAGTTTGTATAATCATATACATAAGTGTGTGTTAACGACAGCTAGCTTTTGTTGTTGCTTTAACTAACAAATATCTGAACTTTTAATTGACATTTTTATTTTCCAAAAAGCATATAAATATCTCTGTCGGTAATTCTCCAATTAAAACAAGATTTTCTGTTTATGTTGCAAAAGGTACATATGTATGTATTTTACATATGCGTAACAAATATTTCAAGAAATTTCAAAGAAGCTGCAAGATCTGACTTTGTAAGAGGCAACCGTACCACATAACTGATTTTCAATAGCAAATTTCTCGAAAGCATATCCGATACATTGATACTATATAAGAGTCTGAGATATACGTGGAGGCTTCAAAATCTTGATTTCAACATACACACGGACAGACGGACTTAACTAAATCAATTCTTCTATCTTTAAGGATTCAACATATATACTTTATAAGATCGCAGATGAATATTGTAGAAATTACAAATGGAATGACAAACTTATACATCTCTATTACACTCTCGTGTGAGAAGGGTATCAAAAAGTATTTTTCCAAATTATGTTTTATTATGGTATATCCATTAAGGCATAACATATACATATGTACATGTATAAAGAGGAAGAAGTCTCTATAAATTATCCTGAAGTTGAACAATGTAATCGTTTGTGTTTAAAATAATGCATTCGTGATTCTCAGCCGATTTTGCTGGTTTGCAATGACGACTTTCACCCGAATATTTTTGAAAGTTTAATACTGCGTACAGCTATGTGCAACATATGGGGACTTTAGAAAGCTGATTTCAACAGACGGATGGACATGGCTTTATTAACTTCTCTATTCATAAAAAGGTAGAAAAAATGATTATGAATATGAAATATGAAAATGCTTTTGAATTTCATTCATGCACGTCTCTGGTGCATATAGAAATTATAAAGAAACTAATGTAATGTAAACAAAACAGTTCAACATGCATAATTACAAAATTTACAAACTAATCGTTTACTAAAAGAAAGTTTATCCATCTAGTCATATTTTTGTGACTAGAATCATAAAATGTGTTCATGTATGTAAAACGAAACAATTTTTTTTTTATTTTGTTAGTTTTATATCTAAATTCAAAAAAAAAAAAACAAAATAAAAAAGGGTGCGTTCTTTCAGCAAATAACGAAAACGCGTTTAAAATTTTTAATAACAAATTTTATATTGAGAACAACAGCTGTTCTTAAAGACTTTCTATTCATATTTGGGTGTGAACTTTGAAGCTTTTTTTCGCAGCAGCAACATATTGCATTAATTAACCATGAGCACACATAAATACATATGTATGTGTAAGTATGTACAATATACATAAGTACACAACCAATTTATAGTGATACGGAGATAAATTTGTTTGCCCTCTACTTTTTGTGTATCTTTTTCACAAAAGTGAGTAAAAAATTGTGAATATTTATGAATACTAATGGGTATTAGTCATAAATTAAGAATATTTTATATATTTGTCTATATTTTACCAGATTCTACATACTTTTGAATATATCGTCACCTAAAAGGCAAACCATTCAATTAACAGTTAGATAACTTTATGTAAAAAACATAAACATAAAAAAAATTTAATTAAAAATAAATTTGAATTAAAAATACTAATTTTTCATTTTAGCATGTGTAATTTAATTAATTAAAGAGGAAACTCATTTGATTTATAAAATTATTTGATCTCAATTGTTAATATATTTTTCTACACTTACTGTCTTATTTATAAAAAATTAATAAAGGTTTACAATACTGATTTTCTATGGAAATTTATTTATTAACGCTTAATACAACTTTCATAATTTTTATAAATAAGACCGCATATGTTTTGAGATATTTTAGGTTATGTTTATTAGCATGCAAAGGTCCCTTATTGACTTAACGAATCTGAAATTATTTTTAAATAAAAAATTATTTGTTTAAAGAAATGGATTTTGTTTTTTTAATTTCACTTCTAACTTTTTATTTTTTTATAAAAATTTCTAATCAATTATTTAGATTTCCTGTCTATAAGCCATCAACAAAGGCAACTTCAATAGAAAAACACTTGTTTTTTTCTACGAGAATTTGTTTTTTCTTTTATCAACCATAAATATTTTGTAAAATGTTTTTTTTAAATCTTATTAAAAATTCTCACTAGAACAATAAACCTTTGTACTCATATCCGTTTCAATATTAAAAGTGTAAGTATCGTTTATTTGGGCCAGACAATTGTTATCTTATGTTTTTAATCATGTTAAGAAAATAAAAGAAATAAAAAGGAGAAATTTTCATAATAACAACGCCTTAAATAATCTCATACAGAAATCTTCTGTTTATCGGAAAAATCTTTTCTAGTTTATTAACAGCGCAACAGGCAAATATTTATAAAAACAAATTGTGTCATCACAGCTAAATACAGTGTGCGCAATAACACATATAATTTTATTGCTTTTCCATACCTTTTTTCTACTTCTTCTTCTTTTGTGTTATTGAATTTCCTTTTTTGTTGTCATTTTGTTTGTAATTTCTACAATACTTATATTCTGAATCCTTATAAATAGAGAAATTGATTTAGTTGAGTCCGTCTGTCCGAGTGTATGTTGAAATTAACTTTTTGAAGCCCCCATGTATATTTCAGACTCTCAAATGGCACCAATTTAACAGAAAAGAATTACGAGAATTGTGCTATTGAAAATCAGTTATGTGGTCATATTACAAGGTAAGATGTGAGGGAATGAACATGATTGCCTATGTTTATTTTAACAAAGTCAGGTTTTGTAGATCCTATAAAATTTCTTGATACGTTTGTTACGATCTTACATATAATTATAATGTACATATATAAAATATGTTCTATTGGCAACACACATACAGAAAATATTGGTTCAATATTTTAATTGCCAACAAAAATATCGGTGAAAAAAAAACTTGAAAAAAATTAAAATTAAAAGAACGGATTATCGATTTTCTCAGTACGTTTTGGTCACAGTTTTACCATAGTTGTGTGGCCTACACAGTCGCCGGAACCCCATGAACCCCATTGAAAATTTAAAGGCAGCCGTAAAAAAGTCAGTATCTGCGATGAAACTAATAAGTACAGAAAGTATTTGAAGGTTGTAAATAAAGTTGGACCGTAATTTATACTTTTTTTTTAAATTTTATATTGTTAAGGAAACACACAGTGAAATTTTTTAGTTATGATTAATTTTCTTTTTTAATAAGATGAAGTGCTATTATTTCGATCGATTAAATTTTAAAGTTTTTCAATATATTAATTAACGTTTTTAATTTCTTGAAATAAATAAATATTTTTTTATTATTATAAACTGCATACATCACAGAATTTTTTTTTTGCGTTTTGGGTAAAATAAAAAAAAAATAAAAAAATCAAAAAAGACGTAGATTTACTAAAACTTTTAAGTTGCTATTATTATTTTTACCCCACCGTATGTACAATGTTTAAATAATAATTTAAAGTATAATTCTTTCCTTAAAATGTGTATCAAAATATTTCATTTGTTAATATTTGTGCCTATATTGTTTTTAAACTTAACTGCGTTAGAAATTCGCTTTAACATTTAAGATGAAATAGCCGTTCTTATATGAAATATGTCACATAAAGCACTTTCAACGCAGCGCGCAGCTTAAAGTTAACCAACTCTCATATTTTGCGTGCTTTGACAATCCGTATTTGCAAACTTTATAGGTAAACAAACAATGCGTAATTGTTGTCAAAGTTTTCATTGTGACATACCTTTTCTCTAGCGCTTTTCTGTCAAAGTTAGAAATGTAACGCAAAGCGACAAAGTTTTATCTGACAGGGCCTTTATAGTCACTAAGCAGATAACTAGTGATTAAGACACACATTTTATTTTTTCGGGCATTTAGTAAAGTATTGAGTATTTACAGCATTAGGTCTGCTTCTTTACTTTTTGGGTAAAGTTCGGTAAAATGAGAAAAAACAAGAATTACTCTCTCAAACACATAAAAACGTACAAATGTACGGGAACACAAAAAACCAAATTTCAAGCCAAAACCCTGCAAAATCTTTACTTACCTAGTAAGTTAGCAAGTAATATTAGAGATAATTACTTATTTTCGTTTGAGTTGTCGCAGAAATCATGACACCCGCTTAAAAATGTACTTACAAAAAGCAATCAAATAAGTAGTAACTAACAAAGCTATATTATAGCTGAATCTTTTTATACTGTTGCGATACAAATTATATAAAAATTATAATATTGTTCATGTTATAATATTTATAAAGTTAATTTCAAACAAAAAACTAGTTTACTGTTTAATAAAATATATAAAAAGTATTTACCAACAGGCCATTACTATGTATTTTAAAATAGTGATGTTGATAATGACCTCTCATTACTATGTTATGTATAAAATAATGACAACCTATTACATAAGTTCCAAACGATTTTGCTGGTATGTACATACATACTTACATTTTTCAATGTATTTAAAGTTTTTATTAGTATTTTACCTTTTATATTTTCGTTATGCATAACCTTTTAATTGCACAACACAAATGATAATTTATTTATGTAGATTTAAACAACAAAATTTATTTGTTATTGTTTGCACAGCTAATTGTTTGACCATTTTTCCAATTTGCACAAAAAAAGTTTGGGCTGTATCGTGCAAGAAGAAAAATCACTCTCATTTACACAATCGTAGAGTATGGGAACACTTTTCGGTAAGATTGGGGTCGCGTGGGTCCATATGTGGACTACGAGAATAGACCTTTGCAACCAATGCTTACCATCTACCGTCATTGGCGCTACGTGAGTGTTAGCGTCAATGGCAACGGACCACAATCGATTAAAGATAGTCGAAAAGGTGAAAATTTGTGATAGAAAATTTCATTAAATGAATAATAATAAATAATTTAATAATAATAATAATGAATGGGAGTCATTTTAAACGTCATAACATCCGTTTTACAATTAAATAAAAATAAGATGATTCGCTTAAAAATATTCGTTTGAAACCTTTTAGAGGTGAAAATTTTAATTAGAAACAAATTATTAAAAATTGTGTATTGAAATGTGTTGAACTCGTAAAACCAAAAACCAGTTAAAAACGCTAACAACATAAGGAATTTTCTTTCCCAGACACTTGAAAAAAAAAAATAATGACAAGTGATATCATTAATAACATTCGTAAAAATAAAAAGACCAACCTTTACAAAAAAAAAAAAAAAAAGGATCACCTTTAGCCTTTCAATCTGTTTACTTGGACTGAAACAAATTTAATGTGTTTTCAATAAACAAGTTAAAACCAACCAACCATGACATTGAAACAGATCAGATAATAGTTTATTACTTTAAGGGATAGTTTTTCAGTTCTTCGATAGACAAAGAAATAAATAACGTGAAGATTGTTAACCATAAAAATAAAACCTACCTTAATGATATTTCTTGTTATTAAGTAGTTTTCCGAAACGAAAAAGGTAAAAAAATATGTACGTGTAAAGTTTTGTTACAATTCTTTGTAACATTTTTTATTATTATTTTTTTTTTTTGGTTCCTAAAGAAAGGTGATAAAATGACATTTGTTTAAGTGGTGGAGAGCACTCAGTGGAACTATTTCGTGTTTGCTAACAATAGTTAAAACCAACAGGTAAAAACTAATTTAACATAAGTACTTGAAATAACCACTAACTACTAAAACAAAAAAAAAAAAACAACCGTCAAGCAAACCACGCCATTTTTAATTTTTAAAATTTAAATATGAAACCCTTATTTTTCACACTTAAAAATAAAAAACATCTCCTGGGCATAAAAAATACCACCACACTTTTATCTATTTTTTGCTTTTAAGCTGTAGCAACCAATCACCATCATCATCGTCAGCAACACAAGTTGTTAGAACGTTAATATAATTGTCTACAATTTTGTGACTTTTTCCTTCGGGTTTTTAGATATCCTGTTTATGCTGTTTGCCAGACAACGACAACACAAAAACAGAGCTTCAATGTCTATGTTCTAGGCCATGATGTCTGACGTCTATCAGTTTTTTTTTACTAATTTCCTGTAATTTTACACGCACTTCTTAATTTTTGTTTTGTACTTCTTACATCGTTTTTTGCTTGTTTTTATTAACATTTACATGACATGCAAAAATTGTATGCTCTTATACTCTGCAATCAATATACCCTAACTACAACAAGTGCCGTTTTTGTCCAAAGTTATGTAACACATATGGGCATTTCCATGTCATCGTACGTGACATTTGTACTCCTATTAAGTGAAGTAATTTTTACAAAAGTAAGAGTAACTGAAACAATATTAGATCTTTATGTTCCATTCAAAGGGTACTTTATTAAAAAAAAAATAATTATATTCGAATCATTGTTGTCTAAAATATCCAGAAAAATAAGAGTATATCGTACGTGACATTAAACAGAAGTAATTTTGAGGTATATATGGAAATATGAAAAAATCTGCGAATCTTGGGACGTATTTTTTCTTTTTTTAATATTTTACACTAAACCAAATATTTTTCTTTTAAAATCCATCATACTTAATTAACAATCTTTAAATTATTTTATAATAAATTCAATTTAATATCGTTCGTGACAAATCGTACGTGACAGATTTTTCTTTAATAGTATTCTTAGGTAATAAAATTTATATTATGTTAAGAAAAAAAGTTAAATTGTAAATTAGGTGCTCTTGCGACTGTTCAAATAGGAATGACGGAGACAAATAATGTTTTTGCACTACGTACGTGACATTAAAATAACATCCAAGGTTAATAAAAAAGAATACCAATTTTCTTATTTTATTGTTGAACTTTTAACAAAGTCTTTATTAATTTTATTTTGGCTCTAGTTCATTTTAATATTAAATTTCTAATCATTAAATAAAGAAATCAAGTTTTATTTGTGATAATGAAAGAATATATTGGAAAAGTAAGTTTTAATCCCGACACCAGCCGAGTGGAATGCATTTTCGAAACCAGCTACGGTTTCATCATCAGCACTCTTTGATCGGAATTTCCTAGTGTTGGATGTAAATATCATCTATTTAACTCACAAGTTTATACGAAATTTAATTTTGTAAATTAAACTTCACATACAAATTCATATTTTTGCTGTAGTGAGTGAAAACGAAATTTACCAAACTTAAGCTAATTAAACTCTATATTTTCTTTTTTTATGGATCTTGTTAATTGTTGCTGTTACCTTAATTTTAAAGCATATTTACAATTACAATTTAGTCGCTAAAAAAAGTTGATTGCAATTCTTTAAAATAAGTCAAAGAGATAATCAGATTAAACTCTTATTATTGCTCTTAAAATAATTTAATAAGCTCTTAATACCTGCGCATAGTAAATTTTTTTTATCAATAAACTTATATTGAAAAACTTTCAAGAGTTTTTATTTTTACAATCGTGGTTGACATATTCATGGAAATGCCCATATACGACAGCAAGATTTCGCACTGTATTACTCATAGCATTTGTCATGACAATTTTCGATGACTTTATTTATGTTGATAATAATTATAATTATTGTTTATAAAAAAGGGTAAATTTCTTGTTTATTTTTTTTAATTCAAACTTAGACTATGTTATGTCTAATGTTTTAATATGATTCATCATTACGAGTATTAGAAGAGAAAGTAGCATTCTATAAACGCTTACTCATACAAACTGATATTAAGAAACCTTTTCTAGCGTGAATAAATGCAATAAAAAGTTTTTCTTCATGATATTAATCTAACAAAATACCTGAATATCTGAGAATAAAAAAAAACGCTTGTAAACCTTTTATGCATGTCTTTCAAACAAACTTTTAATTGAGTAGGTTGAGAATTTATATTTAGCGCCAGTATGCTAAAACTTAATTTAACAAAAACATTCTTTATACAGTTGAATTGCAGTTTTTATTAATGTAGCAGTGCCATATATAATCACTCTGTTAAAATTACCTAGTCTTATATATTTTGTTGCAGAATGTAGAGTTTGCCCTTTTACCTGTTTCTTTATATCTTCGGCATTTACAGTCGAATCTAAAAGTATGAAATATTGATGTTTTTCTCGAAGAGGCCAATGATTGGATTTGAAAACCATTGACCTTAAGCACCCCGTTTTAGTATTTACCTATTAGATCTCAATTCCTAACCTCATAATATACCACCTTAACAAATAACTGAAAGTGTAAGAACGCATAAAAACATCAAACTTTTGCTAAGAAACTAAACTAGACGAACGTTAATCGCCTTTTTAAAAATTTCTTAATGTCAATTGACATATGTAAGTCATCTCGAGACAAAAAACTTTAATCTCTGTCTGTAATTACTAACAAGCAATTTAAAAATTTTTTTCGAAATGCCTTGCAGAATTTTTTTATATTCGAGTTTGTACGGCGAACTTTTTTCGGGTACGGTCTAATGTACAATAGCCTGGGTCACCTATGTATGCGAAACAAGTAAGAGTACAGCCTTGCTGTATCTAAAAAAACCCTTCACCATGATGTACATAGGTACAATGACCACATCGTAGCGTAGTTTAGATTTAATGTTATACGTCATTTTGCGTTATTATTTCCGACTTCGTCTTTGATTTTGAATTTTAAGGCAGTTAGCTCTATTCAAGCCCTTTCATTCAATACCCATTTTAATGGGGTAAAGCAAAAAAATTGCAGTTTTCACTTTTTCCAGTGGTCAAGTCATTTTATTTGGTACTAATATTTAGGCGGTTGAAGGGTTAAATTTTCAAATACTAGATTTGTTCGATATTTTAATTTGTTGTACGTCATTTTGTAGTGGCGGCAGTCATGGATTTTAAATATGTGTTTAGTGTATTATATTTCGCTAGTCAAAGCCTTTCAATTAATAGCCATATTGACTCTCTCCGATTCCAAAAAACTTAAAGATATCGATTTTCGTTTGTAAATTTAAGGAAAAATACCGAAGCAGTTGCTTTTTGGTGCTTATATCTCAGTTAGTTTTAAACCAATTTATCAGTTTTTTCAGCTGTAGTTTTTGTATAGCTAAAGCTTGTATTTTTGTGACTTGAGTGTGTCCAAAAATTATATAGAATTTTGAGAAACTTAATATATCTGCGGAAAAAAAAGAAAAACTGCTTAAGTTGACATAAGATAAAATTGAAATATTCACATCATTGTAAGCCCGAAATTCAAAGCTTAGGCAAGGTAAATTTTCAACCATTTTGGACAACCTTACAGGAAGTTATAGCATAAAAACTTATTGCCTACCTTATTTACAAAAAACACTGTTATTTGGAACAACAACTTATTTTAACTCATAATTTAGCTAAATATACAAAAACCAATATGGTTTTGTATTCATACAGAGCGGAATTCATATAATAGTCTTTATTATAATAGGAATAAATTGATAAAAATCAAAAAAATTAAAAGTCATTTTCTGAAAATCATTAAAACAGACATAACCAGTTTTCGAAATAAGTTTTGGCTATGACTTTGTCGGTTAGTGACCAGTTTTTCCAAAATTTCACAAATATTCCTACAGGCATATAGTTTTGTTAACAAAAAGTAACAAAAATGTTTTTAAATTATCCTAGGGCTGAAAAATGTTAATTGTTGTGGTACAAACATGCGAAAAAACAAAGACAGTAGTGTATATTTGTTCATATCTCAGAAATTTATAGGAGTATTGTGTTGGATTTTAATAGCGATTCATTCCCGGATATTTCCAAAAGGTCTGTACAACGGGGTTTTCTTAAAGTTGATTTTAACCATCACACGGATATTACTTGGGAAGTCGTCTACCCCTAGTCCTAAGCTTTCAGAGAATATATACCTTATGGGGTCGATAATGAATATTTTTGAAATTACAAACGAAATGCCAAAGTTTGAATTTATTCCTTTAATGTTTAATTTTCATGAAAATATATGTTTGTCCTTTAAAAATAGTATGATTTACAAAATTATGATAACAAAAATAACAACACTTTTGCAAAGACATTGTCATTATATTTTAAAGCTTTTAAGCAATCAAGCTATGATTTTTTTAACAATAATTTATTTTAAACTGTTTTTCTTGCTGAATAAATTTTATTGTTTTAAAAGTTTAACATGTAAAAAAAATATATAAAAATTTTGAAAAAAATTTAGGCACATTTATACATCAGGTAGTCTTATTTCGTCAGCTGACTATTTTGTTCTTCACTTATTTTAAATTTCAGCTGTCAAAGTCTATAGTTAAAAAATCACTTTCTCTCCTCTCTCAATTATTTCAAATGTCAAACTTCATATTTAAAAAATATAAACAAAAAAATTCTTTCCGAACTGCAATTACCTGATGAATTAATATGTCTTGGAAAAAAATATTAAAAATTAAAGAAATCATAAATATAAACAATAATTTGTAAAATAATACTGATAAAGAAATAGTGATTATAAAAGTGAGTACAATTAATGTAACTAATAGCAACAAACAATAATTTGTTTTAGAAAGTAGCAAATATTGTCCATTTCATTTGTAATCATAATATGATTATTGAATGATACTTTAATTAAACATTATAATGATAGCTTGCAACCATTTTATGTTTTCACCACAATCATATAATTCGATCATAGTATGTTGATCTTTGATTACCACAACCATGTTTTTTTTTTGCTTGTGGTATCAATATTTTTTAAAATATTTGGGAATTAATCCCTATTTAAATCCAGCACAATAGCCCCATTTTAAGTTATTTTTATGCACATCTATGAGATTTTTATAAAGCTAGCTTAAAAGACGTTACGGTAAATATAGTAACAGAAAAACAACTTAGGGATGCGCTTGTTTCAATCGAAATTTTAACCAAACCTGGGGATCGAAGCGCGGGCTGTAACACTGAATATAAATTAATAATATTTTAAGGTTTGTGATTGCTCGTAGCTAGATTGGGGTAATTGAATCGAATCGAAATTGCGAAATTGTTTATTTTCATAATTTTGAGGGGAAAAAATGAAAGATATACAATAAAATAGCTATTTACATTTTTACGTGACACCTCTTAAAATATTATATGCAGAAACATGCCGATTAGTACGATTTCTGAATTTTTCCCCTTCTATTAATATTATTTTTATTAGTGTAAATAATTCAAAAGGTCCTCTTGTCATTTATTTCTATAATTATGACAAACAATGTCAAATGAGTTCTTTTCATTTCGGTTTTTAGATGGCATAATAAAATAAAAAATAAAATTGTAATTAATTAATTCTAATTCGTAGTATCAGAAGATCTTAATAATCATATATATCTACAAAATAATTTAATGATAAACGCAAAAAAATATAAACATAATAGAGTTACTTATATATCGATAGCTAAAATACAAAAGGCCGTATATGGAATTTTTCTCAAAGCTTTCAAGAAAAACCATTTTATTACATTTCATTAAAAAAGTAATAATAAATAAAGTCGTTTTAAATTTATCAAAGAAACACACTTTTACTTATTCCCTTTTGTTTTTTATTAATAAAATTTTTGAAATTTTTTCATTATAGAATTGTAATATTTTGCCAGTAGGAACATGTATGTATTTAGGTAAATGACATTCATAATATTCAATCAAACATTCTTATTTTTTTACTAGTGTGTCCTTTTTGCCTTTTATATAACGATATGAAAAAATAATAATAATTTAATGCAATTGAAATTGACTACATTTACGACATTTTATTCCAAGTCATTCATAAAGAAATAAGTCACGTTCTTAATGAATCATGTACTGTATACATACGAGTACATACATTGTACATACAAACACATGATGATGCAGCAATCATGCATCCATATTAAATTCTTAAAATTTTTTTTACAAAAACAATTTCAATTACTTAATGAAATCTCACTTAAAAAGTAACTGAACCTATAGACAGTTTCGAATTTTTACTTTTATTTTCTAAACAATTCAACACACTTAAGATGAACCAGAGGGGAATAGATGGGCAAAAGAGTTTTTTGAACCAGCATGAATTTGATTTTTTTCGACTTTAAGTAGCTAAACATTTAAACATGAATAATAAATGTTATTTAAAGTAATATTTGGCTTAAGTATCAAATTGACATTCTTTTTTGAATTGAAAATATTTAAATTGTTTTAATGATTTCATTAACCAAAAATAATTAATCTTTATGTTGCAATGTTTGAAGGAAATTCTAGTATTGCACCCGCATTATTTCCGTTAAACATGCAAACCATTGTTTTACTCTCCCTTTTCTCTAGTATCTAGTTAAAACGATATTTGATTCCAAAACTCTGCGGACAAAATAGCAACAAGATTTAACAACCACTAAAGTACTTTGAATGATGAGTACATGTTTAAAGCTATTGAACTGTGTATATTTTACCTATAACAATAAATTAATTGCACAGGAGGATGATTAATATAACAATGGAATTAAAGAAAAAAACAAATAAAAATAGGAGAGAAATACATATAAGAGAATCAATTTAGCATTTAGCACACAATTACGGTATTTTTATTACTATAGGCAAAGCGTAGGTCCAAACCAAGAATGAAACAAGTAAGAGCGCTATATTCAGCCGTGCCGAATCTTATGTACCCTTCACAACGTGTAGTCATGCAATAACAGTGGTTTGTGTCACCATTCATCCCATATGAAATACGTACATACATATACATAAAAACATACATATATAAAAACGTCCCATTGTGAAATTATAAATTCACGTATGTATGTTAAAAAAACAAAAAAAAAAAAAAAACAAAATTAAAAAAAAATTTAAAAAAAAAATTGTTTTTGGCTTAGCTGGGATTCGATGCCACGTTTTCTCTAACCAGTATACACGTTTGTATGTATGTATGTTGTTGTTGTAATGTTGTTTTTGTGAAAAAAAATCGAGGTGGTCGTGGGTTCTTGCTCATATCTCAGTTGTTTATGTACCGATGTTTCTGATTTTCAATACCGATCTACTCCCGAATATTTCTGATATTTTAATACCTTACCCGGGTCCAACCTATGTCGGGGGGCTTCAAAAAGTTGATTTAAACATACACACGGACAGACGGAGTTGATCGGTATTGAAAATCAGAAACATCGGTACATAAACAACTGAGATATGAGCAAAAACCCACGACCACCTCGATTTTTTTTTCACAAACACAACATTACAACAACAACATACATACATACAAACGTGTATACTGGTTAGAGAAAACGTGGCATCGAATCCCAGCTGAGCCAAAAAAAATTTTTTTTTAATTTTTTTAAAAATTATTTTTAAGTTTTTTTTTTATTTTTTATTTAATACTAGCCAAACCCGGCGCGCGTTGCTACGCCCCTTAATGAATCAAAATGCATTCTTAATTTTAATTGAATATCAAGTGCAAAAACCTAAAAATTATAATTTTTTTATGGGCGTGGCCCTGCCCACTTTTCTTATCACAAAATTGTAAAGTCACAACAGCTCAATATGTGTGCAAAGTTTCAGAAAAATCGGTCCAGTGCAAGTACTTCAAAATTATACCTTTTTTTTATAGGCGTGGCACTGCCCACTTTTCTAATCACGAAATTGTAAAGTCATGACAGCTCAGTATGTGTGCAAAGTTTCAGAAAAATCGGTTCAGTGCAAGTACCTCAAAATTATAACTTTTTTTTATGGGCGTGGCCCTGCCCACTTTTCTAATCACGAAATCATAAGGTCACGATAGCTCAATATGTGTGCAAAGTTTCAGAAAAATCGGTCCAGCGCAAGTACCTCAAAATGATACCTTTTTTTAATGGGCGTGGCACCGCCCACTTTTTTAATCACGAAATTATAAAGTCATGACAGCTTAATATGTGTGCAAAGTTTCAGAAAAATCGGTCCAGTGCAAGTACCTCAATATTAAAACTTTTTTAGGGGCGTGGCCCCGCCCACTTTTCTTATCACGAAATTATTTAGTCATGACAGCTCGATATGTGTGCAAAATTTCAGAAAAATCGGTCAAGTGCAAGTAGCTAAAACTGATAACTAATTTTTTATGGGCGTGGCCCCGCCCACTTTTTTTCACCCATAAACACTCCCTGGTATGTGTACAACAACTTACCAAAGTTTGAGCCGGATCGGTTTTACAGTTTCGGAGTCTATAGCTAACACACACACACACACACACACACACACACAGAGTTTCACTTTTATATATATAGATATTAAATATATTTTTATTATTTTTTTTGTTTTATCTATATATATAAAAGTGAAACTCTGTGTGTGTGTGTGTGTGTGTTAGCTATAGACTCCGAAACTGTAAAACCGATCGGACTCAAACTTTGGCAAGTTGTTGTACACATACCAGGGAGTGTTTATGGGTGGAAAAAAGTGGGCGGGGCCACGCCCATAAAAATTAGTTATCAGTTTTAGCTACTTGCACTTGACCGATTTTTCTGAAACTTTGCACACATATCGAGCTGTAATGACTTAATAATTTTGTGATAAGAAAAGTGGGCGGGGCCACGCCCCTAAACAAGTTTTAATTTAGAGGTACTTGCACTGGACCGATTTTTCTGAAACTTTGCACACATATTGAGCTGTCATGACTTTATAATTTCGTGATTGAAAAAGTGGGCGGGGCCACGCCCATAAAAAATTAGTTAACAGATTTAGCTACTTGCACTGGACCGAATTTTCTGAAACTTTGCAAACATACTGAGCTGTCATGACTTTACACTTTCTTCATTAGAAAAGTGGGCAGTGCCACGCCCATTAAAAAAAGGTATCATTTTGAGGTACTTTCACTGGACCGATTTTTTTTGAAACTTTGCACACATATTGAGTTGTCATGACTATACAGTTTCGTATTTAGAAAAGTGGGCAGTGCCACGCCCATAAAAAAAAGGTATCATTTTGAGGTACTTACGCTGGACCGATTTTTCTGAAACTTTGCACACTTATTGAGCTGTCATGACTATACAGTTTCGTAATTATAAAAGTGGGCAGTGCCACGCTCATAAAGAAAAAGTTATAGTTTTTAGCCTTGCACTTGATATTCGATTAAAATTTAGAATGCGATTAAAATTCATGAAGGGGCGTAGCAACGCGCGCCGGGATTGGCTAGTATATAATAATTATAATTATATATAATAATTTTTTTTTTAATTTTTTTTTTTAAATTTTTTTTTTAAATTTTTTTTTTTTTTTTTTTTTTAACATACATACGTGAATTTATAATTTTACAATGGGATGTTTTTATATATGTATGTTTTTTATATGTATGTACATACGTATTTCATATGGGATGAATGGTAACACAAACCACTGTTATTGCATGACTACACGTTGTGAAGGGTATATAAGATTCGGCACGGCCGAATATAGCGCTCTTACTGGTTATTTATGCATTTTGACAGCTGAAACTTAAAATAAGTGAAGAAAAAAATAATCAGCTGACGAATCAAGAGTACCTGATGAATAAATATGCCTTGACTTTATACATAAAAAACAAAAAAAAATATCTCCGAGTTGCGATTACCAGATGAATAAATATGCCTTGTCAATAAGAACGCAGGTTGCGTAAAGTTTTAGTATCAACATAGGATGACAGTTTGTTTTACGAGTGAAATTTAAAATTTTTAAGCATTCTCCGGATTATAGATGTGTTCTATTAATCGTATGTCCGGATTGTCAAAATAGTACTTACTGTATGTACAAAAAATAATAACGATTTTCAAAAAGTGATAGTAACAACATAAGCTATAATTTAATTTGAGGTAAAAAAAATCAGTATCTGAAGAATTTATTCGTTTATTAAAAACCATCATTAAAACATTTTGTGTCTGCTCTGTAGGTACCTACCCTTGTACAAAATACAATTTTTACAAACATCTATAAGCTTCAATTGTTTAACTTAAGCACTGGTTTTGTTATCATATCACCAACCATTCCCCACTTAAATATGCATGTACAGATGTACTTAATTTTTTTGCAGTATTGTTGGTGAAGTGCATATTTTATAGATGCTTCACATTACAAACGCACACTCATGGGAATATAATGATAATTATTTGACTGGCAACTCTACGTTTCGATGTAACGAGTATTATGTTTACAGTTTTTTTTGTCCTGTTTTATAGTTAATACACTTCCGGTTTTTAGGAACCATTAAAATATTGTCGACAGGGAGACATAGTTACAGGAGGAAAACTAAAAACTTAAGGTTATGAACTCGTTAAATGCTAGGTTGCATCATTTATGTAGTTCTTGTTTATTATTTTATATGTTTGTATGTACGAAGAATACACCTAACCTCATTTCAAGTACATAGTACATTATCATGTAAAAAGAAGTATGTTTGTACAGTAGCGAGCACTTGTGGTTGTGGATACACGTTTGTTTGGAAAGATTTAAGACCGGAAAAAAATGCATAAAATTAAGGAATTAAACTATACAATAAAATAATAAACAAAGAAAATTAAATAATATTTATGAATAAACTAAAGTTTTATGCAATTTCACTTTTGCAATTGCAAATTACTTTTGTAAGTTTAAAAAAAGTTTGTTTTTTAATTTTAAATATTTTGTCCAGAGACCTTTTGCTTTTATCAAAATTCTAACTCGTCTTGGAATACTTTCGATCAAGTTTTCAATGGTATGCTTCGGAATATTTGACGACGCCGTTTGGACTTTCATTTAAAATTGTTGGCACATTATTGTATAATGAAAGACGTTTCTTAAGAAAAGCCCATAAGTTTTCGATCGGATTGAGATCTGAGTATTGCGCTGACCATTGCATTGTTTGAAATTTTTGATTTCACAGCCAATCAATTCTTAACGATTTTGGCCGTATGTTCTTGGAAAATAAATTCTTGTTCTGGGTAAGCGCTTTGGTTTACAAAATCGGGTAAATTATCTCCTAAGATACAAAGATAACCTTCTTTTTACCACTGGACCAAGATGCCACCAAATATAACAGGCACAAAACATTAAGCTTTAACCCCAAGCTTCATAATTTCTTTCACTACGTTTTTTTTAGCGTTTTATAAGAACATTACCAGTTTTAGTCCTTGCCGTCCTTCTGAAAACGATTTATTTTGTTTTCATTTAAACATATTACCCGTTTCCAATAATCCACGCTCCAGTTTTTGTGATCTCTACAGAACTTCAATTGTGTTTTTAAATTTAATTTTTTCCCGACAGTGCTGTAAACAACGAAAATCTTTCGCATTTTTTTGTAAGTTTAATTGTTAAATTTTTCCGATATCAACTCAAATAACGGAAAAAATAACTGATATTCTTCATTTTGTGCTGCCAGATAACAAAAACTTAAACGGGCAAAAGTGGACGAAAGTGTGCAAAAATCCGATTTAATTTTAGAAAAAAATTATTTTTGTCTGCCATTTACTCGGATTAATAGTTTTAGTTGCTTGCTTTTCACCTGATTTGTGGAATTTGTTGTATTTGTAAGTAATGTAGCTACGAGTACTTGCTACTCACATGCATACATACATATTTTGTCGATTTTGAATAAATGCCAAGAAAAAATCGTTAATCAACTCCCAAACATATGCATGATGGTATTTTATAAAATAATTTTATTGTAAAAATAAAATAAATTTTTTATAAAAATATAAACGTTTTAATATTGAAAGCAGTGTTTCCTAAATAATTTTCAGATATTTAAATCAACTAATAAAACAACCAGGGATTTCTTATAAACAGGAAGGATTCTTAAAAGTTTTTTTTTTATTATTTTAATGAACATTAAAGCATTGAAGTGAAACGCACATACACATAAACGCTTTAAGCTTAACGCAAAATAATATTAAAAACATAAACCTGTAAGAATTTTTGAAGATTATAATACAAACCTATTGTTAGCGTTTCTTTTTGAAACATATCAAATTATATTATCCTATATAGGCTTAGTATTGCCTGTTTTATTTTCAACTGCAACAAGGTTGCTCTCCTCTAACTTTTTTAAAATTTTTGTGAATCTAATTTGTGTAATTGTCTATATTTTGCATGCTAAATCTTAAGCAGTTTTTATAACATTTAAGTTATGAACGAAAAAGCAAAATATGTGTTATATTTCATTTGCGTGTACAAATTCAATTGTATTACCATTAAGGTATGGTAACTCTTTGCTCCTTTAATAGCTTCAGCTAAAATTTTAAATCAAATACAAGCCGTTTGTTTAAAATAAAACGGTCTCAAATAAAATTACCGTAAAAAAAGCTTGCAACTCATACATCTAGTACTTCATAAGACCCTGAGGTTTTTCTTCTATCTATTAGTTTAACTGCACGGCAAACCATATAAGAATAGTAGAGGAAAAATTAGCAAATTATGGTAGGTAACCTCCCAACCATAAATTAAATTACTTTTTTTACTTTTATAATGCAGCTGTCTTAGCAGGCAGCAGGCCCAACTAACCACTTATTTATTCATCTTTGACGTTTCCCTTTTTATGGTTTTTCTGCTGCTATTGCTATTTTTGCGCTATACTAGCTCTAGCATGCATGAGTACTATACGAATACAATTAAAATGTTTTTTTTTCTCTTAAGAGTACAAAGTACACACATACATTTATAAATTTTCCTGAAAATGCAATGAACTAAAAGGTCATTAACGTAGTTATTGTTTTACAAAAAAAAAAAAAAGGTTTCCCCTCCCTGTGACTTTAAACAATTAAATCTTAAGGCAAAAAAAAACATACGCAAAACAGATCAAAATACAATTTTAAATTGATTTTTAACAAAAACCGTTTTACCCTTATGAGAATAAAGCCACAAAAATAAATAAATTTTCAATATCAGGATATTGAACACAATTATATAAAGTACCAGAGGTTTGTAATACGTTAACAGTTCATGGTGCGATTTAAACCACTTAATGATAATTTGTTGTGAAAAGTGAAACACCACAAAACACTTGACTAAAAAAAAAATGTCACTTGAAGTTTATGAACATTTAAAAGATGTAAACGGGGGTTTAAATAAATCTGTGCAACTGAAAGGTTCGTTCGTTTACACAAAAAGTGTGAAAATGTTTCAAACGGTTTTTACTGGATTGCATTCGTTTACACAAAATCCAGTAAATGGGAACACAAATTGAGAGAGTAAAGTGACAAATTTTTTTTAATGAGTATTTTGACGTTTATGCTGGACCTTTTTTTAACTTGTTAAGTTTCAAATGTAAATAAATAAAAGTAAAACGACCAAATTTACTTAATCAACTTAAAATTATAAAAAAAAATATATGTTAACAAGAAAAAAAAAACACAATGATTGAGTAGCTTTTTATAATGCATTTTTAAAAATTAAAAATTAATTAATGAATCTTTAAAAATTTTAAAATATGAATTAATTTAAAAAATAATTTACGTACTGAGTTTATTTCAAACATATGTATGTATGTATATTAAATGTAAATATGTAGTTAATTTTTTTCAAATCCTGGAAGTACCAAAAACCTGGGCGGCATTGCATCCTCCAGAATTGTCTAGTTACTCCCATGATCAAAAGTAAACATGTTTTGTTTTGATTAACTTATCGGCTATTTTCACGATGACTTTATTGCATGCCATAATGTCATAACACCCTGATAACGTATTAAACTGATAGCAAAGTAAGTAGAGAGGAAAGAACATTATATGTTTTTGGTGACTTTTCCTTTATTCCACTTTACACTCAGTTGTGTTATTCGTATTTTATTTTTTTTTATTTTTTATTTTTTTTTGAAGTGTTAACAATTTTTAAAAAATTGTCCTTGCGTGTTTTTTTTTGCTCCAAATGTTTTTTGTGAGAGTAAATTTGTTAAATTACTCAGTATTTACTCAGTTACTGAACTTTACTGGAAAATTAAACGAACGGACCTAATGTTTAAATGGTTAACGAATTCAAAATTACAAAAAAAAAAAAAAATTATATTTAAATTTTTCGCAGTATTTCCTTCAACTTTTTATAACATATGTATGTATTTCTTTTATCCACTTGCAGATAGCGCAACCTATGTGGGCAACATTATGAAAATAAAGTCAGTCAAAAAAGAAGATCGCGGTACTTACTATTGTGTAGCCGATAATGGTGTCTCGGTTGGCGATCGTCGTAACATCAATTTGGAAGTTGAATTTTCTCCCGTTATAACCGTACCACGACCTCGCTTAGGTCAAGCTCTACAATATGACATGGATTTGGAATGCCACATTGAAGCCTACCCACCACCAGCCATTGTATGGCTTAAGGACGATATTCAATTGTCCAACAATCAACATTACAGCATTTCACATTTTGCTACTGCCGATGAATATACTGATTCTACTCTACGTGTCATTACCATCGAAAAACGTCAGTATGGTGATTATGTCTGCAAGGCTGTTAATAAATTGGGCGAAGCTCAGGCTCGTGTTAATCTTTTTGAGACCGTAATTCCTGTATGTCCTCCTGCCTGTGGTCAGGCGTATTATGGTGATGCTGAACGTATGGCTGGCACCTCATTGGCAACATTTGCCGTCATTTTAACAGCTTTATACGCTAGATAAACAGTTACTCCATTCCGAAAGTGTGTAGCCAGTGATTGAATGTTAAATTTGCGCTTTAACATGCAAGTTAAAGTCCGAAAAAAAAAACATTAATAAGGAAAATATATGAAACAAACAAAAAAGTGATTATTTAAAAGAAAAAACGAAAATCAATTGCTCAATTCACAAGCTGTCGTAGGTGTTGTACGTCGTAGTAGTTGTACGCATTTTGTTGATAATTTCTACATTACAACACAATTTTCCCTATGTTTATAGAAAAAAGAGTAAGAAAAGTAAGAACTATATATATTTCTTACATCCTACGACTCCTACGTCAGTTTGTGAATTGAGCAAATATTTTATTTGTACAAATTCTACTTTTTTGTTAAAACAAATTTTGCACTAAATCTTGAAAACATTCCAAATAAAATCCAAATTAATTTAGGATTTTTTACTTTTTTTAATTTTGTCATACGTCCATTTATTATTGACTTAAAAACTTACGAAATAAGGTTTTATTTCATAACACACAAAAGAATTATTAACAATCCCTTAACCCGTCCGTTGATATATGCAAATATTTTTAAATAAATACACCACCATTTTGTTTTTATTTAAATGTATTTTGCAATTATATCGTATCTGCTACGTCTAGACACATCATTAATACTTTACATTACAAAAACTATCACAAAAAACAATTATTACTTTTTTTTAATATTCTCTTTCTCCTAGTATAACATATGAATTGAAAACACATTATGTTTATTAAATAATTTTTAAAGTATTTTTATTACTTTAACATTTTGCTACATCATAAGTAATCTCATCTCAAGTAATGTAAATTACCCATTTTTAATTTTATTTTATAAAACAAATAAATAAACTAATAATAAACTAAAAATCAGATATTATTATAATAATGACTATTTTATCAGATCCCATATCTTTTGTAGTTGTAAATACAAAAGCGAAACTTAAAAAAAAAAATAATAACAAATATCTTCTTTAAAATTATTTCGTATATATTTATATCAATTAATGAAAAAAAAATATTTTAAATAAAACTAATTGTATATGTATGTGTAGTTTTTTATATAAACATAAAATAAAACATTAAAAAGTTAAGTCGTAAGTTTATACAATAAAAAAAAGAACCAATTTTTAAAACCCATACCACTTTATTGAAAACTGGGTGTAAATATAACTAAAACAAAATTAAATAAAAAGACGATTTTATAATAAAATGTATATGCCTCAATTTTATAAAAAAAAAAAATTATTTAAAATAAAATTACAAACAAATATATACAAAAATAAACTGTGAAATTTATTTTTTCTAGAAAAAAAAAAATATCAAGATACAGTGGTTTTCCGATTTAACGAACAATTGATTGTCAGCCTTGTTCGTTACATTGAAAAATTCTTTAAATCCAGTACTAAAAAAATATTTATTCATGTTACAACAAATTAAAAGAACAATTCATATTATATCGTATTGAAAGTAAATGGATTTTATAAAATAAAATTGATAAAAACAGAAATTAATTAAATAACAAAAGGAAAAAAGTACATAATTATGCAAAGAAACTTGTTATTGACGTTTGTTTTTGCGTTTTTTCTAAGGTTTTTTCAATTGCTTTTTATTTGTATATTCATCAAAAATTTTTAATTTTTATTTAACGTTAATTATTTTTTTATCCATTTTTTAATGTTGACAATTTTAAAAGTTTACAACATAAGTTCACAACACGTAGTAAACAAAAGATCAAAAAGAAATGCAAAACAAAAAAAAAAGTGCTAGTAGGCTACGAAAAAGAATTCAAAATGTAATTAACGATTTGTTTATCAGAAAATAAATCACTCGGAATTGCCATGACATTGCTGTTATAAACAAAGGTGACGGTGCCAGCCCAGCTGACTATTTTTTTGTGTTCTGGAGTATGTCAAACTACATATTAAAAAAATTATTTCAACTCCGGAAATTGTCAAACTTCATACATAAAAAAAGAGAGCCGAAAATCGCTATCCTTTACGCTATCACCTCCATGAACACTACCATGGCAATTCCGAGTGATTTAATGTCACACAGAATGCAGAACACAGACGATTATTTTTATTTGTTCGTTACATCGAGTACGAAATTGGATTTTAATTCGTTATACACAGTACCTAATGTAAAACTTTTGCTGTTCGTTAAATTAAACTTGGTCACAAGTTAAAAGGCCCTAACTCATAAAAATTTAACTTTACAGGACAAGATAAAAACGCAATAGAAACTGCTGTAATAAAATTGCTTGCAAAAGTATTATTTTTAATATTCGGTTCGTTCGAGTACTTTTACTGCACTTTGTAGTAAATGAGTAATTATTTAGTAAATTGAAAATTTTACTCTCAAAAAGAGAATTTGTCCAAAAAAGTACTCGAACAGACATTTGTAAAAATTCGTAAGATTAAAGCAACAGCTGATGGCAAATAAATATTGTGTTGTTTAATGGGAACTATGTACATACATACATATGTGCAAATATGTATTTAAGTATGTATACCTGCGCCAGATTCAGGCAGTTCCATTCTTTCATCTGTAGACATTGTTAACTAACTTTGTTAACTAAATTTAATAATATTTTGCACTTTTGTTTGGATTTTCCTTTTTTAATATTTTTTTCACAAATTGTATACTTTTTGTTTACTTACTTTTGTTTGTTTACCTTTTGAATCATATGTTTTTTTGGTTTTGCTTAATCTTACTGCAAGAAATTTCTGTAGTAAAAATTTTCAAATACTCAGTCAAGAACTGTCACTTTTCGCTCTCTATTTGTGCTCTCATTTACTACAAATTTGTGTAAACGAACGCAATTTTGTAAAATGCAGTAAAAATTTGTACAAATTTGTGAGTTCTCGAACGAACCTATTGTTGAGTTAAATTTTTGTGTCGATGTGTATTTGCGAGAAATGTTTTGGAGTCACGGAAAAACTAAATTTCGTAAATAACACGAGTTAGGACCCTTTTACTTGTGACCATCGATGTAAAGTAAATATTTCTATTATACACATTACCTGTGGTGCCCAAGGGTAATTGCATATAGCTTTGTCATTCCGTTTGTAATTTTTAAAATATTCATTTCCGACGCCATAAAATATACATATTTATTTTCTAAAAACTTATGAATAGATGAGTCAATTAAGCAATGTTTGTCTGTCCGTGTGTTGGTTGAAATCAACTTTAAGAAGCCCCCACATGTTGCACAGATTTAAACGTGGTATCAATATTTTCGAAATATCCGGGAATGAATCGCTATTGAAACCCTGCACACTCGCCAAATAAATATCTGAAATAAGCACGACTGCCGTATTTTTCTCATATTTAAGCAAAAAATAAATAATAATAATAAAAATCATTTATTGATGTGTTATGTCTCTAGAGCTATTCGAAAAAATGTTGGACAAATCGACAAACTAGTTACACTTAATTTACATAATGAATTTTATGACGTCCAATTTTGGATGTAATATCTATGTACATATATCTATATATATAAAAGTGAAACTCTGTGTGTGTGTTAGCTATAGACTCCGAAACTGTAAAACCAATCGGTCTCAAACTTGGGCAAGTTGTTGTACACATTCCAGGGAGTGTTTATGGGTGAAAAAAGTGGGCGGGGCCACGCCCATAAAAAATTAGTTATCATTTTTAGCTACTTGCACTGACCGACTTTTCTGAAACTTTGCACACATATTGAGCTGTCATGACTTTATAATTTCGTGATAAGAAAAGTGGGCGGGGCCACGCCCATAAAAAGTTATTATTTTGAGGTACTTGTACTGGATCAATTTTTCTGAGATTTTGCACACATATTGAGCTGTCATGACTTTACAATTTCGTGATTAAAAAAGTGGGAAGTGCCACGCCCATAAAAAAAAGTTATCATTTTCAGCTACTTGAACTTGACCGATTTTTCTGAAACTTTGCACACACATATTAAACTATCATAATTATACAATTTTGTGATTAGAAAAGTGGGCAGTGCCACGCCCATAAGAAATAAGTTATCATTTTCAGAAACTTTGCACACACATATTGAGCTGTCATGACTATATACATAATTTCGTGATTATAAAAGTGGGCAGGGCCACGCCATTAAAAGAAGTTATAATTTTGAGGTACTTGCCTTGAACCGATTTCTGTGAAACTTTGCACACATATTGAGTTGTCATGACTATACGATTTCTTGATTAGAAAAGTGGACAGTGTCATGCCCATAAAAAAAAGTTATCATTTTCAGCTACTTGAACTTCACCGAGTTTTCTGAAACTTTGCACACATATTGAGCTGTTATATCTCAGTTGTTTATGTACCGATTTTTCTTATTTTCAATACCGATCTGCTCCCGAATATTTCTGATATTTTAATACCTCATGCGGGTTTAGGCGATGTCGTGTTGCTTCAAAAAGTTGATTTCAACATACACACGAACAAACTGAAAATGCTTGACTCCCCTATTCATAATATATGTATACTTTATAAGGTCTGAAATGAAAATTGTAGAAATTTCACACTGAATGACAAACCATTTTTCATTTTTGTGTGAAGGATATAAAAACAATATTTTCTTTTACAAATACTAATAATGTTAATTTTTATTTTAATTAATAAAAGCAGATTGATTAACATTTTTGAATAATACATACATATGTACGTATGCAGACATGACTTAATTAGTACTTACCCTTCTTACATAATGTAAATTTATTTAGATTGTCTATGTGTGTCTATTATGTATTTTTAAACAAATTTTTATTAAATACTTTTTATCAATTTCTATAACAACAGCTACATACATAAATCACTAAAAAAAACGACATATTAAATATTGCTACAACAATTTACGATGTTTCGAGTATCTGCACTATTAGAAAATATTTATTTAAATCATTAGAAAATAAAATAAAAATTTAAATTAACATTATAACCAAAGTCCAATCAATGTCTTTTTTCTCTCCTTTCAAATGAAATTGAGGGTTTCGTTAATAAATATTCACTTCAACACTCATCAATATGTACATACATACAAACAAATACATTCCCTTAAAATTAGCATGTCATTTGTAACACTTCAAACATAAACAATTTACTTAATGGAATTTCCAGTTGTGGCCATACGAATATACATGTGTAGTTCAGATTCATAATCAGCATATGATTGATTGTTAAACAATTTCGTAGAGGGTATAAAGTGGCGTAAAGGATTTTCAATTAGAAAATCATAAATTTTTGTCAATTTCTGTAAACTACGCAAAGAATTCAAGGAACAAACATCAATCTTATCTAATATTTCAATAATGCGATCATGCTGTTGTTTAGCTCGTTCTTTAAAGGCTTGTGGGTTAACTGAAATGAAAAGTAGTAGCATGAAGTATAATTGGCAATAATAAATGAAAATCAAATGTCTAGTGGTTAAATTAGTTGTATCAAAATAAAAAAACAGAATACTGTACCGAAAAATGTGTCCAAATTTATCTTTAAGTCATTTGAATGTTGTGCAATTAAATCCGCCCACAAAATACGATTACGAACTTCCTGTAGTGCACCGAAGGGTGTTAATAAAATGCCTGGAGCTAACTGGATTGTCGAACTGAGTTCACGTGTTTTGATTACTAAGGGATTTGGTGATAAATAAAATGCACTGTTGTTAAAGGGGAAAATAGTTAAACAAAAAAAAAAAATACATAAAACATTATGCGGAGAAAATTCAAGTATGTATAAAACAAAATGGTGTTCGCTATATAAATGTACACATTACATGTATGTGTGTCATTTTCTAATAACAAAAATGTATATTTGTCTATATTTACCATTCTTTGCTTATACAAGACAAATGCTCCAATGGTAAGTCAAAAAACGTATTCAATTCCATGGTGTGGGGTGTCAATATTTTATTTTGCGCCTGAGGCATTAATGTTACGTCACCAGCTCCAGAATTATGCCGTGAAACTGAATTGTTTAGGGAGGACATGGTAGAATCAAAATCTAATTTTGTACTACAGAAAACATTGTCCGTAGTCATCTCAAAACTGTCCACACCCAATAGTGACTGATTGTTGCTATTATTGCCAAGTTTTAACTTGGTAGGTATGAAGTTAGATTTCAAACTTGTTGTTGCTTCTAAATTATTCAGTTGATGTTTCATAATATTTTTTGAGTAAATTATTTTGTCTTTAATTTGTGACAATTGCATCATGTCGTATTGTAATCGATTGACAGATTTACTTATTTCGCCATAAACTTGTTTTATAGAACCAAGCAGTACCTGAAATGATTGTGTTGAATTAAAATCTCTCTCATAATCTTTAAAAGTCGTAAGGTTGTTAGAGGCTATATTACAAATTTTAGAAGAAAATGTAAATCTTTTTCCATTTTAAAATAGTTTAATCTAATTCTTTACTTAGATATATTGCTAGAAAGATAAATACCAAGATATTATGGGTTGATTAAACTTTTACGGTCTTATTCATAAAAATTAAAACAACCTAACAACCTTTAATATTTTTTATGAATAAGGTAGTAAATATTTAATTTAATATCTTAACTAAAATCTTTTGTAAAGTAAAAAATTATACAAAATCTAAACTATCCCACTTACCTCATGGTTTTCCAAATGTTTGTTATAGTTACCAACTTCAGTCTTTAACATTTCAATTTGTTGCGTTAGATATTCATTTTGACCTTTCGTAAAATTCAATGAATAGTATTGAATAACATAGTTGCGCATAATGGTTTCATTCTCTTCGGTATTAATATCAGCATTAAATATTTGGACTTTTTCCAAAAGTTTATCTTCAAACTCTGCAAATGCCTTTAAATACTGTTCTTCCAAACGTTTGCGTTCTTGGCATGCTGACAAATATTTACCCACAAGACTAAGAAAACTCGACTTTTGTTTCATTAGGTTTATTTCAAAATTTGTCAGAGAATCACGATTATTGCTAGAGTTACTTGAAAAATGAGATTCATTGGTTATGGATTTATTCAAGCTCATAATATATTGTAATTGATCTTCTTTTACGCGCATAATCGCATTAAAAATGAGAAACACTGGTATGTTGTTAAATATTTTACGCAATTTAGACCACAAATTATTTTTTGCCTCTTGTAATTCTTGGGCTATAGTTAAAATTAAATTAATAAATTTATGTTTTAATTAACAAAAAAAATTTTATATATTTTTAATTTTACCTTTAATATTACTTTCAGAAAATGTATAAAACTCATCTAATTCTTTAAGGGCTTTGTTCACGGCCTCTGTGGCAGTATTTTCACTTTTATTTTCATTTGTTAAAATCACCGGCATGGTGGCGTGTATTTTTTCTCTATTTCTTTCTTCTTTCTGGATTTCTTTAGCCAAAGCCATGAACTTAAAATCCAAAATATGTACTTTAGCATCCAATACATCACATTTATTTTCCAAATTTAGTTCTTGTATGTCTTTATTTAATAATAAAAGAATGCAAAATTTATAAAAATAATCATTGAATGCAATTATTATGTATATGGCCAGCTAGTATAAAATATATAAACATACATATCGTTAGCTGAAACGCAAACGGCCCTAACTTACAAAAAATTCAAAAAAATTTGGACTTATCTGACAAAAATTACCAATTTTATTAACGAAAAACAAACGGCCCTATCTACAAAAGCATTTATTTCATAAACGCAAAAAGACTTAACTGATTGTTTGTATAGACAACATTGTAAGTTGACAAAAAAATTGATGGATTTGACTGTTGAACAATTTATTTATTATAAAGAAATAAATTTGTAACAGCTTAATGCAATTTTTAAATAAAATATATTAATTTCATCTTAAGAGCGATTTTATCTGAGTTGAAAAGAAATAAAAAGAAAATTTAAAAGTTTATAAAAAGAAATGGTAGCATCTGCAGGATTTAAGACTACTACTATTTCTACGATAGTATACCCTTTAAAAATTAATTATGTAACACTTGCTGTATTCTCTCTTCTTTATTCCAATTCTTGAAACTTCTGTTTAATTTTTATGAATTATTTTAATTCAAAATTTTTTGTGATGCAATATTAAAATGAATTAACACATAATACTAATGTTTATTAAAAATAAATAAAAAGCATGTACATATAATTAAATTAATTAAACAGCGTTTTCCTAATAAATAAAAATATACAATTAATCTAATTTGTATTAATGTGTAGATAGGGCCTTTGGTTTCATAAAATTAGAGTACCAAAGAACCTAAGTAACAAGGCTTTTTAAATATTTTAAAATCTTAATTTATTTTGCAAGAATTAAATTTCTCACACCTTTTTTTATAATACTGGTGAAAATCATGCTGATCGAAACTATACCATTAGTTAAAAACAGTTTTTTGCTTTACCTGTAAAATGTTCAATGTTGTGTATATTTTCTGTGTCCTAATTTCATTTAAGGATGATCTAGCTATGTATGTACATCCGTTTGTCTAGTACACCAGCACTGTTTGACATTGAAAATGGGCTAAATCAGTCAAATAGGAAGTGATTTATAGCCTTATAATGCAACAGTAGGTTAGGTAGAGAGGACAGCTTTTGTACAGCTCACTTGGGTCCATCATATTGATCCCTTTGTGATATCTGATTAAAACGAATAGAATAGAAGAATAGAAAACAAAGAGAAGCAAACCAGTTCAGTCGCTTTCGGGAATCGAACCCGCAGTCCCCTGACTAGCAGACCAGTACACTACTGACTAGTCCATCGGGGCACCCAATGCAAGAGTACGTCATAAAAAAAATGTTTTCGAACATTAAATAAAATACTTCTAAATGCAAAGATGTATAGTGATAAAATTTTCCAGGTATATTTCTTGAGCAAAAAACATGTTTGACTGAAAATTGCTCATATTTTAAAATTAAAATAATTAGTTGGACGATTCAAAGTTCTAAAAAAAACGTTTTTGGTTCATACTATTGTAATGAAAATTACACGCCAACTTTAACGGCCACCTTCTATATACCGCTTTTTCTTAAATTCATATGACTTCTCTACAGATAAGGATTTTGGACGGATAATGGTCTCTTTGTTTCTAATAAATTTTTCTAGGAATAATTATAAGAAATTATTTTGGCATCGCACACCTTATACACATAACATAATCTACTTTTAATAATATATTAATCTCATAAAACCGACAGCATAAGATGAATCATATTGAAATTTTGCAAATGTGACATTTACCAAAAACTGAAACAGTTTTAATTACTATATTTTACCAGTATGTCCACTTCTATTTCAGACTCCATTTAGGATTTTTATTTTTTCATATTTACGGTTAAATTTATTTATTTAAAGTTTTAATTACTAATATTTTTTTGTACGCCACTTTGTGGTGGCTTCCATCATGGATTTTTTTTTTTTTTTTGTGTAATATATGTATTTAAATATTCAAACCGCTTTCGCTTGATACTCTAAATGAAACTTTCGGCCTTGAGGATGGAAAAATTCAATTTTCGTTTGTAAATTTTGAGAAGGTAGCTGTATTTTGGTGCCTATATATCTGCCGATTTCAAACCGCTATTAAAAATCTAGCGGTCACGAGGTTTAGTGATACAGTACAATACGCATATAAGAAAGCCTAAAAATGCACCGATTTTCTTTCTTATATGCGAGCTTTCTTATAAAGAAAACACGCATACAAGAAAGATATTTTCTTATATACATCAGTAACAGAATTTAAAAAATTTCCTATAGAAATATATAATTGAAATAAAACTGTTTAATACTAATACATTCTACACATCATTTTGCACTATATTTCGTTTATTTGTCGTACAAATATTAATATGTATATAAGTACACAACTAAAGGTAAAAACATAACAACAACAAAACAGGTGATTGCACTTCACCAAAAATCACATTTGATAAAAAAAGTATTTTGGTAAAAAATAATATTTCATAGTTTTAAAATTAGATTTGATAAAAAATTTAGTAAGAAGAATGAATACATAGTTTAAAAAAATGTGTTTACTTAAAAAATACTATGAAGTAAGACTGAAAAAATCTTGAATTTTCTTTTGGACGAGCCCCTTTTCATGGGTTCTAAAGAGAATATCTTCTAATTTACAAATAGAATCGTTGCCTTCGTCAACGTCTAAATATTCTTTAAGAATAAAGAAGAGTTTAATAACATCATCCCTTTTTGGCCATTTGGCATCACGATCAGTGTTCCCAGGTCAAAACCGAGGTTAAAAAAAAATTCAATTGTGAGAATACATATATACTACTTTCTTATACACGTACCATTTTCTATGAAATGAGCATAATTTTTCTTCAGAATATGTTTCTTATAGAAGAGTTTTTCTTATAAGCGAGTTTCTTATATGAGGATTATTTAGCACGCAGATATATACAAATGTGCATGGTGTCTGAAGATGTCTTCCTTATAACCGAGTTTTTCTTATAAGCGAGTTTCTTATATGCGTATTGTACTGTATATCAAAATAATTGTTGTCTATAACATTACTGATCTGCGATCTATTTATCAATTTTTTTTTCATTTCCAATTTTATTTCACAAGTTTCCAATTGTACTTTACAAATTTCCATTTATATTTTAGAAAATTCTAATTATATTTTAGAAATTTCTATTTGCATTTTAGAATTTTCCAATTTTATTTCAAAAAAAATATATTTGTTTTTTCTGAATTTGCCAATTGTATATCACAAGCATCCAATTGTAAATATTTAAAACTTCCATATTTGTAAATAGTAACAAAAGTACCCACAAATTATCGGAGGGCTGCAAGTGATAATTTTTTAACAATATTTGAAAAAAAAACAGAGCAATCGTGTGTATTTGATTACATATCAGCGACTCATTTCCAAATATTTTCAAAAGATTGATACCACGTACATGTCAGTGGTCAATTTCAATCAACACACGGAGAGGCGAACATCGCTCCATCGACTTCTGTATTCCTTTTAAACTTTCAGAAAATATATATCGCTGGTCACAGGTAGAAAGACCCTAACTCCAATAATTGTAGTCTTACAAGGCAAGAACGTAATAGAAACTGTATCATACGATACCTGATGAATAAAGCTGATTTCATATATACAAAGTAATTTTCAATAACAAAATTTCCCAAGATCCATTATAAAAAAAGATACTAAAATTCTCTTATTTTAATTATTTTTTTGGTTATTAAATGTTTGTTTGTTAGATATATAAAAACAACTTACTTTTGGCTTTAATAGAGTTGGCCAGTGCGTCATATTCTTTTTTGCATTCTTCAAAACGTTGTTGCAATTCCTTTTGTTTCTTTTTTAAATCTTGAACCTTAAGATGAATTTGCATTTCACGTGGTAGAAAAACACGTTCGGAAACCTTTTGTTAATTATATAAATGAGTGACATGTATTAATGTAAATTAACCATTTACCTTTATTAATATAAAAACAAATAGTTTTATTTATGAAGTAGGATCTTAAATACTTTTAATTATCCTGTTACAATGTTATAACACAAATTATTGAAAAAAAAACCTGTGGTTTATATTTAATGCATTCTACACTTTTTGTTTTAAATAAATTGTGTCTAATTTTTAACATCATTTTGTATATTATATAAATTAAGAACTTTATAAAATTGGCAGCGCTGCAGGGATATATTCGTCTTCGTTACATGTTAAAATTATTTGCATTTCGTAAGCAATTTATCAACATATTTTAATTGGTCACATATGGTTATGCATTTATCATCTTTATTTTCTCGAAAAAATTTAACGTAATAAGTTTATTTTGTGGTTTTTTAAGTCTATAATAAAAAATATTATTTTGTTCAACTTGCATAAAACATAGTTGAATTGAATTTGAAATGTGGTTTAATCATGGTAAAGTTAATTGCTGTTACTTTTTTAATCGTTTAATAAATCCAATTTTTTCTTATTTTTATTGCCTAAGATGATTGATTTATATATTGCTCATTTTTAACGTTTGATTTGTAACATTAAAACACAAAAATTTGAAAGTAAACTTAAAATTTTATTATCGGTTAAAGTAACAGTTTGTGGCATTTACTGTTTGAAAATTATATCATGTGCGAAAACGTTTTACGTGGTCCATTGGGATCGAACAATTTCGAGCGACTCCTTGAAGCACAGACCTAAATAAGCAATATTGGTATTATTTAAAGGTTTTAATAGATTTTTCTTAATATACATATAAAAATTTTTTTAACAGTTTGAACTCTATAGATGCCAACAGAATTTTCCCAAAAAAAAATGTTTCGTGTGCCAGATAAATGTGTAGTTTATTACAATATGTGTAAAAAAATTAAGAAAAATAACCAAGTTTTCCCTGCATAGCCGAATTTAAAAATTATCTCCTCTATATGATTTTCAATAAAACAAATTTTTAGAAAAAAAAGCAGTAGCTTCGCCAATTAGGTTCTCTGCCTAGCGAGCTTTCGGTCGGGATCAAGTTACTTTCTCTTCTGTAGTATAACATATTTGTAAACATATCCCGCTTCTTAAATAATAACTTCAAAGCTTTCAAATAATGCTAATATTGTTCATATAGGTACGTCAAGAAATGTAATGGAACATCATATAAATATATACGAACAATTTTTAAAAGTCTATAACTCTAAAACTGAGCGTTTCTGGGTATTTTACCATTTTATTTTTTTCTTATCTTTCTACTTTCTATCACCCTTTGTAACTTTATTTAGAGTTGCGTTGGTAAGCCCAATGGTGACTTTTGGCTCACCATGTACTACAAATTCATTCTTACCGGTACAACACGGCCTTTTATTTTTTCCACTTTATGTATTAATATATTCTCCCTAACTTCTTGTACTTCTTGACGTGGAAGAACGCGGCGCATTAGATTGCTAAAATAATCCCGTTGACGAGATTTGAAAACACTAAAAGAAAAGTTCATAATATATCTTTGATATTGTTTGTGCAGGAATTTACTTTCCACTTACGATTTCACAGCATCTTCACTGGGTATTACATTTGGTGGGCAACCTAATTTGGTTGCCCACACACGAAAAGCTTCCATGTCTTCTTCTATTGTCATTTTTTCAGTTTAATAAAACAATTTTCTAGAAACCAAAATTATTATTCAAATTGGCAAATATTTTCGTTTTTTTAAACATGGCCGCTCTAAGTTAATGTAAAGTGATGACAAGTTTATTTTTAAGAAATCAAGATGCCAGACAATTGGTTGGAGAATGAAAATAGTATTAAACAATATTGAACAAAATCTGTAAAAATTGTATATACCTGGAATTTGAAATTTATAATAAAAAATTTATTCAGGTTATTGTATTTTATTTGTAGTACAAAGTAAAAAATTTAGGAAACCCCAATTAAACCAGTCCGCTCAGTATAGTTTTTTAGAGATTTATAGTACAAAGACAAGATTGAAAAAATTTTATAAAAAATGATTTAACATAATACGCTTAAACTCAGCACATTTGAAAATGTTTAAATTTTTAGTCCTCTTCGGCCTATGCTTTGCATTCTGTTATATGTGATAGTTGTATATGAGTTCTCAACTATGTATGACCTCTTAGTAAAGAAAATAATTATGGTTAAGTGTTGGTTCCTCAAATATAGAATAACTTTTATTCTTTAAAGATCTCACTGTAGTTTCGTCACGTCAAAAACAAAATTTTGCCACATTTTGGATAAATAATCAGGATACCGATTATTAGTTTAAAATATATTCATGATGGCTTAATAGAATTGTTTTAATAGTTGAGTTTACTAACGGATCTTAGTTCATTAGGCCCTTAGTTCATTCTGTGTCTTACTTTAATCGGTTTTATATTTAATCTGTGTTTTAGTTTAATTAATCCTTTATATTAATCGGTCATTTGATTTTATCGGACTTGTGGTCAATTGGTTTTTTACTTTTATTTGTTATCATTATAAAACTGAATTTGGGTTAATGATAATTTATTAACACACTAATAAAAAAAATAGAGAAAGTTGAGTTTTTTTTCTATTTAGGAAGCATATTACATACAAATGGTTCCTAAAAGATGATATCACAAATCGCATAAGTAAATTCCAACAAGAATTTTGCGACTTAAACAGATATAGAAATTATTTTTTTATAAGGATGAATTAAAGTAAAAGTATTCAATACCACTGTCCAGAAGAAGTTATCTAAATACCAAACACTCACGGCCCGTAAAAGACCCTACGCGCAATTTATATTTTCAAACAGAAGCAATAACGTCGATTATGTTTTGAGGGGGAGATCACGTACAGTGTATTGGCCATAAATTTTTTAAAATTTGATGTTAAATGTTATATTTGAATGCAAAAAAAAATATACAAAAACCTTTGATATCATTTACTTGCCATTTCTTTTTGTTCTACTTTTAATGTTTGCTGGTGAGCATATATGATGATACTTTCATTATGAATGTTTACTTAAATGTTTATATTTTTGTATATTATACTTAGGTTTTTATTACTATGTAATATTTTTTGTTGGCCTATTTGGCTTATATTACTCTGTGGAATGAAATAATTAAATAAATAAATATATGGTTTTGTTGTTTTATATCTCTATTTCTTTCTCGCAAACAACACATATAAGAAAAATGTCAATCATATTTGCAAGTTTATGTTTAATATTAATTCCTGAAAATATGTTTGAACAATTATTTCGGAATATATTAACAAATAAAATAAATATATAAATAAGTAAATTCCACACTTTCCAGACTTTGGCACTATAATATAAATGATATTATTACTTTCAAGTTATTTTCGCGTGGAGACCTACCGTACGGGCTTTTAGTATTTGGTATAGTCTGGCAACGTTTTCTTACATATTTTCTCTGGTTAGTTTGACAGTTTACAGAGCGCATTTTTTACTACGCTAATAACTGTCAGACGTATTTTCCTGGGATTTTCTTCCCATTCAAAAATTTTTTGCACTGCATTTAAAGTGAATATGAATTTTGTGACACAGTTTGATAATTAAACAATTTAATAAAACGGAAAATAGTAAAAAAAAGTGTAAATCATGAAAACAACTTCAAATTACGTACAAAAATTCATTAGCAGACAACAGGGGCTTTATTGTAAGTAGAGCAAGTAAAGAAAAAAGTAAACACTAATTTTACATTCGATGAAATTGAAGTGTTGGTGAGGAGGCTTATTAAGTGTGCAACAACAATAAACATTTGGCGGTTCGATTAAGAAATTTTGGCTCCAAAACTCCCCCTCTAGGCGGGAAATATAAGCGCCAAGTGATGTTGTTGATAAAATGTATTAAAAAGAGTAGTAACGAAAAGTTAATTTAAGATGTATTAATATGTGATTACATATAAATATGCATTTTCAAAAATGTTAATGCATAATACATTTTTTATTTATTTATTGTTAATGCATGTAATGATTTTCTTTTATATACTTGCAGTGAATGACCTGAGCTATGACTTTGCCTTAAAACGGTTATGTGTGGCCAAAGAGGATAGTTGGCGTGGCATTTCACCCTCAAATTATAGTTCAGATTTCAATCCAGAACCCCCGATATTTGCTGCTAAATTTGCAAATTGTGAGGGTTATTGCCATATGTTGGCCATTGCGAACGAAGATGGCAAAATTGCACTTCAAGACACTACAAAGCGTAACTATGAGCCGGAAGAGAAGGCTTTGACAGCACCCCAATGCCATTACAATGCTGTTTTTGATTTGGAATGGGCTCCGGGACAAATGCGGTTTGTTTCGGCGTCTGGTGATCATACAGCACGTCTTTGGGAAGTAACTAATAGCAATATAATAGGTGTACGGCTATTTGTTGGCCATACACGTTCCGTAAAAACAGCAGCTTTTCGTAAAAACGACTCTTCTGTTTTTGCTACTGGTGGCCGAGATGGTGCTATTATTATTTGGGATACTAGAGCAAATTTAAATTTGGATATGACTCCAAGAGCAGATAATCGCATATATAGTGGTCATGTTGGGGGTCCGGGTACGCCATTGTCTCAGAGAAAACGTTCTCGTACTCCAAAAATGCCACCAAACACCACATCCAGCAGCATAACAGGTTTAGCGTTTCAGGTAAATTTATATTCATAAAATGTTTAAAAAAATAGCAAAATTAAAAAAAAGTGCCGAATGTTAAAAAAGTTATATACAGAAGCAATAAAATTTTTTATTATAAAATTTATAGGAAATCATCTAAAGATAATGAATTTAAAGAATTTTTTCAAAATAAAGAACTGTTATAAAAAATCTACATACATATACTAGGTATAAAACAATTGCCGCATGTATGTCGATTTCACTGATCCTTTTTCTGTTATATTTGCAATTGCTAAGACAAGGTTTTAAGGATAAAGAATTAGGCATATCTGCCAAATCAACACTTTAGAACGTCTGGATTGATTAAGCCGATCTTATTTTTGTTGTATTCGTAATAACTGAATGAAATAATGAATTTGTTTGTCAAATAAAATACATGAGAACGACTAGACCTATTACGTTGATTGTTTATGTGTTGCATTTGTAATTTCCAGTACAATGTTTATATTATAAAAAATTTTTTTTTAGTGGTGTAGTATCACATTATATAGTCTCAACTCACAATCTGTCGTAGGAGTCGTAGGTTGTAAGAAATTCACCTTCTCCAATTTGAAGAAAAACGGCGATAGGATTTATTCTATAAACATAGGTTAAATTCTTGTAAGTGTTGTATTTAAAGTTATTGTAGAAATTGTCAACAAAAAACTTATACAACGTACAACACCTACGGTAATTGTTCCAAATATTTTGAAATATCCTATATTACATTTAAAGGGATTTTCTGGGAAACGATGTTTATATTTACTGTTAGTAAATTTCACACGTAAGAAACAGGGTTGTTAAAGAAAAGATTTCATGTAAATAAGTATTAAACATAGCTAAAATTTATAAATCTGTGACAATAAGAAAAACTACTTATGTCAAATTTTATCGTTTTTCTGGAAAGCGCTTTTAAGTTTTTTAATTAATTGTTAAAATAACGATTCCTTTTTGTATAAATACTTTTTAAGTCATTCGGCCTTGTCGATTTAAGTCGATAATAAAAATTATCTCGATTTTACCATATGTCGTACACAAAATTATATATATGTACGTAGTAGAAACTTAATCAAAAATATTATATATTGATTTACATACATACATATATATGAATTTTTCAGGATGAAAACACCTTAATCTCTTGTGGTGCTGGTGATGGTATTATAAAGGTTTGGGATCTGAGACGAAACTATAGTACCTACAAAAAAGAACCACATCCAAAACACAGTCTACCTTATGCCGGCTCTTCTACCTTTAAGGGTTTCACCAATTTAATTGTTGATGAGTCGGCTTGCCGTCTCTTTGCCAATTGCATGGACAATAGCATATACTGTTATAATATACACTCCTATTCACCAAAGCCTTTGGCACGTTATCGTGGCCTTTTAAACAGTACCTTTTATATTAAATCCTGCCTTAGTCCAGACGGAAAATACTTGTTGAGCGGAAGTTCCGATGAGAAGGCTTTTATTTGGAATTTAGACTATCCAGATGAACCACTGGTTGGTTTATCGGGTCACACAGTAGAGGTGACATGTGTAGCTTGGGGATCTACACATGATTGCCCTATCGTTACTTGTAGTGATGATGCAAGACACAAAATTTGGCGAATTGGACCAGAGGGTTTGTCAGCTTCAGATATTGCAGAGAATTATCGTGGCAAGGCGGAATATGTAAGAAAGTTTTTGAAACCTTGCAAAAATACGGCATCGACGCATAAATACAATCTTAGAGATTTGGAATGTACTCCTCGGTCTCTTAAAAGGCTAGTCGAACAAAACGAAAGAACACCCAACACGGTGGAAAAAGTATCAACTAAACGAAGCTTTTTAGAAATGTTGGGTTGCTCAGCCACAAATCAAACTAGTGAGGAAAACGGTGATATAGATATACATGAACCAAAGAGACCAAAAACTTTAGAAACTCGTGGACGTAGACTTTTTAGTCCATGTGCCTCAAATTCCTCAGGTCCCTCTACAAGTTCGACAGCTATTTTTGCAGCGAGAAGTATTTTCAAACAATTGTGCAGTACGCTAGAAGAACGTAATACGAGTATTACTGCCACCAATAGCACAAGTCCTTTAATACATCAGCCTGAAACTTTAATAAATAACGATTCCAATCAAAAAAATAACCATGAATCTGCATCTGTATTGCAAACATATCAGCCTGAAACTTTGATAAATAACGATTCCAATCAAGAAAATAACCATGAATCTGCATCTGTATTGCAAACATATCAGCCTGAAACTTTGATAAATAACGATTCCAATCAAGAAAATAACCATGAATCTGCATCTGTATTACAAACGCCACCGCCAGCCTTAAGAATAGCAGCGAATGTAGCGAACATTTTTAATAATAATACTCCCTCACCTTTGGCAGAAAGGCGATCAGGCTTAGAAATGAATCTCTCAGCGACCTCGCCGCCATCCGCTAGTGTGAATACTGGCCACACACCAACATCTCAACAACCCTTCTCATCCATCATCTTTTCACCCACCTCAAATTTACCGAATTATGTATTAGATGGAGAGGCACCACATTTAGGTATTATGTCACCAAAACGCAAACTCAAAGATAAAGTGGATTGGCTGACTAAAATACGTAAACAGAAATTAATGTCCTCCTCTCGAGGAACAACGTTAATAGAAAAAATGCAAGAGCACCAGTCTTATTCGCATACAAATGAAACAGCGTCAGCAACAACTGGAGGGCTAGCTGCAAGTACTGTAACACGAATATCTTCACCTCGCCTGCAAAGTCTTCGTCAGTCAGAGAGCAGTCCCAAATCAACATCACCACGCAGACGTCTATCACAGAATTATATCGCATCACCGTCATCCTCGTCTCAACACAGTCATCAACCCCGCACTCCCACCTCCAGTAGAAGAAATAGCGAGACAACTATTCTTCGTTTCTTTAGTGTTCAAAATCAAAATTCTTTCTCTTCAACGCAACAGCATAAATATCCCTTATCAGCGGCAGATGTGGGAGAAATGAGACCATTGTCTCCGATTGCGGACTCTACTCATTCTTCCTCATCGGACATCATAAGTAATTCTAATGCGCCATCATTACATCCAACGGCATCAGCATGCACTGAGTGATGTATTAGTTTTAAACACATATTTGTGTTAGTTTTATACATTATTTACAAAACTAAATTATTTTATTAAATCGTTTTCTTTAATTTGTTTATTTTTTAATTTCTTATTTACAAACGTTTCTGATTTTGCGTTAATCTTATTTTTATTTTTACTTTATTCAAATAATAAGTTAATTTTTTTTATTTGTAAATTATTTAATTTATAAGTTAAACATTAATTGAATTTTTCTACTAATTGTAGTTGTTAAGGCTAATTACATACAATTCTTAAATTTATAAAAAGAATATTCTATTTTAACTATATTTTCTAGAAGCCAACAAATTGGTAACTAATTAAAATCAATAAAGACTTCAACTATTTATAATTTAATCGAGCTAATTAGATTTGTTGTAGATTTTTTTTTATTTTGTTATCCTCTTTTGTTCTGTATTCAAGTGAAGTTTTGATCAGAAGAGGGGACTATACATAACTTCTTATGACACTGCCTTGCACTAGGAAACAACCGCAGGATATTTTTCGGAGCCTGCAGGAAACATGGTCTATCGGAGGTAAAAACGATTAATATTTTTGAAATTTCTACCTTTTTTATAAGATAGATGTTCTGGGTAGTTCTCTGAACCAGTTCAGAAATGGGGAAATTAATATCATTTAGGACAATATCTATTCAAGCGGATGACCAAGTCATATTCACACAGGTAACCTCGTCGCAACAGCCGATCAGAAAGTGTAATGTCAAATTTTTTTTAAATTCGCCTTGATTTCATTTATTTATGCAGAGATGGAAAATAAGATTTTCGTTTCGATGTTGAACAATTAACCTAAGTGAACTTTTTTTATAATAAATGCACTAAATTTATTAATATCCTTTACATCCTTTCTAAGGGCTTTACAAATTTCGACCCTTTTTTTAAATAAAATTTGTATATTTCGTTTCCGATATATGAATTCGTTTTGACTGAAAATATATCAATTTAACGTTGCATATAACTCTATGAATATGCCTAGCGTTTGACGAACCAAATAACGACTTCTCTCCTTTTCTTTTCCTTACCAGTATCTAATTTTTCTTGTCTCTTAATTGCTAATAGGTATCATAGAGCCATGAATATAATGGACCTAAGTAAGCTGCACTAACAGCTGCCCTAACCTACATACATAAGTGAAATTAACTTGTTCGCATTTGTAATTGTATTGTTTATTATAAAGATGCTTCGACGCTTCTGAACAATTTAATTTCACGCGGAATGCAGAACAGAGACGCATATATATTTTTTATTCTTTAGAAATAGTTACTAGTTGTTAAACTAATATTGTCACGATATATCACAAACAAAAGGGCAGTTCATAGCCAAAAGTTATATCGATTAAAATGATCGGTATTGAAAATCAGAAAAATCGGGTCATAAACAACTGGGGCCAAATTACGGCATTTGAACGTAATCGAATACGATCGTTCGAGTAAAATTTCGATCGATATCGAATGCCATAATTCGGCCCCTTTTATACATAAAATTAATTTATAATTTCAAAATCAAATGTTTTTAGCTGATAAAATCAGCATATACATATGTATGTATGTACATATGTATTTCATATTAATGATATGATACAGTCGTATTACAGCTCTGGTCGGGGCAAGAGCTCGCGCGTCATTGCCATTATCTTTTAAGGGCAATCAGGCCTTCCTTTTCATCCGTCTTCGAGAGTTTTACGTCTCACTCTCGCGTGGTTAATTGTGTGGCATCGCGTAACTGTGCTTTGAATACAGTTTCCAGACTATTCTACAATTAACCGCGTGCATATATTTTAATTGGATTAACTGGAGGAGTACCAACTAAACTCATAATTTACAACTGGAGGAGTACCAACTAAACTCATAATTTACAACTGGAGGAGTACCAACTAAACTCAATTTATTCTAACTGGAGGAGTGCCATAAAACTCAGTATAATTAATTGTTCAGATGTCTCCGACTTCCTATACAATGGTATAGGTCGACTTGCGGTGACTGAACCAACGTTTTTTTTTTAACTGGAGGAGAACCATAAAACTCAACTTTAATTATTGTTCAAGTCTCTCCGACTTCCTGATTTACGGAGCCAGAACCAACGTGGAATACCCTGGCTATTTGGTTACGTACCTCTGCCAATCAATTTCAGAGTAAAAAAAAAATAATGATATGATACAATGCACTATGCAAAAATCCAAATTTAAGATATAGCCACATATTTTTTTAATTTTATTAAGTTGCATACATCCATAAGTTAATACCTTATAAATCTATGGTTAAACGTATGAAATGTCTTGGTGTGATTTTGGATAATAAATATTTTTTTGGCGTTGCAACTTTTACAATTTTGTTCGATACGTTGGCTACTTTTCTTTTAGAAAGTAATTCTTACTAACCGTCTAAAGTATGATCGTATACATTTTTTATTTCTGCTGTCAGAAACCCAAAGCTTTTTGTTAGAAATAACGTTATGCATGAATAGATCTTTTTAAATACGAGTTATCAAATCTTGTAAATCTTTACCACGATATCTTAGACTTTCACCTTACCTTTACTCTACCATTTCAGGAGTTAGATTAAAGAATATGCATCCGTCAATAACATGAAATTGCTAATATTAACTTTTCTATTTTAATTGCAATAGTTCTACATACTTTATAGCGTAATGTATTTTATTTTGTTCATGTAGGTTTTATTTATATTTATTTTTTTACTTTATATACTCAATTGTCCATTTTTATACCCGCCACCAAAAAAATGGTGGGGGTATATTCATTTTGTCATTCCGTTTGTAACACATCGAAATATCCATTTTAGACCCCATAAAGTATATATATTCTGAATCGGGGTTTGATTTTATGACGATCTAGCTATGTCCGTCCGTCTGTTGAAAGCACGATAGAGGTCGCACCGAAAAAGCTAGAGGGCTCAAATTTTGCCAGAATCTTTCTTATAGACAAGGTTTGTTTGGTATTGAAAATGCGCTAAATCGGAATATTAGGAAGAGAGTTACAGCTCGAAAAGCAAGAGTAGGTCGAAAAAACCGTGTCCTTCGAACATCGAATAAAATGGAATTGTGTCTAAACGCCTTAACGTAGACTAATGAAACTTCGAATATATATTTCCTGGGTAAAGACAATATTTTTCCCCGAATTATCTAAATCTATGCATTAGGAGAGGAGTTATCGATCAAAATGTACGAAAATTTATAACGCACAGTGTATTTTTCGGTATATTTAAAAACAAAAACGTCATAAAAGCAACAAAATTGGATGTACGACTCTGACATTTTGCACACTTTGCTTTTTGGTGACACGCTTTCTTGTAACGGCAAATCAATGTGCCACGCCCACTTTTACGCCCACCTCCCATATAACGTTTTAACTAAAATTCATATAATTTCTCTATTAATAAAGATTTTGGAATAATAAAGGCCTATGTTGAAACACCTCAGTTGTACTCATTCGCAAAAATAACTTTGACACGCCTACTATAACGCCCACTTTTCACGTTATCTACCGTTAATGAAATTTAAAAGCTCATAAAACCGCTAAAATTAGAGGTATGATGATAAATTTTGCTACGTCTATCCCCCAAGGCAATTTCATTACTATGCCAAAAAATTAAGGTGCCACGCCCACTTTTACGCCCACCTCCCATATAACGTTTTACCTAAAATTCATATAATTTCTCTATTAATAAAGATTTTGGAATAATAAAGGACTATATTGAAACACCTAAGTTGTACTCATTAGCAAAACAACTTTGACACGCCTACTATAACGCCCACTTTCACTTTTGAATTGTGTCCAGACGCATAAACGTAGAGTCATGAAACTTCGAATATATATTTATCGAGTCAAAAGAATATTTTCCCTGAAAATCGCTTAAATCTATGAATTAGGAAAAGAGTTATAGATAAAAATGTACGAAAATTTATACCGCACAGTGTATATTTCAAATTTAAAACGTAATAAAACTGACAAAACTATATTTACGATTCTGAAATTTTGCAAACATGGTTTTTTGGTCAAAGTCTTCGTTATAACGGAAAATATATGTGCAACGCACATATATATTAGCATTTTTTCATCTTACACTGCTCCATTTATTGTACTGTAGCTAAATATAAGATAAAGATGATAAGAAAGATGACTCTACTAGCAACTACTAGATGGCATGCTAACAACTTATGCTTATGTTCTCCTGAAATTATGCTCTATTAAAAATGGGAATTTAGGAAAATTTTGACCTAAGTAAAAAAAAATTATCTCTAAACATTATAAACAATTTATTTTCATGTACTAATGGCTAACAAATTTTAAAATTATACAAAACTTATTTCGTTTGAAATTCTTTTAAAAGCAAAATGTTATAGAAGTTTAAAAATTAAAATCTTACTAATAAATTTCCAGTTTAAAAAAAATTCAGAGAATGTATATTTTAAATCACCCTGTGGCCCTTAAAATTTAACCTTAAATTCACTTTCTTCCTCTTAAATTCATGTAAATTCTCTATGAATAAAATACTCTCTATGAATACTAAAGGACTATATTGAAATATCTAAGTTATATTTATTATATATATATATATTGACACGCGTATTTTAACGGCCACTTTCATTGAAAGACTAAATTTTCGAAAACATTTTACTAGCATACCGAAGTTGTAATGGGTGGTTTAATTTTAAGGGTCTATGTTGATTTTGAATAAAATTATTATGAAATTATTATCATTTATTTTTATAATGATAATATTTGTATGCTTCAATTATGTATGGAACAAAATATCGGCTAAATGGCCCCCAACCTAGGCGGCACACCACGATCCGATAGTCTAAATTTTAGTTTGTGCTTTATAGCGCAATGTATTTTATTTTGTTCATGTAGGTTTTATTTATATTTATTTTAAATCCTTACTTTATATCCTCAATTGTCCATTTTTTTAGTTGTCGATTACACACGTACATACATATCGTTGGCCGCAGGCAAAAAGGCCATAACTTAGGCCCTTACGATCTCGGCTAACATTAACAAGTAAGAGTGCTATATTCGGCCGTGCCGAATCTTATATACCCTTCACACCGTGTAGTCATGCAATAACTGTAGTTTGTATCACCATTCCATATGATATACGTACAAACATATAAAAACCATACATATATAAAAACATCCACATTGTAAAATTATAAATTTACGTATGTATGTTAAAAAAAAAAAATTAAAAAAAATTAAAAAAAAAATTTAAAAAAAAAATTTAAAAAAAAATTAAAAAAAAATTATAAAAAAAAAAATTTTAAAAAATAATTAAAATATATATAATAAATATGAAACAAAAAAAAAATAAAAAAAAATATTAAAAAAAAAAATTAAAAAAAAAATAATAATAAAAATAATATATTAAATAAAAAATAAAAAAAAAAATAAAAAAAAAATTAAAAAAAAAATAAAAAAAAAATTTTTTTGGCTCAGCTGGGATTCAATGCCACGTTTTCTCTAACCAGTATACACGTTTGTATGTATGTATGTTGTTGTTGTAATGTTGTTTTTGTGAAAAAAAATCGAGGTGGTCGTGGGTTTTTGCTCATATCTCAGTTGTTTATGTACCGATGTTTCTGATTTTAAATACCGATCTACTCCCGAATATTTCTGATATTTTAATACCTCACCCGAGTCCAAGCGATGTCGGGGGGCTTCAAAAAGTTGATTTCAACATACACACGGACAGACGGTCAGACGGACAGACTGACAGGGCTTAATCGACTCCCCTATTCATAAGCTTTCAGAAAATATATACTTTATGGGGTCGGAAATCAAAATTGTAGAAATTTCACACGGAATGACAAACCTATATATACCCTTTTTCACTGTGTGAAGGGTATAAAAATGACACATAATGGGCCAATTCAAAGTAGACTCTCATATTGTACTATGTGATATAATTCATATTAATATGACTAGTGACTTTGAACACCTTTTGTTAACAAATTATGTATTTAATACAAGAAAGAAGACAAAGAGATGACGCTGTTAAAAATTGTATGTATACAGGAAAGAAGAAAATAGAAAATATTATCTCTGAGAGGTGAGTAGCGAAGAAATTCTCTCTGAGAGACAGTATGGTTAAAAGTATAACATAAACAATTTCTTATACATAGGAAACAAATGTGTGGTCTTATTATTTTCTTTGTATGGAAATTACTAACAAAAATTTCATGCATGCATAAAATAATATGAAATAGTACAAATACGACTGATATGCAACCACTTTGAATTGGCCCAATATATTTAGTGTTAAATATTGGATAAACATTTTTCGATTAATGCCCGCCCCTGTTGCAACAATTTGATCGACGCATCGTTGATAAAATTGCTTTATTTTTTATAATCTTTTCTTTTGACCACATCTATTAACTTATTTATAACTATCGTGTGCCTGCGACATCGTCTGAGTAGATATGATATCGAAATAATAAAAAAATAATTAAGTTTTCTCTCATTTCAAAAATTATAAAAATGCAAAATTCTAAAAAAAATACACGTTAAGGCCAAATACGCCATTTAATAATAATGATATAAGTAGATTCCAATAAGAATTTTAAAAGTTCGATCGTGATCGAATTACGTAATTTGGCCTATGCTTTTGCTTGTTCTCTGAAAGAAAGTTTAATTGTTTTTATTTTTTTTAGGATGTGGGAACCAATAACTAATAAATTGTTAATTATAAACTAAAACTTTGTTTCAGACTTAATGTAATAATATGTGTGTAAAATTTAATTAGTTTTTTTATTTATACATACATATGTAGTATATATATTTCTTTCTCTGATACTATAAAACAATAGTCGTATTAAATTATAATATTTTTAATGTTTCTTAGTTTTAGATTTTGATTGCGTAAATGAGCCATTTGGTAATTGCTGTTGGGCTTGATTTAAATCTTGTTGCTTATGTATGATATTACTTTGATTCAAAGTTTTGAACATATTGCGACCCACTCCAAACAATAAGATCAAATGACATACGTGTAAAATAAGACTAGACAAATCGGTGCTGGGATAAGTATTCCAACAGAATTCTATAAGGCCCAACAGGAGATAACGCAAGCCTAAACTGTAGCTAGTTGACCAAATCAGGTAGGGCAAAGAATGGAAGTACCAAACATAGAATTGATAGTGCAAAGAGCGAGCACACATTAGACCTATGAAATTGCATAGGAAAAAGGGCAGCAAAGCCAACTGGATGCACAAATCGAAGTGTACAGAAACATCATCTGGTTCAGTGTGAGTTTTTAAATCCTTTTCAGACTTTAGCTGTTTAATAGGCGCCTTAAGGCCAGTTGATTTTTGTAGACCTTTTTCAAAACTTTGTAAAAAAGCTTCTTGCTGGGGCGTTAGAGGGTCTTCCTCCTCGGCCGCCTGTTTTGCAGCTGGTTTTACAGCTTTATTCTTTTTTTTATTTTTATTTTCTTTCAGCATCTTATTTTGTTGATCTAATTGCGGCTGCAACTGTTTTTGCAATTGCCTAAGACGGACATAATTTTTGAAATAGATTGCAGTGGGTTTGGCAAATATAATCAGCAATATAAGGTGCAGAAACAATAGCGCCATATGAAAATATTTATGTTCAAAATATTCCCTTGGCAAAAATCGATAGTTTACGGTCCATTTATGCTCAAATACACGTCCCAAATCGAAACTTCCTTTTATGTACTGCCACGGATAGGTCAACAAGAAGGGCAGGCCCAAAAGCAACTGCAGTGTGCCGCAAACAGCCAACTGTTCGATAGTTTTTACAAGACCCAAATTAATCAAATAGAACAGAAAAAGAGTTGGGGCAAAGAGTAAGATGTTCATTTTACAGCCCACGCCTAAACTGAAGCATACGCTGCCCCAGGTCCAACGGTGATCCACAAACAAGTTTAAAGCTGCATATAGAAAGAGAATAGCTACAGGATCATTAAAAAGACGCAACACATAAATTGAATGTACGCGATATGAAGTAAAAGCACTGATTATCAAAACGTATGGCGGTACTTTTCGACTCTTGCTATATAGACGTAATACAAGCCACATTTGCACTAAGTAGATCAAACCAAACACATATTGAGCTAAACGTATATTTTGTCCATGGGATGTAAGAAAGTACAAAGCCGAATAGATGTACAGAAAGGCAGCAGGATAAACCAACGGTCCAGTGTCGCCTGCAAATAATAAAAAAATGTATATAAGTATGTACATAAGTATATAAAAATTGCTGAATTAATTTAAGAGTATAATATATTCCGATTTTTGCGGTGTCAAATTACTGCATTCGATAGTTATAAAAATTTTACTTCAATATTAGAAATTGATGTACTGTTAGTATAAAGATTTTAATAAAAGTAAAATATAGTAATAACGGCTTTGCACTGTATAACTCCCCAATATTGGTATCAAATAAAAGGGCTTAAGCAGCAGAATACAGTAAACTATCAAAAGGTTAAAATCCAAGATGGCGCCCTAAGAAAAATGGGAATAATTGTTTTCTTAACCCCAACAATATGAGTATCAAATAAAAGGGCTTGACTAGTCAACTAACTATGAAAAATTCAATATCAAGGAAATAATAACACTAATAGAATATAACATTTAGTCTGAAATCTCTGCTAAGCTACGCAGTGGTCACTATATACTATATGAATGTAATATCAGATTTGACACGGCCGAATATAGCATTCTTACTTGCTTACTTTTTTCTTAACATATTGTAGACTTTAGCTGCCATAGTCTTTAAATAAAAAAACAAATCTGTCTTTTCTTTCATTTATTTTAAATTTCAAACCTCATACATAAAAAATAATTTTCTTTCGAACTGCGGTTATATGCATGGGGCCAAATTAAGACATTTAAAAATTATCGAAATTTTAACATTCTTATTAGAATCTCTATACCAAAATCACAGTAAACTCAATGGTTCGAGTAATATTTATTTAGCGTGCGAATACCGTAGTTTTACCCATAAAGAAATAGCCACAAAAATTACTGTTAAAAAAATATTTAAATGCCCAAAAAACAAAAAATCGCTTGTCCTGTAAAAATTTTTCTGACTACATTTCTATAAAATACACAAAAAAAAATCGCTAAATTACCTTCAACATTTTTAAAGCAGCATGTATGTTACGGCATTTCATCAGCTGTAGATTGTGTGATAGAATTTTGTGTGGATTAAACAAGAAAAAAGAAAAATTTATGTAAAAAATGATAATGTGTAGTCGGCTAAATCTGTATATTTTACGTAAAGTATCAATTAAAAGTGTAAAACAACAGTCTTTATTAGCCATCGAAAATGTTGGCAACAGCAGACAGTACACAAAATCTTGGACAAGCCTTAGTATAACAAATGGAAACTTTTTAATGAAACGACACCTAGGTCAACGGCAACAGAAAAACCAAATAGAACGTACATTTCATATCTCGCAGAAACTTAGTGCCAAGGATTACTATCAGACACTTGGGGTGGCAAAAAATGCCTCGGCAAAGGAAATAAAAAAGGCCTACTATCAATTGGCTAAAAAGTACCATCCTGATACAAATAAAGATGATCCTGATGCCAGCCGTAAATTTCAAGAAGTTTCCGAGGCGTACGAAGTTTTAAGTGATGATACCAAAAGAAGCGAATACGATACTTATGGCCAAACTGCGGAAAGCATGGGTCGTCAAGGGGGAGGAGGTTTCGGTGGACGTGGTCCTGATGGATTTGCACAAAATTGGCAGTTTAGATCAACAATAGATCCGGAAGAATTGTTTCGAAAAATATTTGGAGAAGGAAATTTCCGTTCAAATTCATTTGATGATTTTGCCGAGTCACAATTCGGGTTTGGCCGCTCACAAGAAATGGTAATGGATCTGACATTTTCCCAAGCTGCTCGAGGTATTAATAAAGACATAAATGTTAATGTGGTGGACACCTGCAATAAATGTCGTGGTAGCAAATGTGAACCAGGTACAAAACCAGGCAAATGTCAATATTGTAATGGTACGGGTATGGAAACCATATCGACGGGCCCATTTGTCATGCGCTCCACTTGTCGTTATTGCCAGGGCACAAGGCAATTCATTAAATACCCATGCGCTGAATGTGAGGGCAAAGGTCAAACAGTCCAGAGGAGAAAGGTAACGGTACCAGTACCAGCTGGTATTGAAAATGGACAAACCGTGCGCATGCAAGTGGGTAAAAAAGAACTTTTCATTACTTTCCGTGTTGAGCCTAGTAAATATTTTAGACGCGAGGGTGCTGATATTCATACCGATGCTACGATATCTTTGTCACAGGCTGTTTTGGGCGGCACCATTCGTGTTGAAGGCGTCTATGAAGATCAATGGCTCAATATTGATCCAGGCACTTCATCACATCACAGAATTTTTCTTAAAGGCAAAGGTCTTAAACGTGTTAATTCACATGGCCATGGTGATCACTATGTTAATATTAAAATAGAAATTCCCAAAAACTTGAACAAAGAGCAAAAAGAATTAATGCAACGGTATGCTGAATTGGAAACGAATACGCCGGGTGCAATACATGGCTTGGCTAAACGACAAGATGGCAGCAAAAAAGCAACGTAATGTATTATCGAAGTGTTGAAATTTATTTTGAATGCTCAATTTTTTTTTACCTAATAATGTAAACATTTTACAAATTACAGTTCAAGCACTACACGACATTCAGAAAAAGGTGACGCTGAGTCGAAAACTTCAACATCATCTCAGTTTACTAGCACTCCACCACCATCATCATCAATAAATAAGAACGAAGTAGAAGATAAAAATGATAAAGATTCAGGAATATTTTCAAAACTAAAATCAATGTTTAATTAGTTAAAATTAGGATGTCTTCTAATCTACAAGCTTTTCTTAAATTTATGTGTATTTTACTTTAACGCCTCTCAACTAAGTTGAATAATTTTCTTTTTTATAAAATGTTGTAAATTTTATAAAAAGAAATACAGATGAAAAAAGAACATGTTATAAGATATGTATTTGTTTGAAATAAAAATAACAATAAACAAAATGAAACAAATTAAAAAAAATAGCCAGTGTGTCGTATTTTTTGAAATATTTTTGACTAGGTAAAATTGATAGCATCTTGTATTTCTGTTCTTCAAGCCACTCACAATTAGACTGATTGTGTTTTTTATTATTTCAAGAACACTTCATACGATTCTAAAAGTATACACGATACTCAAAACCTATGATAAAGGAAATATTTACAAATATGTATATGTTTTGTGTTAACATTTTACTAGTTCATAACCTACCGTAGAAGTTTAACGTTAAAAGAAACTTGTATTTTATTTATTTATTTGCATTTATTACTTAATTTGATTTCCAAATACAAGACATAATATCTTATAATTTTAATTTTATAATTAAAGTTTAATGCTATTGTAAATAATATTAAATAAGTTACAATCGGCATTGACATTAAAATGTATGTCAAACCCATTAAAAAGTTTACAAAAAAATATGTTTTGATTATTTTTTAAACCTTTTAGCTTTGCTAGGGATTTGCAAAATCGAAAAATATATATATTTTTTTAAATAACCCAGAAAAAAAAATTACTTAAGAACATTTCGTTTATTACTTTTGAGAAAAAAAACACGAAATCACAAATCATACGTGTATGCCCTGCTCGAGTTAATATTTTTTAAGATGCAATTTTTTTATATCATTATTATTGTTGAAATTTTATTTTTAAACAATTGTGAACTTAACAATTTTGAAAAACCAGAGTCTAAAATTTCCACAAAATTGTTAAAACAAAAAAGCAATCATTTGTTAATAGAAATATAGTTAGTGAACAAACCTTAGCCTTATTTAGTTGCACTATGTATTTTTATTTATTTTTTTTTTTCAATTAAAAGATTAACAAGAAACAAAATTTATTTTTTAATTTACATATACAAGCGATATGTCAGGCCCATTAGTTATATTGAAAAATTCGGTATACCTATCTCGAAATTTTTTTAACTTTTCTTTTTTATTAGTTAGATTAATAACATATTAATCAGCTAATACATACATGTGTACATTTTATATAAAATTAATACATAATCCTAATTTTAAATTGGCCTAGAGTGGCTTTTTATATTACATGAATAAATAATAGGTATAGGAATCTAAAAAATATAACAGCTACATATACATAGGTATAATAAAATAGAAAATGAAAAAAAATACCGCAATAATAAGCGGCGAACTTACGGAAGCAAAAATATCAACCAAATTTTAGCATCTCTTGTAGTTTTTACTATCTGTTCCTTAGAAAGTGACTAGGGGCAATAAGGACTCGCATTTTCTTGAGTTAACATCCCAGCAAAATAATTGGAAGTAGTGCAAAGCGAATTACATTTACAAGACTTCTAAATCAATTATGTAAAAGCATTAATTCTAAATGACTTTCTAACTGCAAAATAATTTGTCAGAAATGATGTGCCTAAAAATGAATGCATCATCATGCAAAATATCTTAAAAACTTCATGTAAACAAACAAATATAACTCATGAAAAATCCGATGCTTTTCGCCAAATATGCACGAGTTCTATGCACTTATTAGAATGGAGTGCAGTTCATTAATATATTCATGTAAACACATGATCTCAAATGGCATGCTATTATTAAAATCATTAGTGCTTTACTTAAATTTAATCACTTCGTCATCAGTTGAACCCCTGCAAATTCACTTTTTTGTCATAGATTTTTTTGCTGGGATATTAATGATTTCGGTGTTATTCATTTCACTAAAATTTCAGGAAAGCTTTTTAGAATTATCCAAAATTTGTACGTTTTTCTTTTAACTAATTTTACATTTGAAGCAAACATGTTTTAAACAATTTTCAATAGGTATAAGGCAGATAATTTTAAAAATTACGTTGATAGTTTGTCTTTTGCCGCATTTTTCTTACAATTTGTTATTACATCGACTATATACCTACATATACAATTGTTTAATGTTCGCTACATAAAAATCAAAAATTATACTGGCATGTTCTGACAAACGGATCTCGCAAAACATTTACGATGCAAGTTGAAACCGCATAATTGGTGTTTTATATTTCACAATCGCATGAACTTTTGCGACTTCAACTCGCAACTTATGCACCTATGTATGTATGTATGTTTAAAAAACAGCAAAACGTGTGAACTACAGAGCATGCAAAAAAAAAGTTTTGCGATTTTGTAATCATGCGAGTGGTAGAACATGCCTGACAAAATTCGGTTGTAGGAAATTTGTTAACAGAATTTTTTTTATAAAATGCAATTCAAAAATATTTTTAATACATACACTGTAAAAAAAACCGTCCGATTTGAGTAAAATATAAGGATAGTTTGTTTATAAACACGTTTAATCAACATAAGTATGTTATATACACAACATCAACATTGTTGACAATAAACAAAAATAGATTAAGCTAAAAACACTACCCGACACCAAATTAGGATAAAAATAAATTGCACTAGTAAATACCTACCTTTTAAATGAGCATAGTTGGTGGTACCATTTAGGAAGCCTTCACATTCCTGCATATACGCTTTCCAGTCGATTTCCGTATACGGCACACGATTTATAACTAAAACATTTAAAACTAATTCGGCAAACAAAATTAAATATTTAACAATAGGCAAGGCAGCCGGGTCGAAAATGAGGTATTTAATAAACTTAAAGTTTACATATTTTCCATAAGCTTTTTGTATAAAATTTTTCCTATAACGTTTATTGGCGCCACGCGCTAAGGGTGCTGGATGTTTTGTAGATGAAGGCGTCATAATTGTATGGCCGCGTTATCTCCTTTTGTCCACGAAACTTAAAAAAATTAACCGGCTATAATAAGTTGGATAAAAAGTGGTGTGGAATCAAAACAGAAACAAATATAAACATGTTGCTATGCAAACAGCTGTAGACAGAGTTGCCAATCCATAAATATTCAATTAAACTAAAGTCGCTTACATTTTACATCTTAAAAAAATTGTGGTGGGTATTATAATTTTGTCAATTCGTTTGTAATGCATTTTAAATCCAATATGTATGTATATATTTTCTGAGTCCTGGTTTCCTTGTAGAACGATCTAGCTATATCCGTCCATATAGCACGAAAGAGTTTTAACTGAAAAAGTTAGGTAATACAATTTTTACAGAATATTTCTAATGCATAAGGAATGTTTGGTATTGAAAATGGGTTAAATCCGTATACTAGGTAGAAAGTTGTAGCTTGTAATATAAGAGTATGTACAAAAAAGTTTTTCTTACATTGAATAAAATGCGTAGAGCAATAAAATTTCACAAGTATATTTCTGGAGTAAAAAATATCTTTTCCTGAAAATTTTTTAAATCTATACCATTAAGTAAAGAGTACTGTATTCCTTAAAAAAATTGTAGGTTTAGAGAAGACTTATTTGACAAATTTCTATACAACATCTGTCAAATAATCCTTAAGTAAACCCAAAACATTTTGTATGAATACGGCAGTTAAATATCAAAATGATTAAAAATTTGTAAAACGGAATAAAACTGACAAAACTAGATGTGCGATTCTGAAATTCTGCAAACATTGCTTTTTGGTGAATAGATATGTTATACGCCTACTTTTATGCCCACCTCCTATACAGCGCTTTTTATACCCTTCACACAGTGAAAAAGGGTATATATAGGTTTGTCATTCCGTGTGAAATTTCTACAATTTTCATTTCCGACCCCATAAAGTATATATTTTCTGAAAGCTTATGAATAGAGGAGTCGATTAAGCCCTGACCGTCTGTCCGTCTGACCGTCTGTCCGTCTGACCGTCTGTCCGTGTGTATGTTGAAATCAACTTTTTGAAGCCCCCCGACATAGGTTGGACCCGGGTAAGGTATTAAAATATCAGAAATATTCGGGAGTAGATCGGTATTGAAAATCAGAAACATCGGTACATAAACAACTGAGATATGAGCAAAAACCCACGACCACCTCGATTTTCTTTTCATAAAAACAACATTACAACAACAACATACATACATACAAACGTGTATACTGGTTAGAGAAAACGTGGCATCGAATCCCAGCTGAGGCAAAAAAATTTTTTTTTAATTTTTTTAAAATTTTTTTTTTTAATTTTTTTTTTATTTTTTTTTTATTTTTTATTTAATATATTATATATATTTTTATTATTATTTTTTTTTATTTTTTTTTTTAATTTTTTTTTTTATTTTTTTTTTGTTTTATATATATTATATATGTATATAATTTTTTTTTTTTTAATTTTTTTTTTAAATTTTTTTTTTTAAATTTTTTTTTTATTTTTTATTTTTTTTTTGTTTTTTTTAACATACATACGTGAATTTACTGTTATTGCATGACTACACGTTGTGAAGGGTATATAAGATTCGGCACGGCCGAATATAGCGCTTTTACTTGTTTTAATTCAAATAATTTTTAATGGATAAAGATTTTCGAAAAATAAAGGCCTCTATATTAAAATATCTTAGATAAGTTCATTAGCATAAATTACTATGACACGCCTACTTTTTACATAATTTACTATTAATGAAATTTAAAAGTCCATAAAAGCAACAAAATAAGATATACTGTTTTATTACAACAAAATTTTCATCATACTTAGTAACATAACATTTTTCTGTTAATAATTTTATATAATTTGTAATATTCTGTTATAAAACCAACATATTTTTATATTAATATATAACAAATAATTTATATAATTCTTGTGTAATATTTTGTTATACAATTTTTATATTACAAATAGTCTTATAATACTATATAAAAAATCTTTTTCGGCCATTTTTGTTATAATACATTTTAATTTGTTAATCAAACTATAAACAAAAAAAAGCAAACATCAAAACACTAAACTAAAAAATAAATAAATAATAAATACTCGTAGTCTGATGATGTTACACAAAGAGGTAGCGAAATATCGATAAAAAGAAGAACAAAGTTATTTTATTGTAGAAAGACCTAAAGCTTAAAAAACTATTACATATTTATATGGAGGGCTCAGAGCTGAAGCGAACCAAGTCACTAAAACACAATTAGAAGATATTTTGAGGTTTAGTAAATTAACTGCCATTAATTCCTGGAATGAATATTTCAGTTATACTAAAAACAGTTTTAAAGCTTATTCTCCAAATTGTTTAATGATATAAATTTTACAAACTGCATTTGAAAACTTTTGCAACAAATTAAAAAAGAAAAAAAAAAGAGTGACTTGGTTCATTTTTACTCCGAATAATAGTTATTATTGACAACTATTGTAATTTTGCAGTAAAATAAAAGTGTATAATTTTTGACAAAAGTAGTAAAAAAAATTAATTAAATTATTTAAAATTAATTAACAATATGTATATGGGAAAAAGTATTGAATTTTAAGGTTAAATGAAGGGTATAAAAAATGTTTACACATAAAAAAATTCGTCATTTTCAACTTCATTATTTTGGGGCTGGTCCTGATGTTGTCTCGTTGTTATTTCTTGTTTGACTGGTAGATTCTTATAAAAACTGTGGTACTCTGTCGGACTCATTCACCTGGCTGCTACATTTGTGTAAGCATCCACAATCGAAATTGCGTATAAATGATTTTGCAGAAATGGTAATACCTTATTGTTTTGTGTATTCCTTTCCGCTGTTGCAGCCAAGCTTACTCACATTATTTTTTCACTTTGCCTTCTGCTTTTATTTCTTCCTTCCCAGTCCTGCAGATGCAAAAAATAATAATAATAAAAAAATTTAATTTAATATCCAAATGTTTAATTACCTAATAGATTAGCAAAAATATTACTGTCCGATGATTCCGATCCTGGACAATATTCCTCATCCTCATTAGAGGAAAAATTACTAGCACTACTATTACCACTTTCCATTTTTAATTAACACTGATTTCTTAAAATATTTATGAAAACTGTATAACTGTTGGGGGAAATGTTTTCAATTGTTTTGCACTTTTGGTTATCTATGAGTGGCAAATAATTTAAACAAACTCAAAATTCGAATCAATCAATGGTATAATTTTCTCGTTTTCTTTAAACAAAGTTATTTTTTACAAAGTATGAAATTAAATATTTTTTAAATAATAATATAATCACGCTACACACTCAAAGAATACTTAACCGTTTTTTTTTTGAACCAAGAATATTTTTCGGTTTTTAATGGGTCTTGTAAATTTTTGATTTATTTAATGTTTTTGTTATATGTAATGTTTTATATATGTTTTCAATTCCAATTTGGATCACACTGACTTGGTTCGTTTCAGCTTCAAAAAAAAATTGAAAATAAGAGCAATTGACTTGGGTTTTTTACCGCTACCTTAGGAACGATACACTTTTTGACTTAGCAGGTTATAGAACTAAATAGAGTTTAATTTTGAACAGAATTTGGCACTAATTTTGACATTTCTTATATTTTATGACTTGGTTCGGTACAGCTTTGAGCCCTCCATATGTATATTTATATTTTATTTTTTCAAGCTCATAATAATTTAAAAAAAGCTACCAAATTATAAGCCGTGATCTCGAAAATTATTTTTAAGTAAAACTAACAAATCGGATTAAAATAAACTGAGATATAAACACAAAAACAACTAATTTGGTGTTATTTCTAAAATTTACTAACGGAAATCGATATTTTTTAGTTTCTATACAGCCGAGAGAGCCAGTATGGGTATCAAATGAACGTGCTACAGTATTTAAATACAATTAACTATAAAATAAACAAAATTCAAGATGGCGTCCCAGATTAAATGGCAAATATATGAGTCAAGTATAGTAATTACAGCTTTGTCCATTTTAACCCCAGTAGAATGTAGTAAACTATTAAAAAAGTGTAAAAGCGTATTATCAGATTAGGCAGGGGCGAATATAGTATTCTTATTTGTTAACATATTATTTTTTCCCGAAGATGCAATCCTGTGTGATAGTGAAAAATCGGATATAAATAATAAAATATTTGCTATAAAAAAACTCACTTCAAGCTCAGAATTAAAAACAAAATTTGGATAAAATATTTCTTCCGAAGTATGTTTACTATCGGCCAATTTCCTACATATCTTGGTCATGTAAGAGCTTGTTGCAAAGCTTTTAAAATTTTTGTAATCACATTTTAAAAGTTATAGTACTTCTGCTATAATTAAATAAGTTCTAAAAATCATAAACAAAAAAGTTTTTACTTCACTTCCTAGTTCCATAATTAAAAACCCTTATTTCGTTTTTATTTTTTATAAGATTTTGCGTTACAAAACCAAGTATGTTATTAACAATTTTATTTAAGCAAAAAATAATATGACAGTTTACGTTTTTAAAGTAACTAACGCTTACGAATCCGCAACGTTTACGTAAGAATAACGAGGTCTGTAGCCGCAGGAATACAAAAAAATAACATTAATGTTTTCTATTGTTGCAATGTAATGAAAACTGTCAAACAGCGGCGAGTGTAATAAAAGAAAAGTTTAGTAATAGTAGAAGTTTCTGAAGGAAAATTAATCAACTGATTCGGAACGTGTGCATTTACGTAATAGGAACGAAGTCTTTATGTAATAAACATGTTACAGCTTTTTAGCTTTTACATTTTAAAATTAAAAATATTGCCATAACGTAAATGTCAATTTCCTCTTTCCATTATTTGTTTTACTATCGTCCTATAGCTAAAATCTTGACCGGATATTTCTTCGGTTCGTACCTTGTGGAATTAAGCATAATTTACGGTTAAAGTGTATGTTTAATTAAAATCGTACATTGTGAAAAAGACAGTATAAAAAATAATTCTAATTTCCACCGTAGAAGAAAACTAAAAAGTTTAGGTTTATAATGTAATCTGTTTAAAAATTAAATAGGTTCAAAAACCCGATCACAGTGCAACCCAACGGGCTTAGTTGCCTATAACTCCAACAAAAACATATTTCCTAACAACTACTTCATATGCACGACCTTTCTTACTAAGAAATAATGAGTTGTTATATAATGTGATATACAGTGGAATCTCCTATTACGGACACTTTCCTTAAGCCGACATCCCTTTTGGACGGACATTATTGGCCGGTTACGGCAACGACCTAAAAGAAGAGCATTGCATTTTTTTGACCGGACAATCCCTTTATACAGACATATTTTAATGGTCCCTTCGGTGTCCGCTCAAGAGAGATTCCATAAATACAATATAGTTCTATAATAAAAAACAGAACATATATAATACTAATGTAAACTTTGAAAAATAAATATCTTTGATAATACCATACAAGTAACATTGTTATCGACCAGGTTTTAAAATTGCCTAATAATACAATTATTATTATCGCACAGTTGACATCACTTATTGCTGCTTCTGATGGGTGCAAGGCGAATTCAACATTAGGTGATGTTAAGAAGCCAGCTGATTGTTTTTTGCTCGTTTTATTTTTACGGCTCAATGTCAAAGTTTGTTTACATTTAAATTAATTTTTATGTGCGTTAATTGAAAATTTTTATAAAAGTGGTAAAATTTGTGGGAAAAAATTTAAAAAATTCTAATATTTGTGCAATAACTTATTGGAAAATAAGTAAAACACATTTTATAATTTGAATAAACAACATTTGTAATGTTTTTAATTCAGAAAATGCAAAATTTCCGTTGTGTTTGTCCTAGTGATTAAAACTTGTGAAAATTGTGAAAAATGTGATATAAAACACAAATATGTGATATAAACTGGCACAAATTTATGTTATAAATTAAAAATACTTATTTTTTTTGAAAATTTTCGCGTAAATTTATAAAAATAAAATTTTAATTAAAAGTAAACAAAAAATTTGTTTTTTTGTGTTTTGACATTCTCTTGGCCTTTTTGTGTTTGTTGCAGGGATGATATCACCTGATATTGAATTCGCCTTGGATGGGTGGAAATAGCGGTGTAGCCAGATACGAAGTATAGTGACAGAGCAGCGTTGCCACTATTGGTCTTTTCCGACCAAAATGGTCAGACATTAATGGTCTTGGTCGGATGGTCGGCTAAACGTTATTTTGGTCTGTTTAAGAAAATGTACCATATTCATTTTAAGCCATTTGAAATACTGGTCGCTATTAAATTTTTTAGTTTTTGGCTATACTATTTTCTTCTCAGCAACGGAAAGCAATCAAAAGCAAATGTCAAACGTGTGTTTAAGGCTATGAAAAATTCGATGAGCCCATTTGTAAGGTGGTGCTACTTCTACACAAAATGCATAACAGCAAGAAAAACAAAAGGATTTTTGTAGTTGTCTTCTCGCATTGGTTGTGTATGCCTTCATACATGGTACAATTATCAGGTAGCCTCACTAAAACAGCTGATTTTTTTCTCTCTACCTTAAGGTTTAACTAAAATGTCAAATTTTGTTTATGTATGTGTATATACTGTGTACGTATATATTCTAACGCTAAAAAAACACGCACACACATTTGCTTTTTGACATTTAAGTCGTGGTTTTCCAACAACAAAATACATTTAGAATATTGTTGTTGCAGAACTGAGGCTACCTGATGATTGTACCATGCCTTCATAATTGTAAAAATTGATGTGTGTTAACTCGGTATAAGCAAAGCAATTGTAACAGTTTTTTATTCATCTCGTAAGAAAACGAAAACATACAAATTTTAATTTAATTTAATTTATTTAAGAAATTTTTGTTGTTTTTTAAGTTCTAAAACTTAATTCAAATTTTATTTAAAAAATACATAGGTACATAGTATGCATATATGTCTTTGTTATATAATATTTAAAAAAATTTGTCGGCTTAAATGGATTTTGGTCGGTTTTATAGGCAAATTTGGTCGGATAGATAATTTTTGAGTGGAAACGCTGTGACAGAGTTTAATAATACATACATACCAGGGCAAGGTACATTTACTCCAGGTAGACTCGAATCCACAGATGATCATTGTATTGTTTATGCACTTTTCTTCTCAAATGTCAAAATTTGTTTACCTTTTTTGGTCGTTTACATAACTTTTTTTTAGTAGATGTGTATGTATCATAAATATTTTTTATTTACTTACATTTTGCTACCACTTTTATCAGCTGTTTTAGGTTTTATTTTGACATTTAAGAAGTTTTTTGTAGCAACAAAATACACGATGCGTCTACCTTAGTTAATATACATTGATACCAGGGTACACTTATACAAGGTAGCGGGGCCAGCCCAGCTGACTATTTTTTTGTGTTCTGGAGAATGTCAAACTACATATTTAAAAAAGAGAGACAAAAATTGCTCTCCTTTACGCTATCACCTTATGTAATTAGACCATGATACAAACAGTTTTGTGAAATATATTAGCTAAATATGTTAATGTTGTATGCCCAATTCTTACATTAGAAAAATTACGTATGATAATATGATATCCGTATACATGCCTTATAACTATAGATATGTATATTTAAGCAAAAGTATTGTTGAACATATAAAAAACTACGCGATTAGGAATTTACATTAAAATCAAACTATAGAATATTTCAAGTATTTCTAACTGAATAGCTGTATTTTTCTAAGAATTTTTAAAGTTATTTTATTTTGAAAAAACGTGTGTTTGCTTTGTGCATATTAATTGTTGTCGCATACTGTACTCCAAGTAACAGAAAAGGCAAATCAAACAGATTTATTTAAAATGAAGTAAGATGTTCGCCAACTGTTATTGAAAGTGGCAAACAATTTAAACCGTTGTAAAATTACAAAATTATTTGAAGACAAAAGTAGAAATTATCGAAAGAAATTGGATTTTGTGGGACTACTAGCTTTAGAAAGGGAACACAGATCAAAAAAAATCTGGCAACATTAATAAAGGGACTGTGCACCAGGCATGGATAATTTAGAATTTAAAAATTAAGTAAAATTTTAAAAAACACTTTTGTCGTTATCGTTGTCGAATAAAGACAATCAGGCCGTAGCTTTTCATCTGACTTCAAGAGTTTTGCGTCTCACTCTCGCATTGGTTAATTGCGTGGCGTCGGTAAGCGGTACCAAGGTATAGTTACCCGGAGTCCCAAATAATCTCTGCAAAATTTTTAAAAATAATACTTTTGGCGTTCACCTCCGACTTCCTATATGAAAGTATATGTAGATCGACTTACGGATACTGAACCATCGTGGGATACCCTGCCTGGCTCTATGGTTTCAAAACCTTGTTATTTAAATTAAAATAAATAAATAAAAAAAAGTAAAATATTGTGGCCATTGAGACTTATAGTAAAATTTGAATTTGTTTATCCCACCTTACTTTTACACTTGGTTTAGTAAAAACTTCTTACTAGATTATGTATATACTTAACATACTTTTAAAGCTTACCGATTAGTTAAGTTTTCTGTATGTATGTACCAAAGAAAATAATATTTGACTGAAACTTTACGAAAAGTTTTGTTAAGAACGTTATGGTTTACCACAATAGACTATACATGCTTGGTTAAACCAGCTTATGCAGAATATAAATAGTTAGGGTTAAATAGTTATAGGTTAAATAACAAATCGTAATCAAATTTAAACTAAAAGTTGTGTATATATATTTTTCAAGATGTTTTGTTTTTAGTAGATTTTATTAAACATCAGGAATTAAAGATTATTGCTCTTGTATTAGTGTAATATTTAGTTTTTTATATGTATTTAAATACGCATTTAGTTTAATTTCAACTAAAATTTAAATGACATTAAGCTAAATGTGAATTTAAACGCATTTAGTTTAATTTCAACTAAAATTTAAATGACATTAAGCTAAATGTGAATTTAAACTCAAACTTAAAAACTGAACGTTACAATAATATTTACATTAGCACTAAATTTTCCATTCCTGATGTGTAGAAAAAAATATTAAAATTAAGCAATTTCAAAATACATAAACACAACAACATTTCAGTTTAAGTTTGATTACGGTCGGTTGTGGAACGAAGTGCAAATATGTTCGTTATATTTTATTTTTTTTAAATAAATATAAATTTTTCGGTGTTTCTTAAATAAGTATGTTTTTTAATTAAATTGAAAAAAATATATTTTCATTTGTTTAAACAAATAATGTATGGTATTATATTTATGCATGTACATACCTACATATAGGTACACATATGTACATACGTAAATAAATACATGCATATATGTATGTATATAAAAAGTTTTATTATTATTAAATCACAAGAACAAGATTTAATAAAAATAAATTAAAATCCAATTAAGTTTGAAATTTTCTTTAAAATTAAATTAAATTAGAGATTTTATACAAAATAAAGCCTGTGTTGTTTAAACAGTAAAGTTTTCATTATAATCTTGTTTTGATGTTGGTCAAAGTGATTAAAAAGTAATGAAGTAAAACCCGTGTGTGTATATAAGATTACGTGTTTTGGGTATGCATTTATTTTTATTTGTTAACATATTATAAAAATAAAAAGAAAAATAGCTAAAGAAGATAAAATGGTTAAAAAAATAAAAACAATTGTGATATAAAATGTTTTTGCATTTTAGGCGGTAGTTTTTTCAACAGTTGGAATATTTCTTATTACTTTTCCTTTACTTACATTTTTTATGGTAAACTTAATGGGCTGCGATAAAATAAAATATAACACAGGTACTTTTCCAATAGTATAGTAGTATACGACATAAATACATATGTACCTACAAATGTGTAGGTATTATGTAAATTGTTTACGTTATATTTACCTATCAGGTAGGTATATTTTTTAATTTTAGTTTTTAAAAGATTTACCTATAATAGGTACTGTGGTTCTTAAAATGTGTGCGTAAAAATATAAAATAATTTTAATAAAAGTACCTACCTTCCTAATATTTTTCTAAATAATTTTTACGTAAAAAAATAAACCAATTAAAAAGCAAAATTAGATACATAGGTAAGTAGGTACTTAAAATTCTAAAAGAAAATCTGTTTTAAACTTCCTTATTCCCTAAATTATTGTTGGATAGATTTACAATGTCGTATTATTATTATTATTTTTTTTAATTTTAAAGCAAACAATATAATAATTTAAATTAATTTTAAAATTATGACAAAAAATTATGGGAAATTATGACATTATTACACTTTGTGAATACTAACATTAGTTGTAAAATTTAAATTATAAAAACATATTAAACATGTAGCTAAACATGGATATACATACATACATACATACATACATATGTACATACATCTTTACATACTGTGAGCGTCAAAAAAAAGTGTACACAAATATTTTTTAAAACATTGTTTTTATATCAGTATTTTCATTTTCGATAAAGTTTTACATTTAGGTACTTTTAAATCAGTATTTAGTTCTCTACCTTATTCTAAACAAAACAGCAAAAATATTAACAACAACAAAAAATTTACAACAAAAATAAAAAATAATTCATTTTTTACGCGTCAAAAAAAAGTGTACAAACTGTTTTTAAATGAAAATAAAATCGATTTAGTATTTAGTTGATTTTGCTTTTGCCTTAATTACAGAATTTAGTCTTCTGGGTATCGATTCTACTAATTTTTTAGTTATATCGGATGAAATTTTCTGCCATTCCTCCATTATAACGGATTTCAGCATATTCTTATCGCTAATTGTCCTTTTTCGGAGTTGGCGGTCCAAATGCTCCCACAAATGTTCAATTGGATTTAAGCCCGGTGATTGTGGAGGATGATCCAATGTTTTGGGAGAGCGGTACAGAAGCCATTCTTTTACTATATGGGATGTATGTTTGGGGTCGTTGTCCTGTTGAAAAATCCAAGATCCTTCCAACCCCAATTTCTCCATACTGAATGGCACGTTGTTTTGCAAAATGTTCAGGTAGTCCATCTTATTCATTGTACTTTCAATAAAAACTAAATTCCCTACTCCGTTTGCCGCCATACATCCCCACACCATCACCGAACCCCCTCCATGCTTAACCGTGGTTATTAAATTTTGGTCAGCATAATCATTGTTTTTTGTTCTCCATACTTTAACTGGTTTTTTCTGGCCAAACACCTCAAATTTACTTTCATCAGTAAAATGCACATTATTCCAGAATGAAACATCTTTATTTTCATACTTTTTGGCGTATTCTAGGCGTCTTTTTTAATTAGCTGGTAATATTAGTGGTTTCTTTCGTGGGAATCGACCATGTTACCCGTTTTCGTGTAATGATCGTCGTATTGTACTGGCACTTACGGTAGTTTCTGATGTTGCCGAAACTTCCTCTGATATTTTAACGGCACTTTTAAAAGGATTCTTTTTTACATCGCGCACTATGGATCTTATTTCAGCCTCCTTTAAAAGTTTTCGCCGGCCCGACCCTGGACGATTTTCTATTTTGCCGTATTTTTCGTTTTTATCAATAATTTTTTTTTGCAGTATTGTGGCTTCTGTTTATAATAGAGCCAATTTCTCTGAAAGTTTTTCCTTCATTCCGAAGTTTTATTACTAATTCTCTAATATCACTAGAAGTTTGTTTTCCCATTCCAAAAAAATTAAAATTTACTTCACACGAGGAGATCTTACTCTGCAGATCACAATTAATTTACATAAAACAATAAAAACCTTTCATTAGAATGCTAAAATAAAGAAAACAACCAAATATAACGATATTCTTTTACAGTAGCACACCGCTGAAATGATGCATATGCAACATGTACACTTTATTTTGACGCGTAAAATATGGATTCGAATTTGTTTTTGCTCCATCATTTATGTATTTGTAAGAAATTTCTCATTGTCTTTCTATAGCTAACTAGAGATTAGTATACTAATATTAAAAACCCTAGAATGATAAATTCAGTCATATCTTAAAAGACTAAAAAAATACTTTATTGTAGAAAAAGTTTTTGTACACTTTATTTTGACGCTCACAGTATATATGAATTTTAGATTTTTATTAGTCGGCTTTTATTTATTTATTTTTAACTCATCTATAAAAACAACAATAACAGCAAAAAAAAAACAAAAACACAAACAAGAAATAAATTACAATCGTTTTCGCCAAAATAGAGCAACCAGTATATTTGTTATTTAGTTAGTCACAAAATTTGTTTACTTATTAAGTAAAACCACTGGAAAAAACATTTTTGTTTATTTTTTTTATAGGCACCTACCTATGTATATCGAGTTTGACAGATTCTTACATTTAGAATAGGTATTTTTTTTATACCCTTCACCTGTGGTGCACAAGGGTATATAGAGCTTTGTCATTCCGTTTGTAATTTCTACAATTTTTATTTCCGACCCCATAAAGTATATATTTTCTGAAAGCTTATGAATAGAGGAGTCGATTAAGCCCTGACCGTCTGTTGGTTGAAACTTTTAGAAGCAACCGTATGTTCCTCAGATCTGTGTATGGTATCAATCATTTGGAAATATCCGGGAATGAATCGCTATTGAAATTCAGCACAATCGCCCTATAACTTTCTGAGATATGAGCAAAAGAGCACGACTGCCTCTGTTTTTTCCCATATTTTTACCACCGAAATTAAAAATTTTCAACCATATAATAATTTATTGGTACCTTTGCTAGTATTTGTAGATATAATATTCCTCTAGAGATATTCGTGACAAATTTTGGATAAATCGGGCCCTAATCGGTAAAGTTATAGGCAAAAAAATTTTTTTTAATTATATATTCTAAGAATTTACAAACGAAAATCAATTGTTTTCAGCTTCTAGACAACCGAGAGAGTCAATATTGGTATCATCTGAAAGAACTTGACTAGCGCAATATAACCACTATAAAAAATTTACATTTATCTTGGCCGCTACTACAAAATGGCGGACAATAAATTTATATTTGGGTCAAATCTGGTATTTTAAAATGTAACTTCTTGAACACCCTCAATATTGGTATCAAATAAAAGGGCTTGACCAGTAGAATACAGTAAATTGTTAAAAAAATGTAAAATCCAAGATGGTATTTAAAAAAAATGGCGGATAAATTTTTTTTACCCCATCAATATGGGTATCAAATGAAAGGGCTTGAATATTAGAATACAGATAACTACTTAAAAATTCAAAATCAAGGATCGCGTCGGAAATAATGAAGAAAAATGGCGTATAACATGAAAAATAGGTTAAGCTACGATATGGGATTATACCTATGTACATGATGGTGAAGGGTATTATCAGATTCGGCACGGCCGAATATAGCACTTTTACTTGTTTTAATAGAGTTTGACAGCGTCAATTTCACATTATATAAAAAATTCTTTGTTTATTATGCTGTTTACAGAAAATTTTCTTTTAATTTAAAATGTATTATTAATTTCTAATGAATTGTCAAAGCATTAATTCAATTCACTACCCTAAAGCTAAAGTTTTACTTTTGAGAGAGAGAGAGAGATTATTTTGTTCAGAAAGATTTTTCTTGAATTGGTTTAATTTTAATTCTTGTTCAGAAGAAACTGAATTGGGATGCCACTATTTTTCAATATTTACATGAAAATTGAATTTGGTTGCCACATCACACAGTGTCAGTACATTTATTATACAAAAATTGTTTTTGCCGAAAATAACAATTAAAATGGAATTTAATGAAAATATTGCTCAAAAATTAATAGAAGAATTAAAAAACCAGGAAGAAAATGTTTGTATGACATGAGCAATAGTGCATACAAAAATAATTATTTAAAACAGGGTTTATGGAATGAAATAGAAGCGACTCTTTTTATTTTCGATTTTTTTTTATAAATTTCTTTTGCAAACAAATTGACTTTATGCACTTCAATTAAAAATAATAATTTTAGTTTTCTTCTATCCGACATTTTCTTCACATATATTTTAATGAAATAATTTACGTTTGTATTTATTTACATAGTTTGCTAGCGGTGCTTCCACTTTGTACAACTGTTTGCATTTTATATTATATGGCAGCTTTGTTTTTTCGGACAAATTTTCTTAAATGGGTGAATCGTTCTGCAGAAAACTCTCAGTAAAAAATGTTATTCTCCGGAAAAAATTTTGTTCAGAACAAATGGGTGAATTCACCTTAAGTGTATCGTACTATTGGTACTATTTTTGCATGTGTTTACATTACTGTATGCTTGTTGTTGGTTATTTCGATTGAATTATTTTGTATTTCATACATATGTTTTTAAAGTAGTGTATTGCTTCCAAAATAATAAATAAAGAGTGGTTAAATTTTAAGAGCCGATGTGAACCACACCTAAACACAATCGAGCAACGCGTTAAAGCTATTCAGGCTTATATGAAAATGGGCTATTAAATCAAAATGCATATCGTGCACTTCGTGATTTTTTCGGTCAAGTTAATCGTCCACATTTTCAGGTTAGTGGACTCGTGAAAAGCAGAATTGCCGAATTTGGGCGAATGATAATCCAAGAGTGATTGTCGAAAAACAAATGCACTCACAAAGAGTGACTGTTTGGTGCGGTTTATGGGCTGGCGACATCATCGGGCCGTATTTTTTCCAAAATGAGGCCGGTCAGGCAGTTACTGTGAATGGTGTTCGTCGATTTTTCTGAAAATTTGCACACATATTGAGCTGTCATGACTACACAATTTCGTGTTTAGAAAAGTGGGCAGTGTCACGCCCATAGAAAAAAGTTATCAATTTCTGCTACTTGATCTTTACCGATTTTTCTGAAAATTTGCACACATATTGAGCTGTCATGACTATACAGTTTCTTGATTAGAAAAGTGGGCAGTGCCACGCCCATATTAAATAAAATTTTTAGCTTCTTGCACTTGATATTAAATTAAAATTCAGAATGCATTTTTATTCATTAACGCGCGCCGGGCTTGGCCAATTGTAAATAAAATAAAAATTTTTTAGATAATAATCTTTATATTTGTTTATGTGTGAATCAAAATATTGGCCAAATGCTCTCCACGGCTTCGGTGGCATACTTCTAACCGATGGTCAATGAATTCAATGACACTGAGACATAATTGTGATTCAATGTCGTTAATGTGCCGAATTATATCATCCTTTAGCTCTTGAATTATTTTTAGCTATTCCCAAAGAAATAAGTCTAACGGTGTCAAATTAAATGATCGTGGCGGCCAATTAACATTGCTACGACGTAAGATAACGCGGCCATTAACTTTCTCGCGAAAAATAGCCATTGTTTCGTTGGCTATGTGACACCATTCTCGTGGATCCACATATCGTTCAGGTTTATGTCCTCAATTCCTTGCTACAAGAAGTCTATTAATATCTCGCGATAGCGAACACCATTTACGGTAACTGCTTAGCTGACATCATTTTCGAGGATGCATTGCCTGATAAAGCTGCCTCTCAGTTTTTTTTTTTCAAAGAGTTAAAAATAAGCGTAAGCTGGAAAAATGAATCAAAGTGGCCAATAATGCAAAAACAAGAAAAAAAAAACAAATTTTAATAATTTTATATGTTTTTCTTATGATCAAAACTTGTTTTCAGTCAAAAACATTTTATCTCCTAAAACAAAAAAGGCCCTTGTTGTTTTTTTGTTTCCCTAATCATTACACTTTAATGTAGTACATTTGAAATTATAGGTATAACATACATATTAGACCAGTTCACAATCTTATGTATTTGCGATTGTAAATTTGAACAATTCCAAATATGTCCTATTTGTGTATACCTTGTTAGTGTAGAGTAAAAATATACTACATTATTTTGCAACTGCACTATTGCATGTCCGTCTGCACAAGATTGTAAATTAAGCTATTGTTTTAGTATTAATTAATTGATAGTTCAATTATTTAAAAGAATTATTTATACAGCCCTAATTTAGTGAATATCGTTGTCTGCAATATCTAATAAACTATATATATTTTTATGAAAAAAGTAACGATATATTTAAGACCTGTTTAAATATCAAATTTATCGAAATAATAATCAATAATCAGACCTTAAGCAATAACAACAAAATTATACCATATTTTGTTATTGGTATTTATGTTTTCTGTAACGTTGTAACATTTTTGTGAATAAATCTTATGCATATAGAAATAAAAAATATATTAATTCAAAAGAATAAACATTTATGTATGTACATTTATATTGCTTTGAATTAATACAAATTACAATTAACTCAAAACGGTATGTTTTTGTTATTTTATTTAATGCTTTAAAATCTTTATTTATGTTTAGAATTAATATCAGCATTTTTAAATATTATTTTTTTCTTTCTTCTTTAATTTGATAATCTTTTTAGGGTTCAAAGTTTTAATAATTTTTAACACCTTAAGATTGTAAGGGTGCCATTATTTGGCATGTTAGAAATTTGTTTACCCCTCTCTGGTTTATTTTAATCATTTAAATTAGTTACTTTTAGATTCTAACACTTCTAAAAAACTTTTGGGATTATGATTCTATGAAGTAAAATTTTATATTTGTGCTATTTTCTTATCTAATCGAAAAATAATCTATAAAGTTTTAGATTTTTATTTTACCAAAAACTAATATTAAGAATTTGTTTGTGCTATTATGAGTATATTTAGAATAAAACCGCAATGAAAATCATGTTATCAGTGTTGCCGTTATCTATGTAATTATGGTAGGTTGCAGTATTAACAAAAACTTTTATATAAAGAGATTTATTTTATATTTTCATGCGAAACTTCCAGGCAGATAAAAAATTTCATAAAAACTAACCACGCTCTAAGAGAACAGAAAATATGTAATGGTTTTTCACATTTATTAAAAACAAGTTCGTCTTTAATCTAAGTTTGATCTTTTTATACCCTTCACACAGTGTAAAAGGGTATATATAGGTTTGTCATTCCGTGTGAAATTTCTACAATTTTCATTTCCGACCCCATAAAGTATATATTTTCTGAAAGCTTATGAATAGGGAAGTCGATTAAGCCCTGTCCGTCTGTCCGTCTGTCCGTGTGTATGTTGAAATCAACTTTTTGAAGCCTCCCGACATCACCCGGACCCGCATGAGGTATTAAAATGTTGGAAATATTCGGGAGTAGATCGCTATTGAAATTCAGAAAAATCGGTACATAAATAACTGAGATATGAGCAAAAAACCAAGACCACCTCGGTTTTTTTTTCACAAAACCAACATTACAACAACAACATACATACATACAAACGTGTATACTGGTTAGAGAAAACGTGGCATCGAATCCCAGCTGAGCCAAAAAAAAATTTTTTTTATATATTAAAAATTTTTTTTTTAATTTTTTTTTTTAATTTTTTTTTTATATTTTTTTATTTTTTATTTAATATATTATTTATATTTTTATTATTTTTTTTTTAATTTTTTTTTTTTAATTTTTTTTTTATTTTTTTTTTTTTGTTTTACATTAATTATATATATTTTAATTATTTTTAAAAAAAATTTTTTTTTTAATTTTTTTTTTAAATTTTTTTTAAATTTTTTTTTTTATTTTTTTTTAACATACATACGTAAATTTATAATTTTACAATGGGATGTTTTTTATATATGTATATTTTTTATATGTATGTACGTATTTCATATGAGATGAATGGTGATACAAACTACTGTTATTGCATGACTACACGTTGTGAAGGATATATAAGATTCGGCACGGCCGAATATAGCGCTCTTACTTGTTAAAAGAATATTTTTGTAACGGGTGCTATTATTTTGACCAAAACTGTACATACCATAGTACCATTTATAGCGCTTTATGCTTTAATTTCTATGTAAAATTTATATTAATTTTTTTTTCAATATATTGTGATGGGGAGATCCATACTCACTCACCACTCTCTAACAATAACTATGAACTAGTTGGGCTCTTATGAAAAAAGGAAAGGTATGTAACTAGTCTGTAGTTATCTACAGGGGGGTGTCAAATTAAAGCCCAAACACAATGTTAATATGTATATATGTTTATGTATGTTAATATGATGAACCAAAATTATAGATGTAAAACTGGAAATAAAACTTTTTATGTTGCTTACTGTAAATTTTTAGCTAAATCTGTAAGTCAATTCTTGTGTTTTTTACAGTCAAAGGTATGGTGATACACCATCGTTCTACAGAAAGAGAATTGACACAAAGATTATGTGGATGTCGGCTTCATAAGAATATAACAATCTATATATGTGACCTTCTCCGAGAAAAGGGACAATCAATTTCAGGGTACGTTGGGGATGGTCTGTATGTGGTCTGTAGCTTGCACAATATCGGCCCAATGGTTTCGGATAAATGACATTTAAATTTTACTATATATTTCCATATAAATATCAACAAAATGCTTTCCTTTTTTCGTATAATGGTTTTTTATACCCTTCACCTGTGGTGTACAAGGGTATATATAGCTTTGTCATTCCGTTTGTAATTTCTACAATTTTCATTTCCGACCCCATAGACCCATTTTCTGAAAGCTTATGAATAGAGGAGTCGATCCGCATCCGTCTGTCCGTGTGTTGGTTGAAATCAACTTTTAGAAGCAACTGTATGTTCCTCAGATCTGTATATGGTATCAATCTCTTGGAAATATCCAGGAATGAATCGCTATTGAAATTCAGCACAATCGCCCTATAACTTTCTGAGATATGAGCAAAAAACCACGACGACCTCGTTTTTTTACACAATTACAACAACAACATACATACATACATGTAAAAAACATACAAAAAAAAAAATTACAAAAAAAAAATATATTAAAAATAAAAAAAAAATAAAAAAAATTACAAAAAAAAAATAAAAAAAAATTTTTTAAAAATTTTACAAAATTTTTTTAAAAAAAATTTTTAAAAAAATTAAAAAAAAAAATATAAAAAAAATAATAAAATATAAATAATATATTGAATAAAATAAAATAAAATTTTTTTGGCTCAGCTGGGATTCGGTGCCACATTTAGTCTAACCAGTATATACATATATACGTATTTTATATGAGATGAATACAAACAATTGTTATTGCATGACTACACGCTGTGAAGGGTATATAAGATTCGGCACGGCCGAATATAGCACTGTTACTTGTTTTATTGTCACTTACAAAGTTACAATGTATTGAATGTCGTACAGCCAAACCTAAACAAGATCGGTAAGCTTTTTTTGGCTGTCAAAAATTCTCATGTTCATACAATTTGTATGAAACAAACCGAAATACCGCGGTGGCAATTTTGACAAGGCGTTAGGTATGAGAGTTGGCTGTTGTTTTTTTACTTTTGTAATTGATGAAAAGTAATGCCATTTATATCTATTAAGTGAGTTTTATTTAAAAAAACATAACTAAACATTACTGTTCATTACACAACGTTGACGCTTTTGTTTAGGTTTGTTACCTCAGTGTTACAGCTCAGCAGAATATTACTCAACGACTGCCGCTCTTGTTTAGGTTGGTTCAAGGTATATTAACTCCAGGTAGAATGTCAAAACAAACACTGAAACAGCTGATAAAAAAAGTAGCAAAATATTATTAGATAAAAAATATTTATACAAACACGTCTAGTATAAAGACAGGTATGTAAACGAACAAAAAAAGGTAAGCAAATTTTGACATTTGGGAAGAGAAATGCATAAACAAAACAATGATCAGCTGTGGACTTAAGTCTATCTGAAGTTAATATAACTTGTGTTGGTTCTAATTGGAATGTTGAGCTGAACCTTTTCAGCTTTTATAAAAATCATTCAATTTTTGATTTTCTAATGACCTTCGGTCTCTCTTTTTTTATAGTGGAAATTTTGTTTATAGGTGACAAAACAAAGAAGTTAGAGGTAAGCAACGATTCGTCTTTAACCTCCTTGAAGGCAAAGCAACGTTTGCCAAATAACTTTTCTTTTTTTTAAGAAATATGCTTTTATGAAATGTTATTATAATTGATCATTTAGTAAATAAATATGTTGACAATTGTATTAATTTTAAATATGTACTACATACATACCTACATATGTATGTATATTTTTCTTCAAAAAAAAGTTAAACAAATAATAAAATAGTTAAGTTGGGAATTATCCCACAGTTGTTAAAATAGGAAAATAATAATCAAACTTGTATTTATTAAAAGTATTATAAAAAAATTACTTGTTTTACTATTTTTAGATTTTATGGTAATCAAAGTACTATGCGAAGGTGTAAGCATTTCGTATAAGTTAAATGTTAATATTAATAATAAATAACACAAAAGGTGTTTGTTTAAATAATATTTATTTTGTATCTGAACTAATTTTTTGTCTTAAGCAATTACGAGCCAAAAACTCATTTTATATCTTATTTATTCGACTTGAACGTATTTACCCAAGTTGTTTAACAGATATTAGTTTACCACGTCATGTATCTAACTTGTGATACTGGTTTTGGTTTTTTTAAAATTGCTAAGCCGTTTTGACCACCATCGAAACTGTTTATTCGCTAGAAAAGTCTAGAAAATGACGCTATAGTTCGTGGCTTATTTGCACAGACGTGCGACTTAAGAAAACTCCACAGTGTCAAATCGCACAATCCAGCCAGTTCATATCAGCATAACAGAAGAGGACTATGACCCTAAAATCGCTCCTGCAGAATGTCCAATGACACCCACCGCCAGTCCAAAATTTACACTAAACAGTGAATTTTTTGGGATACATTGGACGTTGTTAGATTTCGTGATGTCTGATATCTTCCTAAATGCGCCAATTTTGATCGTTATAGTAACTATTCATCCACAAATGGCCTTCATCGCTAAAGATGATTTTTTTATGGAAAATTATAGTCAGTTTATAACTACTCCACTGTATTACTTGATGGTGTTATTGAACTATTCATCCATTCATAGTAATTTGGTAAAACATACTGCATAAAGGACATTCTACTATTTTATTAATGTACACTCAAAAAACAAATCAAATAATCGGTACTTAAATTAAGCCGTAGCGGTGTCAAAAATACTTGATTCTAGAACAAATGTGTCAAACAACTTTCCTTAATTTTAGGAATAATTAAGCCGAAAAAAGTTTGATTTTAGGAATTATTAAGCTTGATTAAAGCCCGAGACCTTACTTGACGTAAGTTAAGGCCAAAATTCATTCAAATACAAACGCGATTAAATTAATCAAAGTTTTTTCAAAAGTTTATTTCAACCATCACACGAAATGACGGATAGACGGACATGAAATGACAAAGTTATATACCCTTGGTGTATAATAATAGAAAAAATAAAATGCTTTTAAATATGAAAGAATTAAAATATTAAATTACGTTCAAAACAAATTTTGTGGATATTTGGATTACCCTCCACAATATTGGTACAATTGAAAGGTACAGGTAACTATGTTATTATTTGAAATCTGTGGGTGGGGTACGAAACAAAATGAAGTGTAATGACAAAGTCATTATTGGAATTTTGACATGTACATACATAATGGTGAAGGGTATATAAGATTCGGCACAGTACTCTTATTTGTTAGCATATGTCAATATCTTAACCCTTCTTTGCATGGTGATGGAAATTTCCATCATAACATTTATTGCTCCATGAAATGCACACAAGCAGCTGCTCTGTAAATTGGTTGCTGTTGACAACATTTTACATAACTATTGTATACATTCGATCATAACGGTAAAATAACAGAAAAAGAATAACATTCAAATTTGTTGGTTTTGCTTTATTACTTCAGTGTTTGTTAAGTTGGAAACATCTTCTAAAACTTCTATTTTTTTTTTAATAACTGATTTAAACATTTTTAAATATACAAAGGTGTTAACGAGTGAAAAAAAGGTTTGTTCTTAGTGTGCTAATATTTTGTGTAATTAGTATTAAAATAATCATAGAAATTGTAAAAAACTATGTGACAGAAATTTACATCATTATGCAGTGGCTTCATTTGCAATGTATGATGAAAATATAATTATAGTAAATGTGTTTTGTTAGTTTTTAGACAAATATGGATCAAAGACAGATTGAAGAATACTTGGCTCGGTTGGAAGACGGTTGGCTATCGGAAGATGATCTTGATCCCGAAGACTCTGACGACGAGAACAATGATGCTGATGCGATTGTCAGGATATTGTAGGAGGAAAATGATGAAATCGGCGATTTTGATTCTTGTCCAGCAGAAGTTGAAGCTATAGATAATCCAGAAAAAATTTTGCTTTTGACAAAACACGATTAATATGGAAAAATCCAATATGGCGTATAATAGCGATCGCTATTATAAGAAAAGATGGTTCTGATCATTGGCCAAAAGTAGGCGGATCACTTAGATGAAAATATCCAAAATGTAAAGGTTACTCAACAATAACTTGTACTAAATGTGGAATTAATTTTTGCCTTAATAAAAACAATAATTGTTTTTTAATTATCACCAGGAATAAAATTGAAGAAAAGCTAAATGTGTTTTATTTCTTTATTTCTGATCTTGCTATGCATGGTGATGGAAATTTCCATCATGCTGTTTTTTTTACAAAATGTTTACTTTTTATTTAAAATAAAATTTTTTAAATATTTTTTTATTAGTATAGAACATGAATAACGTCTTTTTGATTTTTTTTTTTACAAAAAAATAAAAAATCATGCAAAGAAGGGTTAAGTTCTTAATGTAAACATCGTTGCAGAATTTTACCTCACAAAAAGTTACCCTGCAGGACTACGCTGTCCATTTTAGCTAAATGGACTTTATAACATGGTCATAACATGATGTGGTAATGCAGTCATGGATCATATTATTTTTGAACAAGAGATTGTAGTTAAGCGACAAGTAATCGTGCTTTTACGACGTGTATAATTGTCGTGTAGGTGCTATATCGAGTAGTGACAAAGAGTAGTTTTGATACTACTCCGATGAGTTATATGGTTTAACCCGAGTGACCCTAATGACCTTTGGACTAGTCCTGGCCCATTAATTAAAATTTACATGCGAGTATGGACAAGTTGCGTTTTCTGCCGGGATATTATAGATTTTGTCTGCTGATTCATATACAATAACTCACTAACAAGCCGAAGCTGCGTTAAAAGAATTGTCCAGGTCTTAATAGATTGAATGGTGTATGTCCGAACACTGTTAAACTGTATTTATATAGTTTTTAAATAAACTTAATTATTTTTTTTTATTTATTCTACTTCTTCACTTGACCTTGGTTAACATTTAACGGATTAGATTTTATTTTTAATTTTTTATTGAATTAGAATCGTCTCACTACATTTTATGTACACATATGCGAAGGTTTGTACGTATGTGTCCATACAGTTCTGAGTAAAACAATAGTATAACAATGGTTTTTTAAGAAAATTAAAAAAAGCTATTTAACAACCCTGAGAAAACTCAGTATATACTAAGCTGGCATCACAGCTTTATTTGTTTTTTTTATACCCGCCACCAAAAAAATGGTGGGGGTATATTCATTTTGTCATTCCGTTTGTAACACATCGAAATATCCATTTTAGACCCCATAAAGTATATATATTATGAATCAGGGTTTGATTTGATGACGATCTAGCTATGTCCGTCCGTCTGTCCGTCTGTCCGTCTGTTGAAAGCACGATAGAGGTCGCACCGAAAAAGCTAGGGGGCTCAAATTTTGCCAGAATCTTTCTTATAGATAAGGTTTGTTTGGTATTGAAAATGGGCTAAATCGGAATATTAGGAAGAGAGTTATAGCTCGAAAAGCAAGAGTAGGTCGAAAAAACCGTGTCCTTCAAACATCGAATAAAATGGAATTGTGTCCAAACGCATTAACGTAGACTCATGAAACTTCGAATATATATTTCTCGAGTAAAAACAATATTTTTCCCCAAAAATTATCTAAATCTATGCATTAGGAGAGGAGTTATCGATCAAAATGTACGAAAATTTATACCGCACAGTGTATTTTTCGGTATATTTAAAAACAAAAACGTCATAAAAGCAACAAAATTGGATGTACGACTCTAAAATTTTGCACACTTTGCTTTTTGGTGAGCCGCTTTTTTGTAACGGAAAATCAATGTGCCACGCCCACTTTTACGCCCACCTCCCATATAACGTTTTACTCAAAATTCATATAATTTCTCTATTAATAAAGATTTTGGAATTATAAAGGGCTATATTGAAACTCCTAAGTTGTACTCATTCGCAAAAATAACTTTGACACGCCTACTATAACGCCCACTTTTCACGTTATCTACCGTTAATGAAATTTAAAAGCTTGTAAAACCGCCAAAATTAGAGGTATGATGATAAAATTTGCTACGTATATCCCCCTAGGCAATGTCATTACTGTGATAGAAAATTAAGTTGCCACGCCCACTTTTACGCCCACCTCATATAACGTTTTACCTAAAATTCATATAATTTCTCTACTACTAATGACTTTGGAATAATAAAGGGTTATATTGAAACACCTAAGTTGTACTCATTCGCAAAAATAACTTTGACACGCCTACTATAACGCCCACTTTTCACGTAATCTACCGTTAATGAAATTTAAAAGCTCATAAAACCGCCAAAATTAGAGGTATGATGATCAAATGTGCTACGTTTTTCCTTCTAATCAATGTTATTGTTGTGCCAAAAAGTTTAGGTGACACGCCCACTTTAACGACTACCTCCCATATAACGGTTTATCTTAAATTCATGTAATTTCTCTATTTACAAAGTTTTTGTTAAAATAAAGGACTATATTGAAATATCTAAGTTGTATTTGTTAGCAGAAACTTTATTGACACGCCTACTTTACGCCCACTTTCATTGAAAAACTACATTTATAAAAGCATTTCAGTAGCATATCGAAGTTATAAAGGGTGGTTAAATTTTAAGGACCGATGTTGACAAATTATTTAGGATATTATTAGTATTTCTTTTTGCAATTATAATATTTTTATGGTTCAATTATGTATTTAACAAAATATCGGCCAATTGCCCCCCCATCTTTGGCGCCACTCCTCTATCTGATGCTCCAAATTTTCAATGACAATGTTGATGCTCAATTGTTGGGCATGATGATTAGGCGAGGTTGACTGCTATTTTGCCACACTATCGCAAAAACCAGCAGTGGTTCCCATTCAACGAACTAAGAAGGCATTCACAGATTTTCTAACATTTTATACAGACCTGTTTTGCAGAAATTTAAATATTTTTTACCAATCTCCCGATTGTGGACGAATTTGAACGATTATGTTGATCAAAAGAATTACGAAGTGCAGAAAACGCATTTTGATTTGAACACCCATTTTTATAAAAAACCTGAATAACTTTAAAGCGTTGCTCATTTGCGTATCTTTCTACGGATTAAATTGAGTAAGTTTGAGATTGAGAAATGTCAAATGAAATGCAGAAAACAAATTTAAAGATTAGGTGTAGTTCACTTTCAACATGGGCCCTTAAAATTTAACCACCCTCTACAAAGAAAGTGATACATATTTTATTATAAAGAGATTATTCCATAATGATTAACAAAATAATAAATATTGTGCTTTAAATGTACACAAAATTGGTGGTGGGTATAAAAGATTCGGCACAGCCGAATATAGTGCTCTTACTTGTTTTTTTTGTCAATTTGGGGAGCGTTTGAAATAGGCATACAGTTTGATTTGATGACGAAATTTTTTTAAAATTTATTCTTTACTATGTGTTTAAATAGTATCAAGTATGTATGTACATATAGTATGTTTTCTATAATTTCAATCTCAACTTTATTTGCTTTTAAAATTATGAGTACGTGCGGTATGCTGTTAAGTAAACAATGTAATAAAAAAGCACAACAACAATAATACAAAAATAGCAAATGTAAATAGATATGATATGAGTACCTACATACATATAAATACATAAATAATGAAATACATATCGGCCCATATAAATCATAACTGATAAGTATGTAAGTAAATACCCTGCACACAATTTTCATACAAAAAAATGTAAAGTTAAGTAAAGTTTAAACTAATCGAATATAGAATGTTATATATTTGTAATACTAATAGGTATAATAAATGTGAATGTTTTTATGTTTAGATATTTGTTAAATTTGGCACACAGATAGATAACATCCTAGAATAACACTTAAGCTAGCTTTCATCCCCATAACTACCCATACTAAGTCGCATAGTGCTATACAAGATTATTATCCAATTATTGCGGTGAAAAGTTTCACTTCATATAATAAGGGGCCTTTTATAGGGTGGTTAAAAATTGACAGTTTTGACAGCCATGTTATTTAGAAAATGTTTATTTTTAAATTTTGTCTATGTGTCACGGAAATATCAGCAGGCTTTTGTGAAAAGTCATTTAAACTATTTAGTGCTCATTTACGGGTGTAGAAATTAACTTGAACTAAAATTATGGCTCCACGAAAAGCCCCCCAACGAAATAACGCCCAGGAAACAATCCCCAATGAAGTAAACCCCAAAAAATTGGAAATAACACCCAAAAACAATGAATGAAATAACACCGAAAAATAAATGAAATAAACCCTAAAGCGAAAACGAAACAACCCCTAATATTTGGGAGTTATTTCATATGAAATAAATCCCAATGATGAAAATGAAATAATCCCCAATGAAATAAACCCCATTAGCAACAGAAATGAAATTATGCCCAAAATTCATTAAAGAGTCAGTTTCATTAAGGATTTCATGAAGTCAATACGGACCAAGAGCAAAATCGCAAATTTATTGATATAAATCGTGTGGAGGCCCGCAGGTGTCTTCTTCATAATAAGGATATATGCAACTTCGAAAGTGTGCCAGCATTCATAATAATTTTTTTTTGGTAAAAGAACATACAAAGCTCGTTTAATAGTGACTACGTTTGGTTTTGTAAATGGACTAAGTCCAGTGCAGTTATTTTCTCTTATACGATGGAAGCAATTTTAGATCAGCCACCAACGAGCTATTCTAAAACTTTCGAATGGCTTGAAAATCCAACTCATGGGAGACGTTATTATAGTTACAATATTGTAAAGAAGGCAGTTATTTTCTGTAATGGAGATGTGGGGAAGTATGGAGAAAAAATTGTTTAATATTTCCAATATATTTATTTTTGAAACCCAACTACAAAAAAATTATTTTCATGTACATACATAAATAATAAACTTAATACATTATACGTAAGAAATGGTAAAAAAAGCAAAATGGTTGCTCATGAAATCAAGATGGAGAAAATATACATTGTATGTGTAAATGCTTCCAGTTGGTTACACATTGTTATTATGTACCTCCTCACTGCTTGGCAGAAGTGGAACCAACAACCGATTACTTTTGATTTAGGGAAAACAATCATTATTGCCGTCCGTAGACTTATTTCGTAGTCTGTCACGAAAGTCGCGCCATCCAAATCCAGAACGTGATCATTTATGTATTTGAAAAAATATTGTAATATATTCACAGGCTAAAAGTTTTCTTGTAAAAGGCCTATTTTTATATAATTTATTTACAAACACTACCAAAGACCAAAAGCTTTAAAAATGAAATAACCCCCGAATACAAAATGAAATATCACCCAAATTATACACGCTATGAAACAAGCCCCGAATTTTAAAAATTTGTTGGGTGTTATTTCATTGGAGATTATTTCATAATTTGAAAACCCCAAATGATAAATGAAATAATTTCCAAAAAAAAATGGAAAAAATTGGGAGTTATTTATTATGAAATAACACCAAAAAATGTATGAAAAAAATTTGGAGAATATTTCATTTCTCGTTTGGGCGTTATTTCATTGGGGGGCTTTTCGTGGAGCCAAAATTATTGTGACGAGTTTAGAACAAGGCATTTTACACTGTGAATGCTCTACCGTTATTTATCTTGGTTTCATTCATTCATTTCTCGTTTGGGCGTTATTTTATTGGGGGGCTTTTCGTGGAGCCAAAATTATTTTGACGAGTTTAGAACAAGGCATTTTACACTGTGTATGCTCTACCGTTATTTATCTTGGTTTATATGAATTATAATTTGTACTCTTTGTTATTATATCGAATGAAACATACTACATATGTATATATAATTTGAGAAACTTTTTGAAGTTGTTTGTCTTAACATGTAGATTTTCTCGAAAAATTTTTTTTTTTAATTTATAAGCAGTTCTCAGTTCATTTCCTTACCGTATTGGATTCCTGGTAGTAATGAAATACCACTTATTAAATGCATAAAAAGGGCCTACGAAGTGGAATACCACATCTAAAAATCATTGTTTTAGGAGCGCTCTTGGAAGCAGGTAAACACTAAGTAAGCAATTCATTTATGAAACCGCAAAACCACAAAACAAAACGTTAAGCATATTGATGGATTTGAATTCAATGAGGTTGTAAACGGATTTAAGAACTTTCTGTAAATTTAAATTTTAATAGATTTATTACAAAATCATGAATTGCTTGTAGTCAGTTTCGACAAGGTCCTATTCATTTTACAATCGTAAATATTTCACAGTACAAAAAAAAAAAACAAAAACAACACTCACATTAAGGCTGTATATAAAATATCTTCAATTAATGTTTCAATTAATGTTTCAATTGATTATCACAGTGAAATAAATTTATTAATTTTTAATAATTTTTTACCAACTCGCCTTAAAATTAGGATGTTACTGGACTTTACTGGACAAAGTTTATGATGGACATTGTTTTGAACTTGTTAAGTTTACTGTGAAAAACATATGATTTCAAATGTAAACAAATAAATAAAAGTAGCAACACTAACTTATTTTTTTAATATGATTTCCGGCATATATCCCCCGCAGCTGCGAGTTAAATGGTCTGTTTGATTAGTCGAATGTTTGACTATATTTTTCCCATAAATTGTAGCTTGAATTGTGGCTTTCAACGATTTAAAAGTTGTTGGTTTGTCGGCATAAACCATAGACTTAACGTAGCCCCATAAAAATTAATCCACAGACTATTTTTGGAAATAAATATGTCACCAAATTGATTTTACAATAACGCGATTTTTACGCACTCTGTTTAGCAATTTTTACTGTCCTGTAGAATTAAATGTCGTTTATATTTAGCTGATTAATTTTAAAAAACATAAATTTAGTCAGCTTGGCTCGATAACGCTAGCCATATGCCGTAGCGGCACCTCCTTGTGCATTTCGAATTAAATAAAGACTAGCATGTAAATCGCACCAAACAGTAAATTTTAAATGATGTAATGGCGATTCGTTAATGGCCTTAGGATTGTAAATATTTGCTCCAAATAGTGCAATTGACGTAGCCATTATCATGCAAATTTTTAGTGTGTAAAAGTTCAGAAGTTCTTACCGCTAATGTAATTGTTGCTAAAGACTTTATATCTTTGACTTTCCTCAATGCTTTTTCTTGTTGTGTTGCTGTTTCACATAAGTTCGTCTCTAGGATAATCTTGAGTAATTAAGAGTCTTCTCATCTGTAAACACCATAACTATCCTAACTCAATATTTTAATTTGATAATTAGAGCTTGCCATCGCTATCGTTGACCGTTTTCTTTTTAATTACAGTTTTAAAGAACCATAGTTCACAGATTATTTTTTTTATTCTTCTGGACCCATAACCAATGTTAAAATATTTAATTATTTTGTTTCAAATATATATCAAATATTAATATCAACAGCAAATGACTATTATCGTTAAATGAAAATGAGTTCAAAAAATAATTTGATAGAAAATCTATATTGGAACTCGAGTATAATATTATTTCCAACAAATACTTACCAACAACCTGTTTTATTGCATTTTCTTTTCAAACAACGACTCTCTATTAATAAATTATTAATTAAACCGAGTATAAATTTATCTAAATTCTAAGTTAAGCATTGACGATTTAGCGTAGGATGCCCGGGAAATCTGAGTCAAAAAAACAGACTAGATATTTTGTAAAAACTAAACACAAGCAGTAGGTGTGTACATACATATATTGTTCAATAAAGAAGTGTAGCGTGTAATTACTTTACAAATGTCAAAATAAAACATACATATATACCATCCATGTAACCAACCGCATAAATTACATTTCTTTGCCAAACAAAATACTCTACAATAAGTATTCATTTTAAAAATGGAATTATCAAGCGAACGAACTAACAAAACTAGCCATGTATATATGTAGTAACATGTGTGCATACATGGAACTTATAATAAATGACGAACTGACTAACTGACTGAATGAATAAACGATAATATGGCACAACAAACCAAGCAAAATGTTTGTAGAAAGTATTAGACTTAAAATGTGCATAGAAAAAAGTTTGAACATGAAACGAATAAACAAAGAAACAAAAGACGACAAATATAGGTGACTGAACTTGTTGAACCTAAAATAAATTGTTGCACAAGTATGTACAAGTTTTTACTGCAAGTAACAAATTGTACAAGAGGGTGGTCCAAATAGACGTATCTTTTGACGCATTGAATAAAATAAACTCAACTTGTTTGGTGTTTTTTCCGTTTATTACTGATTAATTAGAAATAAAAAACACAATTTCATTAATGTGACACAAGATTTTATTCAGTTCACTTTCGAAGAACTTACAAAACATCTGAGGTAATTACCCTTAAGAGTGTGTTTTGCTTCTGGATTATTCGCTTATCATCGGTTATTAACCGCACTTGCAATAGACAAAGTCGGAAGGGTAAAAGCGCAACTACGACGCTGGTAATATGATTACCAAAATAAGTGCGCAAAGAATCGATGGTTGGTAACATGTTGCGGCATTTGGCTCAGCAAAAAAAAAAAAAAATCAGTTTTATATCTTTTATTTTAGCTCATAAAAGATCCGTAACCACGGCTCTGTAGTGGTTGCCGTTGCCGAAAAAAAATTGGCCAACGAGGCCAACACCCCAAAGTCACACTTTATGACGTATAAGTTTTCTGATCTCTAGATGCGGACTAAACCGCCAAGCTAAAATTGCGTCTTGTAAAAAAATAAAATAATTTTCCGGCCAAAATTTGAATTTGATTTAAGCTGCTTTAAATAGCACAATAGCAACATTCTTTTCGTTAAGCATCGTATGATGAAGAGCAACATGTTGTTTACTAGCAAGCCAGTCGTACGAATTTTTCGCACCTTTTTTTAAGTACTTTATATACTTATATCAAAACTTATACTCAACAACAGTTTGGGTAACACGGCTTCATATTGTGAAATGAATTTATAATGTTATGCATTTTTACTGAGGTACTCTTTATTAAATAGCATATTCTGCTGACATTTCATTCGACCATCATCTAACTTTAAGTGTAAGGATATAAATAGGCTTGTCATTCCGTGTAAAATTTCTGAAATATTCATTTCCGATCCCATAAAGTATATTTTATTAAAGCTTACAAATACGGGAGTCGATTTAGCAATGTCTGCTTGTATGCTGAAATCAGTTTTTTCGTTTGTATAATGTGAGTGTAAACGGTGTAATAACAAATTGACTTACATGTTAATATTTAAGATGTACACAATTGTTATATTTGCTATTTTAAGTATTTGATTTACTTTTGTTTTAATCAAGGCGAATTCAATAAGGTGAACTCGTCGCTAAAACAACTACAAAGTAAAAAAAATGCAAACGTGTATTTTGTTAGTGTAAAACAAAGCGATATGTCAAAAATACACAACAATTTGACAAGTGGTCCCTAAAAGTAGTCAACAGCTGATGATCAGCTGATCTAATAAGTTCACCTTATTGAATTCGCCTTGGTTTTAATGTTGAATTTTTTTATTTTGACGATATTTTTTTTTTTTTAAATACAAAAACACTTTCTACTCACAAAACGAGAAATGGTAAAACATATTTTTACACAATTTTCGACTCCTAAAACTTCTCACAAATAAAGACAGAAACGGGGTACAGACCTTAATAAATATCTTAGTAATACATTTTAAGGCCTCATTAGTCTTTACTTTCTGTTGTCGTTCTGTGACGTGGCATTCTGCGGTTTAGTTTTTGTAGTTACTTCTTTTGTAAAAACTTATCTGATTTACTTTATAAGATAACCTTACATAGTCCATACATAAAAAAGTAATTTGTAGTGTCAGATTTCATATATATGCAAAGAGAGTCTCTCTGTTGTACCCACCTTTAAAATAAAGGCACCTTAATAACAGCTGTTTTTCTTTCAAAAGTAATAACAAACCTCACATACAGATTTTGAATTGGACCACACATACAGATTTTGAATTGAACCACACATACAGATTTTGAATTGAACCACACATACAGATTTTGAATTGATCAGAAACAGCTAATTCATAACAGCACAGAACGTACAAACTAATACTGCCTTTAGAATTTACATTTCGTGGACGTTTTAGTCTGCGTTTACACTGAACAAGTTTTGTTGCAGAAAGTTTTATATTTCTTTCTAATTGCGTGCGACAGAAATAAAAAGGAATAAATATTGGTTCATACTTGCATGTACAATCTTTCGTAATTTTAAATCTGTCGTTAGGTGCGTAAATAAAAAATAAAACTTTGCAATAAAAATTATTCTGTGTAAACGTAAGAGCAAGTTTTTTTTTAAAGAAAACTTTCTGAAAGATAACTTGTTTAACGTAAGCAAAGACTTACTTAAATATGGTCACCCTATAATCACAATCACCTGTTGTTGCTAACTAAAAATAACAACACAAATTATAACAAACAAAATTGTACTTGTACATTACTGGGTGTTTGTGTATGTTTGTATGTACATATATATGTAAACAAACATGAATATGTGCACACAATGTATACATGCATACATATGTACATACCTATTAAATTTCAATCATACCTACAATGTGAAAACCGTATTATTGTAAATAAAATGAACAACAAAATAAAATACTGTTACTATGCAGAGTTTTCTTTTTTAATTGAATAAGAAGAGCTGGGTTGGGTAATGAAACACGCATATGGAAAATATTTACTTATAATAATAAATTTAAAAATTAGTTATTTAAATTAAATTATTTTAACGTTTGATTATATATTATTAAAGAATGGCTTTCAACAGGAATTGATTTGAAACAGATACCTATTTATTTCACCTTTGAAGAAATGTTATTTTTATATGGTTAAATAGTTGTTGTTTTAAAAATAATATATTCATATGTATGTACAGGGTAGTCCAAGCAAAACTCACTATGTTAATTTGAATTATCTTAATATTTTTTATTTTGATAGAATAATCTATCCGATGATCAATACTTTCAATGACACTTAGACATAATTTAAGTTTAATATCATTAATGTGCCGAATAATCTCATCATTTAGCTCTTGAATTGTTTTTGGCTTATTAAGGCATACTTTTTCTGTTGATCATGTGTCAAATCACATGCTCATGGCAGCCAATTAACATCGCCACGACGTGAGATAACACGGCCATTTAATTTCTCGCGCACAAGAGTTATTGTTTTGTTGGCTGTGGGACAAATTGCACCATCCTCTTGAAGTCACATATCGTCGAAGTCTATATCCTTAATTTCCGGCAACAAGAAGTCTGTTAATATCTCGCGATAACGAACAGCATTTACGGTAACTCTTTGGCCGACTCTACGGCCGATAATGCTTGCCAACCCATAATCCGCACCAAACAGTCACTCAATTTCAATTTCTACACCTTATACATGAACATGTGAATTTGAAAAAAGTGCAAAATCTTATTCATATTTTTTTTTTCGAAAAATAACTTAAACAGTTACAATTATTTCCCTATATTTAGAATCTATGTAGGGTACCAAAATATAGTTTATACCCATGGGACATTAAAAAAAAGGCCAGACACTTGTTAGCATGTGTTTTAAGTAGTCTACGATGCCTTTGAAAGTTAATCTGTTACTTTTGAGTTTAAAAATATAGGGTTACCAATCTTATCCGTTTTTTCTTATTTTAATCGCCTTAACTTTTTCAAAAATCCCTTCTTGGTAAATCTATAAGGCAGAAGAGGAACACACTGTGCAAATTTAATGACTCCATCTTTAAGCGTTTGATATGTGCGATGATGAATCTGTCAGTCACGTTACTCTTTTATTTGGTACAGGTTGGGTCAAAAGTCGCTTTTGTTGTCTGCTCAGATATGATTAGAATGGCTCGTACGCCACTTCGGCGCATTAAAAAAAAGATTTACTATTGTGTATTCCCACATAAAGTGCCATTCGTGCAAGAATTAAAACCCGAGGTACTCGGTAAAGTCTAAATTTTGCAGCTAAACTTTAACAATTGTCCAGAAATGAAATCAACTTTTTTAAAAATCTAATTATGAGTGATGGAAGTGCTGTAATCGTAAATAGAGATCGGTATCGATTTATGAAATAACATTTTTTACGTCCTGATATGAAAAAAATACTTGAGATAGTCTTGCGGCAGCAACTTGCGTTGCGTAAAAAAAACAAAACAATGTTTTAAAAAGCATCAACATATAATGCTTATTTTAGCGTATTTTATTATCTAAAAATCAAATATTAATGATTACAAAGAGAAACGAAAAAGGTAATAATAGTTTCTTACTAAAGGGTGGTTAAAAATTTGTTGAATGTGAACCACACATAAACGACAAGTTTTTTTTCTGCATTTTATAAACATTTCTAAATTTCAGATTAACTCAATTTGAACCATGGAAAGATACACAAACGAGCAACGCGTTAAAGTTATTTAGGCTTATTATGAAAATGGGCGTTGAAATTAAACTTCATTTCGTGCACTTCGTGATTCTTTTGGTGAACAAAATCGTTAAAATTCGTCCACAATCGGGAGAATTGTGTAAAATATTTAAATTTCAGCAAAACAGATCTGTATGAAATGTGAAAACATCTGTGAATGCCTTCTTAGTTCGTTGAATAGAAAACATTTCTCGGTTTCGCGATAGTGTGGCAAAAGAGCAGTCAACCTCGACTCATCATCGTGCCCAACAATTGAACATCACCATTGTCATTGAAAATTTGGACCATCGGATGGAGTTGTACCGCCAAGGTCGCGGCGGCCATTTGGCTGATATTTGATTCCATACATAATTGAACCATACCAATATTATCATAATTAAAAGAAATTTTTTTTTTTAACTCATAATTTATTTATTGGATCTTTCTATATTAATAAAATGACAATAAGTATTAAAATCTAAACTTAACTAATTCCTGGGTCTATTGCCATTGCAATAGAGACTCCAATTTTCATTGCATAATGGTAATCATTCTAACGGGTCCGCGAGGGCCAATATGTCGATCCTCCTGCGTCGAGTATGGCCATTATAATACAGTAGATTCTGTGCGAGGGGATTTGGATGAGTTTCCAGTTTTCGTACATATTTTGAGCAGAAGGTTTTTATTTCGTCGCGAACAAATGGAATATTAAGGTCCTTGTGAATATTTGCGTTACTAATTTACTTCGGGTTTCCAGTAATAAGTCGCAATATTTTGTTTTGCCGTCTTTGTAATTTCTCTATATTAGAAGCAGAAGCTGTTCCCCATAGTTGGATTCCATAGGTCCATATTGGCTTAATGATAGCTTTGTAAATTAGAACCTTGTAGTTTAGGTTGAGAGCAAAATGAGAACAAACAAGCCACTGAAGTTGTAGTGTTTTGAGTTTGAGTTGTATAGATTTGGATTCGATATGTTGAGACCAGGTAAGGCGTCGATCAAGGTGTATACCAAGATATTTTATATGATTTTGCTCTGGGATAGCGATGTTATTTATCTTCAGGTTAGGACAGTTTCCTTTTCTCAAAGTGAAAGTGACATGTGCGCACTTTGCTGGGTTTACTTTTATTTTCCATTGGTTGAGCCATTTTTCGAGTTCTTTAATATGATCCTGCAGGCAATTACTGGATTTTTATCTATGCTTATAAATGCTGTGTCGTCTGTAAAAGTTGACGTGTGCATCAAGTTATTAGTGGTCATATCTGATGTATAAATTATATACATGAGAGGACCAAGTATACTGCCTTGGGGAACTCCTGCTGCGATTTTTCTTGAGTCTGAGATATAGTCTTTATACTTTGCTACAAATGAACGATCAAATAAATAATTTCGCAGTAGTTTGTGGGTATGTTGGGGTAACAAAGAACCTATTTTATGTAGAAGCCCATCATGCCAGACCTTGTCAAAGGCTATAAATAAAATTATAAAATTAAAAAAATTCAACTCTGTTCATATGACAGTTGCAAATAAAAGATATTTTAGCAAGATGAAGCCACCGTCCACACTGCCCGAAAACAATTGTACATTAAAGTAAAAATTTTGGAGAGCGAATACTTTCCAGAAATTAATTGGCCAGCCAGATTTGGCAGCACCCGACTTTATTCTCTTATGAGAGTAAGCCCGCGACAATCATTGAACTCAAAATCAACAATGTTGCAGAAATCCAAGCGATCATTGCAAAGCTGAAAACGGAAGTCTTCATACTTAGTATAAAAAATTTCCAAAATAAAAGAAAACTAATAAACGAAAAAGTTATTACATTTTTTAAACCTCATGGTGACTTTTGGTCCACCCTGTATATGTATATAGATTGACGAAAGTGGGTTTTACTTGACAAATTTATTTCTATTAGCTTTAATAATACTTCAAAGTTCTTGAAAAATATTTTTATTTTTTAAATTTATATTTAGCTGTTACCAACTGCTTTTAACAGCACATTAACTCAGTGCTACATTTGAGGTCAATCAAGCAGTATAGCATAAATAACAATCGTTTAAATTATTAATTGAATTAATATTGTTTTAAAAATATAATAAAATATTGTGATTATTAAACAAGTATTTTAAAACTTTTAAAATTTTTTTTTTCAGATATTTTATGTGCAATAGTACTTTAAGGGTTAAAAGTGAAAACAAAAGGAAAAAAAACCTGCCAAATTTAAGATAACATATAAACGGTATGTATTAAGATTAATTTTATTAATTATATATGTATGTTTTTGTAAATGCTTTGTTAGACGTCATAGAATTATCTATATACTTAGTAATTATATTAATGGCATTTAAATTTTGTCCTACTTTGAACAAAGCTGATAATATTAGCTCTCGAAATGTACAGAAAAATCGCGATAACTTGTAGTCGCAAGAGATTAGCAATTTTTTTTTTTACAAATGAGAGAAGTTAACGATTTGTTTAGATTTTGATTTATGCGGGCACATAAATAAAAAGCAAATTAAAGGTTTTTTTATGCAGAAGTATTAAATAATTCTAAAGAATTTTCCTTGTATTTGTATTTTGCCTCATATAAGAGGTTTAAACAATTTAATTACCATTTAAAGGATATTTAGTATTTCTTAATAAAACAAAAATACGAATTTTCCAGATTTCCAAATTTTTGGGGTATGACTTATAGCGATTATTATGTACTTACATTCATTACGAGTATTACGTTTTGAAACGTTTTGTCACAAAAGTTTAATTTACAATACAATACTTAATGCTAGGCGCACAATTGCGACGAACGACGAAATTTTCGGCGCGAATATTCGTCGTCAAAAATAAAACACATTTGTGTATATGAATATGCTTACAATTATTATATATTTCTATTTCTTACGCCGGCGAACGACGAATTAAATTTGGTTTTACTTTTTAACTTTTTTAGAAAATAAAATTAGTTTTTATACCCTTCACCTGTGGTGCACAAGGGTATATATAGCTTTGTCAATCCGTTTGTAATTTCTACAATTTTCATTTCCGACCCCATAAAGTATATATTTTCTGAAAGCTTATGAATAGAGGAGTCGATTAAGCCCTGACCGTCTGTCCGTCTGTCCGTGTGTTGGTTGAAATCAACTTTTAGAAGCAACTATATGTTCCTCAGATCTGTATATGGTATCAATCTCTTGGAAATATCCAGGAATGAAATTCAGCACAATCGCCCCATAACTTTCTGAGATATGAGCAAAAAACCACGACCACCTCGTTTTTTTTCACAATTACAACAACAACATACATACATACATACATGTAAAAAACATACCAAACAAAAAAAAAATACAAAAAAAAAAATATTAAAAATAAGAAAAAAATAATAAAAAAAAATACAAAAAAAAATTTTTAAAAAAATTTAAAAAAAAAGTTTTAAAAAAATTTTTCTAAAAAAATTTTTTAAAAAAAATGTAAAAAAAATAATAAAATATAAATAATATATTAAATAAAATAAAATAAAATTTTTTTGGCTCAGCTGGGATTTGATGCCACATTTATTCTAACTTGTACGTATGCACGTATTTTATATGGGATGAATGGTGATACAAACAATTGTTATTGCATGACTACACGTTGTGAAGGGTATATAAGATTCGGCACGGCCGAATATAGCACTGTTACTTGTTACTTTAATAATTGTTTTATTTTTATTTTAAAACATTTTAAAAAAATATATAAAAAGTTGAATTTGTTTTTATTTGTGCTTTGCAAATGTTTAAGTTTATTATTTAAGTGATTTTTTTTTCATATGGTCACACTATTTGCTGTTATACTGCACGTACTCACGACATTCTTTGCAAACGTTTACTTATACGTAAAAAAGTTTTTATGACAGAGTTGAGTTGTTGAGTTTTATACAAATTTAAATTCTTCGATTATTTTTATTCTTTCTTTGCACAAACAGTAAACAATTTTATTAAGTTTAAAAGATGTAACTATTTCGCCGTTATTGTGCTTCACACGACGAATTTACTCAGCGTATTTTTCCGACGAATTCGTCGTGTTGGGCGAAATTCGTCTTTCGTTGCAATTGTGCGCCATAAAAACCTTATTAGATTTTGTAGCAGCGATGGATCGTCGACGTCGACCCTTAATGTCAAAGTAATGTCAGTGTAGAACGAAAATGATGTTGACTTGCAAACGACAACTATGTAAACGTCATAGTTGATAATAGAAGTAGATATAAGGTTTACACAGGACTTGTAAAATAGTTTAATTAATGTGTAAGCGTTAAACATGTTATTCAAAATGTTTTTGAAACATTTAATTGTTTTACTCAACAGTTTATTTAACTCAGTTCAATTAACTTTAAAAAAATAAGTAAGAATGATATGTACGCCATTTTGTAGTGGCGGCCATCATGAATTTTAAGGTTTTTATAATGTATTGTATTACATTTTGCAGTCAAGCTGAAAAAAATCGATTTTCGTTTGTAAGTTTTAGGAAAAACAACGAAGTTTAAGTATTTTTTGCTATATCTCAGTTAGCTTCAAACCGATTTTTAACTTTTTCTCAGGAATAGTTTTCAAGACTTCGAGTTGTCACTAACGTATCCAAAAACAAATTTAAAGCTTAAGTTACTTAATATATTTAATAATTGTAACTTTTTTTTTACAGGGGAAGGCAAAAACGTAATAGAAACTAGATTATACAAATGTAATATCGTTTAGTAAAATTACTTGTAAAACTTTTTTTTTGATACTTTTCATTAAATTTTTGTGTCAAGGTGTATTGGAATCTCTGAAAAACTTAATTTCGTAAAAAATACGAGTTAGGGCCTTTGTACTTGTGGCCATCGATATTTTCTTAAACATTATTTTTATCTATAACTTTTCCGATTAGTGACCGAATTGTCAACATTTTTTTAACAATAGCCCTAGAGGCTTATATTATCTACAAATAATAGCAAACGTGTCTATAAACTAACTATGTCTGAAACAAAATAAATTTTTGCGGTTATTTATTTTTTTTATTGTAAAGCGATCCCGGATATTTCCAAAAGATTGATACTATATACAGGTCTCTACAATATGTGGGGGCTTTTAAAAGTTGATTTCAAGCAACAAACATACGGACATCGCTAATTCGACTCCACTAGTAATAAGCTTTCCGAAAATATACTTTATTAATATTGTAGAAATTATTAACGGATTGACCCTTGGTATCTATCACAGGTTTATTAAACTTAGTACAAATTCCTAAAAACGGATCATAGTTGGCATAATTTATTATAAAAACTTTGATAGATAGTTGGATAAAAATAACGTGTAGAACGAGGTGGTACATTAAAATATTTCCTTTTATTAAATTATAACAAACGCGCACTTAGCATCGTTCTTCGAATTCTAAGCGTTGGCTGCATTATAAGAGCCAGTCTACAGGTTTAACGAATTTCACCGTAGGTTTCCAAAACAAAATAACATAATTTTTATACCCGCCACCAAAAAAATGGTGGGGGCTATTCATTTTGTCATTCCGTTTGTAACACATCGAAATATCCATTTTAGACCACATAAAGTATATATATTCTGAATCAGGGTTTGATTTGATGACGATCTAGCTATGTCCGTCCGTCTGTACGTCTGTTGAAAGCACGATAGAGGTCGCACCGAAAAAGCTAAGGGGCTCAAATTTTGCCAAAATCTTTCTTATAGACAAGGTTTGCTTGGTATTGAAAATGGGCTAAATCGGAATATTAGGAAGAGAGTGATAGCTCGAAAACCAAGAGTAGGTCGAAAAAACTCTGTCCTCCTTCGAATATATATTTTCTGAAAAAAAAAACAATATTTTTCCCAAAAAATTATTTAAATCTATGCATTAGGAGAGGAGGTATCGATCAAAATGTACGAAAATTTATACCGCACAGTGTATTTTTCGGTATATTTAAAAACAAAAACGTCATAAAAGCAACCAAATTGGATCTACGATTTTGAAATTTTGCACAATTTGCTTTTTGGTGAGAGGCTTTTTTTAACGGAAAATCAATATGCCACGCCCACTTTTACGCCCACCTCCCATATAACGTTTTACCTAAAATTCATATAATTTCTCTATTAATAAAGATTTTGGTATAACAAAGGGCTATATTGAAACACATAAGTTGTACTCATTCACAAAAACAACTTTGACACGCCTTCTTTAACGTCCACTTTCATTGAAAGACTACATTTACAAAAGCATTTTAGTAGCATATCGAAGTTATAAAGGGTGGTTAAATTTTAAGGACCGATGTTGAATTTATATAAAACACAAATTATTTAGGATATTATTATTATTTCTTTTTGTAATTATAATATTTGCATGGTTCAATTATGTATTTAACAAAATATCGGCCAAATGGCCCCCCATCCAGGCGCCACTCCTCTATCTGATGGTCCAAATTTTCAATGACAATGTTGATGCTCAATTGTTGGGCATGATGATGAGGCGAGGTTGACTGCTCTTTTGCCACAAAAACCAGCAGTGGTTCCCATTCAACGAACTAAGAAGGCATTCACAGATTTTCTAACATTTTATACAGACCTGTTTTGCAGAAATTTAAATATTTTTTACAATTCTCCCGATTGTGGACGAATTTGAACGATTATGTTGATCAAAAGAATTACGAAATGCACAAAATTCATTTTGATTTGAACGCCTATTTTTTAAAAAACCTGAATAACTTTAAAGCGTTGCTCACTTGCGTATCTTTCCACGGATCAAATTGAGTAAGTTTGAGATTGAGAAATGTCAAATGAAATGCAGAAAACAAATTTAAAGACTAGGTGTAGTTCACCTTCAACATGGGCCCTTAAAATTTAACCACCGTCTACAAAGAAAGTGATACATATTTTATTGAAAAGAGATTATTCCATAGCGATTAAAAAATATTAAATATTGTGCTTTAAATGTACACAAAATTCGTAGTGGGTATAAATGATTCGGCACAGCCGAATATAGTGCTCTTACTTGTTCTTGCACAGATTCAATGCCATTGTTGTAAACATTGTATGTTCGATACCAAATTATTAAACCATAATCTAGAGAAGGGGTCACCAACTGGCGGACCGCAGTCCGGATCCGGACCGTAGACCTATTTTATGCAGACGTTGTGTTAACAATACATTGAGAATCTAAAATCGGAATTTGAAAACAGATTCGCAGATTTTAAGAAAATTTTGAATGTCGTCGATATCCTCAGTAACATTTACTCTCTGAATCCTGGGGATGAATGGTGAATAAATCTTCTCTCCAGATAGAAATGATCGATTTCTAAGAAAATACAATTTTAAAACAACAAAAACAAGAAGTTTCTTGTCAAGATTTTTGATAAAATTTGTTTGTGCTAATAAATACCCAGAATTAAAAAAATTAGCCTTGAAACTTCTTATTTTGTTTGGGTCAACATCTGTTTGTGAAGCAGCATTTTTTAAAATGAACTTTATTGAAAATAAATTCCGGAATAGACTTGCCGATGAACATCTCCAAGATTTAATGAGAATAGCCTGCACAAGCTTTACTTCAAACTTTAGACGGATAGTCCAAGACAAAAAATGTAATTTTTCTCATTAATATTGTAAAAACGCTTAGTAATTACTTCTTTTTATTAAAAGCATTTGTTTGTTATTTAATTAAAAAATGAACCGATACCCATTCGTTATATTTGTCTATTGATACAGTATCTAAACATATTATTTAAGTACATAGTTCAGTTTATTACCTTCCGGACCGAGACAGTCGTGATTTCTTAAAAAACGGACCTCAAAATGAAAGTAGTTTGACCGCTGATCTTGGGTATACCTGACCAGACAAGTATACATTTCTTTTGTTGTTCTCATATGGGTCAGTACGCAGTATTTGCGCAGTATTTAATAAATCCAATTACAGCACGTGCTTTGTTAAGTTTAAGTTTAATTCAAGATCTAATGAAATTCCAAGGTCAGGTGTTCAGTCTATCTATAGTATGAAATCTACGAAAGAAACAAATGTATTTGCACCTCTCAGGAATCAGATTACAGCAAGATCTAAGAGCAACTGAATCTTTTTGAAGGAGGCTATGATCAGCATAATGATTATATCTTAAGAATATTTTTAAGTTGTCAGCATACATTAGGAGATCCAATAATATAATCGTATTTGGCAGATAATTAATAAATAGAGAAAACAGCAACAAGATCAATATGACTTCCCTGCGGGATACCACAAACAACAGCAATCGATAATATTTTTAAAACGAACATTTTTGCCTTCTATCCTTCAAGTACGAATACATCCACTTAGAACAGTTTTCCATTAATCTCATTAGATCAATAAATACATTAAATTCCATACTCATAGTAAATTTACAAGAATTTTGTATGAAAATATCGTACAACATAGAAGATCTAGTGGAAAATTTCTTCTATAAAGTACGTCAAGCTTATCGCAATTGAAACTGTTTTGTTAAGATTTTCTTATTTTCAGCTCAAGTACGTTCAAAAACCTAAATGTGAACGTGGTGTATAAATATATAAAAATGATAAGCGTACCAACATTAAAGTAAACAAATTATAATGCTAAATTCGTTAGTGCCGATTCTTAAATACCCTATCATAAAGTACCCAAACGTTTCTGCTAATTTTCTAAATAAGTGTTTTAAGTATATTATTTTATAAATTATCTAGGGACTAAGAAAAGTAAATTTTTATGATTATAATTTATTGCCAACCAACCAAGTCTTCGGAAATAAAGTTTAATGTATTTCAGTCGGTTTTCAAACGATCGGACTCAAGCTTTGGCAAATTGTTGTACACATTCCAGGGAGTGTTTATGGGTGGTAAAAAGTGGGCGGGGCCACGCCCATAAAAAATTAGTTATCATTTTTAGCTACTTGCACTTGACCGATTTTCCTGAAACTTTGCACACATATTGAGCTGTCATGACTATATAATTTCGTGGTTGGAAAAGTGGGCAGAGTCACGCCCATAAAAAAAAAGTTGTAATATTGAGGAACTTGCACTAGACCGATTTTTCTGAAACTTTTCACACATATTGAGCTGTCATGACTTGACAATTTTGTGATTAGAAAAGTGGGCAGTGCCACGCCCATTAAAAAAGTTAAAATTTTCAGCTACTTGAACTTCACCGATTTGTCTGAAACTTTGCACACACATATTGAGCTCTCATGATTATACAATTTCGGGATTAGAAAAGTGGGCAGCGCCACGCCTATAAGAAATAAGTTATCATATTTAGCTACTTGCACTAGATCGATTTTTCTGAAACTTTGCACACATATTGAGTTGTCATGACAATTTCTTGATTAGAAAAGTGGGCAGTGCCACGCTCATTAAAAAAAGTTATAATTTTTAGCTTTTTCCAATTGATATTCAATTAAAATTCAGAATGCATTTTTATTCATTAAGGGGCGTAGCAACGCGCGCCGGGCTTTTCTAGTATACTCTAAGATTAAACAAACGGAATGAAAAATTTAAATATATATATACCCCAAACCCATTAAGAAGGGCGCAAAAAGTATGTGATAAACATTAAACAAATGTATGTACATAAGTATGTACTTACATGTGCATGTATAAAACAAATATTTGTATAGAGTTATTAAAATTAACGTGCCGATGTCTTTTCTAGATAAATAATATTATCTTGTGTTATTATTTTATTTGTTTATTAAACTATGATAAGTAGTCACCCATTATTTGCAAATCTTACATTTTTGGAACGCACTTTTAAACTTGTTTCTTTTTATAACTGTATTTATTGAATGACATATAACCGTTAAAATAATGAGATCATACGAGTGGATATAAAGGGTGGTTAAATTTTAAGGGCCGATGTTGAATGTGAACATTTCATTTGACATTTCTCAATTTCAGACTAACTCGATTTGAACCATGGAAAGATACACAACCGAGCAACGCGTTAAAGTTTTTCAGGCTTATTACAAAAATAGGTGTTCAAATCACAATGCATTTCGTGCACTTCGTGATTCTTTTGATCAACATAATCGTTCAAATTCTTCCACAATCGGGAGAATTGTGTAAAATATTTAAATTTTAGCAAAATGAAATGATCTGTAAATGCCTTCTTAGTTCGTTGAAAGGAAAACATTGCTGTTTTTCACGATAGTGTGGTAAAAGAGCACTCAATCTCGACTCATCATCGTGCCCAACAGTTGAACATCAACATTGTCATTGAAAATTTGGATCATCGGATGGAGGTGTGCCACCGAAGTGGCGGCGGCCATTTGCCCGATATTTTGTTTCATACATAATTGAACCATACCAATATTATCATAATAAAAAGAAATGATAATAATTTCCTAAATAATTTGTGTTTTATTCAAAATCAACATCGGCCCTTCAAATTTAATTACCCTTTATTTGTGTTTATCTAGCAAATTGATTGTCAAATCATAAATTGTTATGAATGGAGTTTTCATTATTTGACATTTATTTAGTACAAACTTCTACACCAATGAACAACTAATTTAATTTAAGTATATAAATTCGTATAAATATTTTTTGATTAACAATCAAATCTAATAACAATATTTTGTGCTTTGAAAAGAATAAAAAAAAAATTAACTATTTACATTAAAAAACAAATACAACTTACTTAATTTAAGATTATGCCACCCCCTAGCGACGAAAATGTGCTCTTTACAACATTAATGTTTAAACGTTTATAATCTTCCCTGCCAGTCACAAAACTAGTTGTAACGAGACTGTAGCAAAAGTGATAGATCGATCTCACACGCATTGACTAAAAATAAACAAACTCACCATTCGACCATCACAAAATTGAAGAGCACTTTGTTTTTCAAACAAACATATTATTAATATCAATTTAAAGTAATAGTGATCTGGTGGAGTGGTTAGAGCGTGAAACTTTAAAACCAAAAGACCGTGGTTCCACTCCCTATAGAGACAAGGGTTATTTAATAGCGCTTGATGCTTGGTGCTCTGTAAATTTGTACAAGTTAAAGATAAAGTAACTACAGTTGAACTTCCATAACTCGAATCACCAATATCCCAAAAAAACTTCGACTTACGGAGACTTCGAGTTACAGAATTTTTTGTTAAAATAGAAAAAAAGGTTTTTTATTATGTATTTTTATTTAAAATAGCCTCGAATGCTAAAGGAACAAGCATATGTACTCATATATGTAATTACAAAATTACAGTTAAGTGATATATTCTGAAATAAGTGACTGACATTTTACTTTTATTTTGTTATTTTCAGTAAAAAATAACTCTTATGTGCTTAAAGCTTTGTAGTGCTCATCAGTTGTTGCGTCATTTGTCTGTAAATAATTTTTTAATGTTCGGAAAGAACTTTCTACATCATTTCTTGTTGGTTTTGAGTAGTTTCTAATGCATGTTTTAGCTTCTCGTTGCTGAAAACCAATCGAGGACTGCTTTGTCGACTTTTTTGAATTTTGGGGTCCTATCTCGTTTACTACATAAACGAAATTCAAATTCAAATGGGTTGATAATTGATTCCTTATTTTTGAAAATTGTTGAGACCGTGCTTGCCGAGATACCATATATATCAGCCGCTTCCTTTTTTCTTTAATCCGTCTTCGACGTCTTTTATAAGCTTATATTTTTTTTCAATTGATAAGCATTTTAAAACACGCTTAGTTGCCATAATAATTAAAAAAAAATTATTTTAACATTTATCATCTGGCCCGAATTATGCATAGAACTGATACCCAGGCAACCAAAAAGGAAAAAATTTGTAATTCCCCGAAAAAAAAAATTAAAAAAATAGCACGTAGAATAGACAAACCAGCTCAAGAAACAAACGAAACAAGCGAAATTCTTCGAGTTATACAGTTAATGTGTATGTTTTTTGTTCGAGTTTTGGAGAACTTCGACTTATGGAAGTTCGAGTTACGGAAGGAAAATTGTATGTGATTTTTTCTTTTAACGCTACTGCAAACCAAATTAGTTCGAGTTAGAGAAAATTCGAGTTAGAGAAGTTCGAGTTATGGAAGTTTGACTGTATCGATTTCACAATTAGATTGTCAAAGGAGCCCAACTTGTTTATTTGTATATAGTTTTAAACTAGTTTAAATATTAGTTATTGTTAGGGAATGGTAACTAAGCGAACTCACTTACATATCTGTTTCTGAATATAAGTTTTAACTATTTTTACATTCTTTGCTTGTAAATGGCAAACCTTTTAGCAATTAAAAGACACCTCAAATTAACGATATTTTAAAACTAACAGTCTTGCCTCAACAGCAGTTTTGAATAACCCTTTTTAAGTTCATCATAATATGAGTATATAATTAAGTAATATGTCAAAAATTTGAAAGTTGTATGGCATTCATCAATTTAAGAAATTTTTCTAAGCAATTTTTTTTTATTTAAATTGTCAATAACACTAAAAAATGTATAAGAAATTACAAATTATTGTTTGCTTAATTTTTTTTAAAATTTATTTTTGTTTGAAAGTAAATTTAATTTAATTTAAATGTAAAAGATAAATATTACGCGCCATATTCATAAAAAATATTTTAGGTTTATTAGACAGATCTTGTAGAGAAATTTGTCAAATAAGCCTTCAATAAACCTAAAATATTTTTTATGAATACGGCCCTACATCGGTATTTTTTTTATTAAAAAGGAATGCGAACACAACTTATGTAACACTGGTCGACAAAATTAATTTTTTTCTGATAAACTTTTATATAAACATATGTTTTCATCCTACAAATTATTTTGTTTGAATTAGCTTCGTTTTTTTCTGTAGATAATTAGGGTGTTTCACCATATATTGCAGCATACGTCGTACAGCATCACAGGATTCAGTTAGGGAAAATGCTAAAAGTTTTGTAGTTTTTTTTTGTTTACCATTTTCGTTATTACAAAGAATCGTGAAAAATTAACACTGACAAATATTTTTTTCTTTTGGCATTTAGATGCATATCCCATTAAACAGTCATAATTTATTTAATTCAAAGTATGAATTTTAAGTTTATTGAAAATATTTTGCATAATGTGTATTGCAGTTTTAATGATTGTGCAATACCACTTGAAATGCTGGACCATTGCCATTTTGTAGAACGCATTATCTCAAAAACCTAGAACCTTTCTTAGAAAAAAAGAAATATTTGTTGGCTAAGAATCTTATGATCAGTATTGTATTGAAATCAATTACATAAAAGCACTACATTCGATACCCACTAACACTTTTGTATAGTACTTTTTTACCACACAATTTATGATTTTGTTAACTCTAATCATTATACTCAAATATATATTATTTTTTTTTGTTTAAGTTCAATTTGTTCATAATTTATTTTCTTGTATTCAGTCTCAAAATTAAACTCAAAGTTAATAATATGAAGTGATATTATCCACTTCTTTTACCACAATATTTGAGAAGTAGGCGTGTCAAAGTATTTTTGGCTATTAAATCAACTTAGATATTGCAATATAGAGTCGCTTATTATACCCTTCACACAGTGAAAAAGGGTATATATAGGTTTGTCATTCCGTGTGAAATTTCTACAATTTTCATTTCCGACCCCATAAAGTATATATTTTCTGAAAGCTTATGAATAGGGGAGTCGATTAAGCTCTGTCAGTCTGTCCGTCTGTCTGTGTGTATGTTGAAATCAACTTTTTGAAGCCCCCCGATATCGCCTGGACCCGGGTGAGGTATTAAAATATCAGAAATATTCGTGAGTAGATCGGTATTGAAAGAAACAGAAACATCGGTACATAAACAACTGAGATATGAGCAAAAAACCACGACCACCTCGATTTTTTTTTCACAAAAACAACATTACAACACCAACAACATACATACATACAAACGTGTATACTGGTTAGAGAAAACGTGGCATCGAATCCCAGCTGAGCCAAAAAAAAAAATTTTTTATTTTTTTTATATTTTTTTGAATTTTTTTTTATTTTTTATTTAAGATATTATTTATATTTATATTTTTATTATTTTTTTTTACATTTTTTTTTATTTTTTTTTTGTTTTTTTATTATATATATTTTTATTATTGTTTTTTTTAATTTTTTATATTAATTTTTTTTTTAATTTTTTTTAAAATTTTTTTTTTTAAATTTTTTTTTATTTTTTTATTTTTTTTAACATACATACGTAAATTTATAATTTTACAATGGGATGTTTTTATATATGTATGTTTTTTATATGTATGTACGTATTTCATATGGGATGAATGGTGATACAAACTACTGTTATTACTACACGTTGTGAAGGGTATATAAGATTCGGCACGGCCGAATATAGCGCTCTTACTTGTTTTTTCAATAAATTTGTCCATAGGGAAATTATATGAGTTTAAGACAAACAAATTTTATATAGGAGGTGGGCGTTAAACTGGGTGTGTCACCTTCATTTTTCGATATAAAAATAATATTAACAAAAGGCCTATATTTGCATAATATCAGAATCCCAGCTGATCCAAAAAAATTTTTTTTTATTTTTTTTATATTTTTTTGAATTTTTTTTTTATTTTTTTTTATTTTTTATTTAATATATTATTTATATATATATTTTTATTATTTTTTTTTTACATTTTTTAAAAATTTTTTTTTATTTTTTTTTGTTTTATTTTTATTATATATATTTTTATTATATATATTTTTATTATTTTTTTTTTAAATTTTTTATGAAATTGAGAATTTCAATTTGAAATTTACAAAAACCCAAATGAAATTTTAACTTGAAATTGAGAAATTTCCAAATAAAATTGAGAAATTTCCAAATGAAATTGAGAAAAAATATATACATATGTACATAAGTATGTATTTAAAAATTAATAAACTTCTTTTTTATATGTATGAAAAATATATGTAATCTAACTGATATATTTAATGTAATGTATTTCTGAAAACACTCCAGCCACACTTTAAAGTATTTGGTCCAAAATCAAAAGCAATGTTAAAGCAAAGATAAATGTACCGAACGTAAGTCTTCCAAATGTAGGAGAGCATAGGCTTGCCTTTTTATAAGAGGTTATTAATGCTTCAAAAACATGTATTACTATCGGATATTGCTATACAGCACACTACAACGTTACACCAGTCTGTATTGGTTCTTTTTTGTTTTTTTTTACTACACAATAATATTATAATGTTTAATGTGTTATCAAAAATTAAATAAAATTTTTATATATAATTATATTTTCTCATTATCTCAATTTCATTTAAGATTTCCTTAATTTCATTTGGAATATTCTCAATTTCAAATTAAAATTTCTCAATTTCATTTGGAATTTTCACAATTACAAATTGAAATTCTCATTTTCATTTTGAATTTTCTCAATTCCAAATTGAAATTTTTAATTCCATTTGGAATTTTCTCAATTTCAAATTGAAATGCTCAATTTTAATTGGAATTTTCTCAATTTCAATGAAAAATGGTGTAGATCGCCCTAAAATGACAGCAGGACTCAAAAAATATGTACTTTATGGGTTCTTAAATAGATATTTCGACAAAATAAATAAAACCCCACACAATTTTCTTAGTGGTGGGTAAGTATTAGGGTGATCGATTATTCGACTTTTTTAAGAAACCGGTTTTCAAATAGTTTGAAATTAAGAATTTAAAAGAAACCGGTTGCTATTTTCAAAATTTAGAAAAAACCGGTTAACCGGTTCGAATATATAAAATATAATATTTAAAGAAAAAATTAAAAAATATTGTAAAAAAGATTATAATAAAAATTATATCTAAATATGAAATTTTTACATTTTATATACGTTTGGCTGTACAATAAGGCAATAACTGACTGACTGAATGCAGTTGACTAATTTGGTTTTAATTAGTTAAATTTAAGGACAACTGGTACTCTTTACAAGTAAAATAAATAAAAACAATAAATTTATACACAAATAAAAAGACTTTTTATAAGGCTGTTATAAATTTTTGTATCTCCTTCTGTACATGTTTTAAATGTTAAATAGATCTTTTAAACTAATATGCACTAACGTATTTTGTTTAAAATGATTTCTGTAATTTGAAATACATTTTAAAGGCAAGAGAGAAAATCTTTGAAATTTCATTTTAAAAATTCTTTCTTATACCCCTGATAGACACAGACATACAAATATAGGCATTAACTAGTTTGTTCGATGGTTTAATTCAAATTTAAGTTAAAAGACGCACAATGCCATGAATTAAAATTAGGATCTATAAGAAGAGATTATTGGTTTTTCTTTATTGTAACTACACCTTTTACCTAAAAGTGACCGATCAGCTAAGTTTATGCTTCAATTACCTTTAACTTTTAACGTTAGGTTTATAATATTTGAACTCAATTATTTTTCCTATTTTACATTTGTTTTTTAAGCAACAAATAAATTTGTTACAATTTTATGGAAGAATATTTAATAGTTGTATTTTCTGATTTTTAGAAACCTTTCGCTTACTAAATATACTATGGTACGATTGGTTACAAAGATATATGAAAATTAACTTAAAAAAATAAAAAACCGGTTTTTTCGGATAAAAAAACCGGTGTATTCGATATTCGAAAAATCAACATTTAGAAAAAACCGTCAGCAGAAAGAGGAAAAAAACCGGGTTTTCCACCGGTTGTAAAACCGAGTCGATCACCCTAGTAAGTATGTATAACAAAATCATTGTTGGCCAGTGCAAGTAAACAAAACCATATGTGGTATTTCTGTCAATAATTAATTCAATTAAATTTTAAACAGAAATCCTCTTATAAAATATTTAACATATGGTAGAAAAAATAAATACTTTAAACATTTGACGTACAATTCTTCTGTAGTGATGATGTAAATGTAAAATGTTGTAATATTCGTTCTAATTTATTATTATATTTTCTTTACACAATATGTTTAACCAACTTAAATAAAAATGTTTATTCAAAAGTGGCATATTCTTGAAATATAAATACATAAATATGTACGTATGTATGTATGTATGTATGTATGTATGTATGTATGTATGTATGTATGTATGTATGTATGTATGTATGTATGTATGTATGTATGTATGTATGTATGTATGTGTTTTGAAGTAAATTATTTCCTAACAAATTTTTGAATACAAACGTTTAATATAATATTAATATTTAAAAAAAAAAATGGGAAAATATGTATTTAACATAATACGTCTGTATGCCATAAAATCTGTCTAACTGTCAAACAAATTAATAACAATGTTTGATGGTTTTGTTATGGCATTTAACAAACTGTTACGAGCATTTATATCAGGTATATGTAGGAAATTAATATATGGCACTTTACCATAAAATTACAATTTAAAAACATTTAACATATTTTATGATTTTAAATACAATTTCCAGCACACCTCCGGTACTAAGGATTACCCTACCGCAACATGTTTTACAAACACGTACGTATCATAGTAGAGATTTGTGGTACAATTGTACCAGTTTTGGTACAATCGGAAGTTTTATGGTACACTGGTACACTCAGTAGTTTTTTGGTACAATTTTCTGATTTGAAATAAATTCTTTTTTTGTTTTTACTTTTATGCCAATTTATTGCTTTTATGGCTTAAGTTTATTTTAAAATTTCCTATGGAAAAACTGAACTTGTTTGTGATAATGAAAGAGTCGGGGAAAACTTTATTTCTTTCTTGATTAGTTCTATACCCATTTTATACCCTTCACCTGTGGTGCGCAAGGGTATATATAGCTTTGTCATTTCGTTTGTAATCTCTACAGTTTTCATTTCCGACCCCATAAAGTATATATTTTCTAAACGCTTATAAATAGAGGAGTCGATTAAGCCCTGACCGTCTGTCCGTGTGTTGTTTGAAATCAACTTTTAGAAGCAACCATATGTTTCTCAAATCTGTGTATGGTATCAATATTTTGGATATATCCGGAAATTAATCGCTATTGAAATTCAGCACAATCGCCCCATAACTTTCTGAGATATGAACAAATAAACACAAATGCCACTGTTTTTTCCCATATTTTTACCACCAAAATTAAAATTTTTCAGCTATACAATAATTATATTACTGTTTGTGCATATAATATGCCTCTAGAGATATTTGTGAAAAATTTTGGATAAAGCGGGCTCTAATAGGTAAAGTTGTAGGCAAATTTTTTTTTGAAAAATGTATATTTAAAAAATTTACAAACTAAAATCAATTTTTTCAGCTTCTAGACAACCGAGAGAGTCAATATTGGTATCATCTGAAAGGACTTGACTAGAACAATATAAGCATTATAAATAAATTATAATTCATGTTGGCCGCCACTACAAAATGGCGGACAATAAATTTATATTTGGGTCTAATCTGGTATTTCAAAATGTAACTTCTTGAACACCCTCAATATTGGTATCAAATGAAAGGGCTTGACCAGTAGAATACAGTAAATTATTAAAAAATGTAAAATTCAAGATGGCGTCTAAAACAAAATGGCGGATTAAATTTTTTTAACCCCATCAATATGGGTATCAAATGAAAGGGCTTAAATATTAGAATACAGATAACTACTTAAAAATTCAAAATCAAGGATGGCGTCGAAAATAATAAGGCAAAATGGCGTACAACATGAAATATAGGTTAAGCTACGATGTGGGATTATACCTATGTATATGATAGTGAAGGGTATTATCCGATTCGACACGGCCGAAAATAGCACTCTTACTTGCTTAAGTTATTTTTTGTATTCTTAACTAGTCAGCGAGCTTTGGAAGTGTTTTTATAAGACTATCATACAATGATTTAAGTTAATATGGTTAGAGTTACAAATAAAAATACTGGCATTTTGAAGGCAGCTTTATTTGATATCATCTTAAATAATTATAATTTCATCTTAATTATAATAATCTTGTTGTTAATGCTATTAATTTATTATTATTGCTATTAGCACAACTTTAATACAATTAATGTTTATTTGTAACAATTTTATTATTAACGCGGTTTAATTTGAAAATTTTCAGATCTCAACACGTACTACGTATGTTTTTAAAAACAACATTTAAACGTGTTTCAAGCAAAATATTTGATCAAAATTGAATTTTTAAACTTTAAATGTATTTTCACATTGCCGGCTGTAATTGGCGATTATTAAAAACATTAGGGGATTCAAATCTAATTTGTATTGAAATAAAAAACATTAAAATTTACAAGTTTTCTTTAATTTTTTAATATACTGTTTTGTCTATTAATTTATGCTTTAAATATAAATAGGGGCTTCATCAATAGGTACTTACTTTTATAGCAATAAATAAGTACTTGACAGTTTAAGCATTTTTGCTGCTTAATTTAGCTTCTGTTTTGATTTAGCAGTAAATTTTTCATTTAGCATTTTTCAATTTGACAGTATTCAATATATTAGATAAAAATATTTATTTGTTACCAAAAAAATATACTGGTTAACATGAGAATAGTGATCGTCCGGCAATAATGTGAATGTTCCTCTATCCAATTGTCAGTGTCCTCCGCATCAAAAACGCAGCCTAATGAAATTGAATATTTGATGTCCGAAATTTACAATTACTTTATTAAGTAATCTACCTTTAGGCAAAACAGTTTTTAAAAAAATTTATAACTCTTGATCATTTATGCAATGATCAAGAGCAGTGTTGCCGCCGACCAACTTTTTTTCGCAGTGAAATCGACAAAAAAAAAAACGCAGTGAAGCGCAGTGACGAGAAATAAAAAAATTTCGTTTTCGTTTGGACAAAAAAAAAGGACATTTTTTTCACTTTTTTAACCCTTTTTTGCCCTTTGTTTAAGAATTACTTGTTTTTTAATTTTGTTAGTTAATTTTATTCTGCCCTTGTGTTGTTGCCGGGAGTTTTCTTTTCTTTGCATTTGTCTTCTTGTTGGTTTTCTCTTGGCTGCTATAAATAAATATTATGTAATATATTCTAGTTATTTTAAACGCCAACTTACCCATTCATTTCGAAACAATATAAAAATTAATTAAATGGACTGTAAAGCAAATATTTTTTTCACGAAATAGTTTGTTTATGTTTTTCTAACGGGATTTTTGACATTTTAATTCATGACCTAATCAGTCTACTGCAACGTAACGTAACAGCAGAAAATGTTGCCATCTAGCTGCTATATTTTTAACTGGGTGACAATTTTATCTCGTTGTGTTATAGCCTTTACAGACTTACGTGTTAAACACGTTTGAGGTAAATCATGTTAAGGCGGTGTTGATAAAAAAAATAGGAAAACTACCAAAAACTGAAAAACGCAGTGATTTAAAAAAAAACGCAGTTACTCAGTGACGACGGGCAAATCGCAGGAAAAACCGCGATCGCAGTGAAAACGGCAACACTGATCAAGAGCTTGTGACACCAGATGGTTGTCAATTGAGTCAGGAGTACATCTCATAGAAAGTCAGTGGCTAGAGTTAATAACTAATTTTACAATTTTTGCAAGAGTAGGTAAAAAAAACAATGTCCTTCCTTCATTAAATAAATTGCGATTGTGTCTAAGCGCATTAACTTAGAGCGATGAAATTTCGTCAATATGTTCTTTAAGTAAAACTCATATTTTCCCAAAATTGCGAAAGGAGTTATAGATCAAAATATACGAAAACTTATACCGCACAGTATCTTTTTCGGTCTATTTAAAATTTAAAACGTAATTAAACTGACAAAATTTGATGTACGATTTTGATATTATGCAAATACAGTAACAAGCTTACTTTTGCGCCTACTTCCCATATAACGCTTTATCCTGAATTCATATAGTTTATCTATGGATAAAAATTTTGGAAGAATAAAGGTCTATGTCTATGTTGAAATATCTAAGTTAATTTTATTAGCAGAAGTTACTTTGACACGCCTACTTTAACACTACTTTAACGCCCACTTCTCGCATAATCTACTGTTAATGAAATTTAAAAGCTTATAAAGCCGATATAATTTGATGTCTGATGATGAAATTTTGCCTATATATATTCCTGGTCAATATTATTATACTGCGAGAAAATGAAGGTGACACTTCCACTTTAACGCCCACCTGCCATGTAACGTGTTGTCATAATTTCATTTAATTTTTCTAAAAACAAAGATTTTGGAAGAATAAAATATTTTAGTTAAGTTCATTAGCAGAAATTACATTGACACGCCTACTTTTTGCCCCGTTCTTTGAGCTTTGAAATTCAATAGCTCATAAAAGCGACAGAATTAGATGTATTAGATGATGAAATTTCGCTCATATATAGATAGCTCTTCTGATATTATTATTATTATAATTCGAGAAAATAAAGGTTGAAGCGCAATTTAACGCCCACCTAACGCTTTGCCTTTAATTCATATTATTTCTATATGGGCAAAAATTTTAAAGAAAAAATGAAATCTATAAAGAATTATTTATCCAAGTTTAATTCAAACATTTTTATTATTTAAATTGTAGGAATTTGCCATGGCCATATAAAGCAAATATTACTTTAATTTCTTCTGGATACCAAATTAAACTCTTCAGTTTCGAAAAAGTACAGTACTGTAGTAAAATAGAGTGTGTCGTATCACTCCTAATGCAAAAATACTTCAGGTTTCATTGTAAGACTAAATATAATAAATATATAAAATTCACAAAGTGAGTTACACAGATTACAGTTAATATCAAAATATAAAATTTTGTGCTATAAAAGTACACAATATTGGTGATGGGTATAACAAATTCATCACAGCCGAATATACTTGTTTTTTTTAAGTTATATAGATAACTAGCCAAGCCCGGCGCGCGTTGCTACGCTCCTTAATGAATAAAAATTCATTCTGAATTTTAATTGAATATCGAGTGCAAGGCTAAAAATTATAACTTTTTTTAATGGGCGTGTACTGCCCACTTTTCTAATCACGAAATTGTATAGTCATGACATCTCAATATGTGTGCAAAGTTTCAGAAAAATCGGTGAAGTCCAAGTAGCTGAAAATGATAACTTTTTTTTATGGGCGTGACACTGCCCACTATTTTAATCACGAAATTGTATAATCATGAAAGTTCAATATGTGTGCAAAGTTTAAGAAAAATCGGTCCAGTGCAAGTACCTTAAAATTATAACTTTTTTATGGGCGTGGCCCTGCCCACTTTAATAATCACGAAATTATATAGTCATGACAGCTCAATTTGTCTGCAAAGTTTTAGAAAAATCTATCTAGTGCAAGTAGCTATATATGATAATTATTTTTTTATGGGCATGGCCCTGCCCACTTATAATCACGAAATTGTATAGTCATGAGAGTTCAATATGTGTGCAAAGTTTCAGAAAAATCGGTCAAGTGAAAGTAGCTAAAAATGATAACTAATTTTTATGGGCGTGGCTCCGCCCACTTTTTTCCACCCATAAACACTTCCTGGAATATGTACAACAACTTGCCAAAGTTTGAGTCCGATCGGTTTTACAGTTTCGGAGTCTATAGCTAACAGACAGACAGACAAAATTTCACTTTTATATGTATAAATAGATAGATATAAAACAAGTAAGAGCGCTATATTCGGCCGTGCCGAATCTTATATACCCTTCACACCGTGTAGTCATGCAATAACAGTAGTTTGTATCACCATTCCATTTGATATACGTACATACATATAAAAACTTTTCGCAGAGGTGGAAAGTTTCTGATTAGCCACTCACTTGGGAGTGGCCAGGACGATTCCTTTGTTGAACTGTCCAAGCAGCTAACTACTTCCGGTCTTAGACCAAGTACCCCCCGGGCAATGGCTTTGTAGCATCCGCTTAAAGGCTAGCCAGAGTTAGAAGGCGCCACAACCATGTATCCTGAATGGTCGAAAGAACGTCTCAGGAAAGTAGGCGATAAACGCTGAAACATGGTTGCATCGTTGGATTGGACACGTAGATAGCAGCCCTATCACCAATCTAGGGGACGAGGGTTAGCAGCCCACATTTCCGAATCACAAATTGCTAACGAATCGCTAATTTTAGGCGCCCTATGCTCCAATGGGAGTTAGAGGAACACATATATATATATATATATATATATATATAAGAACATCCACATTGTAAAATTATAAATTTACGTATGTATGTTAAAAAAAAAAATAAAAAAAAATTAAAAAAAAAATTTAAAAAAAAAAATTTAAAAAAAAAAATTTTAAAAAATAATTAAAATATATATAATAAATATGAAACAAAAAAAATAAAAAAAAAATATTTAAAAAAAAAATAATAAAAATATAAATAATATATTAAATAAAAAATAAAAAAAAAAAAATAAAAAAAAAATTTAAAAAAAATAAAAAAATTTTTTTTTGGCTCAGCTGGGATTCAATGCCACGTTTTCTCTAACCAGTATACACGTTTGTATGTATGTTGTTGTTGTAATGTTGTTTTTGTGAAAAAAAATCAAGGTGGTCGTGGGTTTTTGCTTATATCTCAGTTGTTTATGTACCGATGTTTCTGATTTTCAATACCGATCTACTCCCGAATATTTCTGATATTTTAATACCTCACCCGAGTCCAAGCGATGTCGGGGGGCTTCAAAAAGTTGATTTCAACATACACACGGACAGACGGACAGGGCTTAATCGACTCCCCTATTCATAAGCTTTCAGAAAATATATACTTTATGGGGTCGGAAATCAAAATTATAGAAATTTCACACGGAATGACAAACCTATATATACCCTTTTTCACTGTGTGAAGGGTATAAAAACGTTCAGATAATAAATGCGATTTTTTAACATTTCTGTCTGGACAGAATTACGGAATTCGATACAGATCGAAAATGGGAGAATTCTTATTAGAATTCAATTCATTTCATATAATTCTTCTTAGAAATTTCGGTCGACAACGAATGCCGTAATTCGGTTACTGATCTATTTTTAACGACTTTTTAACACGGCGGTTACCCTGTTTTTAGGCATACACAATTTTCTTACAGATCAAACGACTAAATCTGATAGCAAATTACGATCTTTGAAGACAAACAAGTTATTTTATTTGTAAATTTCAATGTATATCATTTGCTCTTGAGGTTCCTCAAAGATCTTTTTATCTTTGCATTTAATGTTCAGCTGAAGAATAACACTCTTACACCTCTACTCGCATATTTATAGTTTTTTTTGTACCCTTCTCACAAAAGTGTAAAAGAGTGTAAATCTGTGGCTTGGAGCTAAAAGGGCCAATGTCAAAATATTTACTTTTGAGAAAATTTGAATTGAACTTTAACTTTTATAGGTGCTTTAATAGTGACATTGGCCAGCATTTTATTTATGAAGCTGTTCTGGGTTAAGTATGACCATATTTACCATAATGAAAAAGAGCAAGAAAACAAATCTAATGCAATGATTAAAAGTGACATTGGCCCTTTTAGCTCCAAGCCGCAGATACAGGTTTGTCATTTCGTGTGAAATTTCTACAATTTTAATTTCGGACTCCATAAAGTATATATTTTCTTTAAGCTTCAGTCTATCCGTGTGTTAAACAACTTTTAGAAGCCCCCTGGCATCGCCTGAACCCGCGTAAGTTATATAAATATTAGAAATATTTGGGAGCAGATCGTTATTGAAAATCAGAAAAATCGATACATAAACAACTGAGATATGAGGAAAAAACCACGACCACCTCGTTTTTTTACAACAACGGTACGGCCGAATATAGCACTCTTACTTGTTTTTTTTAAACTATAGCTTTTTAAAATACAATGTACCAATTTTTATCGAAAATATTTAAATCTTCAAAATATTCAAAATTCGTATTAGAAACCTTAATCATCCTTCTTCTTTGAAATGTTAATCTAAATAATTTCCTTTCTGTTGGACATTATCAAATTAACAGTTCTTAAAGAGGATTCTTAAATATTTGAAATTTTTCTTTCTTTTATAAACCATATAACAAATAAAATAAAAATAAAATAAAATAAGAATAAAAAAATCATGTGATAAAAATGTACCATCTGTTGATATATGTATGTATATTTTATTTTGTGTGTTATTTTTGTTAGTCTATTTGTTTCAACAAAATGATGCAAGTTTTAGCATAAAACTACTCATACAATCGAATCTATTAACTCGATACTAAAAACGCATTGAAAAAGAATCTAAAAAATTTATTTTTTTTTATTCACAGTCATTTGGCACACTGCGACCCAATATTACGTGTAAAAATAAAAGTACATTAGAATCACTAGATAAAAAAAAATAAAATTAAAATACCAGCGAACAAATGTTCATCTCGTGAGTAAAATTTTTAAATTAGATGTGATAGAGCAAACAATTTTAGCAAAAGCTAAAGAGCATTGATCTTTTTTCTTTAAAGTTAATTTTATTTATAAGCAAATTGCATAAGAGACAGCTAATTCTGTTTTTTACTAGATTTCAGAATTAAATTTTGTTTCTTTTTTAGAAGAAGGTGGCATGATGAAAAAGTGGATTTTAATAAAACTTTAGTAAAGTTTTTTGAGCACGAATTTTTACGTAGAAGGGAGGGCATGAGTATGAGTGTTCCCTTGATGCAAGATACATGTCCTTTTTAACTACTTCCTATAAATCGTGTTATTTTTAAATCTAGCTTTTACGTGAAGTTCCCGTGATAATAGTTTTAAAATTGAAAAGTGACACGCCCACAATAAGTAAAAATTATTTTTAACTACTTTTAATAAACCAATTCTTATAACGCTTTGAACATACACACACATTCGCCTGAAATTACAATTAAATAGTTTAAAAAATGTTCAGCGCCACGCCCACTACAAAGCAAATGTTATTTTAAACTGCTTATACTAAACCGATTCTATAAAGCTTTGATTAAGCTTAAAGTGGTAATACGATTTAATAATTTGAAAAGTGGTTTACACAAAATTAATATTATTTTTCAACTATTCTACAGAGTGGGCCGAAATTCACCATCGGACTTAAAAATTAAATAATTTTTTCGTTTATATATAAGCAAGGCGAATTCATACAGGTGAATTTATCAGCCCAGCTGATGGGGAAACTTTTTGTCAAAATTGGTTTAATTCGCCTTGATTTCATTTAATAATGCAAGGATAGGAAATGTGATTTTGGTTTCGGTATTAAACAATGAACTTGAGTGTTTAAAAAATTTATATCCTTTTTTTAATCAAATTTTATTATATTTAATATGTAGAAACAACCTTTCCACCCCTGATATACGAATTGGCCTTGACATAAAACATCCCATGAAAAGTTGCTTTGTTGTATCAATTCGCCGTTGCATATACCTTATGGATATGCCTTGTATATAAGTAAGTTTTTTATACACTAAGTACGAACTGTAATGCTACTTTCAGCTTCGCAATGATGATCTTGTTTTAGAACATTTTTCATAACATCTTTCAAAAATTGTGGCTGTAGCGCTCGAATTTATGCAACACTGTTGTCCTTGAGTTCAAGGATTATCTCGGATTGCTCAGGTATACTGATTTCTTTATCCCACAGAAAATAGTCGGGCGCTAAAAAATCTGATGAACCCAGCTGGCCAATTAATTTTTAAAATTTAAAAGTGCCAAAAGTTGCTGCTGAAACTACATCTATAGTCTGTTTTTAAGAGCAGGACGTAAAAAATGTTTCTTCATAAAACGATACCGCTCTGCATTTACGGTTACAGCAATCTCTTTTTTCGAGGAAATAAGGCCCAATGATATTTTTGAATATAACACCACACTACTGTACGCATAATGAGGTGCAATTTTATTTAAGAACCTCAGACCCTACAAATCTGCTTATTTACAAAGCCATTGAAATGAGTTTAATCACTCATAATCAGATTTTTAATAAAGTTGATTTCTGGTCAAGTGTTACTGCAAAATTTAGACGTTTTCGATGATCTGCGGGTTTTAATTCTTGCACCAATTGCACCTTATAATAGCAAATATTTTATTTTTTAATGAGCCGTAGAGAAGTACGAGCCGTTATGAGCAGAACTTCTTCTGGTTGATGTTTTTGGTCCTTTATTAATACGTTCAATATTTGCCGTTATGCAAAGTAAGCGAGGTCTAGCGGTTTAAGGCATGAACAAAGCAAGGAATCATTACTTCAGACGTTAAAATGTTAACGATATGATCTTTGTGTTAAAATAATTGATTGCAGATTTAAATAAATAATAAAATTCTTTGTTCAGTTATTAATCTCTTCATTTTTTATTCTCCAGGTATTATTTATACAGGTGGGGTTAAAAGTCACCACGGGGGTTACAATTTTTATACCCTTCACACGACAGTGTAAAAGTGTATATATAGGTTTGTCATTCCATGTGAAATTTCTACAATATTAATTTCCGACCTAATAAAGTATATATTATCTGATAGCTGGTGAATAGGGGAGTCGATTAAGCATTATCCGTCTGTCTGTCCTTGTGTATGTTGAAAACAACTTTTTGAAGCCCGCTGACATTGGCAAGACCCGTGCAAGGTAGCAAAATATCACAAACATTCGGAAGCAGATCCCTAGGATAATTTATAGACACGGTTGTTACTATTTGTAGATTTTGTATGCCTCTGGAGATATTTGTGAAAATTGTTTGAGAAATTGGTCGCTAATCGGCAAAGTTATATGCAAAAATTATTTGTAAAAATATATATATATTTTTTTTTTATACCAAATTATAAGCCGTAATCTCAGAAATTATTCCCAAGAAAAACTAGCAAATTGGTTTGAAACCAGATAAAATATAAGAACCAAAGTAAAACTGCTTCGGTGTTTTTCCTAAAATTTACAAACGGATATCGATATTTTTTAGGTTCTGTACAACTGAGTGACCCAATATGGTGATCAAATGAAAGAGCTTGAGTATTAAAATATAGTTAGCTATATGAAGGGTATATAAGATTTGGCACTCTATGGCTGAACAATTTTAATTTAAATAGGAAAAATATGGGAAAAATATGGACAGTCGTGTTTCTTTGCTAATAACTCAGAAACTTAGGTTGCGATTTTGTAGACAGATGGACAGACGGTTATTGCTCAATCAACTCCTCTAAAGCTTTCAGAAAATATATACTTTATGTGGTCGAAAGTTAATATCGTAGCAATTACGGAATGACAATGCTATACATATATACCCTTGTCGCCAAAAAAAAAGGTATAAAAACGGTTCATTCACTTTATAGAAGGAAATATGTGTTACGTTGTTTAACAAAAATAATAATAAAATAAATTGTTAGAAATAAATTTAAATATATACAGTGCAGTGTGGAGCTAAATGCAATTATGACTCATGATTTTTAGAAAATTTTCTTAACACCAACCTATTTTCGTAACCAATTTTTATTAAATTTTTAATTAAGTTACAAAAACGAATTTTATAGCAAATATTTTTTATGACTTTTTATTTAGAATTTATTAAAATACTGCTCAAAAGAAATTTTGATATATTGCATTTAATTTTGATAAAATTTCGAGCTGCGTCTTTTAAATTCCTCGAGGCCCTGATAAATGATTGCATATTCGCAGCTTCATTATCAGATTTTTTAGTCTAATAATTGTTTAGTAAGACTTCGGAAACTTCTTTCAGTTTGGTCATTATTTTCGCTTCGTCTGTATATAATTTTATTCCATTCTCAGTATCGCTATATTACTATTATTTTTATTATTATTAGAGTTTACTATTTAACTTACAATTTAATGCTAATAGGAAACGGGAATCATATCATTAATTTATCTTTGGCTATGACTTAAATAGTTTAAATTTATTTTCTCTTTTTTTGTAAAATCAAAGTGATAAAAATTCATAGTTCAGTGTCCATTAAACAATTTCTTTAATGAAAGCAAGAGTAGATCTTCAGTTCGACAATGACCCGAAGCATACAGTCATTAAAAATTGGTTAAATGCACAATCGTTTTAAAATTGCCAGAATAGTGTCTGGATATAGAATATTTTTAATTAGTTATTTTGGAGTCTTATACAAATCCTATAAGGAGAGTTTCGGTAAAGAGTGAAAGAAATTCAGGAGACTATTTACGCTAATATAATAAAGAGGAAATATGTATGTGTTTGTATGCTATGAGTTATCTTCGAAGCTATTAATTCAATTTCTAAAATTTTTTTTCTAGTGCTTTAGGTCTAATTTCCGAATGGACATAGGCTATGTTTTTGTCTTATACTTAAGGTGGGCGTGGTACCTCCCATACAATTTGAACACATTTTATGACATATTTTCAAAAACTATAGCAGCTATTCCATTCAGATATTGTACGAGTTACTTTGATAACAATTTTCTTATTCGAGAAAAAAAATGGTACGGATCGAAGCAGGGGTCATAGTATCCCCTATACAAAAAATTACATTTGATGTCATATATGTAAAATATAGACGAAATTAAGTTGAAACTTTGTACGAGCAATTTTGACGACAATTTCCTTATTACAACCAAAAATGGTTACGATCGGAGCAGAGGTAGAGTTATCCCACCACCAATGAAATACTTTCTCTCCCAATTTCATAATATTTAACGAATGGTTTTTAAATGTGGTTTAATAGCTTTAATATTAATGGATGAAATGTATAAAGTAAAAAAAAATATCAAAAAGTAGAATCGCTTCAAATTACAAAAATGAAAAAAAAAAAATAAAATGGTCACCCGTTATTGAAAAAATATGCAAAAGTAGAGTGTAAAAGTCTAACATTTTCCATACTTTACCAAATGAACAAGAACATACAAGAATAACAGATGACAAATTACGTTATTTAATGTTCATCGATATTTTAATTGAATTAATCGAATAAGAATATTTGACCATTTTGTCTTTTAAGGAGCTAAATATTTCCTCGTGAGAAGTTTTTTTTTAATCACGGTTGTTTTCGCTTTCGCGCCCACTGTGCAAAGTAGAAAAGATTATTTATATTTTTCATGAGAATTTTGTTTTTTTTTTGGTCAGCAATTTAAAAAAAAATATTTTTTTTTACAACTCACCATGTTTTAATGACCTCTTATTTGCTGCATTTTACAGTTTTGCAACGAAAAATAGACAGACTGATTGACAGTCGGCTAGTGAATGCACAAACACAATTTGTTTTTTTTTTCTTTTTTCATTTTGAAAAGCGACAAATTGTCTGTTGAGATTTTGTCGCAAAAAAGTTGGCAAAACATCACAGGGTACTGTTTTGTTGTTATTTTTTTTTTGGGTGATCTACATAAAACTTCTAAGATTTAATGAAAGCATGATAAATACAACGCATAAATACGAATGATTAATCTAATTTTGGCGAAGTGGAATTTATTCTATGCTACGTTTGTTTAAAATTAAGGTAAGTAAAAAAGTTATAGTCGGTCGTGCTCGCCGCAATGCACCTTACATGTTTATGTGCATATAAACACATGTATGTATATAAGTAGATAAGAATAAATGTATGTATGTATGTAGATATCTAATCGAAATGATGTATATTATGTATTAATTCTGTAATGTGTTTTCACCAAACACTTGTTATACCCCTCACTACAGTTAGTATATGTAGTGTAGTTAATATAAAAAGGGCATATCTTGATTTTTAATAAAATCACCTATTTAACGTTTTCTGGTAGTCCATCACTCCTAAAACAAGAAACAGCGCTGTATTCGGCTGTGCCGAATCTGATAATACTCTTAACCTTTATGTTTAAGTCAAGCCTGTATTTCATGCAATACGCCATTTTCTTTATTTTTTCCGACGCCGTATTTTATTGTAAATTTTTTCATAATCAACTGTATTCTGCTAGTAAAGCTGGTAACAAATGAATTTGATACATACTTATATTGTTGGGGTTAAAATTTTTTTCCACCATTTTGTTTCAAACGCCATCTTGGATTTTACACTTTTTTAATAGCTTACCACATTGTAATAGTCAAGCCCTTTAATTTGATACTAATATTGTGGGGGTTAAAGGGTACAAAAGCCGTAAATACTATATTTGATTCATATATTAGCCATTTCATCTATGACGCCATCTTGGATTTTTTTCTTTTCATAGCTAACTACAGTATGAGTATTAAACTGAAGCCTTTCATTTGATCGGCATATTGGCTCTCTCGGTTGTATAGAAATTGAAAAATATCGATTTCCGTTTGTACATTTTAGGAAAAAAACCGAAGTAGTTGTACTCTTGTGCTTATATCTCAGTTAGTTCAAACCGATTTGTTAGTTTTTCTTGGAAATAATGGCTGAGATTACGTCTTATAATTTGGGCTTTTAAGCGTGTTCAAAAATTATTTAGGAACTTAAAATAATTAAATATATTTAAAAAATATATATTCTTTTAAATAATTTTTGTGTATAACTTTGCCGATTAGTGACCAATTGGTCAAAGATATCTCCAGAAGCATACGAAGAATGGAGAAGGGTGTTCAAGATTCATCACGGTCGAATATGGCACTCATTCTAAATTTTGTTACCGTTTTTCTATTGTTGTTGTCTTTTTTATAATTTTCTGTATGTTGCTCTGATGACTCTTGCAAATTTGTCATAAGCGATAGATAAATTAAATAAATAGAATAATTCTGCAGAAATTTGGTCAAATTAATGAAAATGAAAATAAATTCAATAAGTTTATTATTTGTTGTTGCTCCTGCATATTTTCGAAAAACGAACAATGTTATTATTTATTAATTTGTTTAACACCCAATTTACATGATGAATTTTATGACGTCCAATTTTGTAGCAACTTCAAAAGGGAATTAAGAAAATTGGACGTCATAAAACTTATCATGTAAATTGGGTGTAACAAAGTTTTGTGTGTCTTTTACATTTAATGACAAATAAAGCAAGTAATAGTGCTATATTCGGCCGTGCCGAATCTGATAATATCCTTCACCATCAGGTACATATCGTAGTTTAGCCCAAATTTTTGATTTTTGTTATTATTTCAAACGCCATATTTGATTTTGAATCAGCTTGCAAGATATAATTGCACACTGATAAACTTCATTTAAAAGCATAATTAATTAATAGTTTTCTTTAGCCTTAATTTTATTTGTAACTAGCCAAACCAGCGCGCGTTGCTACGCCCCTTAATGAATCAAAATGCATGCTGAATTTTAATTGAATATCTAGTGCAAAAACCTAAAAATTATATATTTTTTATGGGCGTGGCACTGCCCACTTTTCTAATCACGAAATTGTAAAGTCACAATAGTTCAATATGTGTGCAAAGTTTCAGAAAAATCGGTCCAGTGCAAGTACCTCAAAATGGGACCTTTTTTTATGGGCGTGGCACTGCCCACTTTTCTTATCACGAAATTATTTAGTCATGACAGGTCGATATGTGTGCAAAGTTTCAGAAAAATCCATCCAGTGTAAGTACCTCAAAATAAAAACTTTTTTAGGGGCGTGGCCCCGCCCACTTTTCTGATCACGAAATTATTTAGTCATGACAGCTCGATATGTGTGCAAAGTTTCAGAAAAATCGGTCAAGTGCAAGTAGCTAAAACTGATAACTAATTTTTATGGGCGTGGCCCCGCCCACTTTTTTCCACCCATAAACACTCCCTGGTATGTGTCCAACAACTTGCCAAAGTTTGAGTCCGATCGGTTTTACAGTTTCGGAGTCTATAGCTAACACACACACAGAGTTTCACTTTTATATATATAGATTCATATTTACTGTATTCACACGTCATATTGTCATAACGTGCTATGATTTTACAATAGTTTAAAACAATTGTTACTGCTTTTCAAAAAAAAAAAACTATCCTAAACTAATACTACTGTGTATGGTATGTTGTTATTGTGCTATCATAACTATTCAGGCACCTGCGGCAATCGGCTAAAAGTCTGCTTAGTTATGAGGTGTCGTTCACAACAGTCAACAGTTTCATTATGTTGTTATTTTAGAACATTTGAATTAAGGACACCTTGTGAATACAGTAATTATAAATACATACATATGTATGTACCTACATATGTGTGCATATTACTTATTTATTTTAAAATATAATAAATTTAAAATGTTTCTTGCATTAGCATATACATACATACACATTTTATTTTAAATTCTTAACATCATCATGATTATAAACGTAATGATTAAACAATATGATGTTTGTTGATGAGTTTTTTCTTAGCGGCACAGATGTGCGATTGCAACAGCTAAAACAATTTTATTTGTCTCAAATTGTATTCATTTAGAAAATCACATAAAAAACGTAAATACACAATAAAAATAAATAAATAAGTAAAAACAACTCAAATATTTTTCGGTGACAACATTTAGCATCTGTTGCCAACAAACCAGATTGTTGTGTGCAATTTTTTTATTTTTATTTTTTATTTCTGAAATGAGTAGTACTCGAACTCGCATTAGTTTTAAAAATAAAATTGCTTGTAAAGACATTTTTTGCGTTCAATACAATACTAAAAAACTTTTGCAGAAGGAGAAGAGTATGTATGTATATACATATACAGTAGACACTCGATTCTTGCACGCAATGAAAACCGGGCTCGGTGCAAGTCACACGTGTCGCATGTGTTGACTTTCTCATTTTCTATGCTCATGTATGCAATATCACTGTTAGAACTATGTACAGATTTAATTAAACAAATTATACACTGTCTTTATATGTCATTAGCAGTTGCATTACGTGACACATGTTGCTATGTTGTATAGTGCAACAGTTGCAGGCCTTTAATATATACCCTTTTTCACTGTGTGAAGGGTATATATAGGTTTGTCATTCCGTGTAAAATTTCTACAATTTTCATTTCCGACCCCATAAAGTATATATTTTCTGAAAGCTTATGAATAGGGGAGTCGATTAAGCTCTGTCAGTCTGTCCGTGTGTATGTTGAAACCAACTTTTTGAAGCCCCCCGAAATCGCTTGGACCCGGGTAAGGTTTTTAAATATCAGAAATATTCGGGGGTAGATCGGTATTGAAAATCAGAAACATCGGTTTATAAACAACTGAGATATGAGCAAAAACCCACGACCACCTCGATTTTTTTTTCACAAAAACAACATTACAACAACAACATACATACATACAAACTTGTATATTGGTTAAAGTAAACGTGGGATCGAATCCCAGCTAAGCCAAAAAATTTTTTTTTTTATTTTTTATTAAAAAATATATTATTTATATTTTTATTATTTTTTTTTTAAATTTTTTTTTTAATTTTTTTTTTTATTTTTTTTTGTTTTATATTTATTATTTATATTTTAATTATTTTTTTTTAATTTTTTTTTTTAATTTTTTTTTTAAATTTTTTTTTTAACATACATACGTTAATTTTTAATTTTACAATCGGATGTTTTTATATATGTATGTTTTTATATGTATGTACGTATTTCATATGGGATGAATGGTGACACAAACCACTGTTATTGCATGACTACACGTTGTGATATAAGATTAGGCATGGCCGAATATAGCACTCTTACTTTTTGGAAACTCCGAAGGTTTAAGCGTCTTTCTTCTCCCAGGGCCGGATTCAGAATGCGCCACAAATTTCTTTATGGTTTTTTCATTTCTTTTAACACGAGTTATTGTTGATCTATGCACATGAAAACTAAGGAATTGGTGGAAAATCCAGCACTTAATTTCCTTAAAATCTCAGCTTTGTCCTTAATTGTCAGCAACGTAAATTTTTTCTTTGCCATTATGACACCGCACGTCTCAAAAGTTAGCTTAAAACTGATTCAAATTATGTACAACAGCAACATAAAACGACAGGGATTTCCCGAAATGTATTCAGTCTAAGAAAACGTAAACAAAGCAGCATGCAAGAGTAATACAAGAGTAATGTTGCAAGTATCGAGTTCAAAATTTTCGGATGTTGCAAGTACTGAGTGCGTAATGAAAAATATTTCTATGTTGCGAGAATCGAGGTGTGCAAGTATCAAGTATGTGAAAGAATCGAGTTACTACTGTATTTTTCGTGGTAATTAAATGTTAAAAATTACATCAGTTTAATTTTTTTTACAAAATGCAAAAAAAGACCAAACAATTTTGTAATTTTTTCACTGGCATACTTGCATTTTCATATCGAGGGTCTCATGTAGAAATGACCTAACTCCAATTTTTGCAAGCAATTTTTCAAAAGAAGTTACATTATAATAATGCCGTTTTTATTACGTTTTTTCTCTTATGTAAAGTGACATTAATTGAAGTTAGGGCCTTTCTACATAAGACCAACGATATGGTTTTTAAAAGTGTAGTTATGTATGTATATGTCATTTAAACAGTTGAAGATTTTATTTTTTAATAAATTTTTGACTCTGTATACATTAGAGATTATGGGAAGAAATAATAAAATGCCAACATCTGTTAAATAAATAATACGCAAGTAAAAAAATTAATTGTTTTTAAGCTTAAATGTAATCTTGCCAGTTTGTAAAGTAGCGTTTTTAAGTAATTCTCTTCATATAATACCCAAATAATATAGTCAAAGAGATATACTAGATACTTCAGACTGAAATAACAAACGAAAACTAAAATGTTCATACTTCACATTCTGGATTTTTTTTATCAAATTGTGGTAGAGCAGACTAGAAAATGTCCCAATAAAATAAAACATTTTGTTTTATAAACACACTAGCCAAACCCGGCGCGCGTTGCTACGCCCCTTAATGAATCGAAATGCATTCTGAATTTTAATTGAATATCAAGTGCAAAAACCTAAAAATTATAATTTTTTTTATGGGCG